>JAGIQG010000003.1:66574157-67321657 GCA_024679065.1 Sphyrna mokarran
GCATTGAAAAATCCATGCTTCTCATGACTTTGTTTTACAATTATTCTCAGTGTAATTTTCTGAAAATTCATGGCTTCCGATTATATAACTCACCAACTGTTTTATTCTATAATACTCACTACGATAATCAGTTATCCTACAACTCACCAATTGTTGTACTCTATAGTAGTCAGTGATTCCCATTGTTTCTAATGCTAAACGTCTATGATGTTAGTTTGTTCTCAATGGATGAGACATTATATAATAATATGTCTGTGATATTCTTTAATATGTACTGATGATTTTCTTCCATAATTGACTATGATAGAACATAGAACATAACAGCACAGAACAGGCCCTTCGGCCTTCGATGTTGCGCTGACCAATATAAAAAGCAATGCCCCTCCAAACTAAACCATTCCCTTCTCTTCCATATACTTATCAACTAACCTCTTAAACGCCACCAAACTTGGCGCATCTACAACTGCTGCAGGCAGGGCATTCCACTCCCGAACCACCCTTTGGGTAAAGAACCTACCTCTGATATCGTCCTATAACTATCACCCCTTAATTTAAAGCTGTGTCCCCTCGTGCTAGCTTTCTCCATCCTAGGAAAAAGGCTATCACTGTCCACCCTAGCTAAACCTCTAATCATCTTATATGTTTCAATAAGGTCCCCTCTTAGCCGCCTCCTTTCTAACGAAAACAACCTCAAATCCCTCAGCCTCTCTTCATAAGACCTGCCCTCCATACCAGGCAACATCCTGGTAAACCTCCTCTGTACCCTCTCCAATGCCTCCACATCTTTCTTATAATGTGGGGACCAGAACTGCACACAATACTCCAAGTGCGGCCGCACTAGAGTTTTGTACAGTTGCAACATGACGTTGCGGCTCCGAAATTCAATCCCCCTACCAATAAAAGCTAAGACTCCATATGCCTTCTTAACAACCTTCTCGACTTGACTGCCTACTTTCAGGGATCTATGCACATACACACCAAGATCCCTCTGTTCATCAACACTATTAAGAACCCTACCATTAGCCCTATACTCTACACATTTATTATTCCTTCTGTACAGTCTATGATGTTTTATAGTTTTCATTGGCTGTGGTTTCATTAATGCCTAATATCTCATGTTTTATAATACTCAGTGAATTTGGTATTATATAAGATTCATTGAGTGTTATATTCCAAAATACCGATTGCCCGTGATGGCAGGCAGACATAGATAACAACAAACTCAGTTATAGGATCAAGATAGTTATCTACAAGGCCTGTATTCTTAGTATGGTGCTGTGAGGCATTGAAGCTTGGACAATTTGCCAAGATGTGGAGATGTCAGCATTGGATGGGGTAAACGCAGTAAGAAGTCTCACAACACCAGGTTAAAGTTACCTGATGAAGGGGCAAACCCCAAATGCTTGTGGGTTTAGTATCAAACAAACTGGTTGGACTTTAAGTTGGTGTTAAGGTCAATAATTTCCAACTCCACTGTCTATGATATCTCCTGGGCATCATGTGAAAAGACAATGCCACCAATGAAACAGTCCTTTAAAGAGCAAACATGCCAAGTGTGCTTGTTCTTGTACAGGGTTGAAGATGTCCACATCACCAAGGATATGCTCTGTGAATAGAAAGCCCATGCAGCAAACCATCAGAAGCACTAATACAAAAAAACCATCAAAAGACATATGAGAACCTTCAACATCAGTCATGAAAAGTGGGAAAATCTAATTGATGACCAATGCAAATGGAAACTCTAGTTGTGGAGAGAAAGTCATTACCATCACGATATGGAGTTTCGGGAGCTCCAAAGCAGATGTTAGCTCTCCAAACAAGGCATCAGCAGAGGTCATCCCACACCACCAGCAAGAGTCAACTCCATTTTTGGCCCTTGTGACAGACTTTGCCATTCCCGAGTTAGCTTGCTCAGCATCAAAGGGTAGCCAATGATCTCATTTGGCATCACCAGTATTCAGAGGTGGAATTCCTGTTAGCTCTCGCAGGAGGAAGAATGACAACAATTCTCTGATATTCTATAAACTTGTTGACTGTGTCATGTTATAATACTCACTGACAAAAGTATTCAATAGCATGCATTCTCTGTCATATTTTCTAACTCTCACTGTTTGATATTCAATAAAACTCACTGACTGAGATATGCTAAAATATTCACTGACTGGTCAGTCTTTAATGCTAACTGTGATGTTCTACACTGCATACTGTAAACTGTTGCAATCCTCAGTGACTGAATATTTGGTGAGTACTTACTGATTCAGAAATTTTAGAGTACACACTAAGTGTGATATTCTGTAATTCGCATGGACTGTGATATTCTATAATACTTATTGAGTGAAAGATTCCATAACACTCACTGACTGTTGTATTCTATAATATTAATTGTCTATGATATTCTCTAGTACTTACTGTGATTTTCCATAATTCTCACCAATGGTGATATTCTAAAATACTGACCGACTGACATTCAATAATACTCACTGACATTGATAAATGACAATATGGACTGTCATATCCCCTAACTCCCACTAACTTTGATATTTTATAATACTCCATGACTGTTATTCAATAATTCTCAGTGGCAGTGGTGTTCCTTTCTCTGCACTGACTGTAATATTCTTAAAAATCATTGACTGCACTAGTTAATAATTCTGACTTACTGAGATATTTTAATATGCTCACTGAGGCTAACAATGTGTACTATTCATTGTTTGTAATGTTTGATAATATTCAATGATTATGATAATTTTGTATCCTCTTCTATATTCATACTTACTTAACACTGACTGTAAAATGCTCAGTTGCTATTATATTCTTTACTATTGACCAATTTTGATATGTTATGTTTCCAGACTATACTAATGTACGTTTAATATTCACAGACTGCAGTAATCACTGAATACAATGTTCTGTAATAATCACTGATTATGACATTCTGTAATTCAATATGCTATCAGTATCTGATGATACAACTCTGGATAATATTCACAAACTTTCCTATCCTTTATAAAAATCACCAGCTATTGTACTCTGCAGTATGAATCAGCTGTGATTTTGTTTGTAGTACAATATCTACTGAATCAGAAGATTATGGGTTCATATCTTCCTACTGTGACTTGTACATAATATCCAGGTGGATGTTTCCCATGCAGGATTGAAAAGACTACTGCCTTGTTGCTGATACTGTTTTCTGAATGAGACCTTAAGGTGAGGCTCAGCCTTTTCTTTCTGATGATCCCATGTTACTGTTGTATTTTTAAGAGCAGCTGTGGCTTCTCATGGTGATCTAGCTAAAGTTTATCACACAATTAACATCACTAAGTTAGACTATCTAGCTTTCATCACATCAAACCCTGCTGTCTGCAAATTGCCTGATGTGATTCCCTGCATTGCAATATTGTATGCAAATATAAGCTAGTTATGATGCACATAACATGTTTTGCTGATAATACTAAGTTTATAGTGACCAAAAACAATCACAAGCATTTTGTCATGATCTTATGAAAGAGGTTCTTCAAAGTGGTTCATGAGCTAGATGTGTGTGTGTGTGTGTATGTGTGTTCATGCATGCACATGTGTGTATATTAGTGCATGTATGTATTTGTGTCCATGTACATATATATATGTGGCTCTGTATACAGGCCATTTTCAGTTTGTGAGTGGTTCAATTTAAAATTAACCCAACAGTCAAGCTTTATTCTTAAACAAGATAAAGGCTAGTTTATATAAAACTACTGCTGAAAGTCAGTTAAGTAAAAGTGATAAAGTTATCAAGTAAAACATAGATACAAAATTTAAAAAGGGAAAGATGAAAGCTTACTTATAAAGATGAAGTTTAGTTCAATCCTGAGATATCTTTGCAGTCCTACAGCTGGCAGTTAAAAGTGTTGGTTAGCTGGAGTGAAGGATTGTGTTTAGCAGCTGTGATGAGTTTTGTAGTCAGTCAGTATTTGCTTTTTCACGTGGACTCAACAGGTATATCAGCTTTGGGGAGCAAGTGAAAGTTGCTTTTCTTTACTAGTCTGCTGGCACAACTCGAGGCCTACCTGGATTCCTTTTTCTGCAGAACAGCAGTCATTTTTTGGATGACTCCCTCTGCGAGTCTTGGTGGCAGGGAAAAACTCAGGTCTTTCATGCCACTCACAGTTAGTTCAGCTGGGAGCTTTGGATTGGAATTGACTTCCTATGGTCTTCGGGGTTCCTTGTGCAAAATGATTGTTCTCAGCCAGACTTTGTTTAGCTTAAAATTCAAAATGGCTGCTATCCAAGACTTTCAAATCACGTTTCCAAAATAAATATTGGGTTGCCCAGATCTTTGGGGTGTAATATCACCTGCTGTCTTTTACCTAAGACTAATAACCTATTAAATGTCTCAGCCATCAACATGATCGCTTCCCATTCTATATGGTGTGGTGTAACAGGAAAGAGCTATTTACACCTCCTGCGAAATAATTGTCAGTGAGTTTCTGTTTACCGTTGTATAAACGTGCATGGAATTTCCAACGATCAGATTTGTCTACTTGGAGCATTCTAGAAGTTTTACAACACTGCAGTTGTAAAATGTCAGGTGACTTTTGGGAGCCACCTTCTTGTGTCCATTTGAAAGAAAGATTAGCTTTTCCACAAAATCAATATCACAACTACACATTCATGACAGGTATGAAGACAGAGATAGTTAAAGTGGAATGGGAAAATAGATTAAAAGGTAAGACAGTAGAGAAGCTGTGGCAGATATTTAAAGAGATATTTCATAACTCTCAACACATATATAATTCATTGAGAAATAAAGATTCTGCTAGAAAGCTTCACCATTCACAGCAAAATAAGGAAAGTAAGGATATTGAAGGAAAAGGCATACAATGTTGCAATGAGATTGGCCAGAGGATTGAGAATATTTCAGAAAGCAGCAAAGGATGATTAAAAGAAAAATAAGGATGGAGAAATTTTGATTAAGACAGAGACATAGCATAAAATGTGGAAGAGTGAGAGCTTGTCCAAGCATGTAAAAAGAATAAGTGTAGAACAATGAACCCCCCATTCTTTCCTTCTTCCTGTAGATACATTTTCCCCCACCTCTCTAAACAGCAGTTCAGTTCCTCTCCAGCTCCAAGGGCACTTGAATAAAGCTCCAACTCCCACAGCAGCAGTAGCAATAGCAAAAGCAAATGCTCCAACAGGAGCTGCAGCAAATAGCTCCAGAACCAGAAATCAGCTCACAGTAAGTTGCAAGGTGTCTCCAACTTGCAGCGAAGGCATTTCTTTTCGACAAATCAAATAAACTAAATTAAACAAACTCAGGGACAAAACTAGAAGGGCAACCCCCAAAAAGAAGGGAACCATTGGCAGTGAACCCCCTTAGACATTGAGATTGGGGAATTAATAATATGAAACAAGTATCAGTGTACTACTAATCAGAGAGTGGCAATTACCTTGTTACGAGAATTGCCAATACAACTAGTGACATTGTTTGTGGTATAAATAAAAGCAGCTGCAACAGTTTGGAGCTTGAGCTCCTTATCACTCAGCAGTTCTGAGACCAGTGTGAAGTGATTCTTTCATCACAACTGCTTGTTGTGGGTAACAATGTGGAAGTTTGAGCAAGTATTTTGGATCTACTTTCACAGCAAAAAAAACATAGAAACATTCCAAAATTAGTAAAGAGTAAAAAGAACAAAAGAAATTAAAGCAATCCTAATCTCAAGAAGAAAGATCCCAGAAAAGTTAATGGGACTGAAGATAGACAAACCCATCAATCTGTAGGCCCGCATCCTAAGATCTTAAAAGTAGTTGCGAAGATAATGGATGCGTTGGTTATAATCTTCTAAAATTCCCTAGATTCTGAATGTGTCTGAGTAGATTGGAAAATCGTGAATATAGCACCGCTATTCAAGAAGGGTACATGAAAGAAACCAGGAAATTATAGACCAATTAGACTAATATCTGTCATTCCCATTGGGGAGTGGGTATGGAGAGTGTTTCATGCAGCAGTATCTTGCATTTTTAGGTTAAGTTAGCTTACGGACTTCCAGATTGTTGGTATTTTCTGGGGAGTCTGTGTTTGACATTTATGGAGAGTGTCTGAGGTGACAACCCCTTTTTAGCTACTTTAAAGGGCTGCTGCTCAATTTTTGATTGCACTTCAACCCAATGCTCCTGGCTGTGGGTCACAGGATGGGGAGCACGATGGGAGGCAGGAGGATTTTGCTCTAAGCCTACTCCTGAGCCTGGAGAAAATCCTACCCAAGATCAATGAAGTTTTGCATTGTCTGCCCTCACCCACTATGATTCACATGGCAGGCAGGATGGGAAAACTACTCCTGTTATGTCTGTACAGTGCCATATCATCCACTCTCATTGGTTTTATTTTAAAAAAGAAAATATAAATAAGGGACATCTAGGTTGTCCAAATTGTGTGGGAGGAGAGTTGTGAGACTGAACAAGTCAATAAATACTCTCAATAAAGAAAAGCTCTAACACCTGCCATTGGGAAAATGTATACTCCATTATTAAGGAAGTAGTTGTATGTCATTTTGTAAATAATTGTAAAATCAACATTGTTTTGTGAAACAAAAATCATGTTTAACGAATTACTAGAATTCTTTGAGGATGTGGGGATGTTTGCTGATGATTACACAATGTTCAGCACCATTCATGACTCCTCACATAATCTAACTACCGTGCCTTGACATTGGATGGTGTTACCATCACTGAATACTCCACTGTCAACGTCCTTGGGGTTGCCGTTGACCAAGAACTCAACTGTACTCACCACATAAACACAGTGGCTCAAAAACAGATCAGAGGCTAGGAATGCTGCAGCAAATAACTCACCTCCTGACTCTCCAAAGTCTGTCCATCCTCTACAAGCACAAGTCAGGAGTGTGATGGAATACTCCCCACTTCCTGGGTAGGTATAACTGCACCCTCCTGGATAAAACAGCCCGCTTTATTGGAACTGCATCTTCAAATATCCACTCCCTCCACCATCCAATGTTCAGTAGCAGCAGTATACTATCTATAAAATGCTCTGCAGAAATTTACCAAAGATCCTTCGAAAGCACCTTCCAAACTCACATCCACATCCATCTAGAAGGTACATGGGCCCTCCAAGCCATCCTAACTTGGAAATATATCACCATTCCTTCACTGTCAGTGGGCCACAATCCTGAAATGTCCTCCCTAACAGCAGTATGGTTCAACTCACAGCACATGGACTGCAGCATTTCAGGAAGGCAGCTCACCACCACCAACTCAAGGGCAACTAGAGATAGGCAATAAAAGCTGGCCAGCCGGCAATGCCCATGTCCCACAAATGAATAGAAATAAACAGAAAATAGTATGAGATCTAAAAATTGGTCCACGCCTGGTGTCAAATGATTTGCAATCACCTGGCCACATTCTATTCACACAAACTAGATCACACTCAGAAAGGGCCTGAGGCTGTTTAGCATGAGATTCATTAGCTTTCAATCTCATTAGCATGTTCAGCACATGATTGTCCCCCCTCCCTGAATGTTCTACGTCTTTGATGAGAGATCACACTGACGCTAGACTCCACAAGCAGAGATCAGGCATGATGGCTATGATGGAACAACTGGAGACCATTGAAGCTCCTGGTTGTTCAGAGGGATGGCTGGGCAGTGGCCATTGGGCATTGCCTATCTGCCAGTGCCCATCTGGTACATTGGCAGTGCCCACTGGACATGCTGGCAGTATCTACCAGACACCCTGCCATGCCCACTGGAAATCTTAACTGTGCCCATGGACTCCCTGGTATGCCCACTGGATATCTGGCAGTGTCAGGAACAGAGCCAAGGAGGTAGGGAATGAATGCAGGTGGGGCCTCAGTGAGCATAAGGGCTCAGTGGCTATGAGGCAAAGAGGAATGATATGACAGGTTTATGTCAAAAGGCCCTGAATGGATGCTAAGATAGGAGGGGTTATACAGGGGGAGGGGTGGGCTGGTGTTGGTGGGGGGGGGGGGTGGGGGTGGGGTGGTGGGTGGGTGGGTGGGGGGTTGCTATGCAGAAGCAGGCTATGGAGGGGTGGTTCATGAAAGGGATCGGTATGGGGGAGGCATGTTGATGTTCATAATGGATTGCATGTTAGAGGTCATGTTGGGTGACACATTAGGAGGTTCCCGATATTGATGACCATTGTGAGAGAGGATTGAAGGAACTTGCAACCAATGAGAGGGTTTTCATGATGTCTGTGAGTGAAGGGAAGAGGTCTCTTAGTGCTCTAGTGCACTGTGAGGTCAGGATGCCATTACGAAATGGGACCTGAGCTCTCTGCAACCAGGTTAATCAGCATATTCAGGACCACACACACACACACACACACACACACACACACACACACACACACACACACACACACACACACACACACACACACACACATACTGATGGAGAAAAGTGACTGAGTGTAAGACGTTTGTGCACCGGAGCATGCTTGACAGACCGGCATGGAGAGTTCCAGTATTCTCACTGTTACTACATTTCATATTTTTGGGAAAACTCCACCGTGGTGTTTTTGGTTTCCCAAAAGGCATTCAATAAGGTGCCATATAAAATATTACTGCACACGATAACGAATCACAGAATTACGTATATAGAAGTATTCAAACAAGGATCAGAACAAAGAACAAAGAAAAGTACAGCACAGGAATAGGGCCTTTGGCCTTCCAAGGTTATGTCAATCATGTTGCCTGCCTAAACTAGAACCGTAAGCATTTATGGAGTCTGTAACCTTCTGTTCCCATCCTATTCATGTATTTGTCTAGCTGCCCCTTAAATGTTGAAATCGTACCTACTCCCCAGACAGTATGTTCCAAACATCCACCACCCTCTATGTAAATAACTTGCCTTGCACACCTCCTCTAATCTTTTCCTCATGCATCTTAAATCTATGTTCCCTAGTACTCGACTTTTCTACCCTAGGAAAGAGCATCTGACTCTCCACTCTGTCCATGCCACTCATTATCTTTTAAACCGCTATCAGATCACCCCTTAAACTCTGAGGTTCAGTGAGAACAAACAGTGTTCTCCAACCTCTCTTCATATCTAATATCCTCCAGACCAGGCAACGTCCTGATAAATCTCTTTTGTACTCTCTCCAAAGCATTCACATCCGCTTGGTAATGTGGCAACCAGAATTGTACACAATATTCCAAACAAGGCCTAACTAAGATTCTGTACAGCTGCAGCATGACCTGCAAATTTTTATACTCAATGCCCTACCCGCTGAAGGCAAGCATGCCTTCTGCTTCTTGACTACCTTATCCACCTGCGTTGCCACTTGCGTGATTAGTGGACTTGTACGCCCAGATTTCTCTGCCTGTCAATGGTCCTGAGGATTCTACCGTTTACTGTATAATGTCTACATGCATTGGACAATCTGAAATGCATTATCTCATACTTGTCTGGATTAAACTCATCTGCTATTCCTTCTCCAAAGTCTCCAACCAATTATACCTTGCTGTATCCTCTGACAATTGTTTTCACTATCCATAACTCCAGCAATTTTTGGAAAGTGGGCAATTTTGCTCCTGAGTCTGCTCTGCCATTTAATAAGATGGTGGTTGATCTGATAATAACTTAAAATCTCTATCCCACCTACCCCCAATAACCTATCACCTCTTAGCTTACCAAGAATTTATCCTCCTCTGCCTTAAAAACATTTAAAGCCTCAGCTTCTACCACTGTTTTAGGAAGAGAATTCCAAAGACTCACAAGCTCGCTGAATGAAATAATTTTTCTCCAAGTCTATTTTAAATGGGTGACGCCTCATTTCTAGATCCTCCTACAAGAGGAAACCTTCTCTCCACATCCACCCTGTCAAGACCCCTCAGGGTCTTATATGTTTCAATGGAATCAGCCCTTAATCTTCTAAACTCCAGTAGTTACAAGCACAACCTCTCCAACCTTTCCTCATAAGATAACTCTCTCATTCCAAGTATTAGTCTGGTAAACCTTCACTGAACTACTTTCAACACAATCAACATCCTTTGTTAAATATTGTACTCAGTGCTCCAAATAAGGTCTCACTATTGCCCTGTACAACTGAAATATAGCCTACCTACCCTTTTACTCAATTCTCCCTCATACAAACGATAATATTCTATTTGAGTTATATAGAGAGGCATACAGAATGTAAACTGGCCATTCATGATTACCAAATTTCCTAAACTGAACTAGTCCCATTTGCTTATGTTTGGCACATATTCTGCTAAACTTTCCCATCCTTATACCTGTCCAAATATCTTTTAAATTTTGTTAGCTTTCCTAATTATTTGTTGTACCTGCATGCTAACCTTTTGAGATTTATGCACTATGACACCCAAATCCCTCTGCACTTCAGAGCTCTGCAATCTCTCACATTTATTTAATGAGCTTATCTTTTATTCTTTCTGTGAAAATGGACAGTCTCATATTTTCAACATTTTATTCCATTTGCCAGATTTTTTCCCACTCACTTAATCTTTCTTCTTCTTTATAGCCTCCTTAGATTCTCTTCAGGATGCGAAACCCCACTGACAGCGGTGGGATCAGAAGGATATACTTATTGGAAGCTGCTCAGAGAAAGTTCACCAGGCTGATTCCTGGGATGAAGGGCTTTTCACATGGCATAATGTTGAACAAATTGGAGTTTAGGTGAATAAGAGGTGATTTTATTGAAGCATATCAGCCAGAATGCCCCTTCCTCACCCACAGTTGGGATTCTCCAGTCCCACTGCAGCAAATAGGGATTTGACTGAGCTCTAAATTCTCCGTTCTCATTGGTAGCAATGGTGGGGCAAATGAGATTGGAGAATTCCAGTCTTGCCCTCCACCGTTCTATGTTCTATGTTCTACCGTAGAAACCCTGGATGAAGCCAAGGTCACCATTGCAGATGTCAGAGCAGCTTGCTTGAAGGTCAATGCATGGAAAGTGACTGGCATGGATGGGGTTCTTGGATGAGCACTCAGATTCTGTGCAGCTCAGCTGACAGAGGTATTCACAGACATCTTCAACCCCTCTTTATAATAATCTGAGGTCCCTATCTCTTCAAGAAGATGGCCATCATCTTTGTACCAAAGAAAAGCCAAGCAGCGCATCTTCATGAATATCGTCTGGTGGTTCTAACATCCATCATTATGAAGTGCTCTGAAAAGCTAATCATGGCAGAAATCAATTCCAGCTTCTCGGATTACCTGGATCCACTACAGTTCACCTATTGCTGCAACAGGTCCACACAGATGCCATCTCCCCGGCCCTACAACCCAGCCTGAAACATTTAAATAACAAAGACAACTATGTCAGATTCCTATTTACCAACTACAGCTCAGTCTTCAACACCATTATTCCTACAAAACTCATCTCCAAACTCCATGGCTTTGGCCTCAACTCCTCCCTCTGTGACTAGATCCTGAACTTCCTAACCCACAGACCACAATCAGTAAGGATAGGCAACAACACCTTCTCCACGATCCTCCTCAACACCGCTGCCTTATAAGGCTATGTTCTCAGCCCCCTACTGTACTCCTTGTAGATCTATAACTGTGTGGCCAAATTCCCCTCCAACTCAATTTTCAAGTTTGCTGATGACACCATCATAGTGGGTCGAATCTCCAACAATGACGAGACAGAGTACAGGAATGAGTTAGAAAAGCAGGTGAACTGAGGCGACAACAATCTCTCTCTTAATGTCAACAAATCAAAAGAGGTTGTCATCAACTTCAGGAAGCATCGTGGAGAACATGTCCTTCTTTACATCAAAGGGGACAAAGTAGAAAGGGTCGAGAGTTTCAAGTTTTTTGGTCTCGAGATCACTAACAACCTGTCATTGCTGCCCCCATGCTGACCCTATAGTTTAGAAAGCCCACTAACTCCTCTACTTTCTCAGAAGATTAAGGAAATTTGGCATGTCAGCTACAGCCCTAACCAAACCTTTATAAATATACCATAGAAAGTATTCTTTTTCTGGTTGTATCACAACTTGGTACGGCTCCTGCTTTGCTCAAGACCGCAAGAAACTACAAAGATTGTGAATGTAGCCCAATCCATCAAGCAAACCAGCCTCCCATCCATTGACTTCAACAAAGCAGCCAGCATAATTAAGAACCCCATGCACCCCAGACATTCTCTCCTCCACCTTCTCCATCAGAGAAAAGATCAAAAGTCTGAGATCACATACCAACCAACTTAAGAACAGCATTTTCCCTGTTGCCAACAGACTTTTGAATGGACCTACCTTGCATTAAGTTGATCTTTCTCTACATCCTAGTTATGACTGTGACAACTACGTTCCGTACCTTCTCGTTCCCTTCTCTATGAATGGAATCCTTTGTCTGTATAACGCGCAAGAAACAATATTTTTCACTGTATGTTAATACATGTGACAACAATAAACCAAATCAAATCAAATAAAGTCATGGGGTAAATGTTGTGTTCTTGCCTGTCATGGGAATTGTCAGTGGTAAGATGGAAAGTTTGATGGATCAATGAAATTCCTGTTGACCTTGGGCAGGAATATTCAACCCTGGGGCTGCCGAAGCTGGAAAATCCCACCAATGGATTCCGAAGGCTTTTGACAAGATAGAGAGGATATTTCCTCTCCTGGGGAAGATGGAATAGTGGGCATAGTTTAAAATAAGGGTCTCCCATTTAAAATAGAGATGAAGAAGAATTTATTCTCTCAGAGAGTTGTTACTTTTTCCCAGAGAACAGTGATGGCTGGACATTGAATATACTCAAGGTTGAATTAAGCAAACTTTGATCTGAAGCAGAGTATAGGATTATGACTAGAGGACAGAAAAATAGAGTTCAGGGCTCAGTCAAATCAGCCATGATCTTACTGAATGGCAGAGCAGGCTTAATGGGTCAAATAGCCTACTCCTTCTCCAATTATAATCTTACGATAATAATCTATTCAATGAATACATACTTAAATATATATTCATCAAATAATAAAATCCCACACACAGAAGGAGGTCATTTGGCTCATCGGGTCTGCACTGACTCTCTAACAGAGCATCTTATCCAGGCCCACCCCATCAAACCCACGTATTTACCCTGCTGACCCCACTAACCTCCACATTTTAGGAGGGGCAATTTAGCATGGTCTATCTCCCTAACCTACACATTTTTGGACAGATTCACTGTGATACTTCCCATGTACACACATAAACCATACTCATTGACTGTAGTATTTTTCACAATTGCCTGCTTTTAAATATTGAGAATCATTTTTACATTTCAATTTTGAATCACCTAATAATTTGTTCTAAGCAGTCTATCTAGAACAGCTGAGGACAAGAATGATTTCAGTTATCAAATAATTTGACTTTTAATTAAGAGGATTGGATTGTACGAACTGACTGATATTCCTCATATTAATGCTCTGTTCTTGGGAGGGAAACTTATTCAGGATAATTCTCCCTCATCAATATACAGTGACCCCTACTGGAAGGTGTGCATGTGTGAACAATGAATTGGAACAGGATTGGGATCACCTGTGGTGCCATCTACAGTCAGTCTCTTTCATCACTGTCCAGTCCCACACAGAATGAATTGGCAAAGGTTCGATTGTGAAAACTGGAAACCTACATCTCAGCACAGGTCTGCACTTACAGATACTGGGAGAGGAAAGTAATTGGTAAGTTAGTTAAGTTCCAGCAATTTGAATAGCATGATGTTGCCTTGATTTTTATATTCTTTTTGTCATTTTGTTATTTTTCATAGAACTACCCTCCACAAAGCTGTTCATTTCCTCCTTCCATAATATTAGAAGCATTCCTTGTTGTGATCACTTCCCAAAAAAAAGAATGTGAAAATATACTTCCAAACCTCAATGGTTGATTATAACGAGGAAGTCTGTGAAATGGGCTTTTCTGTAACTGTATCAATTTTATAGCAAATCCCACCTGACAGAAAATCCTATGCAGCCCCATAATTTGGCATGTCAGCTACAGCCCTCACCAAACCTTTATAAATACACCATAGAAAGTATTCTTTTTCTGATTGTATCACAACTTGGTATGGCTCCTGCTCTGCTCAAGACCACAAGAAACTACATAGGTTGTGAATGTAGCCCAATCCCATCCATCATGAGAATTGTAGTGGGCAGGAGGTGGACATTGCAAAGATCCATTGATCTAGGGTGGGATTTTTCGGTTTTGGGGAGAATACTGCCTGAAAATCCTGCCCTAAAAGTTCTTTTTAACTAAAAATCATTCAAGAGCTTAAAGTTTATTCTACCAATATTGGATTAATGTTTCAGAATATTCTAGAATGGAATGTATAATGAAGAAAATGCTGAAAAAGCTTAGCTGATCTGGCAGCATCTATCAAGAGAGAAGCAAGTTAATGTTTTGAGTCCATATAAGGATCTTCTCTAAATTGAGAGATTGGTTAGTGAATAGCCAGAAGATTTATTACTTGTGAAGTGACTGATAAATTAAGGGTAGGAATAGTAAAGGAAAGGAAAATGTGGGTTGGATGTATAGATTGGCAGAAGAATTAATTTTTTTTCACTCGTTCATGGGATCTAGGCATCACTTACCCATTCCTAGGTCATTTCAGAAGGCATTTTAGGAATCACATGTTGGTGGTCACATGTAGGCCAGACCTTCCCTAAAAGACATTAGTAGTGAACCAGATGGGTCTTCATGTCTTGGTCATCATTGACATTTAATTTCAGAATTTATTGAATTCAAATGTCTCTATTGGCCATGGTGGGATTCGAACCCAGATTCCCTGAGCATTACCTTAAGTCGCTGAATTATTAGTCCAACGACAATACCACTGTGCCTCTGTCTTCCCACGCATACTACACAGTGTATTCCGTCAATGAGTTGACATCAATATTGAACCATGAAAGAGCCATTGATGTATTTCTAAGATTATGTTCAGCCAAGTTTCTTAACAATGTGCATAACTTATGTCAATCAGAATATAAGCACCATTTAATCAAAATATTCAGCTAAAGCCTGAAATGCAGCAGTTCAATCCAGCAAATTAGAAAATACAAAATAAAAAAATCACATTGAACAAACCATTTTACATGATGCCCAGAACACCATCCAACCAATGAGAAACTTCTGAATAAAAGCAAAATACTGCAGATGCTAGAAATCTGAAATAAATACAAAAAATGCTAGAAAGGCTCAGCAGGTCAAGCAGCATCTATTGGAAGAGAAACAGAGTTAGTGGTTTGAGTCCATACATGATCCTTCTACAAAACTTTTGAAATCTGTTCACTGTTTTAATGTAGGAACTAATGCAGCAACCAATTTTCACACAGCAATGCCCCATAAACAGCAATGTCCTAATCAATAGCAATCTGTTTTGGGTATGGTTTGATGCATAAATATGAGCTAAGAGAAGATACAAAGGTAAGATAGTAGAATGTCAGAATGATCAGAGCAACGGTCAGTATTCAGTGAAAGTAAAACTTAAGAACAAGTGACAGATGGCCCAGTGGGGGAGGGGTGCAGGGAGTTAAGTAGGTTAACAAAATAGATTTAAAAAGGGTCAAGATGGAGAAAAAACTCAGTCAGAAGTTCTTCAACTCAGTGTTGACTCCAGGAGATTTCTTAACTTTATGCCACTGACAACGCTTTATTTAATCCCCATTATTGCCATTAACACTTCCTTTCTTACAATTTCTCTTAGCTCACACCAATCACTGACCCTTTTAGTTTGCTCCTCTCCTTCTCATACAATATAAAATCTATCATATTTCTCCCTCTCCTTAACTCCCTGTGAAGAGTCATAGGGACTGGAAAACTCTCTCCACAGATGCTGCCAGATTTGCTGAGATTATTTCCCCTAGCTTTTTATTTCAGGTTTCTGGCATCCACATATTTTTGTTTTAGTTCAGTATTGGCCTGGTGACCTGGCCAATATTTTCCCTCAACTAACATCAAAAGGTGTGGGGAGGGGGCGGTTGGAATTATCCCGTTCTTTATCATATTACCATTTGCTGGACTTTGTCATATGCATGTTGGCTGATGGAATTCCTCACAATTGGGGTATCTCAATACCGCAATTCAGTGGTTGGATAGAGAGCTCCAGAGAACATGAAGCATTCTTGAGATCGAAGTCCCCGCTTTAAAAGATCAGTAAAACTCAGCAAACTTATTCCTTAATTCATTGTTCCAAAGCGTAGCTTCCCCTCATCCCGTATCATTCCAGAATCTCATCTATCTGACCTTTGATGTTTTTATAGTGATCTTATCCCACTCAGAAATACAACTTTGCATGTTTTTTAGAAGCTATTTATCTTCCAATGTTATTGTTGATTTCTTCTTAACAGTCGTTACACTAAAATTTGGATCCTTCATCGTACTAAACAGTGCATATCTCCCCGAAAAACTCCCACCTCCACAATACGAAAATCCCGCCCCCCTCCACCCGCGCTCCACTCCACCCCTGAATTAAAAACAGTCCAACTTTCCTTAACTAATTCACAGTTCCTGATTCCCAGAATCATCTCTGATCCGTTTCGTTTTCGAGGGGAGACTTGACAACTTTCCCAATTCCAAATGGCTCAGGACTCGCCAGAACTCTGAGCCTACTTTTTAAACAAGGGGAATATCCCGTCCGGCAAAAGTGGGTGGGCGGGCAGCTCTAAGGCAGCTCTTCCCTTCCTCCAGCGGGCAGCTGGAGGAAGGGAAAAAGATCTCATCCCAGGATAGAAGCCTTCCGGAGACGCTGGGTCAGTGAAGTTAACGAAAATGAGAAAGAAATGTCCCATTTCAGGAGGACGAAACCACTATGAAATACCTCCAGCCACAGGACTGTCCAGTTAAGCGCTCCTTGCTGCCTGGAATATTACGCTGCAAATCACATTCACTGTCTACATTCTGCCGTTTACAGAATTCCCGTGTTAACGATTAGACCTTTAAAAAAACACGAAATAAATGCGTCGTCTTACCATTAATATTCGTAAAGTTTAAATATTTATTCTTGTCTGAAAAATTGATGTAAAGAAATTACTAAACATCAGGATAGGAAAGCAAGTTCCCAGGGGAGGAAGTGGGGATAGGGTTGCCTTCAGGTGGATGGAGCAGTTCGCTTTGTAATACATTAAAATCTCTAGTTAGCTACTAACTGATATATAACAGTTTAATATATATATATATATAGATACGTAGAATCATATCTTGGGCGAAATGGGAAATACACGTAAGCTGAAATGGAAATGGAATATTAAAATGTAAAGTACAAATCATCGGCAAATAACGTTTTAATAAAACATGAGGTGAAATAAATTGATTTGCTCTGACATTTCTCTAACTTCTGATTGACAATATTTGACTGTGCGGAGGTGAGGGCTGACGTTCGGAGAGACTAGACCCCACGTTGCCTTGCGGTTCCCCGCCAGCAAATCGGACCAGAGTAAATAGTTCTTTTGTGTGGTTGTTTATTGTGATTTTTTTAAAAAAGCAACACTTGGAAAATTAAGAGGAACAAGTCTGGAGAAAGTCCCGGAGCCGGGCTGGGGGTGGGGAGGCAGTGACGGCGAGCGCTCTTATTTATTAACGTTACTGCAAGTAACAATAACTCGCACCTGCTGGGATTATTTGTAAATTCCCCCTCCTGGTTTTGTTTCGATCTTTTCTTGAATTCAAACTGTCAAATCAATGTATCTGTAAACCCTGTTAACCCGGCTAAATGTGCAATAAGATTGTGTATAAATCAGCATTCGAGTTAGAACAAAGCTTGTGTAGAGTCTGCCATCAGGAACGATCAAAATGTTAACCTGCGTCAGTCGGGCGGAGGCAAATCATCACTTAACCCCATCCAGCAATATATCATTTCTCTCTCTCTCACACACACATATACGCAATTACTGCCTGCAGATACTCGCACCTATTTCTTAAAAAAGCTGCCTGTTCTCTTTGCCCAGTTTGAAGTCTTTATAATGTCTTGAGTGGCTGCAATGAATTCGAGGGGAAATATTCCAAAAATGAGAAATTTGTGCTGAATTTTGCCTGCATCTGGGTGATTTACCATTCCTAACCCGAGTTCGAGTTGACTTCAGACTGTTATTAATTATGTGTATATATGTTTTATAAAAGCCTGTGCGTCTCCCAGACCTCATAACTGTTTTAATCTGTATGTTAGACAGTTTAGTCCAAAGGTTTCAACTAAATGACAAGTGAAATGAGGGAAGGAATAAACATAGTGAACTGATCTGAAATGTGAGAATTTGGTGCTGATAAATATTTGAAACGCGAGGTAAAGTTCGTAGAGCCTCCATATTCGGGGATGGGCAAGTCACGTCGATATCAACAGAAGTTTCAGCTTTTGTTAATCTAATGGGTCTGTATTTGTGCTGTCTGAAGAATAACAAATATTTTGAAATTGATAAAAAAAACGAATAAAACAAAGGGGATGGAGCTGCGCTCTAACACGCTACACATCCTGTGTACAGGCTCCTAGTGACTGTAAAGGAAAGGTCCCACAGCCAAACTAGATTGAACCTTTCAAACGGTGAGTTTGCTTCATCCAGATATCGATTGAATGATAATCCCAGGTGGAAACTGAATAACAGGGAATATTCCCAACACCATGTCTCGCTGTTTGAGAAGTGCTCTCCATCAAACTTGAATGTAAGACTGTCGTCTGCGATTTAGGCGAACATCTAACGAAAGACGGTGCTTTCAAATGACAAAAGGCAAATTCACTGACTCCCTACAGCTCCCGAACTCCGGGGGGAACACAAGGAGAAGCCAGTGACTCCCCGTCTGCTGGTGTTCCCGCTTGCATCCGGACACTTGTGTCTTAGTGCAAATTGTTCCAGAACTGTCAATGCACATTCAAAATAAAACAACACAAACTTGGCCCTGTTTATTTATGGATGGTCGCCTCCCGTTTAAAATAAATTAAAGGTCGCTTAATAAAGCCTCAGTCTGTCCGTATCTCATCAACATAAAGAGCGGGCGACATAAAAAGTGTCCGAGTAGTTGGAGTGCATTAACATGATTTGAACATAGTTGTTATGGAGATATAAAGTAATCAGAATTCCTCCATTCCTGTTTGATGTGGACTGGACACATTATTGACATTGAGTCAAATTTTCCTTCTTAGCTCGTGAATTATCGGTCTGGCAAACCGGAGGGAGAGAGAAAAAAATGATCACAATGAGGAAAAGGTGATCACAGGGGAAAATGATCTGAAAGAGAGTGACAGAAATCACGGCGAGGGTGCTAATAAAAAAAATTGATCACAGTGTGAAAAAAATTATCACAAGATGGTGAGTGATCACATTGGCGAGGTAAATAGATCACAAGGCGAAAATTTGATCACCAGGCGAAAAGAAATCACATAGAGAGCAAGTGATCACAGGCTAGAGAAAATGATCACATGGAGAGTGAGTGATCGCATAGGTGAAATAAATTGATCACAAAGAGATCGAGTGATCACATGGACGAAATAATTTGATCATAAGGGGAGAGGAAGCGATCACTAGGGAAGGGGGGAGGGGGGAAGGCATGTCCATTCCTCCCTCGGATTTTAAAAGCGAGTGAGGAATTGAGAAGGCGGCGGGATCCTGTCCCTTTCGTTGTGTGTGTGTGTTTGTGCCCTGAGCGGCACTAGAAACAGGCAGCAAGACAGGTGCAAGTGTCGCGAAGCCCAACGCACATGGGTCCCTGGGGGACCCTGGACAATCGTTTCCATTTCAGAAACACTACCCCCCTCAGGGCAAACTCCGCACGTCCCAGGCAATTATTTATTAAATGGTGAATGATAGCTGATTTAATTTGGATTTGCAAGTTATTTCTCTCTCTCTCTCCCTTTCTCTTGCTAACAAGGCAGTTTTGTAAAGGGAGGAGCTCGTTATTGTTGCTGTTACCTGGGGCAGCTCAGAAATGTCAGGTTTTCAGTGCTAGCGCCTCTCTCAGCAGTTTAAAGAGTTAGAGTTGGCATTTGTTTAAACCCAGGGAGCAGGGAGCGCCGTGCAGGAGTTACAGCAATGGTCCCGGGGAGAACTGGATCTGGTCGTTCAGCTGATATACTTTTAATTCTAAAGCTTTGGAGCATTTGTAGTGTTAACAATTTAAAAATCACAATTATATATAAACCCACCCCGATACATTTACCAATGTGTGCTTGGAGAAATTAGATTAGCAAAATACGAATGAAATAATGATTAAAAGAAGGCTGTGTATTAAGATTGCATAGGTCGCTATTTTTGACCCGTTGCTTTGGCAATGTTAGGATTGTCCTGAGCGATTTTAAAAACCATTGAGGCACCGAGTGTGTAAGAAAACCAAGCTGATGACATGATGAAATAAGATTGGAGCTGCGATTTACACACTGCTGGGCATAGTTTACATAACACCTCTAAAAGGCCAGCAGAGATAGAAAATTGTTGGGGGGGGGTTCCAAAATTGCTGTGTTGGTAAACTTCCTTCACTTTTCTCATGGCTCTTGGATTCATTTCCCTCCAAAAAAATAGTCAGTCACGCATACTTGTTATATGTTTGCTTTTAAAACATGCACCTCACATTTGCCAGTTCTGTATTAATAAAACAAACCCTGCTCGCATCAGCATCTCAAACTGCGAGCTCCGTGTCTCTGTGTGTGCATGTGTTGCAATGAGTAATGAAGAAGGTAAATAGTTCCCTAGCTCATCCTCTTTGGGAGGGGGTGGGAGATACAATAGTTTCTATCTTTTCTTTCTTTTTGTTCTCCTGTGGGTATTATCCTCTGTGTGTGTGTGTGTGTGTGTGTGTCTCCTTCCCTCTCGATTGGATACCCAGGGATTTTTGGTGTACGCCTAGTGATTATGTCACTTGGCGTGCGGGCGGCGGCGCACTTCACAACCCCGAGCGGAGCTGCCGCTTTGAACTTCGCCGCACTTTGACTGCGGATCACGAGGTTTGCTCTTCATTTTCCGTCCAGGTGCTCTCGGTGACTGGACACCTCCAAGGGGAGGAAGAGAGAGAGAGGGGGAGAAATAAAAAGAAACTAGTCAATACATTAAAGCAGCCGACTAAAGCAATCATCGGAGCAACTTGACTGAAGAAGTCAGATCTTTGCAATCTGCAGACGAGTTGATTCAGGTTTTTTTTGTAAAAGACACAAGGAGCGTCTCTCTCCAGCCGTACAGGGAAAGCTGATACTCGATTGCCGGCTGCGATGGTTTGTTGAGGGAAATTTCTTTTGTCGCTTGTTTGTTTCAGCGACAGGTGAGCTGTTTCTTTCCCCACCCCACTTCTTATTTCCCCTCCTCGTCCGGTGCCCCACCAAAACAAAAAAAAAGTCAATCCTTTTCATCTCCTCGAGAGCCAGAATGTCCAAACCCGCGGACCACATCAAGAGACCGATGAACGCGTTCATGGTCTGGTCGAGGGGCCAGAGGAGGAAGATGGCCCAAGACAATCCCAAAATGCACAACTCGGAGATCAGTAAGAGGCTGGGGGCCGAGTGGAAGTTACTCTCCGAGGCGGAGAAGAGACCGTACATCGACGAAGCCAAGAGGCTACGGGCGCAGCACATGAAGGAGCACCCAGACTACAAGTACCGACCCCGGCGCAAGCCCAAGAACCTGCTGAAGAAGGACAGGTATGTCTTCCCTTTGCCCTACCTGGGGGACAGTGACCACCTGAAAGCTGCCGGCCTCTCCATGTCTGCCGCCGACTCGCTCCTGGGCGCTTCGGAGAAAGCCAGAACTTTCCTCCCGCCGACCTCGGCGCCCTACTCCCTGCTGGACCCCAGCCAGTTCGGTTCCAGCGCCATCCAGAAGATGACAGAGGTGCCCCACACCCTGGCCACCACCTTGCCCTACGCGTCCACCCTGGGATACCAAAGCGGAGCGTTCGGGAGCTTGAGTTGCCCCAGCCAGCACACGCACACCCACCCATCTCCCACCAACCCTGGCTATGTGGTCCCCTGTAACTGTACCGCGTGGTCCACTTCCAGTTTACAACCCCCGGTGGCTTACATACTTTTCCCAGGAATGGCCAAAGGAGGCATAGACCCTTACGCCTCGGCGCACGCAGCCGCCATGTAAGACAACGGGAGCTGCAACACATTTAAAAAAAAGAGACTTTTTATCTTGTCAACTTCAATTCGAACACTGCATGTACAACACAAACCGCGACCAAATAGAGACTGACATCTGAAATACTGAGCCTTGGGTGTGTGGGGATATTCCGCTCAACTAGAAACGGAACATAAACAATAATAAATGCAGGGACTGAACTGCTTTTTTTGGGAGAGGATCTCTGATCTCTCCTGACTCCGGCACAAGACAACTTGCAATGTAAACAGCAATCAAACAAACAAGCGGACGGAGAGAGAAAATATTAATTTAAAAAACAATGAGACTGCCTCTGATCTTAAATCTTACATTGCATGTACAGTAATAGGCTCCACAAATCGGAACTTTATCCTAGTCTGGCGAAAGACTCTAAAACAAGGGAACTTTGAGACGGATTCTGAATCCTGACTGTGTAGCATGAGTGCTACCCGATGGCGGATAAACTGAGTGTAAAATTGTAGATGTTTTTGTTTGCAAAACTGCCGCTCTAAAAAAAACAAGCAGCAGTTTTTGGCTTTATTTATTATCATGTATAGTGGTGTATAATACCACGTGGTCTTTTTTTGTTTTTGGAACTGAATTCTTTCAAGTCCTGAAATTTCCTTTTGCACACCAAGAAACGAGACTTACATTAAAACGTTGCCACCAATCAGTAATAACGAGGCGATCTGCCAATTTCCATAGGAATTGAGAGATAACGTTTAACATTAACGATAACCCAGGGCTGAGGGTGAGGACAGTGGCTTCTCTGCCTCTCATTAAAGGTAGTCCTCCCTTTTTAATCTCTGCCCATCCAGTGGACCTGGTCCCGGTTTTTTTTTAAAAAAAACACATTTCCGACTGAACGTCAGACGGGAAGTCACCAACGCTGGTTATTTTTTTTAAAAAAAGAAATGACAATTTAAAATATGTTTGAAAGAAAAGTATGTCTCGAAAACAAACTGTATCCAGAAGGATTTTACCTCGTAATTCTGTTCAATTGTTGAACAAAGGTAATGTTTTAAATAAAGACAAACGATGTCTACAAAATTATATATATGCAGAATATGGGTATGTTTATTGGAAACTGAAATCGAATTCACAATAAAAAATTGAGGCAGCGGTCTCAATGGAATTAGCATTAGCAAGTGATTTTATAGTAAGCGCCGTCCATTGCTACTTTTCGCGTGCTGAAATTATTTAACCAACTGTGTGATTGTAGGACATGCAAGTTAATAGAAGACTTTATCCACAAATAGTACCATCCTGACTGACTCGTTCCTTAGCAATTCATACTTAACGATGATTTTTTTTCCTTGGGTAAGGAAAGAGAGAATATGCTTGGGGAGAATGAAAGCCAGCAGCCGGACTATATTCCCCCTACCCAACCCTATTGAAAATGTGAAGCCGTGGGGGAGGGGGGTGATTGTTGCTAACCGCTGATGTGAACGTCAGTCAAACTGCTTGATTTAAAACATGCAAATATCAGGTTAAAATGCGGGCTCTTGGCGTATCTTTAAATATTTTAGGTAACTTGATTATTTATAATGCGTCCACATAGGGGAAAGGGAGGGAGGGGGGGAGTGAGATCAAAATGATATGAGTCTGCGTCGAACAAGTTAATTGTATTCATATTTTCCAAACCATTTCCAGCGTAATTTGTGTTCACCTTCCACAATGTAACTTAAAATGTTTCCGAGACTTTCCAATTCTTTTATCTCGCTTCAGTTCCGAGTGGAAGAGATTTTGCCCCGCCTTCTTAACTTTTCTCACCCCCACCCCCATCGCATTTTGCTCTCGTCAGGTCTCAAGCTGGCGTGGCGCTCACTCACTTACAGTGACTGGAATGATTCAGGGATTTAAATAGAGCGGGTGTCACATTGTCAAAAGGCTTAACGAGCCCCCATTTACTGAGGCAACTCGTTAGCGTTACAGACTCGACACTTGCTGCTCATCAACCTTTTTCAATGAAAAGGGGGCTACAGACGCCCATCTGTTTGGAGCGAATATCAATGGGGAGTGGATGTTTGCATTGTGCCTCATCTTCTTTCATTCGATCCCCAAAGTGTTCCCGTGTGTCAGACAGGAAGAGCGCAAGGCGCAGCCACAGTATAAGGACTGTGAATGCGATGCACAATGAACTGGCAATTCGGATTGGGGAGGGGGCTGGGGGGCAGTACCTGCGAAACAGTACAAAAGGAGAAGGAATTAGGATAGCTGACCCCAGCTATTCTAATCCGACAAAACAAAACCTGCACAACAGACACATTAGTAATACACTGAAGTGTCAGAAGCAGGGGATCGGTGTTCGTAACAGGTTTGAACAGTGAAGGTTGGGGATTCAATTCTAAGAATACAGTTTAGTCCACTGTCATACAAAACTGAATGGGAGGGAATAGTTCTTTTTTTTTAATCATGTTTTTTTTCCCTGTATTTTAAGACTGTTTTGGACAATTACTGTTAAGCATTAGATATCACGCAGTAATCTCCCGTGTCTGAGTTGCTCAGATTCACAACAGAATGGAGATGCTCTTGTGACCTGGTAATTCCACTGAGTTCAAAAGATATTTTAAAATTCTTACTCCTCTTGCTGGTGTCCACTACCGAAATGTTAGAGTTTATTTTAGTATGAGAGAATGTGTGTCTGATCAATGCTCATTTTTCACCCAATCAAAATATTTGAAATATTATATAGTTAAAGTAACTAAACTGGCCCCAAACGCGTCCATATCGAAAGTAGCTGGGATGATTCGTACCAACGTCAATGCAATAAAGAGGCCGTTTCTTTCAAAACAGTTTAATTCCCCGATTAATCCTATCAGATCGGTTCATTCACACATTAACAAGCAATCTTCTTTTTATATACAAAACGAACCTACTTTTGCTAATCGCTTTGACACCTCAGTGAACTGATGTCTAAAGTGTGAGTCACTTGTTTAGCCCAGGAACTCCGGAGGGGGAATTAGCCTGCTGTCAAACCAGTTCATCCGGAAAACTCCTCTTGTTTTTTTTATATAAGAAAAAAGGAGAATAAAATCATCAGACAGACAGGTTACAAATAGCACACCTCGCCACTCAGCTTTCCAAATACTTAGCGCGGAGTTTCAGGTTACAATAAGATGGGACTTACTCCACCACTCTGCATATTTGCTTCTGGATATCCCTAAGCAATGAGGGGAACATTCTACCTAGCTAAGGCAGGAAACGGAAAGAGGACAACAATAAACTAAACATTACAATGAAAAAACACTGTGAATATGTTGAAGATAATAGTTTGTGAAATAACAGGACATCCGCATACTTTTGCAGAACGCGCCTTTAATGAGGCAAACACTAAATACCATAATACGTATGCACAAACAAACAGGACGTTCGGCACACTGGTCTCTGCTAGCGCTTATGCACCACCGGAGTTTTGTCCCTCCCAATTTAGCTCAACCTGAATGGTATCACCTCGTCCGCTCCCATTCGCACTTGACGGGCGAGCAACTCAATGAGGAGTAAATAAGGGAACGGTGTAAATCAACCCGTATTGGAAGGCTGGGGAGGGAAGGGGGAAGAACCTCCTTATGCAAAAATGACAGCCGGGCGCACCGTGTGAAATTCAATGCTGGGACATTCCGCAGCATTTTAACATCACCGGGTCAAAGAGGCGAATGGAAAAGCACCTCCAAACACCTCCCTCCCAGCAGGAAGTTGCAAAAAAGTTTCTGACACATGTCAAAATGGGCAGCGCGTTGTTAGAAGGGAGATTTGTCTCGTAGAATGTCACTGATACAAAATCTGTTAAAATAGTTTGATTTTATTAAAGAGTTCTTACTCCTTTGCAAATCTTAAGAATATATAAACAAATGTACTGATGTCTTGCCTTGCAGAGAAGATCAGCCCATTGTTTACCAACACAATGGTTATTTTTTAAAATCAGGCAGCAATCAACCCAAATGGTGAGGGGGGTCGGGAAGTGAGTGCATCTCCCAGTCACTGTTGAATGTACTGACACAACACTGCGGTTAGCACGGGCTGCCAAAACTTGTCATCCTAACTCCACTGAAGCACTTATTTATCCTCACATTCAATTCAGCCTTAGCATTCCTTTTTGTCTCTGGCGGATTTCAGTTTGTCAGTAAACCAGAGACACATCGAAACGCATGCCAATTGCAGTCTGCTTGCCTTATTTTTTTGTCCAGTTACCCATCTTCATTTATTACTGTCCTCCCTTAACAGTCCCAATGACCTCCCTTCTCTCCCTGTTGTATTGCAAATTTAAACTTCAATCGTTTCCACCCCCGAATAAAGAAACAGTCGCTCTCAATTCTTTTCTATTCCCACTAAGGTCGAATCTTAAGGCGAAAAAAAACGAGAGCATGTCTGCTGTTAATGATTCAAGCATCAAATCAAATCTTGCAAAAAACCTTGCCGGGGTCAGGGATGATTATTAGAATTTCAAAGTAAAAAAAAATCCGGAGATCAGTCAGAGGGAACAAGAAACGTCAAATACGCCTCTCAGATGCAAAATACCTGAGTATAATTACAAGTAACAGTGAGCATGAGTGAATACCAGAAGCATTATCAAATGTGCTAGTTAAAGGATAACATGAAACATACTGACGGGTGCAATGCTTAATAAAAGGGAGTCACGGAATTAATAATTACAGACGGTGTAACACGACATTAATTCAAAAAAAGTAAAATATGAAAACAATTGGTTTGTAGGGAAAACGTGGTGTGAGGCTGGATTTTATTGTGCCTTTCTCTCTGTGTGTGCTTATGGGGTTGTGTAATGTCACAGTGCTGGGTATAGGATTAGCACACTGAGGTGTAATGGTATTACGGCCCTAATTAAAATTTTCATTTCACATCCAGATTGTTTACTTATCTGCTAAGAACATATGCTCGAAGAAGTTTTTTTTTCCTCTGTATTCTGCACTATCGCCCAAGGTGCAATTCAATATAAAAACAGCATCTCGTGTCTTATTACATTCTCCAGCCCTTATCTGGGTCCTGTAATTTATGGTGATACTCGTTGGAACTGAATATGGAGGGGTTTTTTCTCTCTGGTGTTAATCTTAAAGCATGCAAATTCATCTCTGGAATATTAGAATGATATTTGAATAATATTGCTCTGTCCTCTTTGCAGACTATTCCTCTTTTTTTGCAAAAAGTATTAAATATGACATTTATGTTTGTACAGTAACACATGGACTATAATATTGTTGCTATGTAAATGATGTTGCTGGCTATATTTATCCTTTGCACACAATAAGTCTTTTTGTGCACCTTTAATGCCGGCAGAAATAGCATACTCGTACTCGGAGATATCCTGGTGTTGGTGTAGATATCAATAGTAGTTCCACTGGCCAGGTAAATATATTTGCTTTCCGAGATTATATTGATTCCTGGCCTTTTGTGTTCCGACCTATTGTACAATAACAGACACAGGATTGGAAAACACACACATGCAGATGGTTCAGACAGGGAGACTTTTCTGTTTGTGTACTTGCAAACCAGAGTTGGATTGAGCAGGATTGGAATCGCGAGTGGGTGCCTTGATTCAGTCCAAGACAGCAATGTCCCCAAAAAGAAGCCAGAATGTTCGTCCCGCCGCTTTCAGGGAGAGCTGGAAGGTGCTATCCGTGTCTTTCATGTTGCTTTTTAACCCGCAAGAATATGTGTTGCTGTTGCTGCATGGAATATTATTTTTACACAATACTCTCAGAGATGAAGAACATTTTGGAGTTTTCAAAGGGTTAATCATGCCTAGATTGAGCGGTGGGTGGGTGGGGGGAGGGGGGAGGTGGGAGGTCGGCTGCTCGTTATCAGACGGTCTGAAACCTCCTGAAAAACCAAATGCAACGTCCCGTTTATTTTAAATTGCCGGAGACGCATGTTCATTAATAAAACTGCCTCTTGCGTATGCAAAGAGAGAGAGAGAGAGTTCTGTTATATCACAGGGGGAATTGCACTGCCGATTCTCAGAGAGCCTATAGATCTTCCTTTAACTGCGACTCAGGCGTTTTTATATTTTGGGAACAAAAAAGTCAGCGGATCATATGTTCAATTCAATCTTCCTTATCTCTCCCGGACTCCTTTCAAACTGGGCTGCAGCCTCGCGTCACATAAAAGAAGCGGATAATTGGCCTTTATTTTATTTAATTTAATACGACAGTCGGGTGCTTTAATGTAATTTATATGCTTAATTTAGTGATAAAAGTAAAAAGTACAGCGACATGGACTGGCGCCCGGTGAGATTTCTCAGTCACTCAACCTCCTCCTCTCTCACACACATCCCTCACCACCCCCCCCACCTCAATCCTCAAACAAAATACATTGCCACAAATATATATATATACTTAAAAATAAACAACCTTGCTAATTTGCAGATGGGGGTGTCTATCACTGATTGCATTTTTTTCTCTAGTCACAGAAAACTGAAGGCAATTATTAATTAAAGGATCGCATCCTACCATGCTTCCAGTCCTTGCAATTTCATCATTTTAGTTCACTGGAGTGGGATGCTTCCCGTTTTAAGAGTGCACGTACAATGAGATATCTCAAATTAGAATTGTGTCCTTTTTTCACCAAACGATAAACCGGTATTTCTATTCCTAAATTGTACTGAGATTTAGAAGGTATTCAGCATTGATTCAAGGATGCTCAGTGGGACAAAGTAGCACGTCTACAATGAGGCATGTGGGGTTGGGATGCGTGGGGTGGGGGATTGATTTGAGTGATGTTTCCTCACCCCCACATTTCCAGTCCATGTTGATATTAGGAACACATGAAATCAATTTAAAGATTGCGAATTCACCAGGTTAGGATAGTGAACGGGACGATACAAGCTTCTGATTTGTGATCTTTCATTGTTTTACTAGAGCGCGTTTTGCCTCTTTTAATACCTGAATATCAGTCAGACATCAGTCCTACATTATTTTTTTCCAAGGATTATCTGTAATTAGATCTGGTTCGTATGTTTTTTTTTAAATAAGGAGACAGTGGGTCTGCTCCCTCTTTCGAATCAGGTGCTGAATTCTGGTAGTGGTGGTTAGGGGCGGGAGGGGGGAGATTTCTAATTTCAGAAATGTAAAGGGTGAATGAACTGATAAGAAAATGGGATTCTCGCGCTTGCAGTCAGGAGAGAGAATAAAACTCTGGTTTTAATCGGGTTCCAGTTGGTGAGGTGATTTACATGAAGGTTTATTCCCTGTCTGTTCTGATGTAAGGGAATCACACATAACAAGACCCACTGATCTACTGCATAAGAGAGAAAATATTTATCCCTCTAATCATGCCTGTCCGTTTATATTCATCTGTCCACACATCCATCTTCCCGCCGTCCCACCGCCCCCCTCTTTCACTCCTATCTCCTTTCATACCTGCTTCCCCCTAACATCTGGAAATGTGAAACGAGGGTAGATTAGAAGACCCTTTGTGTGAGTATCTGATTGGGATTTCACTGGGGAAATTTACATGATTCCAACCCCAGAATCAAACTCCGCCCCTCCCTCCACTTCTCTCTCTTCCGGAAGAGAATTTTTAACTTTATATTGTTTATAAAGTGGGCGCTCTATTTTTTAACATAAAAAAGGTTCTTTAAATCATTGAACACAGAATGGAGAGAGCACAAGAAGCAACTCCATTCACATCTTTTCAATCAGCGATTCCAGCAGAGATCACATATCTTTCATACAAAATCAAATTGTAGCGATGTGCTTGACTATTTCTATTGGGTTTTATTTGACCATTTGATTTCTTTTTTCACAGTGAAAGGTGAGGCAGAGATAGAGAGGGAGAGAAAGATAGTGGCCAAGAAATGGGATCGCATTGTGTAAAACAGTACCTACCAACAAAACTTAGCATTTTTCATTCTGCAAAACCCTCCAACCAGCTACACAATTAAATGTGCTGGTGACCGAAAGTTTGTCCCAAAGCCATAATTTTGAAGAGCTATTTAAAGGAGGAGGACAGATTTTCATGTTATTTTCAATGTTTCCTCATTGGTAGCTTTGCAGTGGAACAGGGGCACTTTAATAGATCGATCATGTGATATCATTGACCGTTTGCATGGACAAATAGGCATTCTATCTTAGCCGCCTATAGTGTTTGTACCGTTTCAATGAAGTTCTTCGTTTGTTTGAACCTTCGAGGCCTGCAGCCTATCTTTTAAAGCCACCACATAGAAAACTGGCAACAAGGATGTTAGCCCACGTTGGCAGCTGTTCCAAAAATAAAGTGGAAGAAGTCCGACAGTGTTGTAGGGACCGGGCAGAACAATGAATAATTGAAATCATCCCTACTGGAAAGCTGGCAATGAAAGGGGGTGCCTAACAATGGTCGCAGGCACTGGAAGAACCAAAAGGCAATCAAATATCTTGAGAAAACAGCTTCAGAAAGAAGCCTGGCCATGTGCTCTGCCCGAAATTATCTGTGACAGTCGTGGGAGCAAGTTGAGTAGTAAGGACCCTGCAACAAAAAATTAGAGTGGTGAGGAGCGATTTGCAAAATATGAGAGGACCAGGCCTAACTCATCTTTACCTTGTTTTGGGGAGTGAGGAAACAAGATAATGTAAGCATTATGTGGCACATTGTGCTCCTGTAGTCCCTTTCTATAGTTAAATGACAGGAGTTTTTGGCACCATGGGATTGTTCGATGAGAATACAGAGCAATGGAGCTCATGTACAGAGAGATTTGAGGATTTTGTCCAAATGAACAAGATACTGGCAGATTAAAGTAATCCCAAAGTTCCTGAGCATAAAGGGGAAAACATTTACCTTCCTGAAGAGTCTAATTCAGCCAGAAAAGCCAGGCACAAAAGCCTACAATGAAACAGTGGAAATATTGCAGAGCCACTATTCACCAAAACATTTAATCATTGCAGAAAGGTTTAGGTTTCATGAGCATAATCAACAAAAAGCTGAATCAATCATACCATTTGTAGCTATCTTGAAGAGACCAGCTGAACATTATGAATTCAGAGAAGTCTTGAACCATTAGAGATAGATTAGTCTATGGCTCAAGGAGCAAGGATATTCAAAAACAATTGTTAACAGAAAACAATGTAAGCCTAGAGAAAGCTTCAGAAATTGTAGTGTCATGAAGTTAACAGCAAATAAGCTCACTGGTTGAATTTTAGTACAAGAATTCATAAGATGTCAATCAAAAACTTAACGTAGACTCACAATTATCATCAATATGCAAAGACTGGGAACTCAGCAGCAGGTTGTTGGTGCAAAGACATATGTGCAAAAAAGCTTATACTGAATGTACTTGTTGCCAAAAGAAACAAGTTTCAAACAAGAATTACAAAAAACAAAATTCAAATGCATTAAACAAAAAGGTACTGGGACCTCTTCTATTTATAATATATATAAATGACTTGGAAGAGGGAGTAAGTGGAGTGATCAGCAAGTTTGCAGACGATACAAAGATGGCTGGACTTGCGGATAGTGAGGAGCATTGTCAGGCGATGCAGCAGGACATAGATAGGCTGGTAGCTTGGGCAGACAGATGGCAGATGGAATTCAATCCTGATAAATGTGAGGTGATGCATTTCGGGAGAAAGAATGTAGGGGGAAGGTATATGATAAAGGGGAGACCTATTAAGAGTATAGAAACGTAGAGGGACCTGGGGGTGCAGGTGAACAAGTCTCTGAAAGTGGCAGAGCAAGTGGAGAAGGTTATGAAGAAAGCATATGGAATGTTAGCCTTTATAGGAAGATTATATTAATGTTGCAGTTGTATAAAACGTTGGTTAGACCTCATTTGGAATATTGCATCCAGTTCTGGTCGCCCTACTACTGGATTGCCGTGGAGACTCTGGAGAGTGCAGAGGAGGTTTACTAGGATGCTGCCTGGTATGGAAGGTCTGAGGTACGAGGAGAGATTAGGCAAATTGGGACTGTTTTCCTTAGAAAGACGTAGACTGAGAGGAGATCTAATAGAGGTGTACAAGATTATGAGGGGTATAGATAGAGTAAACAAGTTTAAGCTTTTTCCTAGGATGGACTCGAATAGCACGATGGGTCATGGGCTTAGGGTGAGGGGGGTAAGATATAATTTGGATGCTAGAGGGAGTTTTTTCACGCAGAGGGTGGTGGGGGTATGGAATGCGCTGTCAAGTAAAGTGGTGGAGGCAGGTACACTGGAGTTATTTAAGAAGTACTTTGATGGGCACATGAACAGAATGGGAATGGAGGGGTATAGAAAACTGATTTAAAATAGGGATCATAAGCCTTGGGAGTCCCTGGGAAATGTGTAAATAGATGATGATATTGATGTACTTGTTTTTATCCTATAGGTGCTTTGGTCCACCTTGTTGTCTAAAGAGGTGCATACACGCGATGGGTCATGAGAGGGCTGCTCTTGGATTTTTTTTCGAGAGTATCCTAGTGCTTCACGTCGTTAGTGTACACTTGACCTGGACCATTTGATGGGCAACAGGGCAGCTCAGTGACTATTGCTGTGCTGTGCAAATACATGGATTTGGGCCTGTGTCTGTGGGAGTTTGCGCATTCTCCCCATGCTTGTGTGGGTTTTCTCTGGGTGCTCTGGTTTTCTCCCACATCCCAAAGATATGCTGTTAGGCTAATTGGCAAAATTTGGTCTTTAATCCATAGATCTATAAACATAGACAAGGATCACGGGTAGAGGTGGGAACATCGGGGTTGTGACGCGGGCTCGTTGGGCCAAAGGGCCTGTTTCCTGTGCTGTTTTGTTCTTTGTTATGCAAATTGTACATGAAAAAGGACTTGAGTCACATGTCAAAGATGAGCTGTCGTTTAACATACTGGCTATTGCTGATGCGACAAACCATTACTGGGTCACTCCCTTATTGGACAGACAACTAGTGAAAATGGAAGCAGACACTGGAGCTGTAGTTTCATTGTACCACTAAGTTTTACTGAGAAAAGCTTCAACATATTGATTAAAAACCTCTACTAGAGAATCATTTCAATGAAGGGCCAAATTGATATAAATGTTGAATAGACAATCAGAAAACTTGTCCCAGCGCACTGTTGAAAAAAGCAATCCAAAATAAATGGGGAGAGCCTGGCCAGAAAAGATCAGATTAAACTGGGCCAAAGTAAATCTCAGAAAAGTTTTTGGAGCAGGTCTATTGGAGATCTTGAAGAAGTATGCCATTGTTTTCAATCGTGAACTGGGAAGCATGAAAGAGATTTCAGTCAAGTTAAAGATTAAGGATGAAAATTAAAAAAGATGCTGAAGCCTTGGTCAGTTCTGTATACAATCAGGCCTAAGGTAGAGAAGTGACATATCAAGATGAGAGTCCTCCAATTTGTTAATATGAGTGATCGTGCCACACCAGTTGTACCCATGATGAAGAAACACATATCGGTACATCTTTGTGATGATGTTAAAGTCACTATCAATCGTGAATTGTGTGCAGAGCAGTACCCCACTGCTCCTGAATGATGATCTATTCACTGGGTTGGCTGGAGTCCAACACTTCAGTAAAATTATCCTCGATCTAACACAACTTCAGATTGATAACAATCATGACACGCAAAGGGTTATTTCAATATTGAAGACACCTGGCATCACGTCCACACTTACATTGTTCCAACATGCTGTGGATCAAAGTCTAAGCGAATTAGAAAGAGTCCAGTGTTACTTAAACAACGGGGGGGGTGGGGGGGGTGATTCTTTCAGCCTGCTGCTCTGCTCTAGCAGTACAAAAGATTGGGAAACATCAGCAGAAGTTGTTTACTGGGCTCCCCACTGGTTGCCATGGCCTCCGCATGTCTCTGGCTCCATGTTTTTGGCATCATCAGCGCTATGCTGGGAAATTGCCGTGGAGCTGATTGAAATATTTAAATTTCAATTTCCGTATATTAGCAGGTCTGGGACTAAAGTCTCTGGGTCCACTAGTGTCTCCCCCCGCCCCCACCAGGTTCCCTCCAGCAGAGTTTACATCTGCCCTCCACTAACTGATTCTGCTGGAATAAGTAGAGGCCTTGATGCGCCCCTGCCCCAGGACCTGGCAGTGCCAGTCTGGCCCTAGCACTGCCCAAGGGACAAACTAGCAATATCTTGCCCCATCCACCAGGCATCAGGCAGTGCCAGCGGGATGGAGCCAAAGCGGTGAAGCATTTTGGGGGTAATTGTTGGGTGGGGGCATCTCACTGCCATTCTGCACAGAATCTGCTGGCAGAGTAAAGGAAGAGGGTGTTTGGGCAGGCGATCTGATCGGGAGGGTAGGGGTGAGTGGGGGGGTGGGGTTGGGGGTACCACCATTGCCGCAGAGAATGTCGGGGAGTGGTAGATGTTGGGGGACGTAGGGACTGGCCCAGGAAGATCTGGGAGGCCAGTGATTGGGATTGGGATGGGTCCGGAGGCTAGTGATGGGTGTTTGTAGGGCTGGCCAGCGATCAGGTTGGCCAATGATTGGGAGGCTGCCAGTGTGGAGCCACTGTGCTTGTGTTGATCTCTGCTCTGACAGATTGGAGCATGTGCAGTGACCCACTCAGCACTATGCTGCCTGCCTCTTGGGGTGGGGAAAGGTCCCATCCCCCAAATTTCAGTATGAATCTTGCTAGGGCACTCTGTGATGCACAGATTGTGAGACATTCATTCTGAAGATCCCGCTAAAAAAAATGACAGGAGTTGCTCCAGTTTTGATGTGAATTTAGCTCTTCAAATATTTTTGGCAGAATCACTCTCGATATCTTAGTTATTGGAAAAAATGAGAAAGAACATTTCCATAACATAGATGCCACATTCCAGAGATCAGAATATTACAGTTCAAGTGTCCAGGAAGACAAATGTGAATTTTTACAACCTTTGAATATCTTGGTCATGTCATAGATGTAAAGGGAGTGCACAAATCACCTTTGAAAGTCAAAGCCATTACTGAAGTACGGATACCTCAAACCGTCAATCAACTTTGTTCATCTTTGGCCTTATTAAACTATTATGGGAGGTTTGTCTCTAACCTAGCTACCATTCTTAAACCTTTACACAACTTATTGTGGCAAAACAGAAAATGGAAATGGGCAGATCAGTGTGAGGAAGCCTTTGTACAAGTTAAAGAGACACTGTTAAAGTCAGAAGCCCTGATACACATTGATCTGAATTTATCTTTGCAACTGACTTGTGACACATTACCTTACGGAGTTGGTGTGGTAGTTCCTCACATAATACCGATGGTAACGAGAAGCCAATAGTTTTCACATCATGGTCCTTGAATAAAGTAGAAATGAACAATGCACAGACAAAGAAAGAAGGACTAGGAACAATTTTTGGAATAAAATGGTTTTAATAATTCCTGTTTAGGAGACAATTACATTATTGATGCACCATCTTCCACTGACAATGACATTTGTACCTTGTATTGGAATTCCACCTGTGATAGAAAGCCAGAAGCAAAAATGGACATTGCTTCATCAGCATACGATAAAATACCATTCATCAAATCTCTATGGGAATGCTAATGGACTCTCCCGACTACCTTTACCGAATGATTCATCGATAATTGGTTCATGTGGAAACATTTTCTACATCGAGCAAATAGATAACACTCCAGTAAGCACAGGACAAGTTAAGAAATATACCAGAAATGATCTAGTACTGAAAGAAATCATAGACAAGGTACTTTGTGGCAAGTCATCAGGAAAAAAAAATCCTGAGTTGAAACCACACAAAGACTTGAATTATTCTTACAAATGTTAAGTTTCTTAGTTGCAATCCAGTAATAAAAGATGATGCAAGTCCACCTTCTTCACAAACTCACTTTATTCTCTTGTACCATTCCATATATACACACCCAACACCCAATGCTGCCCTTAATCCCTTTAAGGATCCCAATGAGTACTATTAAACAATTAACATGCAAATTAGGTCTACAGTGGAAGGTTGCAGTTAACCAGTTCCTAACACAAGCAAGTTGTCTCCTCTGGGGAATGAAAGTCATCATTCCACCATTATCCAGGAAATTTTTACTAAACCAAATATGTAAAGGCAATGTGAAATTTTAAGGATGAAGGAGATAGCCAGAAGCTATTTTTGGTGGCCAGAGCTCAATGCTAAAATCAAGGAGAAGGACTGTTTGAAGGGCATATGTATCTCATTCTAGTTTATGCACAATCAAAATCATCTGAAGTGCCATTATGAAGATAAAATCCTCAAAGAGAACAACTGAAAGACTGGGTGACTTTTTCAGAAGCTTCTGTTACCCTGAATAACTTGTGAGTGACAATGGGCCATAGTTCATTTCACAAGAATTCACAAACTAAAAAGGAATGGAATTCAACACATCCAATCCACTTTTCACCATCCTGAAAATGGATACCTGCCATCACTTAAGCACAGGAAGGATTGGTCTCCTACACTGTACAAATACAAGGTGATGTAATGTGGCGACATGTGGATCAACTGTTGGCAATAAGAACCAATCGACTCGAGGCAGAATCAGCAGAGAGCCCACATCAAGCTGTGCTAAGAGAAGACCTGGACCTTCCTGAGAACATGACACTACACAAACCAATTGGGGAAGGCAGTACCTCAATTGAGAACATTTCAACACTAAGTCAAACTCAGAATGTTACATCAATTCTAGTTAGGCAATGTCCAAACCAAGCTAGAAATACCAGAGGTTGCAGTAGACACTGAAAAAACAGAGGCCTGAAGTTCACTGACAACCGTACAGAGAATGACGCCTTCCGAAATGTCTGACCTATTGACTGTTGTTTATTAATTGTTCATGTTGCTCATTTTGATTATTTTCATATTACTGTTATTGGTGTCGGGCACCTTTGATTTAAAGGAGTGGAAAGTGTTGTGTATTCATGTTATTTCTAATGTTTCCTCACTAGTAGCTTTGCAGTGGAATGGGCACTTTAAGAGACTGATCAAATGGCAGCACTGATGCCATTACTTGGCATTGGTAGGAAAATAGGCAGTCTATCTTAGTGTTAACATCTTTTCAATAAAGCTCTGCATTTGTTTTGTGCTTTCAATGCCTATTTTTTAAACCATCACAGTGGATGTGTGGTGGTGGGGGCAGGGGGGGGTGGGTGGGTGGAGAGAGAGAGAGAGAGAGAGAGAGAGAAAGAGAGGTCAAGGGATTCCTGATGGAATTCAGAAGCTAAAAGTAGTGAAGGCACAACAAACACTGAGGAGCAATGAAAATGTGCGGATGCTCAAGAGGACAAAATTGGAGGCACCTAAGAGAACTGAAGCAGATTTCAGAAACAGGAATGGAAATACTGAGTGTAAAGGCCCAATATGGCAGGATAACACTGGGACCATGCCATATTTAGACCTGTTCAAATGTCTCAGGTGCTGTCATTGCAAAATGGCTAATCCCTGTGTGCAGCAGAGAGAACAGGAGCTGGCTCCTTTGATTTATACTCCGGATTCTGTCTCAATATGTTTCTGTTTCAATTTTCCCTCCTAACTCATGCCTTTGGTCATGCCTTTACTAAAAACTTATATCAAGCAGAAAATCGGATTCATTGGTAAGAGTACTTTTCCAGCCACATGGACCTGAGAAGTCCCTGGCTTTATTCTGAGACTCGTTGTTAATCCCAGATGTGACAGGCAACATGGGCACCTCAATTGGGCAAAGTGTTACCTCAGTTTTGGAAGGAGAAAATCCACCAGGATTCCCTGATCTCCTGATCCTTCCTCAGTCATCCCTGCTGAGATAAGCAGATGAATGAGCATTAGGCAGGAAGAACACTGAGTTTGGCACTGGAGCACCTACATGTCAATTCTCATTATCCCGGTTAATATACTAAAAGGTCTTTGAAGGTGAATTCACAGAATCATATCCCATTGTCAATCATGCAAGAAGACAGAAAATGGAAAAATAGATTTTGAAGTTACACTGATAAGAGCAAATAACTGCACAGAGAAATTTTGAATTGAACCCGTGCTTCTTCTCGGAACAGGGCAGAGTCATAGGCAGGCAGTTTAGGAAGTCAGATGCTGTGGTAATAATTATAATTCTCATTCAATAGTCATCACATTGGAGGTAGAGCTTTGGATGCAGCAGGTACAACTCCATTTACAGCTGGTACGGCTCCATGTATTTCGCTGTAACAATTCTGTATACATTTGGTACAGCTCTATGTACAGATAATAAAGCTCCATATATAGCTGTTACAGTTCTATATACATCTGGTACAGCTGTATGTACAGCCGATAAAGCTCCATATACATCTGGTACAGCTCTGTGTACAGCTGATACAGCTTTATACAGCTGGTACAGCTCCATATATAGAGCTCTATAAATCTGGTAGAGCTCTATATACAGCTATTACAACTCCATATACAGCTGTTACAGCTCCATATACAGTTGCTATAGTCCCATATACAGTGGATACAGCTTTGCATACAGCTTGTACAGTTCTGTGTATAGCTGGTGCTACTCTGGGTTTAGCTGCTCCTGCTGTGTGTACAGCTGGTACTGCTCCATATACAATGATACATCGCTGTGTATAGCTGGACCTGCAGTGTTAACAACTGGTACAGATCTGTGTACAGCTGCTATTGCTCTGTGTACAGGTTGTACAACTCTGTGTACAGTTCGTACTGCTCTATGTATGGTTGGTACAGCTTTGTGTACAGCTAGTATTGCTCTATGTACAGCTGGTATTTCTCTGTATTTTAGCTTCTCTTGCTCTGTGTACAGTGGTATTGCTCTGTGTACAACTGCTACAGCTCCATTTACAGTGGTACATCTCTGTACATAGCTGCTACTGTTTTGCATACAGCCCGTACTGCTCTGTGCACAGATGTTACAGCTCTGTATACAGCAGGTACTGCTCCGCATACAGCTTGTATTGTACAACACCTTAATTCAATGACTCAGTTGAAATAATAATATTTCTTCTCTTTCAATTCCAAACTTTCAGTTCAAGCATTCGCTGGTCATAATGTGTCCATTAGTCCCTACTCTGTTTGCTTTATACAATGTCAAAAGAAAGGAGTTGTCACAGTTATCCATTAGAGGTTTCTTGCGTCAAGGTCTTAAATAAAATGTCACCTTACTGTATAACCTTCAAGGCTAAGCTGTGCTTTCTCTTGTGTTATAGATATTGTACTTGATTTCATTCCCGTGTCAAAATGAGTACGACCAAACTTTGATAACTCCCAAAACCCCTCTAACTTCTCATGTTTGTCAGAATATTCCCCTCATGATGGGAGCTAACTAATGCCCCACTATATTTCTTGAGCACTGAACTTGAACACTAATATGTTTAATTAATCTTAAACGAATTGCTGTCTCTGTGGTTAGTGTACAATATCTCTGACAGATTCCTAATGATCCCCAAGATGGCCTTCACGACACATGACAGCGCAGAGTCGCTGAGCAGAAACTGATAGCCAAGTTCCACGCACATGAGGATGTTGGGTTCATGTCACACTATCTGTAACCCCCACAACTTGCCTGGATTTGCAAAATCTCACTAACTGTCCTGTCTGAAAACAATACACATCTCTTTAACCTATGCTTAAAGCCCTTTCCACTCACGTTGTCTGTACCTTTAAGAACTGATAAAGACTCACATTCCAATCACGATGCATGTAAATTGAGTTTGTGTCTTTGTGTCATTTTTATGACCAGAACTCCTAGCCATCTGATGAAGGGACAGGCTGTCCTGAAAGCTTGCGGTGTTTGTTACAAATAAACCTGTTTGGACTTTAAACTGGTGTTGTAGGATTTCTTTGTGTCCCCAACAACACCAGGTTAAAGTCCAGCAGGTTTGTTTGGTAGCAAACACCACTAGCTTTCAGGGCTTTGCCAAAGCCCCAAAAGCTTGTGCATTTGGTACCAAATAAACTTGTCGGACTTTAACCTGGTGTTGTGAGACTCCTTATTGTATTTACCTCAGTCCAATGCCAGCATCTCCACATCATGGTCCCCAACAAAGCAAAGTCACTAAAATAAAGGTGATAAGACACCATCATCTTTTGTATTCTCTTAGAAATGCGTTAATATGGCTCTGGGCTTGCATGTTGTTTAACATATCTAATCTTAAACACCTTTGAAAGTTTCTCCACACTTGCTCGAGTTGTAATCTGTTCTTTTTCTCAGCAATACAAGTACAGGAGGGTATAGTGTAATTGTGCGGTCACATGGTTGTGGGAGCATGTGTTCCTACAGAAAGCTGATGGAGATGTCTCATGTGGCTTTATAGCTATGAATGCTTCAAAGTGAAACTTAAGGATTTTCTTTATAGGCCTATTTTAATGTAAAAACTACCTGACACTAATAATTCCCATCAGCGCAAAGCACAATTTAGGAAGGTGGTGATGAGTAGCGGCAGAAATTGGTTGCTCAGTGCTCTCTTAACATAAAGAAAAACAGAAAAAGAAAATAACTGAAGAAACAGGAGCTGAGATGGTTCATTTGGCTCATCGTACCTCCCCTCCACCCCCCCATTTATAAAGCCCATGATTCTACCACAGTTGTATTTTCCTGCACTTACACTATCTCAAATGTCACCCTTGGAATAATTCCTGCTCCTGATCAATTAATGCTAACATATTGAAGCCAGCAATTCAGTGAAGCAATCCTTATGTTCCCACCTGGATTCGTTGGTTCCATAGTTGACTATATAATGCTGGTCCATCAGCTACAACTTATTCTAAAAGGATAATGCATATCATAACCTCCACAGAGAGAAAGATGAGAAGAAAAAATACATTTATAGAAAAATATAGAACATAGAACATAGGACATAGAACACTAGAGCACAAACAGGACCTTCAGCCCACAAGTTGTGCCGATCATACCTATACCTACCAGGCCATAGAACTATCTGTAACTCCCAATCCCATTAAATCCCATGTACTCACCCAGAAGTCTCTTAAAAGACCCCAGCGAGTTTGCCTCTACCACCATTGACGGCAGCCAATTCCATTCACTCACCATTCTCTGAGTGAAAAACTTACTTCTAACATCTCCTCTGTACTTGTCCCTCAGTACCTGAAACCTGTGACCTCTCGAAGCGACCATTTCAGCTCTGGGAAATAGCCTTCGAGAATCCACTCTATCTATTCCTCTCAACATCTTATAAACCTCTATCAGGTCGCCTCTCAACCTTTGTCTTTCCATTGAGAAGAGACCTAGCTCTCTCAACCTATCTTCATAAGGCATGCCCCCCAATCCAGGCAACATCCTTGTCAATCTCCTCTGCACCCTCTTAATAGCTTCCACATCCTTCCTATAGTGAGGTGACCAGAACTGCACACAGTACTCCAAGTGGGGTCTGACAAGGGTCTTATAAAGTTGCAGCATTATCTCCCGACTCCTAAACTCAATCCCTCTATTAATGAAGGCCAGTATATCATATGCCTTCTTGACCACATCTTCCACTTGCGGGGCTGATATAAGAGACCTATGGACCCGGACCTCAAGATTCTGCTTCTCAACACTGCCAAGACTCCTATCCTTGATCTTATACTGCTTCATCCCATTGATCCTGCCAAAATGGACCACCGCACGTTTATCCGCATTGAAGTCCATCTGCCACTTCTCCGCCCAATTTTACATCCTATCTATGTCTCGCTGCAACTTCAGACATCCCTCCAGACTATCCACAACACCACCAATGTTTGTATCATCGGCGAATTAATTAACCCATCTCTCTACTTCCTCATCCAGGTCATTTATGAAAATGACAAACAGCAAGGGTCCTAGGACAGATCCCTGGGACACTCCACTGGTCACTGACCTCCATGCAGAAGAAGACCCATCCACAACTACTCCCTACCTTCTGCAGGCAAGCCAGTTCTGGATCCACAAGGCCAAAGCCCCTTGGATCCCATGCCGTCTCACTTTCTCAAGAAGTCTTGCATGGGGTATCTTATCAAACACCTTGCTGAAATCCATGTAAACCATGACCATTGCTCTTCTTTCGTCAATGTGTTCAGTCACATTTTTGAAGAACTCAACTGGGCTTGTAAGGCACGATCTGCCCTTAACAAAGCCGTGTTGACTATTTCTGATCATATTGAATTTCTCTAAATGCTCATAAATCCTATCTCTCAGAATGCTCTCCATCAACTTACCGACCACTGAGGTCAGTCTCACTGGTCGGTAATTGCCTGGGCTATCCCTGTTCCCCTTCTTGAAAATAGGCACCACATCCGCAATCCTCCAATCTTCTGGAACCTCTCCCGTCTCCATCGGCAATGCAAAGATCATCGCCAGGAGCTGTGCAATCACTTCCCTCACCTCCCACAGTAATCTGGGGTACATTCCATCTGGACCCAGCGACTTATCTACCTTGACGGAATTTAACAGCTGCAACACCTCCTCTTTCTTAATGTCCACATACTCAATTTTTTCAGTTTGCTGCAATCCTGTAGAACAACCCCCCAGGTTCACTCTCCACTGTGAATACTGAAGCAAAGTACTTATTAAGCATCTCTGCCATTTCTTCTGGTTCCACACAGACTTTCCTCCCTTCACCTTTTATAGGTCCTATCCCTTCTCTTCTCATCCTTTTACTCTTCACATATTTGTAGAATGCCTTGGGATTCTCCTTAATCCTACCTGCCAAAGCCTTCTCATGACTCCTTCTGGCTCTTCTAATTTCCTTTTTAAGCTCCCTTCTACAAGTCTTATATGCCTCTAGATCCTTAACATCCCCTAGATCCCTATTGTATAACTTTCTTTTCTTCCTAACTAGGTTCATCACAACCTTTGTGCACCACGGTTCTCTCGACCTCCCAAAACCTCCTTGTCTCACCGGAACGTTGTTGTGCAAAACTCCAGACAAACATTCCTTGAAAATCCGCCACCTTCCTTCAGTACTTTTCCCCAAGAACAACTCCTTCCAGTTTACTCTTCCAATTTCCTGCGTAATGATTTCATATTTCCCCCTACTCCAGATAAATACCTTCCTATCCTGCCTGATCCTATCTCTTTCCAAACTATTGTGAAGGAGATAGAATTATGATCACCATTCCCGAGATGCTCTCCTACCGAGAGATCCGACGCCTGTCCTGGTTCATTAGCCAGCACCAGGTCAAGTACAGCCTCTCTTCTCGTCGGCTTATCCACATGCTGTGTCAGGAAACTCTCCTGAACACATCTAACGAACTCCTCACCATCTGAACCCCTTACCTTGGGGACACATAATTTTGTTTTGATTTATTATTGTATTAGTATTAGTATATGGTGACAATTGTTTCTTGCACACTATACAGACAAAGCATATCGTTCATAGAGAAGGAAAGGAAAGAGTGCAGAACGTAGTGTTATAGTCATAGCTATGGTGTAGAGAAAGATCAACTTAATGCAAGATAGGTCTGTTCAAAAGTCTGATGGCAGCAAGAAAAAGACTATTCTTGAGTCAGATGGTACGTGATCTTAGACTTTTGTATCTTCCGCCTAAAGAAAGAACGTAGAAGAGAGAATGTCCGTAATTACACTGTAGTTTAATCAAAGGATAGAATTTCCAGAAATAACATATTTTCTGGTCTCTCTTAATTATTCCACGCAATGTGTGCTAGCGCAGAATTTTTCTGATGAAGTTGAGAGTGTGGGGCGGGATATGGGGATGTGTGGTGTTCTGTTGAGGTAGTCAGTAGTTATTTGTGAAGAACTTACATTTCCAAAAGTTAATGTTACATTCTGTCCTTTTCTGCAAGGAATTGAGAAATCTTTGACTGCCTTGAGATACAGGTTTTCAAGACTTGGTTTTGAAGATAATTTTCATTGATAGTTCAGGAACTTGATGCTGACCAAAGGTTTGCCAATTGCCAGGCTTTCACTGAGCGCACTATTATTGATTGACTTATTCGTTATTCTTTATCCTGCAGGACAGTCTCACCTCTGTCACAGTCAAATGTCTGAGATTTCAAGTCTCATTCCTGAACCTTGAGTACAAAGCAATTGCTGATACTCCAGTACATCAAGGGTTTTAAGGTAGCGCTACCCTGTCAGAGATACCACCTTTTAGATGGTAAATAGGCTTTGCTTTTGCTTGCAGAACATATGGCATTATCCATTGTGCCACTATAGCCCCTCCTTATTTAATGATAGATATAAATAGGTTGGAGGCAGTTCAGAGGAGTTTCATTAGATTGATACCTAGAATCTGTTGAATTCTTTGAAGATGTAACTAGTAGATAGAACAACTATTCACAATATATATTAATGATTTGGATGAAGAAACAAAATATAACATCTCGAAGTTTGCAGATGATACAAAGTTGAGTGGAAGGGTGAACTTGATGAGGATGCAGAGATCCTTTAGCATAATCTGGATAGGTTGGGTGAATGGGCAAATCAATGGTAGATGCAGTGTAATTTAGATAAATGTGAGGTTATTCACTTTGGAAGCAAAAACAAGAAGGCAGATTACTACCTGAAAAACTGTGAATGGGGAGAGGGGGGTGTGCAGTGGGACCTGGGAGTCATTCTAATCACTGAAGGTAAGCATGCAGGTGCAGCAGGTGGTAAAGAAGGCAAATTGTATGTTGGCCTTCATTGCGAGAGGTTTGAAGTGTAAGAGCATGAATGTGTTGCTGAAATTATGCAGCGCCTTGGTGAGGCTGCAACCAGAATATTTTTGTGCAGTTTTGGCCTCCTTTTTTGAGGAAGGATGTTCTTGCTCTTGAGGGAGTGCAGAGAAGGTTTACCAGGCTGATTCCAGGGATGGTGGGACTCATGTATGAGGAGAGATTGACTAGGTTAGCATTGTTTTTGCTGGAGTTCAGATGAATGAGGGGTGCGTCTTAGAGACTTATAAAATTCTAATAGGACAAGACAGGATAGATGCAGAAAGGATGATCTCGATGGTAGGGGTGTCCATATCCACAGCTCACAGTCTGAGGATAACGGTACACCATTTAGATGAGGAAACATTTCTTCATCCAAAGAGTAGTGAACTTGTGGAATTCATTATCACAGGATGTAGTTGATGCCAAAACATTGAATTATTCAAGAGGCGGCTGGATATAACACTTAGGGGTGAACGTGATCAAAGGTTATCAAAGGGGAGAAAACAAGAATAGGCTATTAAATTGGATGATAAGCCATGATTGTGATGAATGGCAGAGCAGGCTTTAAGGGGGCCAAATGGCCTCCTTCTGCTTCCATCTTCTAAGTGTCTATGAGCAGGTTATCTTATGAGGGCAGGTTGGACAGACTGGGCTTGTTTCTGCTGGAGTTTAAGATTGAGGAGTGACTAGATTGAAATAAATAACATCCTGAATGGTCTTGACAAAGTGACAAAATGTTTCCTCCTGTGGGTGAGTCCAGAATTAGGGGGCACTGTTTTCAAATGAGGGGTCACTCTTTTAGGACAGATGAGGGGAATTTTGTTCTCTGCAAGGATTGTGCAACTTTGGAATTCTCTGCATCAGAAAGTGGTGGAGGCAGGATCACTGAATATTTTTAAGACAGGAGTAGACAGAATTTTGTGGGCAAGGGAATCAGGCTATCAGGCTCCAGATGGGAATGTGGAACTCAATATAATTAGATCAGCTTTGATTTTATTGAATGACAGAGAAAGCCCAAGGGGCCGAATGGCCCACTTCTGCTCCTATTTTCATAGAATGCTCCTTTTGTATGTTCCTAAGATGGGGAACTTTACTTGTGCAAATTGGCTGCCATATTCCCTTCCCTAAATTAAACTAAAAGTATTTCATTTATCATAAAATGCTTTGGGATGTCCCAAGGTCGTGAATGGTGCTATGTAAATGTAAATCATTATTTTTGTGTTATCAACTGTCACATGGTTCAAGTCATTACGTTTTCAATCACATGGTATAATTTCATTGCAGAATGAGTTATATTTTTGTACTATTGTTACAATGTGAGGAACATTGTGGAACATTATTACATTAGACACATAAGGCAAAATTTTATGACCTCTTTGCATCTGTTTTGCAGCAGGAAAATGTAATAAAATCGGGCATAAAGTGGCCTTTCTATTAATGGCTTGGTAGGTATAGATGTGATCGGCGCAACTCATGGGCCGAAGGGCCTGTTTGTGCTGTAGTGTTCTATGTTCTATGTATAGGCGCAAAGTTCACTTAATATCAATGAGCATCCCTCGCAACTTCCCACTGAAGACCATTTGAATTCTTGACCTCCATGCCACGGATAATTGCCTTCAGGTTGGGTTTGGAAATGGGAGACAGACAACCAAAAAGTGACAGAATAACCTAGATGAGGCTCAGGGTAGGGAGGGGAGGGGATTGCAGGCAGAAACTGGGAAAGAGAGAGGCAGCAATCAGAGAGCAGGAGGATAGTAATGGCAGTGGTGCCCATGGCTTTAGCATGGAGATAATAGGGTTATTCTTTCACACCTCAGCTCCACATTGCAGTGAGCATCTTTTAAAGAAAAACTTACCTTTTTAGGTCCACTGGTTAGGCCTAGGTTGGTTTCCCTGACCCAAGTCTGCTAGTTGCATTCAGGGCAAACTGATTTGATGAAGGGGTATCAAACAGGTGTTTATTTCTGTATTCATTTTTGCAAAACCCAATTTGTTTGAGGGGGCTGACCCTAGATGTTTCTTTCACTGTGCATGCCAATAAGGTGGGTGGCATATTTCTGACCCAGAATGCATGTGTATCAGACACATTGAACATTTCAATGCACAGTATCATTTAGTTTCTACATCATCAAGCCCAAAATCATTTTTTTAGGAAAGGCAGAAATATTGGAGTAAAGACAACTCAAAAGACAAATTTTATGTTGTGAACTATTATTTGGAATATGAGTAAAGAAGTCATTTTACTAGATATAAACCAATTGAACCCATCAATTGGAATGCACCTGAATCTGCTATTATAGTTAGAACTTACTTGTGTCTCTTGAATAAATTCCAGCTTTAAACTCAGTCCTGGCCATCTATAATACTGAGCCCTCTGATCAGATCACAGGCTGTTGGTTATTGTGGATGCTTTGTGATCGTCAAATTTGCAGCTCTAGTTAAGTGTTATCAAAGTGAATTTTGGACATAGCGGGGATAGAATAACATGTTGGGTGAAAAGAGGCTGAATTTGAAACCAAAAGAATTGTACAGGAACCACTCCTCCATTGAACTCAGATCAAAAGATTGAAATATTTATGGTATTTTCTTCAGGCTGCTTCATTAGGGATGTCACAATTTATAATTATGTGTAATTAATAGTGAAGCACTCCTCACTCTTTTAATTTAGTGAAGTATAATTCCATTATGGCCCTGAATGATACTGATGCAGCACAATAGCTGCTCTCTATTAATTCTAACAGCCCCAGAATGAGCAGCTCTAAAAAGCCACCTGACACTTTTTTTTTAAATGAAGCATCTTCCAGCTTGTAATATTTGGGGACAAAGAACATGTGTCAGACATAAATTTGCATTCATCATATATTTTGTTTACACCAAATGTATTTCGTTCAATTCTTTGAATGCTAGAATCAGAGAATCCTACAGTGCAGAAGGAGGCCTTTCGGCTCATCGAGTCTGCACTGACCACAATCCCATCCAGGTCCTTTCCATGCATTTACCCTAGCTAGTCTCCCTGACACTAGGGCAATTTAGCATGCCCACCTAATCCACAAGTACTCAGATGTGGGAGAAAACCACGGAGATATGGGGGGAATGTGCAAACTCTGTACAGATGTTGACCCAATTTGGGAATCGCATCCGGATCCATGGTACTGTGAGGTAACAATGCTAACCAATGTGCTACTGTGCCATCTTTTCTTATCTCCACTGCATTCTTGACACTGTAGATAAAAATGAGGATCAAAATAGCTAGAGGAGATAGATATTTGCATTGGCTGGAAAAAAGTGACACATAAACTTATGGCACCATGGGAAAATTAAAAGTTGGCTTATTGCCAACAGAAGGATGAATGCCAATTGCAAAAGCGCAGCTTGTCACTGACGGTAACTTTCCAAACTGAGTTGGAATGAATGCTGCCTTAATAACAATTCTCAGGTTGCCAATAACCTATGTCTTTTCCATGTTATTTCTCAGTTGCCAATTCTGCTGCTTGATGACATCACCTGAAAATGCTTTTCCACATATATTTTGACGACACTCAGTTTTACCCCTAGATTCCTCCATCCTTTCTAAATCGTCCAACTGCTTGTTCAATATCCATTACTAGATGAGCAGTAATTTCTTCCACTTAAATACTTAGGGTGGGATTTTCCAGCCACACCCAAGACTGTAAATTCCCATTGAGGTCAACGCACCTTGAAATGATCCACTGAATTTTCTGTCCCGCCCACTACAATTCCCCTGGTGAATGGGACAGGAAATTTCTGGTCTTGGAAGAATATAGCCATTGGCTGGGATTTTCCGGCCATGCTGCCGTAGGTATTCCTTGATGGATTTGGCCAGGCACTGGCCATCTGTAGGTCCTTCCATTCTGCCCAGGGGCGGGGGGTGGGGGGGGGATGGTGTCTTTGGAAGGATCAGAAGATTCAGCCTCAGTGGGTGCGACAGTAAAATCCTTGACATTGTCTTTGGAGCTGGTCACAAGCTTTGCCCTTCATCATCAACTTCATCCTGCTCCCTGGCATCTGTCAGAAACTCAATCCAACTGTTCTTTAGCTTGGCATTCTTCTTGGCATTCTTGGTTGAGTTTCCCACCACAAATCAATGCCATTCTTACAGTTTATTTATACCTCTATTACATCGCCTGACTCTGTTCCTATCTCAGCAGCTGATCTGCTGCTGAAACTCTTATTCATCCCTATGTCACCTCTAGACTTGATTATTCAAACCACTCCTACCTGCTCTCTCACATTCAATGCTCCGTAAACTTGAAACTGCCTAAAACTCTGCTGCTGTGTCCAACCAAGTCCCATTGAACCATCACCCCTGTGTTTGCCAGCTTATATTGATTCCTGGTTAATGTCTTGTGCTTAAAATTCACAGCCTTGCTTCCAAATCAATCTTTGATTTTGCTCCTCCCCAGCTCTCTAATCTCAGTGCTTTAACCCTTTGAGGTTTAATTTTGATTTGATTTATTATTGTCACATGTTTTAGCATACAGTGAAAAGTATTGTTTCTTGCATGCTATACTGTTAAAGCATATCGTTCATAAAGAAGGAAGGGAGACCGTGCAGAATGTTGTGTCACAATCATAGCTCGGGTTTGGAGAAAGATCAACTTAATGCACGGTAGGTCCACTCAAAAGTCTGATGGCAGCAGGGAAGAAGCTGTTCTCGAATCATGGCATTTTTGTGGTCCTCCAATTTTCATCTCTTAAGCACTTTCGGTTTTAATCATTTCACTTATTGGGGGCCACGCCACCAGCTATCGAAGTGTTTAACTCTTGAATTCCCTTCTAAATTCCTTCGCCTCACTACCTTTCACATTTCCTTTCAGTCATTCTTTAAAACTGACATTTTTGGCCATGCTTCTAATGGACTGCACCACCATCTCCTTATGTCACTCAGTGTTTGTTTGTTAATATTCCTGTGAAGTGCCTGGGGACATTTTACTATGTCAAAGATGCTATATAAATACAATTTTGTGCTGTTGATAATTGGTCTTTAATTGTCCCTTGAGAAAATTACAGCAATTATGTCACAATCACTGCACTTTCTGTGTCGATGTTATCAGTGCTATAGGATATGAGAGGCAAAATAGAGAGCGTAGTGTTGCAGAAAAAGTGGACGAAACTACTCCCACATACTTCAAAGTACTTATTTTAAAAGACTGTACATACCACTGAGTGAATTGGAGGCTGTAATCACTCTGAGGTGCCCATTATTCTTTGCATGCTATCACTTATTAATCAGCAGTTGCCAGGTGTAAATTATAAAGCTGGAATATGATATAAAAAAGTAGCTTAAAAGCACATTAGTTCCCTCAGCTATTTTTTTCCCCTCCCTCTTCTCTTGAAATTTAAAAACAAAAACACCTAAAGTTAATTTATTACTCACAAATAGGCTAACATTCACATTGAAATGAAATTACTGTGAAAATCCCTTATTGCCAAACTCCAGCACCTGTTTGGGTACACTGAAGGAGAATTTAGCATGGCCAATTCATCTAACCTGCACATCTTTGGACTGTGGGAGGAAACCTGAACACCCGAAGAAAACACAGGCAGACACGGGGAGAATGTGCAAACTTCACACAGACAGTGACCCAAGCTGGGAATTGAACCAGATCCTTGGTGTTGTGAGGCAGCAGAGCTAATCATTGTATCACTGTGCCACGTCAAATTTAAAGTTCTCATTCTTGGAGTTGAAGTCCCTTCTTTCTATTTTTGTGCCTTCCTCCTGATCTACACATCTCCATGAACTCAAGGGTGAGGTGCCTGAAGGTTGGAGGGTGGCAAATGTTGTGCCTTTGTTTAAAAAGTTCTGCAGGGAAAAGCCTGAGAACTACAGGCCAGTGAGTCTCACATCTGTAGGGGTAAGTAGTTAGAAAGTATTTTGAGATAAAGGATCTACAGGCATTTAGAGACGCAAGGACTGATTAGGCTCAGTCAGCATGGGTTTATGAGTAGAAAATCATGTCTCACAAATTTGATTGAGTTTTTTGAAGAGGTAACCAAGAAGGTAGATGAGGGCAATGCAGTTGATGTTGTCTACATGGACTTTAGCAAGGCCTTTGATATCACACATGGCAGGGTATTGCGTAAGTTTAATCTCATGGGATCCAAGGTGAGGTAGTCAAGTAGATACAAAGTTGGCTTGCTGATAGAAGACAGGGGATGGTTGTAGAGGGTTGTTTTTTAATCTGGAGGCCTGTGACCAATAGCGTGCCTCAGGAATCAGTGCTGAGTTTTATTTGTTATTTGCGATTTGAATGAGAATTTATGGGACATGGTTAGTAAGTTTGCAGATGACATCAAGATTGGTGGCACAGTGGACAGTAAAGAAGATTATTGAGGGATCTTGATCAATTGGCTCAGTGGGCTGACAAATAGCAGATGGAATTTAATTTAGATAAATGCGAGGTGATCCATTTGATAGATTGAACAAGGATAAGGACTTACTCAGTTAATGGTAGGACATTGGAGAGAGTTATAGAACAAGCCCAGATCTAGGGGTATGTATTCAGGGTTCCTTGAAAGTGGACTCACAGGTGTACAGAGTGGTGAAGGAGGCATTTGTCATGCTTAGTTTCCTTGGTCAGAATGTTGAATACAGGGGTTGAGACATCTTGTTGATGATGTACAAGACATTGGTAAGGCCACACTTGGAATACTGTGAACAGTTCTGTTCATCCTATTATAGAAAGGATATTATTAAACTAGAAAGAGTGCAGAAAAAATTTACTAGGATGCTACTGGGACTTGAAGACTTGAGTTATAAGGAGAGGATGGTTAGACTGGGACATTTTTCTCTGGAGCTTAGGAGGCTTAAGGATGATTTTTTAGAGGTCTAAAAAATAATAAGAGGCATAGACCTGCCAGATGAATACATCTTTTCCCATATGTAAGGGAGTCTGAGACTAGAGGGCATTATTTAAGTTGAGAGGGGAAAGACACAAAGGGGTCTAGAGGAACAATTTTTTCATACAGAAAGTGGTGAGAATCTGGAACAAACTGACAGAGGAGTAGTAGAAGTGTGTACAATTTTATCTTCTAAAAAGCGTTTAGATAATTACATGGGTAAGATGGGCATAAAGGGATATGGGCCAAATGCAGGTAATTGGAACTAGCTTAGGGATTAAAAAAAGGGCAATGTGGTCAAGTTGGGCTGAAGGGTCTGTTTCCATGCTGTAAACCTCTATGATTCTATAATTTCGCATTTCGTCAACTCTGATCTCTTGAGCATCCTCAATTGCTGTTATCCATTAGAGGTGTTTGTCCCTGCAGCAACCTGCGCTCTTAGTTTTTGATGTTTCTCCAGTAACACTGCTGCCTCTCTCTCTTCTTTTAAGATGTTCCTTAAAATTGACCATCCTGACCAAACATTTGATGATTACTATTCTTTTATGTGGCTCATTGTCAAAGGTCCTGCAAAGCACATTTACTATGTTAAGAGCGCGATTATCAATGCAATTTGTCTTATTTATTAGTGTCACAAATAAGCTTACATTAACACTGCAATGAAATTACTTTGAAAATCCCCTGTTGTTGCCACACTCTGACACCTTTTCGGGTATGCTGAGGGATAATTTAGCATCGCCAATGCACCTAACCAACAGGATTTTCAAACTGTGGGAGGAAACCAGAGGGTGGTTCGGGAGTGGAATGCCCTGCCTGCAGCGGTTGTAGATGCGCCAAGTTTGGTGGCGTTTAAGAGGTTAGTTGATAAGTATATGGAAGAGAAGGGAATGGTTTAGTTTGGAGGGGCATTGCTTTTTATATTGGTCGGCGCAACATCGAAGGCCGAAGGGCCTGTTCTGTGCTGTAATGTTCTATGTTCTATGTTCACCCAAAGGAAATCCACGCAGGCAGAATCAGCAGACTGAGCGCAGATAGTGACCTAAGCTGGGAATTGAATCGGGTCCCTGTCGCTCTGAGGTAACCGCTGTGCCACCGTGCTGACCTGAATGTTGCAATTAGGGGACTCACTGGGTATAGACCTTTGAGTGCTCTGCAGCAGCCTCATCCATCTAGCAATTCTTTCTGTGTTGAGACAGAGTGGAACATCTATACGCATTTGGAATTCTATGCAAAGCTAACATTGTCCAACCCTGATTTCCACACACATGTGCTCATTGTATGGCTCATCGCATGACATGGAAAGTCCAGTTTGTGCTCAGGGAGGCTGAAGTGAATCACATGATCTAAGGCAAATTGAAAAAAAAATCTGAATGTATAGAATATTGGTGGTGGTGGGGGAGGGGGGGTGTTGGGGGAGTGGGGGGGGAGGCTGGTGAGTAAAATCAGCTGCTTCACATTTCGGCCCAAACCAACAGGGTTGATATTCACTCCTGTTGACGTCCTGACCTACTGTTACCTTGATGTGGGTTGCATCAACCCTATTATCAGACCATTCCTGGAAGGGGATTTATACAACATAAATGCTGAGCTTTTGTACACAGTGCTCAAGCATAACAAATGGCATTCACTGTGGGATTGTTATTATTTTATTTAATTCCACAGATATACAATACTACAATCAAGAAATGTATAAGCAGGGCATGAAAACCTGTTTGGTTTTATCTTTTGCAGTTAAGAATAGGGATGGTCTCTCATAACCTTGAATGTCATCATCACTCCTGGGTTGCCCCAAGTTTCCCAGAAATATAGACTGATTTTTGGCATACTGCTACTAGGAACAGAGCAAATAAAACAATAGGGGCATTAGATAAAATGCATTTATTTACATTTTCCTTAAACACTTTTTATTTCTTCTTGGAATGTGGACATCAGTTGCAATGTCAGCATTTATTGTGCATCATGTATTGTTCTTGAGCAGTTGATGTGAGCTGCCTTCTTGAACCAGTGCAGTCCATGTGATGTAAGTACACGAACCATATGCTAAGGGTGGGATTCCAGGTTTATGACCCAATAACAATGGAGGAATAGTGATATAATTCAAATTCAATGTAGTATGTGACTTGGAGGGAAGTGTATAGCTGTTGTGTTCTCATGCTATGCTTGTCATTCCAGATGGTAGAGGTGACAGGGCTGTTGCGGAAGGAACCTTGATGATTTGCTGCACTGCATCTTGTGGATGGTAGTCACTGCTGCTGTTGTTCATGATTAAGATCATGTATGAGGTGTCAATCAAGCGGGATGTGCTGTCTTGGATGATGTTGCAGTTGTTGGAGTTGTGTTCATCTAGACAAGTTAGGAGTATTCAATCACACTCCTGACTTGTGCATTGTAGATCATGGATAGGTGCTTGGGGAATTAGGTTGTGAGTTAGTCACCACCAAATTCCCAACCTCTGATCTGCTCCTGTAATCGCAGTTATAAATATGGCTGGTTAGTCCTGTTGGGTTCAGGTGCCAGATGCTCTACTTCCTTTGCTGCTTCATCACCAGTTCAGTCACCTTGCAATATTTTGGAGCTGAAGGGTATGGGACAAGTCAGATCCACATTCAATGCTACATTGCCCCACTATCGGTGCCACTGACTGACAGCACCCTTAGACACCTTAGGCATCTTCAATAAGAAGTGGTGAGCCAGATAGGTTAATAAGGATGCTAATCCATGTTGGATGTGTTCTTGAAAGTTTTATCACATGATCTCCCCCCACTGATTGCCCCACTGAAATGGCCACACATACACACCCCAATCCCCACCACTCCAACAGTTGCATAACCAATAAACATCCTGTGGGGGTTACCGTTTACTAGAAACTGAACACAGCACAAGTCAGGAGTGTGATTGAATACTCCCAACAGGTATTACCTTAACCACGTGGAGCTCACTACCATAGGGAATAGTTGAAGTGTAAGATATAGCTGCATTTAAGGTGAATCCAGACAGACATATGAGAGAGAAGGGAATAGAATGGCAGTTTTGGATGAGGAAAAATAGGAGGAGACTCGGATGAAACATCACTGACATCAGATTGGGCTGAATGACCCTTTCCTCTACCTTTTATCTCAGGTAACTCTATGAAATTCTATGCATTCCTATGTAACCCTATGTGTTTCTAGGCAATCAGGATTTAAGGACAATGAAATAAATACAGAAAGGAAAGACTTCCATTGGAAGCAAAATGGTGGTGTAATGCTAAAGACACTGGACTCATAATCCAGAGTTGTTCTGGGATCATGCATTCAAATTCCGTTCTGGCAGCTGATGGAATTTAAATTCAATTAATAAATCTGGAGTATAAAACTAGCCTCAGTAATGTTGATCATGATTGTTGTAAAAAGGCATCTTGCTCACTGTACCCTTTTAGGAAAGGAAATCTGCTGTCCTTACCTGGCCTGACTTACCTTAGACTCCAGACCCACAGCAATGTGGTTGACTCTTAGTTGTCCTCTAAAATGGCCTAGCAAATGACTCAGTTCAAGGTCAAGAGCAATTAAGGGTGGGCTCTTGCCAGCATGTCCAACCACTGAAAAAGAAACACAATTCTCACCAACTATATTTCCAGTGAACCCACCTAATTGTAGCATAGTTAGCATTTTACAGTAAGATTTCAATTGAGAGAGTAAGAGTGGCTAAGTGCTAATTTCAAATGATGAGCAGGATACTGATTTTGGACCTGGGTACCTATAGTATTACAGTAAAATGTTCCCAGTCCTTAGCACTTGACTCCTCCACTCCTTTGTGTTGTTCCTAATGAATGTCGGATAATGATTCGAAGTTAACAATCATCTTGTACATAATAACTCATATCAATATTTAAATCTCTCAAATGATTGAGACAACCATGTGCTCCCAAGTGTGATTAATGTGGTGTTTTGCCTTGGATGAATTTAGTGTCCAGTCTCTGAGGATTCCAGCATGGTGGGAGTCTCCTGCACATTGGCTAATGGCTCACAGGTCACAATTCAACACAGAGGCACAGTTTTCTCCTCGATATCAGTAAGCCCTCAAAGTCACAAACTATCCATGTTATCTTTCAGCTCGCTTTCCCAGCTAGGAGCACCAACTCCACCCCCTCCTCCCCACCCCACCCACACCCCCAGCCCTTTCAGTAATGTTTGCTGCAATTATGCAAAACATGCTCAAATTTTCAGTTCCCAGGGGCCTTTCACCGATCTCAGCTTGACCATGGCCTGGTTTAACATAGCAGTTGGCAGAAACTGAGCCAGTGACAGACAATTAGAGGAGAAGTCGTGGACATCACAGGTGCCAAATGGTGCCTCCCTCCAATGGTGTTGGCAGCTGCATCTTTACTGTTGTGGGGTCCCTTTGTTTCTTCTTGACTTCCTGAGAGTGATTGGGTGTGATTCCATGCTCCTCAGCCCTCTCTCACCCTGGCTCTGGGGCACAGAATTCAGAGACAAGATGATGGACTTGCAGGTTAGAATACATACTCTCTATTTTGTCAGTAATCTGTTGGGTTTGATTCTCTTTGGCAGTGGCCAGTTTATCAATGAAGGAAGACATGCATTCTATTTTACATATAATTATAATGCCCATGGCTTGGATGTGACAGAGATACCAGAGAGATTGTGCATAATGTCAGCGCCAGAATGCACAATCTCTCTGGTATCTCTGTCACATCTCCACGCACTTCATGCTGCATGTCTAGCTTCTGTTGAGTGACAAAAGACTCCAAGGGATTGCAACCAACCAGGGGCTCAACTTCTAGGTCACTTTCAGCACTTAATGTGCCCTCACTAGTGCGTCTATAGAATCATAGGACCATAGAACATTATAGCACAGAAACAGGCCCCCCTTTGGCCCTTCTTAGCTGTGCTAAACCACTTTTCTGCCTTGTTCCACTGACCTGCACCCTTGTCCAAGTTTTGCTTAAATGATAAAAGTGAGTCCCCACTTACCTCTTCAGCTGGCAGCTCTTTTGAACGCCCGCCACACTCTCTGTGTGAAGAATTCCTCCCCCCCCCAATCTTCCTTTAAACGTTTCCCCCCTTCACCCTTAACCCATGCCCTCTTGTTTACTTTTCTCCCCTAGCCTCCATGGAAAAAGCTTACTTGCATTCACTTTATCTATACCCATCATAATTTTATACATCTCTATCAAATCTCCTCTCATGCTTCTACACTCCAAGGAATAAAGTCCTAACCTATTCAGTCTTTCTCTGTAATGCAGTTTCTCAAGTCCTGGCAACATCCTTGTAAACCTTCTTGACAGTCTTCAAACTTATTAATATTCTTCCTGTAATTAGGTGATCAAAACTGCACATATACTCTAAATTTGGCCTCATCAATTTCTTATACAACCTCACCATAACATTCCAACTCTTAAGCTCAATGCTGTGATTTATAAAAGTCAATGTTCTAAAAGCACTCTTTACAATCCTATCTACATGTGACGCCGCTTTTAGGGAATTATGTATCTGTATGCCCAGATCCCTCTGTTCTACTACAGTCTTCCGTGTCCTACCATTTACCTTGTATGTTCTATCTTGGTTTGTCCTTCCAAAGTGCAATACCGCATGCTTGTCTGCATTAAACTCCATCTGCTATTTTTCAGCCCATTTTTTTAGCTGGTCCAAATCCCTCGGCAAGCTTTGAAAACCTTCCTCACTATCCACTACACCTCCAATCTTTGTATCATCAGCAAATTTGCTGATCCAATTTACCACATTATGATCCAGGTCATTGATATAGATGACAAATAACAATGGATGCAGCACTGATCCCTGTGGCACATCACTAGTCACAGGCCTCCACTCAGAGAAGTAATCCTCCACTATCACTCTCTGGTTTTTCCATTGAGCCAATGTCTAATCCAATTTATTATCTCTCCATGTATAAGTGATTTAACCTTCCTAGCTAACATCCTATGCGGGACCTTGTCAAAGGCCTTACTGAAGTCCATGTAGATAACACCCACTGCCTTCCCTTCATTCACTTTCTGGTAACCTCCTCGAAAAGCTCCAATAAATTGGTCAAACATAACCTACCACACACTAGCTTTTCCCTAATAAGTTCTTGTCCATCGAAGTATTTGTAGATCTTATCTCTTAGTACTCCTTCCAATAATTTGGAAGTGATGTCAAACTTACTGGCCTATAATTTCCCAGATTACTGTTAGAGCCTTTTTTAAACAAGGGAACAACATGACCTATCTTCCAATCATCTGGCCCCTTACCCATGGATACCGACATTTTAAATATAACTGTCAGGGCCCCTGCAATTTCAACACTAGCCTCCTTCAAGGACTGAGGGAAAACTCTGTTTAGTTTTAGGGATTTATCTACTCTGATTTGCCTCAAGGCAGCAAGCATTTCCTCCCCTTTAATCTGTATAGGTTTCATGACCTCCCTACTTGTTTGCCTTATTTCTGTAAACTCCATGCCAGTTTCCTTAGTAAATATAGATGAAAAAAATATTAATATCTCCCCCATTTCTTTTGGTTCTACACAAAGCTGACCACTCTGATCTTCAATAGGACCAATTTTATCCCTTACTATCCTTTTGCTCTTAATATACCTGTAGAAGATCTTAGGATTATCCTTCACCTTGACTGCCAAAGCAATCTCATGTCTTCTTTTAGCCTTCCTCATTTTCTTCTATAGTTTCTTGCACTTTTTATACTCCTCAAGTATCTTATTTGCTTCCTGTTGCCTATACATGTCATACATCTCTCTCTTCTTCTTTATCAGAATTGCAATATCCCTCAAGAACCAACGTTCCTTATTCTTATTCACTTTGCCTTTAATCCTGACAGGAACATACAAATTCTGCACTCTAAAAATTTCTCCTTGGAAAGCCTCCCACTTACCAATCACATCCGTGCCAGAGAACAGCCTGTCCCGATCCATGCTTTTTAGATCTTTTCTCATTTCTTCAAATTTGGCCTTTTTCCAGTTTAGAAGCTCAACCCGAGGACCAGATCTATTTTTACCTGTGATCAAGTTGAAACTAGTGGTTATGATCACTGGAACCAAAGTGTTCCCCCACACACACTCCTGTCACTTGTCCTAACTCAATTCCTAATAAGAGATCCAATATTTCATCCTCTCTAATTGGTACCTCTATATATTGATTTAGAAAATTTTCCTGAACACATTTTACAAACTCCACCCCATCTCGACCTTTAGCAGTATAGGAGTCCCAATCTACCTGTGGAAAATTAAAATCCCTTATTATCACAACTTTATGTTTCCGGCCCTTGTCTGCTATCTCTCTGCAGATTTGCTACTCCAATTCTTGCTTACTATTGGGTAGTCTATAGTACAACCCCATTAATGTGGTCATACCTTTCCTATTTCTCAGCTCCACCCATATGGCCTCAGTAGACAAGCCCTCTAATCTGTTGTGCCTGAATACTGCTGCAACATTTTCCTGACTAGCAATGTCATCCTCCCACCCTTTATCCCTCTGCCTCTATCACGCCTGAAAGATTGGAAGCTTGGAACATTGAGTTGCCAGTCCTGCCCCTCCTGTAGCCAAGTTTCACTAATAGCTATAATGTCATAATTCCATGTGTCAATCCACGCCCTCAACTCATCTGCCTTCCCCACAATACTCCTTGCATTGAAATAGATATGCCTGGCATTGAAGATTATTACCACCACCACACACAACCCTTCTATTTGTGATTTTGCATGAACTATTAACATCATTTATTTTCATCTCCGCTCCGTTATCAGCTCTAGCACTTTGGTTCCTTTCCCATTTATTTCAGTTGAAACGCTCATCCTCACCAAGGTGCATGTATTCACATTGATGCTAGGTACAGAACCTGGATGTGATGTTGCTCCTGCTGAGGCTCCATCCTCCTCCTCAGAGGTTAATATGGATCAATCTGTGATATTGTCTGAAGCTGCTAATGTTTCACCTGTGTGATTAATAAAAGGGAGAGTTAAGGGCATAACCAACCTTTCATATGCGTTTCCCGAGATACTCTTTGTCATAACAAACACATAAGCCATTAGGAGATGCGATTCAATGTTTCAACCTTATACCATTCAACACCAAGGCACACTTTCCTCCCTGATGTCAATAAGCTCTCAAAGTCACAAACCACCCGTGTTATCTTCTGGCCAGCTTTCCCAGCATCCTCTCCACAGCAGCTCCTTCAACAGTGTTTGTTGCAGTTATATAAAAGTCATGTGTTTGACTTCTCAGTGCCCCTTGGCCATTCACTGACCTTGACTTAACCTTGGCCTGTCTCCATTGATCGGCAGTCAATTCCAGGATCTCAACCTTGATGGCAATCAAGATAGTGACATTAGCGACACTGTTGAGGCTCTTGTTTCTTTCTTGGGCATTGTGCACCTTCCTCTAGGGAAGCAATTGTAATGATGATGCAGTGCCACAATCAGACCTTCAAAGTGTGGCCATTGTGTGCTCTGTATGCCACACAATTCAGTCTCTGCTCTTTGCCAGCTAATAGGTGTAGTAGTTCCCACCTCCATGCATGCAAGAGAGGGAAGAGTTCACAAGGTATGAAGACATTAAATGAACTGGAAAAGGTACCAGAGCAGGAAGAGACTAAGATGAAGTTTGGCATTCAGCTCAATCCTGAATGTTGATATCAACAGTGCCACTCACTGGTGGAAGAATATTATTCCAAAACATAAAGGTACAAATTAAACTTGATCTTAACTCTTTTGAAATTTGATATTCATGACCTTATTGAAGATTAATACCTTAGCATTGATATAAACTTACTCATGATGACAATACTTTATCCCTTATTGAAACCATGCTGCCTGATGGTATTTTTCACCACCAGTTCTACCAAAGCTAGCCTAGTAGTGGTACCTGATGCCAAATCATAGAATCATAGAATCTCTACAGTGCAGAAGGAGGCCATTTGACCCATCAAGTCTGCACTGACTGTCTGAAAGAACATCTTACCCTGCCCCAGTTGCCTCGCTCTATCCCTGTAACCCCGTGCATTTACCATGGCTAATCCACACATCTATGGACACCGAGGGGCAATTTAACACGATCAATCCACCCAACCTGAGTGTCTTTGGACCACGGGAGGAAATCGGAGCACCCAGAGGAAACTCATGCAGACATGGGGAGATCATTCAAAATCCACACAAATCATCATGCAAGCTCAGAATTGAGCATAGGTCTCTGGCGCAGTAAGGCAGCAATGATAACCACAGTGTCACAGTAAGATTATTACCTTAATCTTTTTATTAAATCTTTTCCTGCTTATTTAATACTCCTCACATTTCCTCAAGCCTCAAAAAAGAGAGGGGAACCAACATTTTAATTTTAAAAAATTAATGAGTTATGTTTTCTCTGCTCCCTATATTGTTTATGCTTATAGCACACGATCATACATAATTATTCTCCTCAAATCCTGAGAGTTGATAAGGGGATATGGTGCTGATAGTTATCAATAAAATAAAACTTTTAATGGGATTTGACAAAGTAGATGCAGGAAGGATGGTCCCAATGGAAGGAGAGTCCAGAACCAGGAGTCACTGTCTGAGGATAGGTGGGAGTAGACCATTTGGGACAGAGATGTGGAGAAATTTCTTCACTCAGAGTGGTGAGCAATTTCTCACCATTTAAAAAACATTTTGCCTTTCTCATTTCTTCTACCAATGTAAATAACTTCACACTTATTCACATTATACTCCAAGTCAGTTTAAATATATCTCCACTTCTGTTCAGTTCCATTGCAAACAGGGAAGGTTTCATCAAGAAAATGCTGTATGGTGCATATATTAACTCCTCAAGGGAGTTGGATTAACATCAGTGGAGGCAAAGAGAACTACTTACCCATGTTGTCAAACAGGTAAAACACATCAGATATGCACATTGTGATTAGTACTTCTGACTGGTTTATTCATGCTGGCACATAAATAGTAGGTTGCAACATTTGATCATCACATGAGTTATGAAGTCACAAGCTAAGAATACCAGAACATGCTGTTGAAATGTGACAACTAATGTGCAAACAAACAAACCCACAGGAAGTTAGAGATGGACTGGGTGACAGGGAAAACAATAGTCCTGACATCTTCAATGCCAGTTTAAATCCTCCATGGTCGTGCAAGAGGAGTCAAACCTCGTAGTGGGTACTGTAAAAGTGGAAATTAACATTTTAAACAACTGCAATGTTCCTGTACACGAGGCAGTTTTGAAACATTCCCAATACGATCAGTTCAATGTGGGTTGGATTCTCCCCTCTGAGTTAGAAACCTGAAGTTTCAAGTTCAACTCCATTGATCTGAATCTATAACCTAGACCATATTTCAGTTTGATTCTTTAGCATTACTCAAGGTGTTGTGTTTTGGATGAAATGCAGCTCTATCTTTACTTTCAGATGAACAGAGAAGATATTGTGGTGCAAACTGAAGAAAACCTGTGTGTTTTCTTCCAGTGGCAAACATTTATTTCTCAACGAATACCTAAACTGATGTTTTAAACAGCTGATTGTGGGCCTTGATGTGCACAAACATGTGCCACATTTCCTACAATACAACAGTATTTAGACACTGAACAACAACCCAACATCTGGAACATTAATTCTTTGACACAGGACTGACTTATTTCCATTTCCCACACATGTGACCATTCTGAGTGAGTAAGTATTAAAATTTGGGCAGTTTTATGCATTTAGTTCTTGTTCATTTGAAACTAGTTTGAGATTTCCCACACTCATTCCATGCACGAGGAACTTAATTTTTATATCACTGTGGATAGCCAACAGAAAATTAGCCGTGGAATTATTTTTGAAATGGGGTCCCCATTCTTATTTATGTACAATGACTTGAGATTTCTCAGTCACCAAACAGATGAGCGCTCAGCCATTTATTTTTGGCTATAGAATGAAGGTTGAATAAAACACATGACAAAATCTGTACTCTGCTCCAAATAATACAATGGAATCCTTTACTTTCCACCTGAACAAAATGACAAGGTTTTGTTTTATGCTGAGGTTGCCAGTACCATGGGATATCTATCGGGGCAATGTGCAGCAGGCTGCATAGGCAGTCATCATCTTTATTGGGAACAATGCACAGTGTGGTGCAAGTACATCGTTGCTGGCCCCGGAATTACAAATATACGAGTGTTGACAGCATCTATTTAACACATTTTAATAATTGGAAGCAGTCTCTGTATAATATTTGCAAGTGCAGCCTCTCTGCAGTTTCAGAATCTCCTGCTTCGGCGCCTTGTCCTCTTAATCTGGGCCTATCATCAGGGACCAGTCCTGGAGCTCCAAATAAAAGTGTGGCCATCACTGGCTGGGTGGATCAAAAGCTTCCCCTCCTTCCCCATCCTGCCTTCCTGGAAATTGAGGGAATCATCAACATCAACTCTGGAGGGTTTCAAACAGGCAACAAGAGCACTCATGTGGTTGTAAGACTAATACTTTCCAGAATTTTGGGAAGAAAGGGAATCTTGGCGGTTAGATAGTGGTCATGGAGGATGGTGCTGGCAGTGGGAATCAGATGCTGAATGACATTATCAGATTCAGTGGATGCGTGAATAAGTGCACATGTACAGTCAGGCATCGGTGGCTATTTCGCATGGCCATCTTGTTTGGCAGGAGTCTTTTTTTTATGTTTAGTATTTCTTTTGGATGACAGTACCTCAGACAATGCAGCACCACTTCATCACTGCAATGAAGCATCAGCCTAGGTTATGTACACAAATCCCAGAGTAGAATTTGAATGCCCAACCTTATGATTCAAAATGAGAGTGCCACCATTGTGTCAATAATACAGACAAGGAAAGCTAAGACTTTTATTCCATCAGCCCAGACATCAAGTCTTTTGTCTAACTTCCTGAATCGCTCAACCCATAATCTTTTTATTTTATCTATCTAATCATTTCTTTTGGCAGTCCAGTAGGAAAAGGAAAGGAATGCAGGGAACCCATTGGTTTATTCAGAACAAAATCCACCATCATAACACATGCAACAAATTGGTCGGCGCTCGCCATGTCGACAGTTTATGTACTCACTGCACGTGTCTCCTGTGTATTACATTACTGGGCATAATCTAACCAAGCGACTCAGTAAATGCACAATCTGTCTTTTAAAGTACTGCATTCAGTTGCTGCCTATTACGACCTAGTCAACTATGTTTGCTCTTTGTCAACTCTCTAAACCGAGAAATATTCAAACACTTCATATGCTGTAAGAATCACATTTGAAAGATAACTTGCATTTTGCAACAGGCAAATAATCCCTATAAATTCAACTCGACGCTCATTCTTGAAATGGTAGAAATGATAAAGAAATATTGAATTTCCCACTTCACTGAACTGCGCTGGAAGCTGAATTAAATATGCAAAGGCTCAGCTGGCAGCAGCTTCAGCGATATACTGACAAAGGACTTGATGCGATCAATGAGTAAAAGTTTTACAATAGTTAAGGTGTCCCTCAGCCCGATTGATAATTTCCACATTTCAGACATCTGAATTAGTATTCAAATTGGAATGATTTTGGCTCTGCACAAACTCATCGTCCCCACTGCATAACCAACACTGTCCCTCCCCTACAATGTAAATCCATTTGCAATTCAGAGAGGTCAAGAATATTTGTGGACTGTTTTTTTAAACTCAGAAATTTAGGGGAAGGATGAAAGCTGTTAGTGCAGGACAGCCGACGTTTAAAAAAAATATAGCAGAGGAATTCAGAGATGGCATCAAGTTAACTCCAAGATTAACTTGGAGGTTGTTAAATCTCCCAGTCAGAGGGAGGGTGTTGAGAGGTGTAATGTGGCAAGTTTTGAGATAGCAGAAAATAATGAAAAGAAGGTAGAACAGAGTCTTAATTCTTATATAGTGGGGCTGTTTGGAGAAGGCTCAAAGGAACAATGGCAAAAGTGCTATCAGAAAACAAAGTTTGAAAGAGATAGAGAGGTTTTGGAGGTTAGAGGTGATAAGAAGATTATGTTTTGGAAGACAACCTTTTGCCTATGTCCCAGAATGCAAGAAATGTCCAGATGCGTCTAACTGAGATTATCCGATTACCACTCATGAGATAATCCCTATAGTGCAGAAGGAGGCCATTTGGCCCAATGCACTTGTAGTGACTCTCCAACACAGCATCCCTCCCAGACCCCAAAACCTGTAACTCCAAGCATTACCCTGTCAACCTCCCTAATTCACACATCTTGGGGCACTGAGGAGTAATTTTCTTGATGAGGACAAGAAAAGACCTGGTTAACCGACTAAGTTGGTTCAAACTTGGGCTGGAACTTACCGGCCATTCACAGTGGCGACATCACACACCCACAGTGAGTGGTGATTCAAACAGGAAACCACATTGACAATGTCAGGAGGAAAAGATCCTGCTGCTGGCCAATGGTGAGTTGTCTCCAGTTGCCGCAAAATACATGCGGGTGTTGCATTTGAAATCCCAGCCTTAGTGTCCAATGGAATTGGAAACAGGGGGCAGAATAGTATAAAAGCAACTTACTGTGGATGCTGGAATCTGAAACGAGGACAGAAGCTGCTGAGAAATCTCAACAGGTCTTACAACACCTGTGGAAAGAGAAAAGAGCTCATGTTTCGAATCTGGATGACTCTTTGCCAGAGATAATATTATAGTCTCATTGTGGTGGGAGCAGGGTCATCCATAAAATGTAGCCAGCCAGTGGAAAATCCATTGACTTCGGCTGGGCCTGAAAATTCCATTTGTGGGAGGAACTGTAAAATTCTTCCCATGGTAACAGCATGTGAAAACAAGGAGGGTAATGTTTACACATTCGTTCCTGTCCTGCAGTGTATCTGAGCATTGTTTCTGAGCTCAGGGTGTACATTTGAATCATCCATGCAACATCTGGGGTTTTTCTCATCATTTCTCCTGTGGTCTAAAAATTCTTGTTTTGATTATTCTATTGTCTCAGACTAGATGGGTGTGTGGGAGGCTTGTGTGTGCAACGATAGGTGAACTTGATTATAATGAAATGAAAGTAAAATATTGCCGACGCTGAAACAAAAAACAGAAAACGCTGGAACTACTCACTGGGTCTGGCACCATCTGAAAAGAGAGACAGAGTTAATGGGTGGGACAGAGTTATTAGCCGGAATTAATGGACTAGCTAAAGGTTGTCTTAGGTGGAACCAGAAAACCTCAGCCAAATTTTCCGATCAGTGACCTTTTGTCAGAAATGAGGAAAAATAGGAATATAATAAATAGTGGAAAGGGCGCAGGAATAACAAAGGGCAATTGGGTCTGTGATAGGTTGGAGAACAGGAGAGATTAAATAACTGAGGTTTCAGAGCAATATTGCCAAGAGAGTGGTAAATGAGTATTTTCGAAAGATGTAGGTGAGGCATGAATGCCTAAATAATAGCTGGCCAAATTCAACATGAAGAAATACAGAAAGAAACAAATAAGATAGCAAAAAATAAAACACATGGAACAAGATGGAGACAGCAGTTGTGTTCTGAAATTGCTTAATTCAATATCCAGTCCAAAAGGCTGTAAAGCATGGAGCAAAAGATGAGATATAGTTTCGCAAGCTTAAACAGAGCTTCAGCAGAAGACTTGTAGAGAGGCCTGGAGCAAGCTAGAAAATTTAAATGACTAGCTCTTCATCATGGATATCAGAGAGTCATCAGGCCCAATTTTACCATTGTGTTGCATCTGTTTTCAGATGTGAAAACTTGGTAAAGCTGGGTGTGAGGCAAATAGCATAATCTGCACCTGACACTGCACTTGTTCCCCCTTTATGGCCATGATTGGGTCCGTGTCCAAAAGGGGTGCAACACCAGTCTAAATGTATTTGCATGCATTTAAATTGACTTAATGGGCTGCAAGACCAACTTCATCAGCATTTCCTCCTTTACCACAATGTTCATACATCCAGAATTGGTGCGAAACAGACATGTTCCATAGAAGTCCGATTCGAGCACTTCAGTTAGCGAGGAGGGAGCATCCAATGGCTCTCTGCTTGAATTCGGTTGGGGGGAAGGGGGGGCAACGTGAGCTTGCTGCCACTCTGCCTGAGATCAGTGGAGGGAAAGGGGGGGTCGCTGCCACACTGCCTGAAATCACACGGGGGTGGTGGATGGGGAGGGGAGGGGTGTCTGCTGACACTCTGCCTGAGATCAGTGAAAATGAAGGGTGGGGGGGAGCCTATGATCAGTCTGGTAGTGAAGGGATGGAGGGGTAAAGGGGTCAGTAATGTTGTGGGGATGGGCAATGTCTTTGAGGGCCAGGGGGAGGCATTATCCAGCTCAGGAGGGATGTGGCAGGGGAGCAGCATTCCATCATTTTATTTCCTGCGCATGCGCAGTCGGAGGAACCGATTGGAGCGGCAGGATTTCGGGTGCTTTAAGCCAAGCCCACAGTGAAATCACTGATATTTTTGAAAGTAGGTTGCATATGAGGGCACCTCAAAATGGATCTATAAGTCGGATCTAAAACACTTACAGTTTCAAATCCGCCCAGCACTAAGAATCAAAATGGTGAAATAAGGACCATCATGTCTGTGTCTGCCCCAGCCATCAAGCTCCTATCTGTTTGAATCCCATTTTCCAGCACTTGGTCCATAGCCTTGTAGGAATTATTGTTTCAAGTGTGTTTAAAATGACAAAAGCATGGATCTTAAGGAACTTGGGGAAATAAACAGTGATGTCTTGAGGAGCATACATATTACAGAGAAAGAGGTGCTGGAAGTCGTAAAACATGTCAAGATAGATATTCCAGGACATTGTGAGAGGCCAGGGCGGAAATTATAGTTCCCGTAGCAGAGATATTTGAATCATCAATAATCATTTACAAGGTGCCTGAAGACTGGAAGTTGGCAAATGTTGTGCCTTTGTTTATAAAGGGCTGCAGAGAATTATAGGCCAGTGAGCCTCACATCTGTGGTGGGTAAGTTGTTGGAACATATTTTTAGAGTCAGGATTTACAGGCATTTAGAGATGTAAGGACTGATTAGGGACAGTCAGCATGGCTTTCTGAGTGGGAAATCATATCTCACAAGTTTGATTGAGTTTTTTGAAGGGGTAACCAAGAAGGTAGATAAGGGGAGAGCAGTTAATGTTGTCTACATGGACATTAGGAAGGTCTTTGACAGCGTACCACATGATAGGTTGTTGCATAAGGTTAAATCTCATGGGATTCAGGGTAAGATAGCTAAATGGATACAAAATTGGCTTCATGACAGAAGACAGAGGTTAGTTGTAGAGAGTTGTTTTTTAAATTGGAGTCCTGTGACCAGCAGTGTGCCTCAGAGATCAATTCTGGATCCACTGTTATATATCATCTATATTAATGATTTGGATGACAATATAGGAGGCATGGATAACACCAAGAATGGTGGCATAGTGCACAGTAAAGAAAGTTATCTCTGATTGCAATGGGATCTTAATCAATTGGGTTAGTGGGCTGACAAATGGCAGGTGGAGTTTAATTTAGATAATTGCAAAGTGATGCATTTTGGTGGATTGGACCAGGACAGGACAGGGATATAGATAGGGTAACTGGGAAAAAGGGAAGGATGTGGAAATGCCGGTGTTAGCTTGGGGTGGATAAGATGAGAGGTCACACAACACCAGGTTATAGCCCAACAGCTTTATTTGAAGAGTAAGAAGTCTCACAACACCAAGAAGTCCAACAAATTTATTTGCAATCACATTTCAGACAGTTGCTTCTTCATCAGGCTACGTCACTCTCAAAGCTCGTGAATTCAAATAAATTTGTTGGACTATAACCTGGTGTCATGTGATGTTTCAGGAAGTAAGGTAGATAGTGAAGGGGTCGATAATCAGGGGGCATAGAGTTAGAAAGGATTTCAGGAAAAGCTTTCTCACCCAGAGGGTGGTGTGAATGTGGAACCCACTTCTTAAGGGTGGTAGAGGCAGGAACCTTCATAACACTTAAGAAGCATTTAGATGAGCATAATTTTGTACACCCTGATGAGGTTCACTCTAAGCCTTCTCTGCTCTATCTATCTTCTATCCAGCCTCTTGTCATAGCTGAAGTGCTCCAGTTCTGGCAACATCGTGGTGAATCTCCTCTTCACCTTTGATGCAATCACATCCTTTCTAAAGTGTGTAGACCAGAACTACTCACTGTAAATAAGTCACCAAGTAACCATTGGCTGCTCTCCCCCTCAAAAGGGAGAACTGACTGGTAGTAATTTAACCTGATGATCACTACATCTTAGGCAAGGGACAAGGCAGGGCTTCATGAATATCCTCAGCTCAGACAGGAATTGAATCTGTGCTGTTGGCATTGCCCTGCATCATTAACTAGCTATCCAGCCAACTGAGCTAAACCAACTCCCACCACAATGTGCTAGTTGTGGCCTATTAAGTGTCCAATACAGCTTCACCATAACTTCCCAGCTCTTATATTCTATACCTCAGCTAATAAATCCCTTATGTCTTTTTAACCACACTACAGAACCTTAAAATCCCTAAAATGCTGAAAGCGGCCATCTGGCCAGTTAAGTCTGCATCAACTCTTCGAAAGAACATCCTACACAGGCCTTCTCCTTTTGTCCTACCCCCATAACACTGCATATTTATCATGGCTAATCCACCTAATCTATACATTTTTGGATACTAAAGGGTAATTTAGCATGGCCAATTTACCTAATCTACAAATCTTTGGAGACTAAGGGACTATGGGAGGAACCACATATAAGCACAGGGAGAATGTGCAAACTCCGTACAATCACTTCAGGATGGAATTAAACCTAAGTTCCTGGTGTTGTGAGGAAGCAGTGCTAACCACTGTGTCACAGTGCCACCCATAACATTAAAAACAGACAATAGTTTTGTTTATTTGGTCTTGGTTTTGATTATGGACCCAGCATACTTCCACTGCACCACTCTGCTACCATAACAACAGACTTTCTTTCTTCTTTAAGCCAAGTCTATATCAAGTGAACAACTGGTTAATATGTTCTGTGTTTAGTCTGTTGGTAAGTTCAACTTATTGATTAAATGGGGATGAAGAGTGGTTAACTTCTTGAGGTTCTCACATTATGGGCTTCAGGACTGCAACAAATGACCAAATTGTGACCAGTAGGGAAGCAGCTCAATAAGCTGCCAAATTATCAATGCTGATCATTGCTGGGAAAAGCAGGCTTAAACTGTTAACGTATGAACATTTACATTAGGAGCAGGAGTAGGCTGCTCGGCCCCTCAAGCCTGCTCCATCATGCAATAAGGTCATGGCTGATCTGATTGTAACTTCAACTTTACATTCCAGCCTAATCTGAGTAACATTTCACTCCTTTGCTTATCAAGCATTTATCTAGAGTTGACTTAAAAATATTCAAAGACTCTACTTCCGCTACCTTTTGAGGAAGTGAATTCCAAAGACTCACTACTCTTTGAGAGAAAACAATTCTCCTCAACTCCGTCCTAAGTAGGTGACTCCTTATTTTTAAACCATGACCCCTGGTTCTCGTCACTCATTGTTTAAGTTTACATCAGGAAACCTTTAGTCAGGTAAGATGAGTAGGTGAGGGAGAGAAAGGATCTGTATAACAGTACATAGCAGATGAGAAAGAAGAGTCCATTCATTGTAAAAGATTGCAAGTTAATACAGGAAAGAATGGTTGAGACCCAACAGACTGATGAAAAAGTTAACAAATGTCACCTTTTTTCCTCTCATCTCTTGCAAACAAAAGCAAAAGCCAGAAAAAAGTAGTACACGCTATTGCACAAAGGAATTGGCACCATTAGATAGATGCCAGAGATACTATGATTTGGCTGATTCTCAAAGCCCCAGAACAACCTCATCCATTTGCATGTTAAGCCTATTTTTACAATACAAAAGGTTAACTAAAAGTATGAAAACAATTCCCGTCTGCACAAAGCCCTGGATGTGAGTTTGGTCTTGCATGCTTGCTTCTCAATAGATCTTTAGTCAAGAATGCCTACGCCTTCAATCAAAGGGCAAAGAATGTTTGTCAGGCAGTTCTAAATATATTCCTATCACTCACATTTCATTCTGTCAAGCATTGCTTATTTAAAGCATTATTAAATTAATAATTTTGTTACTCCACTCCCTCAACACCATCTCCTGACTAAGTGGCAACTATGTTATACTTCATTTTACTGCTCACATGGACATCATTTTGAATGACCCTCAGCATTGCTTATCAGATATCAGAGTGCAGACACTACAGCACATAAGATGTACAAAAACAATTAATATCTGTCTTGAATCTCAACTACGTCCCTCAGCAGGTTCCCTGGCAAACAGTGGATTCCTGGCTTGATACACAATCTTGCGCTATTCACTAATCCAATATCAAGGTGCCAACTACAGGCACATTGTAAAACTGCAACCTTAAAACATAACCTTCTTAGGATTCTTAGGAAGAATGCAATCATTTGACATAGACCATATCGGGTTTAGAATTCTCCCCCTCCATTTCCACTCCCTCCACGTCATGAGCAAACGTTTTAACCTAATTTATTACCATTTGCAGCATATGTTTCAATTACATTAGTCAAGTTGGAGTAAAGCAGCCCAGTGGCAAGCACTGCTGTTTACACAGTGCCAGGTACCTGGGCTCAATTCCTGGTTTGGGTCACTGTCTGTGTGGGGTTCCTCTGAGTGCTCTGGTTTCCTCACATAGTCTTATTCCCCAGGGCAGAAATGTCAGTTACAAGGAGAAATAGGTTCAAGATGAGAGGGGGCATGTTTCTCACTCAGAGAGTGATGGCTGCCTGGAATGTGCTGCCAGAAAAAATGGTGGAAGCAGGCACATTAGCAATATTTAAGAGGTACCTTGCATGGTATGATGTCCCAACTAACTAAACAAAGCTTTCTGCACTTACTTGGTCCATACCACTCTATTCCCTCCCAATTCATGTACTTCATACCCAGCATGGGCTCAGAGAGCCAAAAGGCCTGTTCTTTTGCTGTACTCTTCTGTTTATTGAAAGCTGTGCTGGTTAGTGCATTGGCCATGCCAAATTCTCCCTCCATGTACCTGAAGGGGTGCCGGAGTATGGCAACTAAGGGTTTTTCACAATTACTTCATTGCAGTGTTAATGTAAGCCTACTTGTGACACTAATAAATAAACTTTAAAATCCAGAGAAGTAGTAACATTTAATTTTCTCCCCTTATCTATGCATACATGAACTCATCTTAGGATGTTTTTCTATTGAGACTCTCCTAGTACTAGCCACAACTGACAATTCTTTGTTAATGATGTTTTGACAGTGAGCATCAATAACCTACTCAACTGCATGAAACATTACAACTGACCTGAATCCAAGCTCATACATGAGCATTTTTGGAAGGTGCAGGAATCCAGACTGATTTTTCCTTTCTCTAACCAATAAACATTGAAACCAGCTGATTGAGCCTGACTGACGGGCAATTAAATCTGGACAGGTATGCATCACCCCACCAAATTCATTTGTGTAATGAGGCTTCAATCAACTCAGTCAACATGATCATTAATCATTGGCAAAAACCACTGGGCAGGGCTCAAGGTAGAAAATATGGGATGACAGAAATGGTGATGGGACAGGGATTACGCAGGAGCTGGGATTGAGATTGAGTTGGCACCAGAGCTGGGATTAGGATTGGGTTGATGCAGGAATAGGGATTGGGATTGAACTGAAACAGGAGCTGGGATGATACTGGAACTGGGATTGGGATTGGGTTGATACTGGAGCTGGGATTGAGATTGGATTGATGCAGAGATTCAGATTGGGTTGATACAGGAGCTGGGATTAGATTTGGTCAGGTACAGGAGCTGGGATTGGGATTGAATTGATGCAGGAATTCGGATTGGGTTGATATAAGAGTTGGGATTGAGATTGGTCCTGTACAGGAACTGAAATTGCGATCCGGTTGATACAGGAGCTGGGATTGGGATTGGGATTGGGATTGGGTTGCTACAGGAGCTGGGATTGGAATAATGCAGGTGATTGAGATCTGCACCAAGCAAGGGGATAGGAATGGTGGGCCAGTTTCTCCCATTGCCACATGCACATTTTATGCACATCAGGTTGGGAGATGTTGTGTCGGCCATTTTGCGGGATCCATGCAAGCGTTTACGACTCGTGCACATCTCCCAACCACAAAAAAAATGTCGCTGGGGCCGCACTGAAATCTGGCATGCCATTTGTATTACTTATCATGCTTTACATTGCCATCATCGGGATCAACACAGCAACTCCCGCCCATGTTAGCTGCAACCAACAAACATCCACACCTCAAGAGCAAGTGGAACTGCCATTCGCCCTCCAAACTGAATTGGGCCCTCGACCCACATCAACCTTCCCCAGCCTCTGCCATCTCACCACACTATCCCCCAGAAACATCCGAACCTGTTAATGTGCCTGGGCTGGCAATGGTTGTGAGTCTTGGTTGAAGGCTGGAGGATGATGACTCGCTGTTACACACACTGGATTCTTGGCCCTGGTGCCATTCAAGTCTTACCCCTTACCTGTTCTCTGAATGTATGCTGCCACCCTGTAAGGGTTGAAGACACATATTTGTTGGGCAATTGGTGGTGGGGGTGGGTGACACATTTGCACCAAAGGTCTGGCGGACGTTGGGGAAAGTAGGGTAGGCATGTGGCTGACTCTCGCAAGCACAACAGACAGCACATCTATACATGGGAATGGAGACACTTTGCTCTGTGTATGTTGGGCATGAGGGTGGGGTAGATGAGAATCGGAGGCATATTAGTCAACAGTTGTGAGATGCAAATAAAAATTTATTGTGCTCTGAACATTAATGATGAATAAACCCTGATTACTGGTGACCTCTTAATGAACAACTACTTTCTAAGGTTGTGAGGTCTACAGGGTCTTCTAGTTAGTACCGCAGGATGCACATCGGAGGTGGAGGTATCCAGCTGTGATGCATGCCCCATTGCTTGTGATTCCCTTGGTGGATGCCCACTGAGTGTTTGGGACCTGGAGGGTCCCAACTGATTTGCAGATGACACTATTTTGGTGCCATCCTGTTCATCTTGCTGACCCCGAAATGCCCCGGTGTGAGGAAGGGGAGATTTGGAAGGTTTCGCAACATTTGGAATCTCCTGATTCAAAGATCCCATTTTGGGGTCTTGCCCGTCCTCCTCTCTTGGGGTGTCCAGAGGCCCAGGGAACACCCTATGGTACGTCAGGGTAGCTGGACTGAGCTCCAGAAGCTCTGGCATCTCCTGGCTCTTCCAATCCTGGAAGCCCAGATGCGTCTGCCACATGGTCTGTGACCCCTCAGCCCTGGCATCCCCAAACTGGGCAAACTCCGGAGCCCCTCCAGCATAGCAGTCTGTGAGCGAGCCAGGCTCTGGAGCCCTTCGGCAATAACCCTTTGAGACTGGGTTAAGTTGTCGAGGCTCACAGCCATGCCCTGCTCTGTCTCCAGAATACCAGCGAGAGTCCCAGCCACAGCCTGCTGTGTCTCAGGTTGCCAGCAAGAGTCCCAGACATGACCAGCAGTGTCTTCCACATGCCACTGAAACCCATGGCATGATGTGCCTCCTGGATACCAGCAACACCCTCACCCATGGCCCGCTGTGTCTTCAGGATGGCCTAGACCCTGTCATCCATGAGGACCGACCCTGGACTAGACTTTCCACTGCAGTCGCCACCTTTGCAGTGTTGGTTTGGTTCACATGCTGTGTTGGCACCACCTCTGCAACAGCACTCTGTTGCACTTTCCTAAAAAGCCTTGCAGTTGCAGCATGGATGCTGAAGCTCTTGCATCGTTTCTCGGATTTCCTGATGTATCTCCATCAGCCTTGGGATGAACGGACTCCGAGGCTTGGTATCTGGCTTGAGGACAGCTGAATCCTGGCCTCCGGCAGACCTCCATGTGTCACAGCCCTCAGATGTTCCCACCTCCACTCGATGTGCATCAGTGTCTGTGATGTGCTCACCAGATCGAGATCGAGAAGGCTCAACACTAAAAGTACCCACCATGATGATAGTCTATGTGTTGGTGGGTTGTGTGATAGATGTCGGTGCCGCTTCACTGGTGCTGTCCTCGGAAGATTCCTCAGTGCCTCCCTCGAGGTGTCGACCAGGGGTCATGGAGAGTTTGCTCCACAACAGCAGGAGGGGTTGCAACACCCGAAGGGCCAAGTTCCTCTGAGTCCAGAGCTGCAATAAAGAACACACATTAGGGGCAGGGAGGTAATACATTCAATGCAACATCGCACTTACTTTGAGGAGGATTGAGGTTGAGACTACGCTTCTGCTCACTCTCATGTTGGATGCTGACCTGGCTGTCCGCCACCATTCTGGACGCCCACTAACCCCTGCCAACTCCATGGCATGCTCTTCGAAGCTGGTCAGCTGCCGCAGGTCAGATGCACCACCGTCAATCTGTGCAATCTCGTAGTGATTATGTATACTTTTCTCCTGTGGGAACACAAGGTGGAGAGCAAGCATTAATATATTGAAGTGCATGGTGTGCAACGTGTGCTTGTTTTTCTGGCGTTGTGCTGACATTTTCAGGGAAAAGAGTGCTCATTGTTGGGGTTAGATTCGGTTCCTGGAGAAAGGGTGTCTTGTTGCATGCCCTTCAGTTGTCTAAGCTTGGATTGAGATCTGTGCTAAGCATGTCCATGATTCTAAGTGGGATACTCACTTACCCTTGGTGCTCGCAGAAGGTCATACTTTTTTTTCTGCACACCTGCCAGAGTGCAATGTCAGGCTTCTGGCATTCATCGCTTCTGCCACCTCCTCCCACAATGCCATGGCAGATGCACCCCTTGGGCAAGGGCCCTGGCCAGAGAAAAGCCGCTCCTCCACAGCATCAAGCAAGAGCTCCTGGTCGGTCTTGGCAAATGTTGGAGCAGGTTTCCTGGAATAATCTTTGTGGCATGACTGACTTGTGTGCCGATTCCTGCAGCTTATATGCAGCTCTGGCATATAGGGGAGTGCAGATGTGGTGACTTTGAGCAGTTAAGAGCCTGTTGACAACAATTCCTTGTGAGAAATTTTGAAGGCTGCATTCAACTGAGTGTCATGCATCCCTCAGGGTGATGATTGGCTGCCATTCAATAAGCTGCCGTGTCCACTGGGGATGCAATACTCAAGGCACCCATTCAACGAGGGAATGCTTGCAAGCTGGGGGTGTGCATGGCAGCACAGCGCAAGTTCTCTGCAATGCAGCCATGAGGTCAGTACGTTCAAGGGACGGAGGGATGGGGCATTCGCGTTATACTGATCTGAGGGAGCATGAGTGGACGGGCAACTATGTCTGTGTGGGGGAGGATGCCCTGTGATGTGGGAGCGGGGCGGATAGCGATGTCTCGGGGTGGGGGGATGTCTGCGAGGGGGCAGGCAGCGATGTCTGTGTGAGGCGAGGGCCAGCAATGCCTGTGTTGAGGGGTTCAGAAATGTCTGTGTGGTGAGGAGGTAGTGATGTCTATGTGGAAGGTTTGCTCCACAATGTCCATATTGGGGGGCTGGGGGAGAGCTGCGGTGTCAGTAGGGGGAGTAATGATGACTGGGGAGGGGAGCAGCGATGTCTGTATGTGGGGGGGGGATGTACAGTGATGTCTAGATGGGGGCAGGGGGAAGGGGCGGAGTGATGTCTGGGAGGCAGCAATGAGGCCATTAGTGTCTATGGAGGTGTTGTGGGGGCCAGCAATATGTGTGGGAGTTGGGGGGGTGGTGGTTATGGTGCCCAGCGATGAGGCCAGTGATGTCTGTGGAGGTTGAAGAGGAGTGACCTGGATCCTGGGATGTGTTTTTGGCAATCTCCCAGAGATGTGCACATGCGTGGGTTCCCGCTCATCCCGCTGATTTCAGGCTCTTTGACATGAATAGGCCCCATGCCTACCCCACCAGCCCCGAGCTTTTAATGATATTTACGATTGTGACCACTACAGCGGAGATTCTAGTCTGAACTCCCACCGCAAAAGCAATTGTGAATTACCCAATTTTTCTCACCAATTCAGCATTTTGAATTTTTTGGGAGGATCAGGCCTGGTATTTAGGTAATTCAACACGTTCCTTTTGGGATTGTGACAGAGATTGTGAATTAGATGGCTGGGATTGAAAATCAGATTGAGACTCTTGGTTTTCTTTGCTTCAACTGGTAAATTTCTTGATTGTGTACAGCCAGACTATTGGAAAGAAAATTGTGATCGAGTTTCAACTCAAGTCTTTAGAATAATTGTATGTAATTTGTGTGTAAGTAAGTTATTGGATTTAGATTGTAAGCACAGAATTACAGAATACAGGTACAAAAACATCAAGCCTCAAACAGGCTGCAGCATCAAAAAAAATTATTACCATAGATTAGGGTGATATGGGTATAATAATGACAGTACTTATTGAACTGAATAACTCCCTTCAAAAGAGCTGAGAAATTAATGAAATTGGAATGGATTTATGGTTATGAAGATTGACACATGCTAATTAAATATAATTGGCACGATAGTTGACATATTTCAGGAAATGTGGATGAGTCACTTCTGAAAAACAACTGGTCAGTGTTGAATAATATGTGGTGTTAGAGAGGATTTCTTCCAGGTTCCTCCCGTCAAGTGTCAGGCATGAGGGTAATTTTGAGCATGTGTTAGCCATCTGGGTAAACGGTGTTGTGGGTCCAACATCTCGCAAGAATCAGGAAATGGGATTCTCGCTGGTGAGATCTAGTTTCCTGATTTTCCCTGTCCCTTGCTTGTGACATAATGAGCATCTCCCCAGAAAGGATGAAAGTTCATTTCAATAAATTTACATGTTATTATTGGGCTTCCCCACAATATAATCCGCCCCCCTCATCCCCTCTCACAGAATATTGAAACCTTGCCAATGGAACAGCAGGCATTTAAAAATGTGAAGCAGTCATGGGAGACCTGTCTGGGCACAGAGGTAGGGATAGCCACAGGGGAAGGAGAGGGACCTGCCCTGGTCACCTGTGTCAACCTTCAATGTCTACCTGGCAGTGTCAAACTGGTAGTGCCTAGGATGGAACTGCCTGGGCAGACCCTCTGGATGGACCCATTGGGTGGAGGTCCCCTTATGTGTAATGTGGGGAGGGTGGGGCACATTCTGATGCTTGTGGGGTGGGGTGGGGAAGATGCTTGGGTGTGGGACCATGCTTGTGGGGTGGCGGGTGATGCTTTGGGAAGGGGTTACCCTGATGTTTGTGGGTAGATGGGGGTCCAATTCTTTGGGAGAGTTTGCCTGTATGGTGAGGGGTGGCTACCCAGTTGTTGGTGGGGTGAGGGAAAGGTCTGATACTTGTGGGAGGGCACACACTGATGTAGTACTTGAAGTGGGGGGGGGGAAGTTTCATCCCATTCCTTGTGATGGGGTCTTCTGTGTCTGTGATGGTGGTGAGGGAGTTTATTTTTATTGCGTTGTTGGACGCCCTTTTGAGATGGTACCCTGAACTCTGAGGAGCTGACGTTGCCGACTCTGTCAGATCCTGAACTACTGTAGTGACGGCGCAGAACCATGTCTTGAGATTTATTTTTGCACGTAATGCCTAAAATCTGGAGAAAACAAAACACAGCTGTGCTGCTGGAGCTACACACAGGTTTTCGTATTCTCTGCAATGCAGCAATGAGGTCAGTATGTTCAAGGGATGGAGGACTCTGCGCACTAAGGGAAGATTCTGCTCAGTGGTTCAACAGCACCAAACTCTAGATGGCAATGTCCAGCCCCAACACCAACAGGCATCATGGCGGTGGGATGGAAAAATTTGGAGAAGTGTTAAAAGGCTCCAAACGTTCTCCAAACGTTCGAATCTGGTTTACAATGATACTCGGTGGTATAAAGGCCTGAAAGTTCCACTGTCTGAGATAGCTGGTTCACGTGAGTTGAATACAGCAATGCTAGGGGAGTGCTACACTGTCAGCAGTGCCATTTTTAAACTGAGGCTTTGACTGTCCTCTCAGCTGAATATAAAAGATCCCCAGAGACAATTCACAATTTAAAATTGGAGGAGTTGTTTCACTGTTTGAACCAATATTTAGCCTTTATCCAGTACCACTAAACCAAAGGATTTGGTTATTATTACACTGTAGCTTGAGGGAAATTGCTGTCTACAAATTGTCTGCTATGTTTCCTGCATTATAACAGTTTGCACACTTCAGAAGTACTTCATTAGCTGTAAATTAAATGCTTTGTTACATCCTGGGGGGAATGAAAGGTGAGAGAGTAATGAAAATTCATTCTCTTTATTTTTATTTTCAGTTGCTGGCATTCATGACTGAGACACAAGCTTCCAGATTTAAGTCCCACTTCAGGGCATGAGCACAAAAAATCAAGGCTGACACTCCAATACAGGTGGGGCTACACTGTTGTAGATGCTACCTTTCAGATGAGATGTTAAACTGAGGCTCTGCTCGGGTGGATGTGAAGAATCCCATGGCATACTTCAAAGCAGATGAAGGGACTGTTCCTTGGTGCCCTGCCGCTCTGTCTCTTGCCAATGCAATATAACTGGACAAGATGGCTACCGATACCTAACTGTGCATGTACATCGGCCTCCACAAGTGCAGAGATTCACTGCTGGAGGTTATTATATGCGGAACGCAGAATGGTAGATGTGGAGGAAAGGATTTACAGGTTGTAAACGAAAATCTTTTCCTTGTAGGATTTTTTATAATCATGTTAGTCAATGTTTCTAAACTCTGACTCACTATCCTGGTAATGTAAGTGGATTGTAGGATGCTGTTAATGTTGGACGAGGCAATCTAATCCAACCTTCACAGCAACTTAAAATCCACATACATTCTCTTATAACCCCTGTAAAAGGAGTTGCCAAAATCCACCAGACTCCATAATCCAAGGTATATCTGATCAGAAGTAACGACTGCAATTCTCCCATCGTGACCTGCAAATTTTCTTGTGAGTTGCAGTGGGAGATGTGCGAGGCTGGCCTTTTACCAGAATTTACATATGCACCGGGAATGCGTGCGCACTTCTCAGAGCTGGTGAACAATTGCCAGTTAGACCATGCTGGAAACCAGCAGGAAGGCAGATAAGTTATTTGAATCTGTTTTAAATGTATTTTAAATATGTTTAGCAGTTCAGTATTGGGAACTTTCAGGTCCTGACTAATCCCCCACTCCACCAGGATACTTCATTCTGGTGGGGTCTACATTAGCTTTCCACATTCGAGGAACTAGTGGGGGACCCTGCTGGAGTGAAGGAAGGGCAATTGGACCCTCCAGGGGGATGGGCAGTGGTGGTGGGGGGGGGGGGGGGGGGTTGATGTCCCCGGGCATGGGCACGCTGGCAGTGCCAGCCTATGCCTCCAATACTGCCTTAAAGGCAATGTGCCCATGCCCAGGGGGCACCTTGGTATTGCCCATCAGAGGGAGCTCCACTTTGGGCATGGCCTAGAGGCAATTGATGGGGGTGTGGGGGGCAGTTCCACTGCTACTCTGCATTGGGATTGGTTTGGGATGGAGGGAGGGCAGCGATTGAGGTGTGCTGGGGGGTTAGTCTGCTAAAAGTGACTTATCTCTGGCAGAGTATCTGACTCCAGGAGGCGGGGGAGGGGGGGGGGTGGAGGAGGTAAGTGGATCAGTAGAGGGGTGGGCTGTATATTAGGGTGCTCCGGGGTAGGGAGGTCAGGGTGGCCTGGAAATTATTGTGGGGGCCACGATTGGGCCAATGTGGGGGAGGGAAGGAGGGGAGTTGGAGGGGCAGCACTGCAGGAGTCCCGGGCTGGCCAGTGATTGAGCTGGCTAGTAAACGGGGAGTCTAACAGATTGGGACCGCTGCGCATGTGCAGAATTCCACAACTGTCAGACTCTGATGCGAATAGGCCTCCTTGGGTTTTTAATGATATTCATGACTGGAAGCTCTACGATGCACAGAGTGCAGAGTGAGAAGCTTAATTGACAAAACAGTTGGGGATTAAGAAAAGCTTTGCTGCAAATTGAGCACTTGTGGGAGAATCACGGCCAACAATTCAAAATCTAGGCTTTTAAGAGGGCCTGATTTATTTTTTGAATTTTCAGATCTTCCTCAGAACTTTAGAAATTTCAGTTACTGAGAAAAGTGCTCATTCCAAATACAATGTAGATTTAGTGTTATATTAAATCATGGGCAGCTAGGATACATGATTTTGTGATCATATAGTTTAAATATAAGATAATTATTCTGTGCAACAGTATAGCATCTTTAACATAAAAAATACTTAACAGCACCATCTACAGGAGTTTCCATTTCTGTTAACAAGTTTTCAGTGAAACCTACATCTCACATACCAAATTTATTATACGATAAAGCTGTCTATTCAAGATAATGGGTTTACAAGAGCATGTGTGAGTATAACACCCTACAAAAGAGCAGTTATCAGTGAATCTGTCTAATTTCTCTGAAAGCAACAAGAGTTCTGTAAATAGGAGATCATCTGAACATAAACACTTAAAGGATTTGGGTTTGTTTGTCTTTAAAACACTTCTCTCCACTTCCCTGTAGTGTTTTCATTGTAAAATTGACTGAGTTCCAGTCAGTGTTATGGTACAGTCGATCCCCACTAATTCCAGGGGCTATTTGGCAAAGACATTATACAATTAGCAATGAAAAACTCATATTGCACTCAAAGGATTCACATTTCCTTGAAAAGCTATGAGCTACAGAGCAGAAAGGGCTTGGGTTCAATTTCTGTTTGGTGTTGAGTTTCTCGCTCCTAGCTCAGTCAGCAGTTTGAGTGTTAGGGACTAACTCACCTCCAATGTCTGCTGTGATTAGAAATGGTAGACAATATTGACAGGGCACAGGGTACCTTTCTACCAGCGTAGCTTGGATAATTATCCTTTGTGTGGCCCAGAAAAACTTTCATCGGAATCAAATGACTGAGTCCCTCTTTCAATTAAAGTGGTATGCTACTGTATTGCTGAACAAGTACCTCAGGGTTGCATGTTCAAATCCCACGCTTTCAATTTGATCTCTATTTGTGGGTTAAATCTAGAATATGCCAGTCATCTGTGATATCTCAAAAGATGGGCGACCACCAAGTTTAGTAACTAAACCAACTAGTTGTTGTAACAAATAAACAGTGTAGAGTGTAAGAAATTTGCTGCAGTCCACTTCAACTTTAAATTCAGACCAACTGGGAAAGATCACACTCAGCACCAGGATTCAGCAAGGCGATTCTTCCATCCCATTGCATTAATTTTCTAGTGCTATGGGCAAGGAGATTCTCGCATGGCTGATTCACAGGGTTCGCACAAGCATTCACGCGCTCTTTGCATCTCCCAACCCAAGTTTTTAACAATGACAGAATCACGTTAAAAATCAGCGTAACCACCATTTGCATGTTTTTACATACCTTTGCATCTGTTTAGCAGGTCCGCGGCAACAATCTCTGCCCTTGTTAGTGTCTCCCATCTCTTGGCGTGATGTCACTTTGGCAGGGTTTACACTAGGTATATGAAAGTCAGGAGTTGGCAAGGCAGCGTTGAATGGGAGTAAAGAGGTCAGTTTGAAGGAAACTGCAGCCCTTGGAGTGCTGGGGATGTTGGAGAGAGAGCCTGGAAATTTGTTGCTTGCTGTGGGGGAGCTTCCTATAGATGTTCAGGTTCTGTGCCCTGGCCCTTTGGGGTGTGGTGGGGCCCTTAATGGGCTGCTCTCTGCAGCCTCTCTACTGTTCCTCTGATTTTAGGGAGGTTTGGGGGTAGGGAGGAAGAGGGGAGTGCACCATGTGCTGCTTGAGGGCTAACCAGTTCAAGCAGCTGTTGCTCCAAAAGGGGACTCAGAATTACGTAGATATTCATACTACATGTACTCTGCAGTGAATGGGAACCCATCTTGTGATCATTAGGAGTTTGTCCCTGTCTTGTGTTCCTAATCTGCAACACATGCCTGGAAAGGAATGCTGTAGTTGCACCCATGACAATGGCTCAAGGGGGCATCCGAACACCAACCTGCATACTCTCCGTGTCAGCCAATGGCAGGCAACCTAATCAGGTGATGAATATCACCAAGACTGTGTTGTATTGTCAGCACTCACAAGAGGGGTACTGGACTCAGTAAGGGATGGGGGAAGTGATGTTGGGGTAGCTGCAAGCAATGACATATATCTATCAGTGTCTCTCTCTGTAATCCTCACTGTGCAGAATGGATTTTGGACTTATTGGTCTAAAGCTGGCCTTCATTGTGGCGCTGAGGAGGAGGAGGCGATGGCACAAGAGGTGCAGGGCGTAGGGAGGCCATCACAACAGCAGCCAGTAACAGGCCCTCGGGAAAAAAGGGAGAATGCTGCCATTGAAGGCCATGAGGTGGGAAAGTAGGCTCCTAAAAGAGATTTCTCTAAGAAACATCACAACCAGTTAAAGGGCCAGTACTGGGTCTTTGGTGAAGGCTGGAGGATGATGATGACTCATTGTAATTCACATTGACATCCTGCCCCTGGTATCGCTGAAATCTGACTCCTACCTTTTCTCTGAATGCACAGTGCCACCTTGGCTCACTTGGCAGTAATAATGGGAATGCAAGTGTGTGGGCAATGGGTCAGGGGTCGGTGGGGGGGGGGGGTGTAGTTGTATGAAGATGGTCCTGTTTGAATAAGGGTGCAGTGGATGGTGGGGAAGTAGGGCAGGAACTCTGTAACATTTTGTCGGCTTTCGCACTCTGTGACATTTGGCCAGATTTCGAAGTCTGTGCCTCGATGCATGGGATTGGGGTACACTCAGCTCTCCGGGGGGACAATCAGAGACAATTCGTCACTGCTGTGAGGGGCAAATAAAAGTTTATTGCGGTCTTCATGTTTAACAAAACATGACCTTGACTACTGTTGACTGTCACCTGTGCCCTCTTAGTGAACCTTCAACTTTCTAACTTTGTGTGGTCTACTGTTTCTTCTATTGCTACCCCACAGTGCATGTCAGAAGTGGAGGTATCCAGCTGTGATCCATGCCCTGCTGCCTGTGATGCCCTTGGCGGATGCCCCCTGAGAGGCTGAGAACTGGAAGCCCCGGCTGACTTCCAGATGACATTGCTGTTTCTGTGCCACCCTGTCCATCCAGCTGGCCCTGAGATGCCCTGGTGTGAGAAAGGGAGGAATCGGAAAGTTTCGGAACATCTGGAGTCTCCTAGCTGGACGGCCCCAGCACGGGCTCTTGCCCTTCCTCCTCACTCAGGGCGCCCAGAGGCTCCGGGGACACTCCATGGCACAACAGAGAAGCTGGATTGAGCTTCAAAAGCTCCGGCTTCACCTGGCTTTGCCAGTCCTGGAAGTCCAGGTGCCTTTGCCCCATGGTCTCTGATCCCAAATTCCTGATCTTCTGAGAGAGGGTCAAGCTCTGGAGCTTCTTCACTACAGCATTCTGTGAACGAGTCAAGCTCTGGATCACTTCAGCATTAGCCCTCTGAAACTGGTTAAGTTGTCAAAACTCACAGTCACGGCCTGCTGAATACGAGCAAGGGTCCTAACCATGGCCACTAGTGTCTCCAACATGCCCCTGACACCATTGCCGCGTACCAAAGTGTCTCCAACATGACACCCTCAGCCACGGCTTACTCAAGCTTAGAGTAAGCTTGTCACCTCTTTAGTCAGAAGGAGGGAGTTGAGGCTCTCGTACAGAATCCTTCAGGAATATACATATGTCTTAAGAAAATCACCATTTAAAAAGAAAGAGATAACAGCAAATGACCCAGATGGCAGGATTAGAGGAAAGTTCATATTTCTAATAGATGCCAGGTATTATATTATTTGAGATGACTATATTCTATAAGGATTTATTTCCTTATTCCTGAATGAGTCTTATCATATTCAAACAGAAATCTATTGGGATTTTATTCAGCTTGTTAATTGTTTAATAAGGTTGTCACCAGTTTTAAAATAAAGACCTGTTAATGTTTATGTTAGAGAGTGTCAGATTCTGCTTTAATTTACCAAGACCTGTAGCTTTCTATCACCCACTTTTGTAGAAGATTATGAGGCAAGGTATCCCTTTGGGAGTTTCAAAATCGTGCGGAGAGAAAAAAAAAATCACCTCTGTGTTGTAACAACTGCAAGATATTTCTTTTTAGGGTCCAAAAGGCACAAACCTCCAGTGTAACCTCTTCCCAGGCTGGTGAGGTAAGGTTGGTGGACAGTCTGGTTCCATCTCAAAAGAAGAGAACATTTTGGCATTTGAGGAGTGCCATCAGGGAGTTGTGGTTGAATCTTGGGGTACATGGCTTTATTTTCCTCTGACGGGTATCTCAGTGTGCACACACCATACAACTGGACTGCAGAGAACACATGCGTCCGAGTGGTCTGCACCTGAACCTTTGACCCAGAAGGTGGGGTGGACGAATCAGTGTGCATCCCGCCAGGTGATTTGGAAAGTGGTTTGCCAATGCATACTGAATGAGGTTCCTTGCAGACAGTTCGGTGTGAAAAATCTGCCCTGCCATTCAGCAGAAATACGTCAATTAACTCCCCTGCCAACGCACTTACTCTCCAGCACTGAAAACTCCACCTCGGGAGTTTCAAACCTCTGACATATCTACATTGGGATCTGTCAATGAAACATGCCTGGCTGTATTCCTAACCTTAAATCAACCAAAGGTGAGGCTGACAGAGTTCACGCCTAATTGAAAGAGAGTAAGTAATTTATGCAAATAGCTATAGACAGAACAGGAATTTCCCTGAGAATTGATGTTAGTTTTGAGGGCACTTATGTTGCAATTTTAAAATTCTCACCCCTGTTTTCAAATTCCTCCATGACCTCACTGCTTTGCAGGAGCAAGTAGATCATCCGCTCCTAAAGCTGTATATTCAATATACAGCTTACATCCAGTCCAAAATGGCCAACACCTCATCTCAAGAATATAATCCCCAGTTCTAGACTTTCCTGCCAAGTAAAACATCCTCTTGCCATCGACACTGTTCAGCCCTCTGCAAATTGTACGCATTTGAAAAGTTTCACCTTTCATTCTACATTATAACTTCCTCCAGCATTACAATCCTCTGAAATTACAGTCCTCCTCTAATTCTGATCTTCTCCTTAACCCCACGTTATACTGATAGTCACACTGTCAGATCATAGAATCCCAACAGTACCGAAAGAAGCCATTCAGCCCATCAAAACTGCCAACACCACTCCCACCTTTATCCCTGAAATCCAACATATTTAAGCTGCTAATCCCCTTGATACTAAGGGGCAATTTAGCTTGGTCAATTCACCTAACCTGCACATCTTTGGATTGTGGGAGGAAACTGGAACATCCAGAGGAAACCCACGCAGACACGGGAGACATACAAGCTCCACACAGTCACCGAAGGCCGGAAATGAACCCGGATCCCTGACATTGTGAGGCAGGAGTGTTAACCACTGTGCCACAGTGCTGTTCGTAGATGTCCAGACCGTAAGCTCTGGAATCCTGTCCACTTCTCTAGATTATTGTTTGCTTCATTAATGTTCTTTAAAATATACCTCTTTGACATTTTTTGTTTACCTGTCCTTATGTATGTCAGTGTCAAGTTTTGTTTGATTCATTGACTTAAAATATTAAATTTGTGTCTTTCTCCACAAATGCTGCAGACCTGCGAAATATTTCCAGAATTTTTTCTTTTACTTTCAGATTCCCAACATCCGGAAGATTTTGCTGTTGTTGCCTGCAAGATGGGGCTCTTTGCTGTGTTACGAGCATTGCGGAAAAGTAGTCTCCACTTTGGGTGGGTGTAGTGGGAGTGGGGAATGGGGTCAGGATTCGGGCTGGGGAGTTAGGCTGATTGGGTGTCAGACCTGGGGTGTTAGGAGTCAGGCTTGTTGGGGGGGGGTGCGAGGTGGGGATAGTTGGTGGGTGGTATTGGGGAATAGGGGTGAGGGATTCCAGTGAGTGTGTGTGAGATAGCCCAATGGCCTGGATCACCCGAGCAGCAGCAAGATTCATCAGATTGTTGTGGCGTACAAATATCCCCTGCTGCACATTTCTACCGGGGTCTTCCAGAGCTGGATTTCACAGGAATGTGCAGCATTTATTGGGAAAATCTGATTCACTTTAATGGCGTCTGTGGAAGACAGGACATGCCCACTTTTCATGGCATTAGTTTCTGTCCAATCAGTTTAAAGGTCCCATCTTTGGATGTTCAGCTGGGTGAATTGGTTAAGTGGATAATTGGGTTGATGGGTGAGGTGGTTAAGTGGGTAGTTGGGATGATGGGTGAAGTGGGTAATTGAAAATGTGTCGAGCGTAGGTGAGTATGTGCATTTGTGAGCAGGTAGGTGAGTGGTAGTCAGTTGGATTGGGGATAATCAGGTGGCAAAGAGATAGTCGAGTCAAGTTGGGATATAGTATGGCCAGATTGAAGGAGTATGTGGATTGTATTAGGGGTAGTACTCATGTTGTATCAAGAGGGTGGTTGGAGAGTGTTGATTGGATTTGGTCAAAGGTGGACGGAGAGCAATGTTGACGGGCATAGTCAAGGTTTGGGGGAGTAGTTAGGTGAGTAGCAGAGATGTAATTGGGGATGAGTTGAGCAGTTACTCAGAATTTAGATTAGGTTTTATTCTACCATTTCTTGGGTAATTACCCAGATAAGTACATCAGAAATATCTGAAGTCTCCGACGCTGAGAGCCAGAGATATACAAAGAGGGGCAAAGTTCTTGGACAATGCCCAGGTTGGTCACTGAATCAGGACTTCTAATCTAAAAGATTCCAACACATACCTTCATCAGTTGTACATCAGTCTCCAGTGAGCAAATACTAGAGGGTATGATTCTGTGAGTGCGGTGCTATCACTAACTTGGGAGGCTTCAGTTTGATTCCTTTTATTAGAACAGAAATGGTTACAAGCAGATCTAATCAATGTGTTCAAATTAAGATGGGTTTTTAATCATTTATTTAATTTGATTTTTTCATGAAGCATGGGCGTATTGGCAAGTCCAGCATTTGTTAACAATCCCTAATTGCCTTTGAACTGAGTTGGCCTGGAGTCACATGTAGGCCAGACCAGGCAAAGATGGCAGATTTTCTTCCCTATTAGTGGACCAGATGATAGTCGTCATGTTCATCATTACCGAAACAAGCTTCATAATTGCAAATTTATTAATGGAACTTAAGTTTCTCCATTTCCTATGCGGGGATTTGAATCTACGTGTCCCCCAAAAGCATTAGCCTGGGCCTCTAGGCTAATGATATCACCACTACACCATCAATAAGTTATTCCCATTGGTTAATAAGTCAATAAGTAGAACCGTAAGATCCCTACAGTACAAAAAGAAGACGTTCAGCCCATTGAATTTGCACCAACTCTCTAAAAGAGCAATTTACCACGACTAATTGGTGGAGTAGTGGATGAGGTCAAGATATTGATAGGATGCAGAGCTGGGCAGAAAAGTGGCAGATGGAGTTTAACCCCGATAAGTGCAAAGTGATTCATTTTGATAGGGCAAACTTGAATGTGGATTACAAGGTCAACAATGGGGTTCTGAAGAATATGGAGGAATAGGAAGATCTTGGAGTTCATATCCACAGATCTCTGAAGGCTGCCAGTCAAGTGGATATAGCTGTGAAGAAGTTGTGTTAGCATTTATTAACAGGGGGTTTGAATTTAAGAGCCATGGGTTATGCTACAACTGTATAGGATCTTGGTGAGACCATATTTGGAACATTATGTGCAGTTCTGGTCACCGCACTATAAGAAGGATATGGAAGCATTGGAGAGAGTGCAGAGGAGATTTATCAGGATGCTGCCTGGTTTGGAGGGTAGGTGTTATGCGGAAAGGTTGAGGGAGCTGAGGCTTTTCTCTTTAGAGTAGAGGAGGATGACAGGCGACATAAAAGAAGTTTATAAGATGATGAGGGGGATAGATAGAGTGGACATGCAGAGACTATTTCCTTGGGTGGCTGCAACTAGGGGACATAACTATAAGGTTCATGGTGGGAGATATAGGAAGGATGTCTGATGTAGATTCTTCATTCAGAGAGTGGTTGGGTTGTAGAATGCACTGCCTGCTGTGATAATGGAGTTGGACACTTTAGGAACTTTCAAGTGGTTATTGGGTAGGCACATGGAGCACTCCAGAATGATAGGGAGTGGGATAGCTTGATCTTGGGTTCAGACATAGCTCAGCACAACATCGAGGGCCGAAGGGCCTGTATAGTGCTGTACTGTTCTATGTACTAATTGACACATTTTGGGATACTGAGAGGAAATTTAGCGAGGTAATCCACCTAACCTTTGGAGTATGGAAGGAAATCAGAACACCCAGAGTAAACTCACACTGACACAGGGAGAACATGCAAACTACACACAGACAGTCACCCAAGGCCGGAATTGAAACCGGGACTAAGACTTGGAAGCACTGTGAGGCAACCACTGTGCTTCCTGTCAATCTAGAATGCAAAAAATTAACATCTTCATGAAGGGTGTTGACTAAATGCCTAGAACATGATGGAGAATGACGCCAATAGTACATGTTCAATTGCTGCACCAGCTATGGGAGTTCATGGAGGCTGGTAGAGTGGTGTCCCAAAACTTTACATAACCAATTGTCTCTCTAATAGAAAGGGAGACTTCTGAAACTGTGACAAATTAAGATTACATAGAACATAGAACATAGAACAATACAGCACAAACAGGCCCTTCGGCCCACGAGTTGCGCCGATCACATCTACCAATCCACAGACCTATCTATAACCCCCTATCCTATTCTTTTCCATGCACTCATCCAGAAGTCTTTTAAAAGACCCCAGTGAGTTTGCCTCAACAACCTCCGAAGACAGTCGGTTCCATTCACTCACCACCCTCTGAGTGAAAAACCTACCCCTGACATCTCCTTTGAATTTGCTTCCCTGCACCTTAAATCTGTGTCCTCTCGTAGTGACCATTTCAGCTCGAGGAAATAGTCTCTGAGAGTCCACCCTATCTATTCCTCTCAACATTTTATAAACCTCTATCAGGTCGCCTCTCAACCTACGTCTCCCCAGTGAGAAGAGTCCCAGCTCCCTCAACCTATCTTCATAAGGCCTGCCTCCCAATCCAGGCAGCATCCTTGTAAATCTCCTCTAAACTCTCTCAGTAGCCTCTACATCCTTCCTATAATGAGGCAACCAGAACTGCGCACAATACTCCAACTGGGGTCTGACAAGAGTTTTATAGAGCTGCATCATTACCTCCTGACTCCTAAACTCTATTCCTCGATTTAATGAAGGCCAGTACACCGTACGCCTTCTTCACCACTTCCCCCACCTGCGAGGCCGATTTAAGAGTCCTCGGGACCCAGACCCCGAGATCCTTCTGCTCTACAACACAGCTAAGACTCCTACCCCTTATATTGTACTCCTTCATCCCATTATTCCTGCCAAAATGGACCACTACATATTTATCTGCATTGAAGTCCATCTGCCACTTCTCCGCCCAGTCTTGCATCCTGTCTATGTCCCACTGCAACTTTTGGCATCCCTCCAGACCATCCACAACACCACCAATCTTTGTATCGTTGGCGAACTTGCTAACCCATCCCTCCACTTCCTCATCCAGGTCATTTATGAAAATGACAAACAACAGGGGTCTCAGAACAGATCCCTGGGACACTCCACTGGTTACCGACCTCCATGCAGAACAAGACCCATCCACAATCAGTCTCTGCCTTCTGCCGGCAAGCCAGTTCTGGATCCACGAGGCCAAAGCCCCTTGGATCCCATGCCCTCTCACCTTCTCCAGAAGCCTTGCATGTGGGACCTTATCAAACACCTTACTAAAGTCCATGTACACTACGTCCACCACCCTTCCTTCATCAATGTGTTCAGTCACATTTTCGAAGAACTCAACTAGGCTCATAGGGCATGACCTACCCTTGACAAAACCATGCTGACTATTTCTAATTAGTCCAGACTTCTCCAAATGTTCATATATCTTATCCCTCAGAAGCCTCTCCATCAGCTTACCAGCCACTGAAGTCAGACTCACTGATCGATAATTTCCTGGACTATCCCTGTTCCCTTTCTTAAAAGAATATATTTTTACACTGAGAGCAGTTCAACTTCTGAAGCTCCAATTAGAACAGAGAACCCTTTTCCATGAAAGAGGATAGAGGTTTGATGAAGGAACAGGGGAATGGGAGAATGTGGACAGCTGTGAGTGAATTACCACAGGTATGATGGGCCAAATGGCCTATTCTGTTCTGTAAAATGCTGAGTCATTGTCAGCATTAGAAGCAAGGCTTCAAGGTTGTTTTCACCTCATGTTCTGCATCAGTTCAAAAAATCTGCACATGAATAGCCTCAATGACCCGCTGTCTGTGGAATCCTCTGCCAGTTTGGAGCCCGCTGCCTCGTCTGCAGAATATAAAGCTCAGAGTTAATTATGACCTGCTGACCATTACACTGCTGCAGGAGGCATCTGATTCACTACACCAACACTGAATGTCTCTCTGCCATTCAGTCATATCCAAGGTGATTGATTGCATTCTCCCTCCCTCTCTCTCTCTTTCTGGGATCACCCTGTCCTTGTTACCAGTCTCTTATTGCTGTATTTAACATCCCCAACTTCTATCACTTCCCCCCTCCTCCAATTCTGCCGAAATGGCAGCTGACTTACAAATAGAAATAAGCTCCCCCATAATCGGACGCTAGGAAAGAATTCAATTACTCGTGCAGGTTGAATTTTGTAATGAATAAAACTTTCAGAGTTCAACAAGCAGCAACTCTTCACGCTTGGGTGGCTGGGGCTCCAACCCAGGTAAAATTGGATTAACCTCCGATATATGTAGAAATTCTAAATAATAAATTATTAAGGGATCCATACACTAAACAATCTCCCTCCTGCTGCATGGCTCATATGCCTAGCAAATGTATTTCTCCATTTCATTGCTGGATTTGCCTTGCAGTTTACAGGTCACTAATCGATAAATCATGCCAGTGCTTAGCTCTTTTGCAGCTGACTGATAATCACAGGCTGTTGTCAGCACCATCCCTTTTGTAAAACAAGGAATCATTATTAACTCTCACCCCCTTTTGTTTGTTTCTTCCTGTCTTTGTAGAAATATATGTATTTTGGGGATTTTTTAGTCAGATAAATTAAACTTCGGACTAATTCCTACACTTGTGTGACTGCCTATTATCTCTGGAGCGGGCACGTCGTTTTTCTCTACGTGCAATTTTTTTTTGTGTGGCAATAGATTTTGTGTAAATCATTTTGACACAGGTCATGACATCCACTGTAGTCAAAGATTGAGGTAAGCAAATCTTGCATGAGCTATGTGAGGAGTTTAAAGAGGATTTGATGTATCAGGTTGTTGGTATCATGGTGGAGGACTCTGCTGATGGCCATTGCCACTTTCCAGTATCCTGTTGCAGCTACGTAAGGATCAGCCACCAATGTTAAGTCACCCTGCTTGGTTTCAGAGAACGAAACAAAGAGGAATGTGCATTATATTGCCAAACAGTTGGAAAAGTAATGGACCATTCAACCCATCTAGCCTGTTCCTCCACTATTCAATTCGACAGCAGCTGATTTGCACCTCAACTTCACTTAACTTCCTATTCTCCATAATCCATTGATTTTTTTTACCCAGTTTTTTTTAAATTCATTCACAGGACATTGGTGTTGTTGGCTGGCCAGCATTTTTTTGCCTATCCCTAGTTGCCCAAGGGCAGTTGCGAGTCAATCACATTGCTGTGGCTCTGGAGTCACATGTAGGCCAGACTGGGTAAGGACAGCAGATTTCTTTTCCTGAAGGGCATTAATAAACCAGATGAGTTTTTCCAACAATTAATAATGTTTTCATGGTCATTAGTGGATTCTTAATTCCAGATATTTTTTATTGAATTCAAATTCCACCATTTTGCTGTGGCAGGATTTGATCCTGGGCCCCCAGAACTTTAGCTGAGTTTCTGGGTTAATCATCTTGCGATAAGACCACTAGGCTATCGCCTCTCTTTAAAAGCCTTTGTAGTTTGAAATCCTTCCAGTCTTAAAAAGCACGCTTCCACAACCTTTTGGGGAACGAGTTCTCCATAGGTACCATTCTTTGTTTGAAAAAGTGCTTCTTGATTTAGCTCCTGAATGGCTTAACTCTAATTTTAAAATGATATTCCATTGTTCTTGATTCTCCCATCAAAGGAAATAATTTCCCTGTGTCTACTGTGTCAAATTCTTTAAACAGCTTAAACTCCTCGATCCTCAATCTTCTGTACTCAAGGGAATACAAACCAAATGTATACAATTCACCCTCATAATTGAATTCCTTAAGCCATCCACCGAATTATAAGAGACCACTTGGCCTATCATGTCTGTACTGGGTCTCTACAAGAACAATTCAACTAGTCTCATATCGCATTCACTGTAGCCCTGCAACTTGTTTCCTTTATTATTCCCTTTTGAAAGTCAAAGTTGAATCTGCCTCCAACAAAGTTAGGCACAATCTTACAGATCTTCCAGGGCAGCTTGGTGGCACAGTGATTAGCACTGCTGCCTCATAGCATCAGGGACTCAGGTTTTATTTCCCAGCTTAGGTTATTCCTTGTGCAGAATCTGCACGTTCTTCCGGTCTTTCTCCGAGTGCTCTGGTTTCCTCCCACAGTCTGAAAGACATGCTGGTTAGATGCACTGACCATGCTAAATTCTCCCTCAGTGTATCTGAATAGGCACTGGAGTGTGGTGACTAAGGGATTTTCACAGTAACTTCATTACAATGTTAATGAAAGCTTACTTCAGACACTAATAAATAAAATTTAAACTAACACTCATTATGTAAAATCATTTTTCCTTATGATGGCTTTGGTTCTTTTGTCAATCCCTTCCGATCTTTGTCTTCTGGTTCTGAACCCTTCTGCTGCAGAGAGCAATTTATGTCTACCTACTCTGTCAGACTCCTCATGATTTTGAACACTTCTATCGCTGATCCTCTCACCTTTCTCTTTATGAAGGAGAACCCCCAGCTTCTCCAATCCCTCCATGCAATCAAAGTCCCTCATCTCTGAACTATTCTAGTAAATCTTTTTTACATCTTCTCTAAAGTCTTTGCTTTCTTCCTCAAGTGTAGCGCTTGGCATTGCACACAGCCTACTGAATAACTTTGTTGTCAATACCACTGCAGTCCTTCATGTGCACAGAAGACCCATACAAACAACATATGGTTAAATAACTGGTGCATGTAATTTTGTGAACAATACAGAAAATGCTGCATAATCTCAGCAGATCTGACGTCATCATCTGTCGGAAGAGAATCGACCCAATATTTCAGGTCAGGATAGCCCTTCATCAGAGCTGAAGACAAGAAAAATCAGACAAGATTTATACTATGAGAGTGAGGGGAAGTTAGGGCTGTAATTGATTGAAATGAGTGTATTGAATTGATTGAAATGGCATAGACAAAAAGGCAAAGGCAATGTAAATGTTGTTGATGAAAGCTGAGAATGGTGCTAGTAGAGTCCAAGAGATCAGAATGCATAAATATGAGAAAAAAGTTAGAACATAGAACATAGAACATTACAGCACAGAACAGGCCCTTCGGCCTTCGATGTTGTGCCGACCAAAATAAAAAGCAATGCCCCTCCAAACTAAACCATTCCCTTCTCTTCCATATACTTATCAATTAACCTCTTAAACGCCACCAAACTTGGCGCATCTAAGAATAACCCGAGGAATGTGGCTGATGGCCCTAGTGGATGAGGACTAGGAGGATTGGAAAACAAACCAGAAATTAGGAATTTAGAAGTGGAAAAATAAAAATAAGAATATAAAGTAATCAAAACAGGTGAATAAGATGAAAAGAAGAAATGAAATAAAATAAATAGAAATGGAATGGAAGTGGAGAGGAGTGTTTTTGCTCCGAAGTTGTTGAACTGAATGTTCAGTCCTGAAGGCTGTAAAGTGCCCAATCAGGAGATGATGTGTTTTTCCTTCAGTTTTCATTGGATTTCACTTGAACACTGCAAAAGGCCAACGAAGGTCATGTGGTCAGGAGAGCAAGGTGTGTGTCAAAGTGGCAAACAACAGAAGATCTGGGACCTACTTGTGGATAGACCAAAGTTGTTCTGCAAAGTGGTCATCCAAACTGTGTTTGATCTCTCCGATGTTGACTAGGTTGTATTGGGAGTAATGAATGCAATAGTCTCATACCGCATTCACTGTAGCCCTGTAATTTGTTTTCTTTATTAGGAAACGCAGTTGAAACACTTCTTCACCTGAAAAGATTGTTTGGACCCTGCAATGGTTAGCAGGGAAGAGGTGAAGGGGCAGGTGTTGCATGGGAAAGTGCAATTGACAATGGGTGAGGTGTTGGGTGTGATGGAAGAGTGGACCATGATGTCCCAGAGAGAATGGTTCTTGCAGAATGCTGACAGGGGATTGAGATGAAGATGTATTGAGTGGTGTCATCATGCTAGAGTTGGTGGAAATGGTAAATGATGATCCTTTGAAAATGGAGGTTCTGGGAGGGAGGGGAGGGTGTGAGAGCTGTGGCCTGGGCAATGGATCTGACATGATTGAGAGCCCTGTCAACAACAATGGGTAAAAAACCATGGTTAAGGAAGAAAGAAGACATATTGGCAGCACCACTTTGGAAAAGGGCATCATCAAAACAATTGATTTTGATTTGATTTGATTTATTATTGTCAGGACTATCAGTATAGAGTGAAAAATATTGTTTCTTGGGTGCTATACAGACAAAGCATACTGTTCATAGAGAAGGAAAGCGGAAAATGCAGAATGTAGTGTTACAGTCATAGAAGGGATGTAGAGAAACATCAACTCAGTGTAAGGTACATCCATTCAAAAGTCTTATGGCACAGGGAAGAAGCTGTTCTTGAGTCAGCTGGTACATGTCCTTAGATTTTTGCATCTTTTTCCCAATGGAAGAAGGAGGAAGAGAATATATTTGGAGTGCATGGGGTCCTTAATTATGCTGGCTGCTTTCCAAAGCAGTGGGAAGTGTAGATTGTATCAATGGGTGAGAGGTTGGTTTAAGTGATGGACTGGGTTTCGTTTGTGATCTTTTGTAGTTTCTTGGAGTCTTGGATAGAGCAGGAGCCATACCAAGTTGTGATATAGAAGATCACTTCTGAAAGAATGAAAGAATGCTTTCTATGTCATATCTGTAAAAGTTGATGAGAGACACAGCAGACATCCCAAATTTCTTAGTCTTCTGGGAAAGTAGGGGTGTTGGTGATCTTTTTCAACTGTAGTATCAGCTTGGAGGGTCAGGACAGGTTGTTGATGATCTAGACACCTAAAAGTTTGAAGTTCTTGACCATTTGTAATTCGTCCCCATTAATGTATTCACGGGCATATCCTCCATTATGCTTCCTGAAGTTGATGATTATCTCCTTCATTTTGTTGACATTGATGGAGAGATTATTGTTGTCACATCAGTTCACCAGATTTTGTCTTTTTCCCGTACTCTGTTTCAACATTGTTTGAGATCTGATCCACTGCAGTGATATCATTAGCAAACTTGAAAATCGAGTTGGAGGGGAATGTTGCCACACAGTTATAGGTGTATAAAGTGTATAGTAAGAAGCTGAGGATGCTGTCTTGTGGGCACCGGTGTTGAAGATTTTTGTGGAGGCGATGTTGTTGCCTACCTTTACTGATTATGATCTGTGGGCTTGGAAGTTCAAGATCCAGTTGCAGAGGGAGGAACCGTGCCCCAGGCCACAGAGTTTGAAGATGAGTTTCATGGGAATAATGGTGTTGAAGGCTGAACTGTAGTCAATAAACAGGAGTCTGACATCGGTGTCTTTGTTACCCACGTATTCTAGGGTTGAGTACAGGGTCAGGGCTATGGTATCTGTGTGGACCTGTTACAGCAATAAGCAAACTGTAATAGATCCAGATATTCCGAGCAGCTGAAATTGATTTGTACTACGACTAACCTTTCGAAGTACTTCATAATTATGGATGTCAAAGCCACTGAATGATAGTCATTAAGGCACACTGCTTGGCTTTTCTTTGGTATCGGAATAATGATCATCTTCTTGAAGCAGATAGGGACCTTAGATTGTTGTAAAGAGAGGCTGAAGATTTCTGCAAATACCCCTGTCAGCCGGCTCATGCAGGATCTGAGTGCACATCTGGGTAGCTGATCCGGCTCAGTTGCTTTCCATGGGTTAATCTTCGAGAAAGCTGCTCTGACATCTGCAATGATAACCTTGGATACCAATCATCAGAGCTTGTGAGATGGAGAGTATGCTCTTGTTGACTCTTGCTCAAAATGGACATAAAATGGACAAAATGCATTGAGCTGATCAGGAAAGGGTGCTTTGCTGCTGGTGATCTTACAAGTGTTCATCCTGTAGCCTGTTATGTCTTGCAAACCTTGCCATAGTCAGTGAAAGTCCGCATCGTTAATCTTAGTAAGTTCATATCTGGCTTTCTTGTATACACAGTAAGCAGCCTCACAACACCAGGTTGAAGTCCAACAGATTTATTTGGTAGTAAAAGCTACTAGCTTTCGAAGCACTTCTCCTTCATCAGGAAGTGGAGTTCTGTTCACTGACAGTTGTTCAAGAAAGGTTCCAAAAGAAATCTGGGAAATTACACACCAGTAAATTTGACATCAGTGGTTGGCAAGTTATTGGAAGGTGTGATAAGGGATAGGATCCACAAATATTTGGATAGACAGGGACTTATTAGGGAGAGTCAACAAGGCTTTGTGCATAGCAGATCATGTTTGACCAATCTATTAGAGTTTTTCGAGGAGGTCACCAGCAAAGTGGATGAAGGGAAGGTGGTGGATGTTGTCTACCTAGATTTCAGCAAGGCCTTTGACAAGGTTTCCCCATGGGAGGTTAGTTAGGAAGGTTCAGTCGCTAGGTATACAAGGGGAGGTTGTAAAATGGATTAGACATTAGCTCAATGGAAAAACCAGAGAGTGGATGTGGAGGATTGCTTCTCTGAGTGGAGGCCTGTGACTAGTGGTGTGCTGCAAAGATTGGTGTTAGGTCCATTGTTATTTGTCATCCAAATGATCTGGATGATAATGTGGTAAATTGGATCAGCAAATTTGCTGATGATACAAAGATTAGTGGACAGTGAAGAAGGTTTTCAAAGCTTGCAGAGGGATTTGGACCAACTAGACAAATGGGCTGAAAAATGCAAATGGAATTTAACACAGACAAGTATGAGGTATTGCACCTTGGAAGGACAAACCAAAGTACAACGTACAGGCTAAATGGTAGGACTCTGAAGAGAGCAGTTGAACAGAGGGATCTGGGAATACAGGTACAGCATTCCCTAAAAATGATATCACAGGTGATAGGGTCATAAAGAGTGCTTTTGGTACATTGGCCTTTATAAATCGGAGCATTGAAGATAATGAGAAGTGGAAAGGATATCCCAAGGCATGGTACATTGGGAAGACCATGCAGACATTATGCCAATGGATGAATAAACACTGCTTAACATTCACCAGGCAAGGCTGTTTTCTTCCTGTTGAGGAACACTTCAGTGGACAGAGGCATTTGGCCTCTGATCTTTGGGTAAGTGTTCTCCAAGGCGGCCTTCATGACGCACAACAGCGCAGAGCTGCTGAGCAGAGACTGATAGCCAAGTTCTACACACATAAAGACGGCCTCAACTGGGATCTTGGGTTCATGTTGCACTATTTGTAAGCCTCACAACTCACTTTGACTTGCAAAATCTCACTAACTGTCCTGCCTAGAGCCAATACATATCTCTGTAATCTATGCTTAACCTTCTCTCCACTCACATTGTCTGTCCCTTTAAGACTTGATTAACTGTAAAGACTCACATTCCAACCTTTATTTTGTAAATTGAGTTTGTGTCTTTATATATCCTGTTTGTGAACAGAACTCCCATTTACTTGATGAAGGAGCAGCACTCTGAAAGCTCGGGGCTTTTGCTGCCAAATAAACCTGTTGGACTTGAACCTGGTGTTGTGAGACTTCTTATTATGTTTACCCCAGTCCAACGCCGACATCTCCACATCATTTCTTGAATATGTTAGGATTGTCTTACTTGAATGCCTCAGGCCTGGACTTCAGCAAGCAGTGAAAACCCCTGTTCATTCATGGCTTCTAATTGGGAAACACAGAGATTTGCTTCTTTGGGCATACAGCCTTCTACACATTTACTAATGAAATATATTACTCTAGTGGAGTATTCTAGAGCTGGTCACAGACTCTTTAAATACTGACCAGTCTACTGATTCTAAGCAGTTCTTTTGGAGATCATTTGATTCCTCAGACCAATATTACATGACTTTCTTTGACGGATTCTCCTCTTCCAATTTTTGCTTGTAAGCTGGGAGCAGGAGTACAGCCATGTGGTCTGATTTGTCAAAAGTGTGAGCGAGAATGTTTGATATTTGTATAGCAGTGGTCTAGAATGTTTGGGCTTCTGGTGGAACAGGAGATGTGCTGGTGTTATCTTGGTAGAATGCTCTTGAGCTTGGCCTGATTGAAGTCCTTGGCCACAATGAACAAGGACTTGGCATGTTACATTGCAAGGATATTTGTAATACGTCCAGCATGGTCTTCACATCTGTGTGGAGGCAAAGGAACTGAGACAATGGGATGGAGTCCTTACAGGAAGTGGGGTGTGAAGAGCTGTAATCAAGATACCTGTGGGAGTCAATGGGCTTGCAATGGATCTCCAAAATGGATAACGAAGCATCAAGGCAGGGAAGAGAAGTGTCAGAGATGGACCATATAAGGTGATAGAGGGATGGAAATTGAAAGCAAAATTGATAAATTTTTCCAGGTCCAAATGAAAGCATGAAGTGACATTGAAATAGCCATCGATGTACCAATAAAAAAGTTGTATCATAGTATCATAGAATCCCTATAGTGCTGAAGGAAGCCATTTGGCCCATCAACCCTGCACAAACAACAATCCCATTCAGGCCCTATCCCCTTAACTCCACATATTTACCCTCTTAATCCTCCTGACACTAAGGGTTAATTCAGCACAGCCAATCAACCTAAACTGCACATTTTTGGAGTGTGGGAGGAAACCAGAGCACTCGAAGATATAGGAGAATGTGCAAACTTCACACAGACAGGAGGGGGCTAGAATAGGGCTAAAACAGGAAATGCTCCACATATCCCATAAAGAGACAGGCAAAACTGGGACCCATGCACACTTTTATTTGGAGGAAATGAGACAAGTTAAAAGATAAATTGTTGAGTGAGAAAACAAGTCCAAATAAGTGGAGGAGATGATTTTGTTAATGTTGGAGGAGAGAGGAGTGTTGGTCAGGAGACCAGCAGATCTCCTAACAATCTTCAACTGTGGAATCTTCAACATCCATCTGAGTAGGCAGACTATTTGTGCAGAGTCTGCATATTCTCCCTGTGTCTGTGTGGTTTTCCTCTGGGTGCTCCAGTTTCCTCCACATTCTGAAAGGTTATGTGCCTTGGCCATGATAAATTCTCCCTCGGTGTACCCAAACAGGCACATGGAGTGTGGCAATTAGGAGATTTTCACAGAAACTATCATTGCAGTGTTAATGTAAGCCTACATGTGACTAATAAATAGTTTTAAAAATCCTTTTTTGCATTTAACTTTTCCATACCTTTAAGAAGTTTATAAGTTTCAGTGAGATCACTTCTCATTCCTCTAAATGAATACATGATAAATCTCTTCAATCTCTCCCATCGGACAGTCTTGTCATTCCAGGAATTAGGCTGGTGAGCATCTACTGCACTCTGTCTATGACACACATTTCCTTCCTTAAGTTAGGGACCAAAACCATACACAATACTCCAGGTGCAGTCTAACCAAGGTTTTATACAATTGAAGTAAGGCATCATTACTCCTGTACTTAAATCCTCTTGTCATATAGTCCAACACATAGGGCAGGATTTTATGGCCTCACTTGTCCTGAAACTCAGGGTGGACAGGCCAGTAAAATTTTGGCTACCATTTGCCTTTCTAATTGCTTGCTGCATCTGCATGTTCACTTTCAGTGACTTATCAACAAGAGCACCCAGTTTCAGATGAGAGGATGAAGAGGCATTGGACGTCAAGACTTCTCAATCTGTCTCCATTTAAGAAATACCCTGCACCTACTGGTTCTCCTGCTAAAGTGGAGCACCTCACATTTATCCACATTAAATTCCAATCTGCATGTTCTTGCCCTTTCATTAAGCCTGTGCAAATCCCTTTGAAGCCTTTTTCATCTTTGTCACAATACACATTCCCACCTAGCTTTGCATCCTCCACAAACTTGGAAATATTGGCCGGAATTCTCTGGCCGTTCATGCCAGCGGGATTCTCTGCTCCCGCCAATAGCACACCCGCTGCTTGCGGGTTTCCCACCGGTATGGGCTGATGTCAATGAGAATTCAGATTGATAGTGGTGGGACCAGAGAATCTCGCTGCGAGCAAACACATGCCACCTGCTGCTGACAGGATCTGGGTAGCTGGGAGACTGGAGAATCTCACCCATTACATTTGATCCCCACATTTAAATCACTGGTATAGAACATAGAACATTACAGCACAGAACAGGCCCTTCGGCCTTCGATGTTGCGCCGACCAATATAAAAAGCTATGCCCCTCCAAACTAAACCATTCCCTTCTCTTCCATATACTTATCAACTAACCTCTTAAACGCCACCAAACTTGGCGCATCTACAACTGCTGCAGGCAGGGCATTCCACTCCCGAACCACCCTTTGGGTAAAGAACCTGCCTCTGATATCTGTCCTATATACTGTGAACAGCTGGGGCCAAGCATTGATCTTTGCAATACTACAGCCTGCCAACCTGAGAATGATAAATTTACCCCTATACTTTGTTCTTTGTTCATTAACTAAACCTCAATTTATGTCAATATATTAACAACTATCCCATGTGTTCTAATTTTGTTTACTAATCTTCTACTTGGGACCTTTTCAAAAGCGTTCTGAAAATCCAAGTATTTCACAATCACCAATTTCCCCTCATTTATTCTGTTAAAAAGTTTATTTGTTCGTCACAAGTAGGCTCACATTAACATTGCAATGAAGTTACTGTGAAAACCCCCCTAGTCGCCACACTTCAGCAATGTTTGGGCACACAGAGGGAGAGTTTTAGCATGACCAATGCACCTAACCAGCACATCTTTCTATGTGCTGGTTAGGTGCATTCCTATGAAAGGAAACTGGAACACCCAAAGGAAATCCACATAGACATGGAGAACACAGTGACCCAAGCTGGTCCATGTCCCTTGTGCTGTGAGGCAGCAGTGCTAACCACTGTGTTTGTAACATCCACAAAAATCTCCAAAAGGTTTGCCAAAAATGATTTCCTTTTCATAAATCTATGTTGATTCTGCCCAATCAGATCATTGCTTTGATTTGTTTTGATTTAATATTGCCACATGTATTAGCATACAGTGAAAAGTATTGTTTCTTGTGCACTACACAGACAAACCATTCATAGAGAACAAATGTGAGAATGCAGAATGTAGTCTTACAGTTATAGCAAGAGGAAGATTAATTTAATGTAAGGTAGGTCTATTAAAAAGTCAGATGGCAGCAGGGAAGAAGCTGTTCTTGAGTCATGACCTCAGGCTTTTGTATCTTTCTCCCGATGGAAGAAGGTGGAAGAGAGAATGTCCAATGTGTATGGGGCCCTTAATTATGATTTTTCGAGGCAGTGGGAAGTATAGACAGAGTCAATGGATGGGAAGTTAGTGTGCATGATGAATTGTGCTACATTCATGATCTTTTGTAGTTTCTAGTGGTTTTGGGCAGAGCAGGAGCCATACCAAGCTGTGATACAGTCAGAAAGAATGTTTTCTATGGCACATCTGTAAAAGTTGGTGAGAGTCGCAGCTGACATGCCAAATTTCATTAATCTACTGAGAAAGTAGAAGTGTTGGTGGACTTTCTTAACTGTAGTGTTGGCATGGAGGAGCCAGGACAGGTTATTGGTGATCTGGACATCTAAAAACCTGAAGCTCTCAACCCATTCTACTTCATCCCTGTTGATATAGACAGGGACATGTTCACCTCTACGCTTCCTGAAGTTGATGACAATCTTCTTCATTTTGTTGACATCAAAGGAGAGATTAGTTTTGCTGCATCAAATCACCAGATTCTCTATCTCATTCCTATACTCCGTCTCATTATTGTTTGAGATCCAACCCACTACGGTGGAGTTATCAGCAAACTTGAAAATTGAGTTGGAGGGGAATTTGGCCACACATTCATAGGTGTGTAAGGAGGAAATTAGGGGGCTGAGGACACAGCCTTGTGGGGCACTGGTGTTGAGGATGATCACAGAGGAGGTGCTGCCTATCCTTCCTGATTGTGGTCTGTGGGTTAGGATGTTCATGATCCAGTCGCAGAAGGAGGAGCCGAGACCCAGGCCATGGAGGTGAGTTTCATAGGAATAATAGTGTTGAAGGTTGAGCTGTACTCGATAAATGGGAACCTATAAATAATAAAAACCATTTTTTTAAATGTTCAGTTCGCACATCCTTTATTATAGATTCTAACACTTTCCCTGTGACTGATGTCACGTTAACAGATCTACAGTTCCCCACTTTCCCTCTCCTTCCTTCCTTAAATAGTGCGGTTACATGTGCCACCTTCCAATCTGCAGGCACCGTCCCAGAAACTATTGAATTTTGAAAGATGATCACAAATGCCTTCACTATGGCAACTACATTCAACATACTGGGCTGCAAATGATCAGGTTCTGAGGAGTTCACTCAAGATTATGTGCTCAAGTCTCTGGACTGGAACTGGAACTTATTCAAACGCAAAAAGGATACTGTGTGAGTCACTGCTGACACTTTCCATTTTCAACCTGACTGGGCAATAACTCAGCAGAGTAGATTCCCTATCTATAATAACACATGACCAATATATCCTTTTGAATTTATTGGAATTAAAATAGGGTGGATTCTGTAACAGTGGCACTTCACTTTTATAAAAAAAGTGATGACTCTGGAATCAAGTCACTATATTGAACCTCTTTAGCTCTATTCTTACATAACTCACTTGAATTGGTCCAAGTTGGTCCAATCTGGATCACTTTGCAATTCATTTCATCCTAATACTCTCCTCCAATACCATAACATTATAATATGGACCAGCTTGAATAAATACCCTCAAGCTCAGCTTGAATAAATACCCTCGAAATATGTACCATACATTGTTTCATCTTGACCTATGGAAACCACATAAGATATCAAGGACATTGAGTGGGACAGTGTGCTAACAATACACCTTCCCACCTCTCAAGCCTGAGTTTATTATAGGTCCAGCTGAATACATAGTTTCTCATTTTGATGACTGCAATGGTTCTTCGAGAATTGAGTTTGGGCAGTTTCAATTGTTGCAAATGGGCATGAAACTGCAATCATAGATTGGTCCTAATTGATCAACAATATTGGCAACTTGTTCAGAAATGCTGTAAAATTGTTGTAAGAGCAGAGGCAATCTCGGTTAGTGTAGATAAAATTAAAAGCAAAGTGTTCTTTTCCCCAGAACTGGCATCCCTTGTTTTGACAAATACATGCAAATTGAACTGAGATTTTAGTAAAAGATTGGCCCTAAGCTGGATCTGAAGCCAACTCTCAAATACCCATGTTAACTCAAATAGCTTCATACACCAAATCAAGGGAGTTTTGAATAAGCCTTTGTTTAAATTTATTTATTAGTCACATTAAAACTGCAATGAAGCTACTGTGAGATTCCCCTAGTTGCCATAGTCTGGGTCAATGCACCTAACGAGCATGTCTTTCAGATTGTGTGAGGAAATCAGAGTACCCGAAGGAAACCCATGCAGACATGGGGAGAACATGCAAGCTCGAACAGATGGTGACCCAAGCCAGGAATTGAACCCGGGTCCCTGGCGCTGCTAGACAGCAATGCTGCTACTGTGCAGCCACAAGTTTATCTTGTGTGCTATATGATTAGGATAAAAACGTAGATGAGTGGGTTAATAAGTTACAAAGATAGCTGGAGTTGCGGATAGTGTAGAAGGTTGTCAAAGGATACAGTGGGATATAGACAAATTGTAGGAATGGCAGAAATGATCTTTTAGCTACCCAGATATTTACCTCTGGGCCAGGTGTGCAGAGATTTGGTGACTTGTAAATCCAACTTTTAAAAATAGCCATTCACAGGTTAGGGTGGTGGGGCGGAGAGGACAGTGCGGGGGTGCGATAATGGGTGGAAGAGGTGGGGAGGGCAATGGGGCTACAATTGAAATGAGGGTGGGTGACTCTGGATGAGGGAGGGATGGAGGCAGGCCTGGGACAATGGGAAGAGCTCCCACCAAGTCATAGGGAGAACAATTCTTGAACTTCTCCAATCTTTTCCTCACATAACTTTCAAGCTTTTGAAATCCAAGTTTGCATTAATTATTCACTACTTTTTAATGTGACATGACCATTTTCCTATTCTTTCAAATCCTTGAGGTGTTTTGCAATCTGAGATTTGGCCCATTAGTCTGGGTTTTCAATAAAAACTGTTGGATCTGATTACAGACATCACAAAATAAATACTTAATGATATGTATGACATAACATTAAATAAAAACCAAAAGAAGGAAGTTGAAACGTGAATGTATTTAAGGAGTGATTGTGGAATCAGGCACAATCCCTTGATAAATTGTCAGTTGGGATAGAATATTGTACGTGACCTCTACTCACAGTTCTTACTCATCCAGCATCTGTTAAACGACAAGAGCCCATGCATCTCCATTATGGAACAAACATTCACTCTAATGCAAATGATCTGGAGCCTAAGTGACACTCTCCATAGCTGTTAGATTAGAATATCATTCATTCAGCTCTGGATGGGTGCGACTCAGTTACTGAAAACCATTTGTCTCGGATGTTCATTGTGCACAAGTAATTCAAGCAAGGCTTATGCCTCCGAGTTATCAAACCAGCCATGTTCTGTTCTCTCATTCTTCCACTTCATTTTGTTGTCCCCCACCCCAACTGCCCACCCTCCTTGGTTTGTTTGCTTTGTGCTGGAACGAAGTGTCACAGACATTGAATGATATGCCATTTCTTGCCCAAATTGAGTTATTCACCCATGGGATGTGCTAATGAATGTCAGTGAGCTATTAGACCAAGGAGTGCAATGCTGTCCTGCTTTACTCTTTACAAGCATGTATCCACACTTCCAGCAGAGATCATTAGAAAGCCATCAAGTGTACAAACCATGGACAAAATTCCCTTCAAACACTGAGGACTCTCATGCTATAATTGCTGTCAAAGCTGTACTCAAGTTAACTTGGGATAGTACAGTAATCAGGCCAGGAACATTATCAAACATATACAGCTCATATGGTCCATTTATTTACTGAGCCATCAGGGACCACTAATTAAAACAACAGGTCATGACCTTTATTGGAGCATGGGATTGCAGTTGGGGAATAATCTCAGGCCCTGAATGATAGGCTCCTTGTTCAAAAATAGGCTCTGGCCTCATCTTAAATCATTCTAGCGAGCTATTTACTTCAGACTTCATTGGGAGCTGCAATACCAGCACTGGCTGTCAGGTCCTGGGCAGATGGGAGAGGACCAGCAACATTGGTACAATTCTGGGCTCATAGAACACAGATTCCTCTCCCTCCTGGACCCAAGAGCTATCATTGCACTGGGGAATTCCAACAAAAATTACCATTCCTCCAGGGTTAGCCTGGAATCTATAGGAATTGAAGATCAATCTCCAGGATGGTGCTGTGTGCGACCCTAGAGAAAAGTAATCGGGACACTAAAAAATCTATGTCTATGTCATTTTCTTTGAACATTTCTCTTTGCCAGACATAAAAATATTGAAAATGGAAAAAAAGACACAGGTTGAGTATGTTATAACATTCTGGCTTATCCAGTTGGATGAGCTAAGGAGTCTTTTTGCTTTTCAATTGGCATAGATAGGTGATGTATCTCAGGGATGGATACATTGGCTGACTAATGGCTTGAATGTGATGGAGAACATTTAATCGCAGTTGGTAAGCCCACCATCCAAAACTGAGGGGTTAGGCAACAGGAGCAACTGGAAAACCTGACATTCTTTCTGGACACTTGTGGAGAATGATTCTTAAGCAGGTGTTTGGCCCCTTGTTAGCATAAACAAGGAGCTTTATTTCAACTTCAGGCAGCTTCCAGAGGCGCCTGAATATTGGCCCTGTTTGCACGTGAGAAAGAGGTAAAACATTTGATTCCACAATCAGTTAGCTTAAAGGGTCTTTGTCTCTAATATTAATTGGCACATTTTTTTTCTCCTGCTTGAAGTAACCGACTGGACTAGCCAATCCGCAAATCTAGCCCACATGTGACCTTAGTGATAATGATGATAGGGGAATTAAGAACTGAACTTAAAAGCAATAAAATTAGCCAACAAACCAAGGACTAGTGTGACTACAGAGACTGTTACAATGATGCATTATTTATAGGCCAAATTAATCAGATTTCTTCTCTGAAGCCCCTCCAATTATATGCAATAAAATGGTTATCCATCATTTCAACATCGAGGAGACAAACTGGGGTCATTGCCAGAGAGAATGGAGAAAAATTGCATTTTATAGCTGTTCCCGCATTACCTATGCAGATTCTTATCTTCCACCGCTTCCATTGTACCCGTTTTTTTCTCTCTCCCCTAGCTACAAAAGCTTTCTCCTGATGGAGGATACGAAAGAGATTGGTTAAAATTATTTTTTCTTCATGCTTGGCTAGGCTACAGTTGTGGAGAAGGCCTCTCCTAAAACTGGCAGCAGATTAGGGATAATAGGGTTTTCACATCTAAGTGACCTTTAATACGTTTGCTTTGACTCGCAGTGAAAACAATCACTTCGAAAACACATCGTGGAATGTCCAGGTTCTGGCCTACTGTGAATCATACTTTCACCAAGCCCTCAGCTGGTTTCCATGGCATCCAGGCTAGGCTGATAGATTTCTACATGGTGCATAAAGTACCGTTTCCATTCCATATCATTTATTATCTGCCAAAATCCAACAATGAAGGCACAATCTTTGCACAGACAAATGGTAGTTTACTTAATTTAAACAAAAACATATTTGATTAAAACAAATACACCAAGGAGCACTCACTGTGATAGCTTTCATTTCTTTTGAACTGGAAAATATTTAAAAGTGGATCCCACAGAGACAGGGTCACGATGTATTGGTGACAGAAGGGGGAAATGTTGATACTTAAGGTGGGATTACTAAATTTTGGCCAACTCCAAAACCAGAGAGGAACAGTGCATCAGGCAGTGGCTCAACATTGGTGCTTGAGAGTTAGTTGGAAAAATGAGCTTTAATTTTAAATATAAACTTATAAGGAGCATTTTTTAAATGCTTCTTGTCTGAAGGAATCCAAGCAGTAGGCAATTAAAATCACCTCGGGAGAATCACTGGCCATCAATTCTGCAGGTATAAGTCAGAAACTCATGGAGCATTTCTTGAAAGATTGTGCTCTGGTGAAGTCACCACAGGGCTTCCATGTTAACTACACAGAGCAATCATTGTGGTCACTCGCTCCTCAAGCCTGAAAGAAGAAATGTTGAGGCCAGAAGAGGCTGGAAAGGCTAATTTTCATCACTTTACAATGTTACTCCAGACCCCTGCAAGGAAAGGATAAGCTCCTCTTTCACAAGAAGCTCCTCATGTCGCTGCTGCCTCTGCCCCCTCTCCAATGGAAGAGCCAACTTACTGCCTTGTGAAATCAATAGAACTCAAACAGAGGCAAAGAAATCATAGATCGAGAGAGCTGTAAGACAGAGAAAGAAAGACAGTGAAAAGAGAAGAGCCAGAAACAAATGAAAGAGCAAGACAGAAGTGGAGAGAAGGGAGACAAACATGGAAACTGATTGGAAGAAGAGAATACAAGAATTAAAAGTGAAGGGCAGAGTGGGTGAAGGAAGTGAAGGAGTGGAATAGACAAGTGAAAAGGAAAAGATAGATATAGAAATGTAAGATCAAAAGAAGGGGGCAAATAGATAAAGGAAGTGCAGAAAAGTGAACTGGAGGTTGGGAAAAACTTTAGTGGTGAAGAAGATGCAACTTTGTTTTTGCAAATATATGGCTAAAAGTATGCCTAGGCAGACTCACAGGAGAGGCTGAACGCTTTTTAGTGGAAGCCAGATCGATTTGCCAAGGTTTGTGATTGTTTCATTTAAATTCATTGTCAAACATTCCCTTTGACTTGTGTGAATGCATGTGAGTGCAGCCTGTGTGTTTTGACAACTGCTGTGTCTATTTAGGAGCAGGTTGTTGTCTTTTCCCAGTTCCATGCCCCCTCTCCAAAGTCTGTGCTGATGTCTGCCAAGACACCAATTCAGAGAATCTATTGTTTTCCTTAGAATCGGAGAGAGGCATTCAAAATTATGAGAGCTTTTGATTAAGTAAATAAGGAGGTAATGTTCCCGTGGGCAGGAGGGTCGGTAACCAGAGGGCATGGATTTAAGGCAATTTACTGAGGAACCGTAGGTGATTTTTGTTTTAACTCAATGAATTATGATGAGTTGAAGTGCGCTGCCTGAGAGGATAGTGGAAATGATTCAATTTCTGAACAAAATTGAATATAAGCATTATGTATTTATATTAATTCTTATTGGCTTACTGAGTTCTGCTGCATTAATGTATTCATGTATTCACTGGAAATGACATCATGTGTCCCTATCATGGGGAACAGGCTGAGAAGAAGCAGCCATGTAAGAAAACACGTACCTGTAAATAAAGCTCCATTGTTTTAAACACTCTATTCCCTAGCATCATTCTCCAATATACAACAGTAAGACTGAAGGAGAAATATTTATAGGACTGCGAGGAAAAAGTTTGAGGGAGTAGGACTGATTGGATGCCTCGTTCAAACTAGCTGGACTGAATGGTTTTCTGTGCAGTAAAATTTTATGGTCAGGGCTCAGAGAGTTACCTGTTATATATTTAAATGGTGATCACTTTAACAGCCCCGTCGTGAGATGGTGATGTCATTATGATGTCGCACAGGCTGCTGTCTCAGTTTCAATTTGTACTCTGTACAGCGAACACCTCTTTCAATAAACATCACAAAGTGTGTTACTTTGGAACCACCTGTGCAGAGCACACCTTTCTCTTTTGTGTTTAAAACTCACAACCCCTAAATCATTTAGGACATTAAAAAAGAAAATCAGCAATGAGTCAGGATTTTGTTTCATTGAGAACATTGAGAAAAGATCCTAAGTGGAAGATAAAACATATCACAGGTGCTCACATTTTGAATAATAGAAGGCTGAGGAAGAAGCAACAAGAAAATTAAAGATTGACGTGCCAATGCCAGCAAAACTAAGTAAGAAAAATAGCTCTTTGTGTGATTATTAAATTTTACGCTCAAAATTTTGTCGGCTTTTCTTTTCACGTTGCCCTAGATGGAGAGTGCCTGTATGCTAAGAAACTCACCCATATGTGCACTGTTCAGCAAGAACCATAACGATAAAGACTCTGTAAAGTGGCTGATTTCTTTTTCCCCTTTGCTAATTCAAGAAGACAGGGTAATGCTTCAATTTTGGATTCAACTAGAACCAGGGTACAGATGGTTTGGGATTTCCTGCTCAGTCTGGCTCAGTGCAACATCCAGCAGTGAATTTCCTGACTAAATCACTGCGTTACATTCTGCTTTTTAAATTTACTTGAGGTAACATTCTACTCTTGTCCTTTAAATAGCTGCTCCAAAAATACTTTTACCAAGTAGTTTAGATTAAAATGTTCTCACAGTGCTTTGGTAATTCATTATATTTCATAACAGATTATAGTGTGAAAGAATAGAAAATTTTTCTTTTTTTTTATCTTCATTCAACAACAACATCTGCATTTACACAGTGCCTTTAATTTAATGACGCCCCAAGGTGCTTCACAGGAAAGCTATAAAGTAAATTTTACACTGAAGGAAATGTCAAGGCAGTGGCCAAAACTTTGGTCAAAGATCTTTTAAGGAGATAGCTTTTAAGGAGTACCATGAGAAAAAAAAGAGGTAGGAAGTTGGAGGGATTTAAGACCTCTAGGCACTATGCCTCTAGGCATCTAAAAGCTCAGACAGCAATGGTGCAGCGATTAAAGAAGTCAGAATTAGTGTGCAGATATCTCTGAGATGAGAGGGGTTGGGGGAGGATACAGAGACAGGGAAGAGTGAAGCCATGATAGGATTTGAAAACAAGGATAAACATTTTGAAATGGAGGCCCTCCTTTACAGAGAACACTGTAGGGCAAAGGTGATGGGTGAGGGCAGCAGGGCTTTGGTTGGTCTCAGGTTTATGGAGGTTAGAAGCCAGTCTCAGTACATTGGAAAAATCAAGTTCAGAGGTAAAAAGAGCATGAATGAAGTGTTCAGCAGCAAAGTGGGAGCAGAACTCATCGATCTTACAGATGTTGTTTGTAGTAACTTTGAAGGTGACTAGTTGTGACTTCAAGCAATAATTGGTTTATTAATAACAATGTATACATGCAATTATGGGTCTGACAGGACTGCAATACACATCTATTTTCCTCTCCTCACTGGCATCTCCCTGTCGCTAGATGTGTGCCCTTACTTTCAATTGGCTTGACTTCCATGCAGCCTCTCCATAAGGCCCAGCCTGATTACGTGTTCCTCAAAAGTTGTTACCATGCAGTTCTAATAATGGCACACGAATGAAATTGGAAACTCACCTCAAGGTGAAGTATAATACCAAGGTTGTGAACTCAACTCTACCTCCCTCCAGCTTTTGTCTCTTGTACATCCTCCTTTGATGCTCCATTAGTGGCAGGGCATGAATTCAGTTGATTATATTTCACACTCTGGAATTCCTTTCTTAAACTCTCTGTCAGCCTGTCTCCTTTAAGACCCACATCTTTGACCAAGCTAAATGTCAATGTTCCTCTCTTCTCATTTAGCTCCATACCACTTTGTTGAATGGTTTCCTGTAAATCATGTAGAAAGCATTAGTTAGCACCATTAATGTTGTCAAAAGGCAAGGAAACAGTATGGAATGGCAATAGGCTGGATACAGTCTAAAGATCCCTTGCATTAGTGGCCTTTAAACTCTCTTCGCCTGCATGAGATTGGCATTTCCATTATCCCTAGCCAGCCTTATGATCTTAGACTACAATCCTTTGTATGTTACAGCCAATCACTGCAATTTCCCATTATGGCTGCCTCTGAGTGTCACTCCCCACCAGGACACAGAAGTATGGATTCAACTCTTTTTATGAGAACATCACTGGAACATCAGGGCATCACTGCCCATAATTTGCAACTTATTTGAGAGATAAAGTTTAATTTAGCACTTTAATATCAATGTCTCTTCCTCAGGAATTCTTCAAGTCTGTTTGCTATCTGTTGCCAAATTTCTCTTGCTGAGTGTTGATTTATGTGTGGCTTGATGTTGCTGATTTGGAACTGTAGTGATTGCTATTTTCAGTATATTCTGCTGTGAGGCAACCACAGATGCTGACGTGTCCTCCCTGTCAGGTGAGGTTGGCACCACAAAGTGGCAGCTGGTGAACACCAATCCTTGCCTCTTCCAAACCTACACATTCTATTCAGCATATTAGGTTGCTCTTAGGTATTCCCTTAAACAGACACTGCATTAAACACAGTTCACACTGGTATCAGCCTGGTATGCGCTGACCCACATTGGATCCTGGGTTGGCATGCTTTGAGATCTCCTGTGTTCAGTCTGTTGTTAACTGCCCACTAATACCAAAAACAGAGAAGTTTGTCATTAATCTGACCTTACCTCATAGTGCTTTAATTAATTTTTATAATATTTCTATGATCTTTTCCTATGTAATAATGGTAACCAAGCTAATTCATTGGCTGCAAATATCTTTAGGACATTCTGAGATTGTGGGAAGTGTTGAATAAATTAAAGTTATGCACTGGTTCTTTTGTGATTCCGCCTCATAAGGAAAATAAACTTCCGACAATTGCAGAAGTTGAAACTTAACACGGTAATTTTAAATTTGCTTTATAGTAATTGGAACTTTTCTTGCCTGCTCTGCTCTTTTGGTTTAATTTAAAGTCATTTTCTGTGCTGATTACATATTGCAACTGTTGACTCCATTGGGTACACTCACTTTCTTGCAATTTTGTCCTTAGCTAATGTAACGTCACTGGCTGAATCTATGTGTTACTTATGTATGTTCAATGCCTTACATTCATTTATGTTGAATGTGTTCTGCCCCTATCTTGCCCATTTCTGAATCATTATACTTATCATTCAACTCATTTTGCATTTCTCAAACTGTTTCCCTACAATCAACTGCTCTTCCTAGTTTGGTATCAGATGCAAGTTCAATTGAGTTTCTCAATTCAATTCTTTGGTGCAAATTAGAAATAGTCATGCTTCCAATATTGATCTTGGAAGCATCCCACTCAGTACTGCTCAGCACTGCCCTCCCCACTCCTGTTTCCAATATAATATAACTATGTGCTAGTACCCTCTCGTTCACCCTTCAGTTTTCCCATGTCTATCATGAATCCATACCTGATAGAGCTGATGATCTTTGACAATTGGTGGCACTGCTGCTCACAGTGCCAAGTTCAATTCCCAGCTTGGTTCACTGTCTGTGCAAGTTTGTAAATTCTCCATGTGTCTTCATGGGTTTCCTCTGGTAGTCTTGTTTCCTTCCACAGTCAGAAAGATGTGCTTGTTAGGTGCATTGGCATGCTAAATTCTCCCTTAGGCGCTGAAGTGCAGCGACTTAGGCATTTTCACAGTAACTTCATTGCAGTATTAATGTAAGCCTACTTGTAACTTTAAAAAGTGCTGTTACAAGTTTCGGTATGTCACACTGGAGGGCTTTCCATGGTCCAATTGGAATGTCATACCACTTCCTCAAAACAGTCAATATGATAGGTAAGGTAGATCCTGCTGTTTTAATCACATGATGTAGAGATGCCGATATTGGACAGGGGTAAACACAGTAAGAAGTCTCACAACACCAGGTTAAAGTCCAACAGGTTTATTTAGTAGCACAAGCCACTAGCTTTCGGAGCATAGACTCTTCATAAGTTGAGTGGGAGTTCTGTCCACAAACAGGACAGATAAAGACACAAACTCATATGCCCTGTTTGTGAACGGAACTCCCACTTACTTGATGAAGGGGCAGTGCTCCGAAAGCTAGTGGCATGTGCTATCATATAAACATGTTGAACTTTAACTTGTGTTGTGAGACTTCTTACTCTTAATCCCAGTTAAGCATTGTCAATGAGCTTGTTATAGGTAGAACATCATCAAATTTATGCCTAATAATTCCATTATTTTACGGGGTAAAGCAAATCTGGAGTTACCTTTTATTAGCATTAATATATGAGCATCAGATTGGCCTGTTTCTAATGATCAGATAGCTCCATGATGGACAAAATACTTGCAATATGACTGTCATTATAAAACCTCTTCACTTACTCTTTAAACTTACCCACTTCATATCCAGTCAGGGGTAGAATAATAGACTGTCAACTGGTTTTGGGATGCTCCTATTGAATTTATCCTACAGGCCTTCATTCTGCTGTCTACATTGCTTCCATTTCTCTCAGGGATAAGCCTCCACAGCTGCATATCCTGGCAATGCTTTGCTTGTACCAGTTCACTACCTGTTTAGCTGGTTGAGCAGCATTCTTACAAGAGCTCTCGGTTTAGCCACTCACTAGTTCAAGAATACGTGCCTGAACTTTGAGTTGTGAGCTTTGTGAAAACGTACATGAGTAAATATGTGTCGCATTCCTGCAAAATCAACTGGCGGGAAGAACCCTTTCCTGTTCCTATCTTTGCAATTTTCTATTCTAAACGTTAGCTTGTGTGGGAATGATTTCAGACTGTCCCAAACTTATTTGACAAAGAACCCATCAAGGGAATAGACTTTTATCACATCATTCTAGGCTGAACATCAATCTCAGACTTCCGAAGGTGAAGAGAGCGCACTAACCTACTATTGAATTTTCCTCCATGTAGTCCGTAATAAATTATGAGGACTGTTTGCACAGACTAGGCTTGAATATCAAAGACTAAAAGGTGAGTTACTTGAGGTATTTAAAATGATGAAAGGTTTTGATAGGACAGATAGAGACAAATGGTTTCCTCTGGTGTGGAATCAAGAACAAGAGATAAAAGTTAGAGTCAGGACAGTCAGGGGTGACATCAGGAAAATGTGTTCCACAAAGAGTAGAGGAAATCTGTCGTTCTCACTCCAAAATGCTGCAGAGGAGAGGCCAATAGAAATTTTCAGCATTGACACTGCTGGCTCTTATTAGGCAAAAGTGTTAAGGTGATACACATAATATCACCATGGTTATGGTGAGACTCAACCATAATCTAATTGAGTGTTCCATCAGATTCGAGGCTGAACAGCCTCATGTTCCTATGCTAATTTAACAGATTTCTCTTGACATGTTTAATACACTCATTGTTCAGCTCTGTTAAAGAGGGTATCATATCACTGGTGACCCCTTACAATGAACACATTTTGCCATCAGGGCCCTTTGTTGAATTGTAACTTAGCATCACTAAGACACTGTTCAAAGAAAGTTTCTCACAATCTGCACAAATTTATAAACCAGGTTAAAATCACTCTAATATAAATCATCTCTCCTATTTGTACAGATTCCTATCTATGAAGTGAGGGTCAGCATTAAGATTGATACACTGTGATGTATGTTAGTAAGTACAGTGACTGACTTAGGGTGTATAAAGAGCATGCAAATTTAATTGTAACTGTTAAGTTCAGTAACTCCTGTTTGCCTTACAACCTATGGTCCTAGATATTCTCAGCACACTTGGGAATGAGTTATCACAGCAGACTAAGATTGGTCTGGAGATGAAAATTAATGCAGGACTTATTTACAACAGGAGTTATCCCTGTTTTCTGAAGAATGATGTTGTGTGTTCCTTCTGTCTTCCGTCTTGTTCTGCTAATGTTACAGAAGAAAAAGGGATGGAAGGGCTGGTGCAATCAGTGGCAACTCTGTCCATTCAGTCTCAGGTGCCCTATAACTATGATGAAAGGTACAGCTCCCAATTCCCCATTCTTTCTCTCCCCCTCCACTGCCCTAGTAAGTGAAAGTTGTCCCCATAGTCTGAAGAGGCTGATTTCCATTAATTACACTCAGAAAAGTGACCAATAAGGAAAGCATTATTTGCTTTCACCAGAGAGATTATTTTACTATCACAAAGCTGCCAACACTTGTTCCCAGCTGTTGGTCAGTATTACTGTCTCAACACCCGCCTTGCTTTTTTCCCAGCATCTCAGTTTTTAGGGGGTCAGTCTGCTTCATTCAAATTCCCTAACCCCTAATTTGGTTGGGATCTTGGCAATAGGTCAAAAGATATACATCCAATCTGGCAATGTTAGGGTGGCAGCGCAGGATTGCACATTTTCAGGACTTGTATTTCTACTGATGTTAATCCAGCTTCTCACACTGTCATTCAGTAACTCCTCTCCTCCAGTATTTTGTGTTACTGACTGTGTCTCTACTGATGTTAATCCATCTCCCTCACACTGCTGCTCAGTAACCCCTGCCCGCCCCCCGCAGCACCCTGTATCACTGACTGTACCTCAACTGTTGTCAATCCAGCTCCCTCACATATCACTCAGTAACTCCTGTGCCCCAGCACCTTGTGTTACTGACTGTATCTCTACTGTTGTCAATCCAACTCCCTCACAATATCACTCAGTAACTTCTCTCCCGCAGCACCCCGTGTTATTGACTGTAGTGCATGCAATTCCCTCATTCTTGCAATCAGCAATCCCTCCCAGTCCATATCATTTAGGATATCAGGCACATTTGCTAAATTGAAATGTCTCAAATAGCAACACGAAATTAGAGAGAAAAAGCAAATTAATCAGAGCTAATCACAATCACTTGAAAAAGTGACCATGTCTCGATAGGAAGAGAACTGAATTAAAAATACAGAGATGAAATGAGATGATCACAGGATTGAATCTGTGCTAATGCTAACTTAATTTATTAATGCTGCAGGGTATAAATCCCCACCCATAAATCCATGTGTTAACACCTGTTTAAGCAAATATATTGCAAAAATCAGCAGCAAAATTGAAAGGAAGAAGCACAAGTCAGCAGACTCCAGAACTGTTCGTTGTGCATCGATTATATTCTGTTTGAAGGTCTCTCAGCCAGACTGCTGCCAGTGTTAGCTGGTGACCTCCATGCGAGTGAATGCAGTCTCTCTGCTGCAGGATAGACCCAACATTATGGGAAGGTGAAACTCATATTACAATGTCTCTATTCACAACATCGCAGTAATTCTACTGACTGTTTCCACCATTAAATACAGTGGTGGTGAGGGAAAGTGGGAAAGGGAATAAGGGCTGAGAAACTCTGATACACACATATTCTGCTGCATTTCTTTATAGAACAGAGTTGACAAATGTGTTAGTCATGAGCTGCATGTGGCTAATGTGAAATCTTCAACTCTGTTTAGTAAACAAAGACAGAAAAATAGATATCCATCATGGGGCATGTGGTCAGAGAAATTGCATCGGCATGGCATTTCTATGTGAACTTGAACCTTTTTATACAATTGTTAGTAAAATGCTTGGCGGTGAAGTGGAGAGAACAAATATTTTCCTTGACCACTGTGAGGTCGTTGGTTACCGAATGGTGGACAATGTTGGCTATGTAAATCCAGGCCTGTGATTTACATTCACCAATTTGATTAAAATGGTAGCTGGGACATTCCATTCATGAGTGGGAACTAGGAATGTATCCCAGCATGGAGGCTGATGGAAATTTGTGCCAAGTCACACTATGCAGATCTAATTAATTATGCAGTCAAGAGTTTCCTGATCTATGGCACTGCTGGGGGGGGGAGCAGTAAGTGTGGGGGCTAGATGATGCAAGTCCCGCTCTTTACCAACCGCCCCCCCCACTCATATTTTTGGCACCATATTTAAAAGAGATCTGGACATTAACCTCTTTGTTACAAACCCACAACGGAGGGAAGAGATGGGCCACCAGTCACAAGGGGCTGCGGTTCCCCAGATTGATCGGCTTTGGGGAAGCATCATTCAATGTCAAGGAGACCGGGAGGATTGTCCTGTACCCTGCGGATGGAAGGAGGAGGCTGAACATATGACCAACTCTGCAAGGGAAGAAGTTTCCAGGATGGCCAGTGCCATGGTCTTCACCACAGGACTTCCCTGCAGTGCATGAATGACCTCATCCATGCTTCCAGAATAAGTGAACCCTCAGCTGCTCATTCTCATTTCGCTGAATGGTAGATGGGGCACGGATCTCAGTGGCAAGGTCACCATCGATGCAGCCCATGCATAAAAGAGCTAATCAATGGGATAGGGTGCTACCTCTTGGCCCCATTTCTGTCCATCTTGTCTGCAGTGGAGAGACCACTTTGGCTCCCTGACTTTTCCACTCAGGGAGCTCAGATGCTGTCTGGGAGGATGGGGAGGGAGGGGGTTATGCATTGAATGCCCTGAAAAACACCACTAATGACGTGTCTGTGAGCCTTAAAAAGGAGGCAGAGAAAATAAGCACGGAATTATAGACCAATCAGCATGACATCAGCAGTGGGGAAAATGTTAGAGTCCATTATCAAAGATTTAATAGGGAAACAGTGACACGACCAGACAAAGTCATCATGGATTTATGAAAAGGAAATCATGCTTGACAAATCTACTGGGATTCCTCGGGGATGTAAGTAGTAGAATTGATAAGGGCGCGCCAGTGGATGTGGCTTGATTTGGACTTTCAGAAGGCTTTTGACAATGATTCACGAAAGAGATTAATGTATAAAATTAAAGCACATAGGATTGGGCACGGTGTATTGTGATAGATAGAAAAGTGGCTGGCATATAAGAAACAAAAGAATAGAAATAAACAGGTTTTTTTCTGAATGGTAGGCAGTGACTAGTGGGATATTACAGGGATCACTGTAGGACCTCAGCTATCCACTGTAATATACATATATATTAAAATGATTTAGATGAATAAACTAAATGCAATATCTTCAAATTTGTAGATGACGCAAAGCTGGGTGGGAGGAGAATGCAGCGATCCTTCAGTCTGAGTTGGATAAGTTGAGTGAGTGGGAAAATGCAAGGCAGATGAAGTATAATGCAGATAAATGTGAGGTCATCTACTTTGGTAGCAAAACAGGAAGATTACAATATGAATGGCTACTGATTGAGAAAGGGGAATGTGCAATTAGACACGGGTGTCCTTGTACGCCAGTCGCTGAAGGTAAGCATGCAGGGATAGCAGGCATTTAAGAAGAAAAATGGTATGTAGGCTTTCATAGTGAGAGGATTTAAGTGCAGGAACAGGGATGTCTTACTGCAATTATACAGGGCCTTTGTAAGGCCATACCTGGAATATTGTGTCCAGTTTTGATCTGAGGAAGATTGTTCTTGCTCTACAGGGAATATAGTGAAGGTTTACCAGACTGATTCCTGGGATGGCAGGATTGATGTACGAGGAGAGATTGAGTTGGTTAGGATTATATTAGCTTAAGTGTACAATAATGAAGAGTGATCTCATAGGAACCTATAAAATTCTAACAGATCGATCGAGGAATGATGTTCCTGATGGTGAGGGTAGTACAGAACTAGAGGTGACACACCGAGAATAGGGGATAAAACATTTAAGAGTGAGATGAGAAGAAATTTCTTCATCCAGAGAGTGGGATTCTCTACAACACACAACAGTTGAGGCTACAACATTTTATGTCTTCAAGAAAGAGTTAGATATAGGTCTTGGGCTGAAAGGGATCAAAGAATATGGGGGGAAAATGGGAAAAAGTTAATGAATGGTGGCGCAGGCTCAAAGAGCCGAATAATCTACTTCTGTTCTTATTTTCTGTGTTTCTATCTGTTTGGTCTCATTACAGCCTCAAAACCTTTTCTGACAAGATGAAGTGCATCAATCAGATGGCAGACTATCCAGCAGATTAAGGCTGGAAGAATGAAAAGAATAGCTGAAACACTATTTCTCTCAACACTATTTTCTATATTTATGCAGGAAAAGTTACAGCACAACAGAACACAGAGAGAGAGAGAAAACAAGATTGGGCTGGCCTGAGCAAAGGAATCTAACAGAGGTCGAGGAGCAGATAGCCCAGCTGGCTGGAGAGGAACTGGGCCGAACCTTGTCCCCAACCCAACACCTTCCTTCCAGATCTCCACACCACATTGTAATTAAGCCCCAAATCTTCTTTCCTCTTCTCCCTATTCAATCCCCCCAGTCCATTATACACCAGCACTGCCCAACAATACTACGTGTAAAATTTACATTATAAAAATTCTTACAGCATGAAGATCCGTGTCCCAGAATCTTCTGCAGTGAAGATCCATATCCTGGAATTTCCAACAGTGAATATCCACGTCCCAGAGTCTCCTGCAGTGAAGATCCACATCCCAGAATCTTCAGCAGTGAAGATCCACTTCCTGGAATACCCTGCAGTGAAGATTCACATCCTGGAATCTCCAGCAGTGAAGATCCACATCCTGGATTCTCCAGTAGTGAAGATTCACATCTCAGAATCTCCAGCAGTGAAGATGCACTTCCTGGAATACCCTGCAGTGAAGATCCACATCCTGGATTCTCCAGTAGTGAAGATCCACATCCCAGAATCTCCAGCAGTGAAGATCCACAACCTGGACTCTCTGACAGTGTGAAGATCTATATCCCGGATTCTCCGACAGTGAAGATCCGCATCTCGGAATCCCCAGTAGGGAAGATTGACATCCCAGAATCTCTAGCAGGGAAGATCGACATCCCGGAATCTCTGGCAGTGATGATCCGTATGCCGGAATCTCCGGCAGTGAAGATTCACATCTCAGAATCTCTGGCAGCGTGAAGATCCACATCCTGGAATCTCCTGCAGGGAACATCCACATCCAGGAATCTGCTGCAGTGTGAGGATCCACATCCTGGAATTCTCAGAAGTATGAGGATTCACATTCTGAAATTTCCTGTAGTGTGAAGATCCACATCCCAGAATCTCAGGCAGTTTGAGGATCCACATCTTGGAATCTCCAGCAGGGTGAAAGTCCATGATCCTGGAAATTCTTGCAGTGAATAAATCCACATCTTGGGATCTCCAGCAACATGAAGATCCATTGCTGCATGTGGTTCTCCAGGGACTATGATTACTGTAGGCCTCCATCGTCCACTGTCCGCAAACTGCCCCATGCCATGTTGGTCTGGACATATCCAGACTGGTGTGATATCTCACTGACAGTGCAGATCATTGGGCGGGGGAATGAGGAGGGACAATTTTAGTCAGGCTTTCAGCTGCATTGCATTAACTTGAGGCAAAATGATTTCACATCAGCCTCTGGCAGGAATGGCAATCTATAGTGACAGCGGAGAGCATAAGTTCGCAGTCGGAACTAATATTTCAGCCCCTGCTCCATTGTTTAACCTCTGCTGGCCACCATTAATCCTGAAGTAGTGGTGGAAGGAAAGGCTGGGGGCGGGGGGGGAGCGGTTTAGTAGGAAAATCCTAACCAGTATGACAGTCATATCTGTGGTTACTCGGAATTCGACATTATTATGGATATTATTAAGTATATAAAATACTTTGATATTTCCCCTTAATACTTCAGAAATGGAGTGAATTATTGGCCAGACACACATTCAGCACCAGGTGTTAAGGTACAAGGGAGAAATAGGTAGGAGTATAGAACCCTGGCTCTCGCAGCACAAGTGGATCATCTTCCCAGTTCAGTATCAGGTGCCTGTATACTTATCACCCTTTTTCCACAGCAGGTTAAGAGCCACGTCTCATAGTCTGTTGAACAGACAACATTCCATTATAACAGCCTGTCTTGTGAAAGGAAGAAAAGTTTAAGGAAAACAAGAAGGCAGATCAAAGTGACCACAACAGAGCACTTCCTTTTAAAATGGCACACCAGTTCTATGCAATTTGGTAAAAGCTTTAATGTGCCTTTTGTTGCAATAAAAAAGGAAAAATACCAAAGAACAAAAATGCCTCTGTATTCTCTGTCAGAATGTCTGTAGACCTTGAAATCCTCTTGGTGACATGAGCAGTCAAACATTTGAGATACTGTAACAATCCTGTTCACTACTTCAATGCAGGTGTGAACCCATTTCTTTAAAATGGTTCGAACAGATGAATTAGGAGCAGGAGCAGAGGTAGGCCACTTGGCCCCTTCAGCCTGTTCTATCATTCAATAAGATCACAGCTGATCTCATTGTGACTTTAAACCTGCATACCTGACTACCCTAAATAACTTTTACCCCCTTGTTAATCAAAAATCTATCTCGCTCTGCCTTAAAAATATTCAAAGACTCTGCTTCCACTGCCTTTTGAGGAAGGGAATTCCAGAGACTCTCAACTCTCAGAATGCAGAAGTTCTTCTCATCTTAAATGCGTAGTCCTTTACTTTTAAACAGTATCCCTTAGTTCAAGGTTCTGCCACAAGAGGAAATATCCTCTCCACATCTCCCCGATTAAAACACCTGCAGGATCTTAAAGGTCTCAATCAAAAGACCTCTTCCTCTTCTAATCTCCATAGGATACAAACCTAATCTTTCCAACCTTTCCTTGTAAAACCCTGATCAGGTATTAATCAGTAAACCTTCTCTGAACTGCTTTTATGTATTTATATATTTCCTTAAATAAGGAGGCCAATATTGTACACATTACTCCAGATGTGGTCTCATTAGTCCCCTGTACAACTGAAGCACAACCTCCCTACTTTTACAATCAATTCTCACAATAAACAGTAACATTCTATTAGCTTTCCTAATTACTTGCTGTACCTGCATACTAACCTCTTGTGATTCATAGCAGAATTTTATATAGTATTTGCCATTATTATAGCTAACAATAACCATTCCTCTGCCTCTGCTGCTCTTGCCCACTAGCCCAAATCAATCTCTCTGCCTCTCTTTTGCTCTGCATCCCCTTCAATACTCTTTGGTTCCAAGTCCATGGCACACATGAATCGTATAGAACAGAATAGAACATTGAATCTATTTGCACTACATTATCAGGAAGTACATTTCAGATCACAACTGACTGTGTGCAAGTGTTTCTCCCTGTCTGCCCCATTGATTCTGTTACCAGTTATCTTAAATCTGTGTCCTCTCAATGTCAACCCCACTGCCAGTAGAAACAGTGTACCCAATGAACTGCAACAGGACTTGGATTGGCTAGCAGAATGGGCAAATGAGTGGCAGATACAATTTATTACAGAATAGTGTGACTTGATATACTTTGGCAGAAGCAATGGGGAGGGACAATAACGAATAAATGGCACAGTTCTAAAAGGTGTGCTGGGACAGCGGATCTTGGAAGTTCATGTGCATTGATTGCTGAAGGTGGGAGGGCATGATGAGAGAGCAGTTAGCAAAGTACGTAGGATATTGGGTTTCGTCAACAGAGTTACTGAGTACAAAATGAGGGACATTATGCTGATTGCGTAAAACTCCAATTAAGTCCCTACCAGAGCCCTGAATCCAATTCTGATCACCACACTTCAGGGAGGATATGACAGTCTTGAGAAAGTGTCGATATTTATCAGAAGAGTTCCAGGAATGGGAGCATTTTGGTGACAAGGTTAGGGTTGGAGAAACTGGGGGGATTGTTCCTGAAACAAAGAAGATTGAGGGGAGATTTGATAAGGAGTGAATAAGATTATAACACTAAGATTATATTTAGATAAGGCAAACAAAATAGAAACAGTTTATAGAAGGACTGGGAGCCACAGATGTAAAGTCTTGAAATGTGAGGGAATGTGAGGAATAATTTTTTTGACATAGTGGTTGGGATTTTCCAGCCATGGGGATCTTCTGGTCCCACTGCTATCAATGGGATTTCCCATTTTATCCAAACCCCTTCCGTTGCCGGGAAAACTGTAGCTGGGATTCGCCATCAGTGGGACAGGAAGATCCTGCTGGTGGAATGGCCAGAATGTTCTACATATGGGGATAGAGTGGGGCAAAGGGACTAGTTAGATTGCTCTGGACAGAGTGGGCATAAATTCGATGGGATGAATACGTGTTATCACTGCAGGTTGACACTCTTCAACGTGCGTCGGTTTGCAAGCTACTTTTCTTCCAAATGGGCAACAGTAAATATCCCAGCCCCCTGAAAAAATCCAGTCTCATATTTCTTCACAAAGATCTCCTCCTTCCACCTTCCCTTTTCTTATATCACTGTTACCTCCCCTGGCTGACGTTGCAGCCTCAGTTCATTGAAAGACCTGTGTTTGCCTCTTAATCTGTACCAAGTCTAGTTTGTCCATCATTTGCATTGTTGCTGATATATATTGCCTCCTGTCCTCACCCCCAGCCTTCCACCAGCAGTTTCTCCAATTTAAAATTCTGATTCCTAAAATGAAAAGTGTTCACAGTTTCATCCATCCCTGAGTTTTTAAGCAACACCCACATTTCCCCCCCCTCCTTAACTCTCTGTTACTCTGAATCTGGTCACTTGGGCATGTCCCAACCCTTTGCCACTATTGAGAGTTATGTCTCCAGCTCTATGCACAAGAATTATTGGAGAAAATCCAACTCTGTATACCCTCATTTTGAGAACAGTCCCCAGAGGAAGAATGTGAATCTTATGTCTTTCAATATTCACATTGGTTTGCTTAATGACAACAGACCCCTAACTGTATTTGCAAACAAAGGCCTGGGTTGGCGACGGGAAGAAGGGAAGGTTTTTTTGGTGAAGGGGGTAGCAAGTATGTAGGGGTGGGATATGATGCTCAGCTCCCACAACAGCTCAAACTGACCAGGAACTGGATCCTGGGCTCAGTCAACAAGTTTTAAATGTGTTTTTCAGGTTTTTTTGTTTTGCTTGTGATCCAAAAGGAACAGAGGCCTTTTCTAGGCCATCCATCAAGAAGATCCTGGGATGTCCTCGTGACCAGACTTACGTCTCCACCTCCTCATCAATCGCAAACCTGAACTCCACAAACCTGTCCCCACTCCTGCTTGTTGGCATTCCTATCCGCAGCCAGACTAATAATCAGATGATTGTTGCATGTTATTTAAATTATGCCATTGTTAAAATCATTATGTTAAGCTTCCCACATCTCCAGCTTGCCAGGTCTTTCACATCTCCCCATTATGATCAGGTCCATGGGAAATGGCATCATGCTCAAGACATATAAGAGGAATGGAAGATTGGAGATGGTGCCAGTAGTTTGCATGAAGAGAGGGCTGGGATGATGGTTTCCTTCAAAGAATAGTGTGGTGGAGAGAAAATGCAGGAACAGTATACAAGGAGAAGTAGTCATTCATATTGTAAGATAGAAAGGAGACCAGGAATGAAAATTGGATGTCCAGTGGTTCACTAGGATTGGAATTTGGGAGCAGGATGGAGTTTCAAGATGGCATGAAGGAGTATGTGATAGAAATGAATCCAGGGCAACGGAACAGGGAAACCTGAATGAAATTTGAGCTTGGTTATGGAAGGAGAACAGGGGAAGCTGCAAAACTTGTATAATAATTTTTGTTCACCAATTAGGTGAATAACAACTACGATATTTATTTATGTAGAACTATAAGACAGGGAGGCTTGCAGCCTCATGGCTGTTGGTCAGTTTCCAAATTGATCTGCTGCTGAAGCCCACAGTTGTTGAAATGATCTCCTATCCTGGCCCTTGATTGGTTACCAGAGTCATGTGAACCTCAAAGTAAATTTCTCCATAAAGGGGTTAAGCATCACAGCAGGTTACATGGAAGGTCTCAAACTTACTGACAAAGAAATAAGTGAGTAGTTCAGATTTGTGGTTGGAGTGACCATGGAAAGGAGAAAGTAGAGGGCTTTAAGGTGTTAGTTGGAATTTGCTTCAGAATGTGATGGGTGCCTGTCTAGGAGGTCACAATAGGTCACTGGGCTATCATGTAGTGTTATCATCAGGTTAATGTCAGAATAAAATGTTCTGTGACACTAATGGCAAAACACTGCCTGCATTTCACTCAATCACAGCATCCCTACAGTGCAGAAGGAGGCCATTTGGCTCATTGAGTCAGCACCGACTCTCCAACAGAGCATCCCAGTCAGGACCTATCTCACATATTTACCCTAGTAATCCACTTAATCAGCACACCTTTGGACTATGAGAAGAAGTAGGAATGTCTGGAGGGGACCCATGCAGGGAGAACATGCAAACTCCACATAGACAATCACCCAAGGCGGGAATTGAACCTCAGTCCCCAATGCTGCGAGACAGTAGTGTTAACCACTGTGCTACTGTGCCTCCTATCAATTGGCCCAAGATTCTCAGCAAGCAGAACAATGTGCTGAGCTAATTGTGTTGCTGAGCTGTCCCTCAACACGAAGGAAGGCAATTAACCATTTTTTTAGGCTCTAAGCGTATCTTGCTCGCTGTATCTCAAGTTTTGTCTGGCATACCCAGATCTCAGTTTCAGGCACAGATCATATCCTCATGTGTGAAAGAAACCCTCCTAGGCAGGCTCTAAGAGGAAGCCCGGATCTATGTGCACAATTACAACATATCCCTGAGTTATCTTGGGCAATCTTGAAACATTTTGTATCTATAAAATAGACCCCATTGCAGGGAATTGCTGAATAGAACCATGTTTGGTAAGAACTTTTATCATTGCTTTTGTGGTCTGTTTTGATAGTAACTGCTGTCCCACAGCTTTTATTGTGGTTTTCCTAATAGTGTGTTTTAGTCCCTGGGTCGGTGAGAAAAATAAGACAGGCAGGCCCTGGCATGCTCCAGGAACAGGCAGTATTGTGCGAAAGGCACTTTTGAAACTCTGATCACTAAGACGTACTCTTGTTGCCCACCACCTTCATGTAACCTGCCTGCCATCCTCCTTCCACCTTGCCAACCCCCAACCTCTCATTTTGTTTGCTCCATTTCCTTCCTCTGGTTCAGTCCTGCAGAAAGCCCTAGTTTTCTTTGGGAGACAGTTGAACAGGTCGTGACTGCCCATACTGGCTCCCGGTACCTCACCCAAGATGAAGGAGAAGGAGTTGGGCGTAACATAAATTCAGAAGATTGGGCAGTACATGTTTCAGATTGAAAGAAACAGGATCCACTGTGGCTAAACATAATAATTAGGAGTAAGAGTAGGCTATTCGGCCCCTCAACCCTGTCCTGTCATGCGATAAGATCATGGCTGATCTGATTGTGTTCTCAACTCCATTTCCTATATCTTGGTCCCAGCAAGTGAAGTTCTGTAAGATATTTAACATGGAGTGAATCATGAAGACCCAGTGGGACCAAGTCTAGCAAGTACGTCCTTTAGTCCGTCCTGGTCGGCAGTGGTGCTACCAGGCCACTCTTGGTGATAGACTGAAGTCTCCCAACCACAGTATATTCTGGGTCCTTGGCACCCTCACTGCTTCTTCCAAGTGGTGCTCAACAGTGGAGCACTGTTTCATCAGCTAAGAGTGTGAGGGTGGAGATATAGAGGAGATGGGTTTGCTAATCAGCAGGAAGTTTCCTAGCCCATGTTTGACATGGTGCCATGAGACTCCATGGGGCTTAGAGTCAATATTGGGGACTCCCAGCAATATTGAGGACTTCTCCAGTATACTACTATTTTGCCGTTGCCGCATCTGTTGGGTCTGTCTTCTGATGCTCAGGAATGGTGGTGATAGTTTGTAAAAGATATGATCATGTGGGAATGATTCTGTCAGGTTGCTGCTTGACAAGTCTGTGAGTTTCCCAATTTTGGCACAAGCCCCCAGATACTGGTAGTGAAGACTTTGCCAGATCAACATTGTAATTCCCACTGGCTAGGTCAATATTTGGGTGGTTTACCTGGTTTTATTCTTTAGGTTTTAATAATTCGAATGGTTTGCCAGGCCATTTCAATGGTCATTTCAGAGTCAATCACAGTGCTCTGTGTCTGGAGTCACATGTAGGCCAGACCAGGTAAGGACAGCAAACTTCCTTACCAAAAGGACATTAGTGTTTTTTTAATGACATTTAATGATGGTTTAATTCCAGATTTTTATTGAATTCAGATTTCATCATTAGGATTCAAACCAGGGCTCCCACAGCATTACACTGGGTGTAATGACAGTGTAATATCAGTGACAATATCACTGCATCACCTCCCTTGAAGCAGCCAAAGAAGCCTCCTGAGATAAACTTGGATCTGAATTCAGTGGTGTTGTAGCAGGTGCATGTTTGCCCACTGTGAAAGTTAGAGGCCTTACCAGAAACCAGGGAGGCCCTGATTCTCTAATCTTGCAGATAGAATGACAAAGCATGGCTTGGAAATGAGGGCAAGGATGCTGCCAGTTCTCTGATTGTTTTTCATGAGGCTGGTCTGTCACTTGTATTTCAAATAACAATCTTCAAAGTAGATTTGTGACCGCTCCCCTGTCAACACCATTCCCATGCCAATCACCCCTTGTCACACACTATTCCCACACCCATTACTTTCTATCACACATTATTCCCAAGACCATTCCCATACTATTCCCATACCCATTACCCACTGTAACTTTTCCCATGCCCATTCCCCCAGTCATACTATTCATACACCCATTAGCCCCATCATTCCCTATTCTTACATCCATTCCTTCCTGCCAACACTATTCCCAATTCCATTACTCCCTGTAACACATTATTCCCACATCCATTACCCCATCACATACCTTTCCCATGCCAACTAGCCGCAGTGACACACTATTCCCATGTGCAATGTCCCCTTTAACACACTGTTGAAAAAGCCATTACCCCTGCAACAATTCCCATGCCCATTTTCCCGTCACTATTCCTACATCCATTCCCCCATTACATACTATTCCCATACCCATGTCCACGTCACTACTCCTTAGGTTGACTGGGTTAGGTTGATTGACCATGCTATGAAATTGCCCTTAGTGTTCAGGGATGCGTAGGTTAGAGGGATTAGTGGGTATAATATGTAGGGATATGAGGGTAGGGCCTTGGTGGGTTTGTGTTCGGTGCAGACTCGATGAGCCAAAGGGCCTCTTTCTGCATTGTAGGGTTCTATGACCTATGATCCTACATCCATTATCCCATCATATACTATTCCTATGCTCATTCCTCCGTCACTATTCCTACATCCATTACCCCCATCACGTACTATTCCCATTAACATTAACCCCTGTCACACATCATTCCAACACCCATTACTCTCTGTCACACACTATTCCCATGCAATTACTCCCTGTCACTATTCACAACATTATCCCTATCATACACTATTCTCTTGCCCATACTCCCTGTCACACACTACTTCCATGCTCATTTCCCTTGTCACTTTACCTAAGCCAATTACCCGCTGTTACTTTTCCCACGCCTTTCATTCTCTGCCTCACACAATTCCCATACCCATTACCCCCATCTCACTCTATTCCCCCGCCACTATTCCCACACCCATTACCACCTGTCACACACTATTCCTATACCCATTTCCCACTGTCATTATTCCTATGTGTATTATCCCTGTCACAACTATTCCCACACACATTCCTCCTATCACATTGCTCATAGCAATTACCCACTGCCACTTTTCTCAAGCCCAATCCCCACTCAGTACTGCGTCACATATCATTCTCATGCCCATTATCCCATCGTACACTATTCCCACATCAGTTAGCCCGTCACATAGTTTTCACTAGCCTATTTCCCATGTCACTATTTCCCAGTCCATTCCCCCATCACACACTATTTCCACGCCCATTTTTACCCTCTATCATACACTGTTCCCACACTCATTATCCTGGTCATTATTCCCATGGCCATTACCTGCTGTCACTTTTCCCATGCCCATTATCCCCTGTCACACACTATTCCCATGCGAATTATCAGCCACCATGTAGTGTTCCGAAGCCTATTCCCGTTATTACTATTTCCAATCACATTCCCGTCACATAGTTTTCCAACACCCATTACGTTATCACTATTCCTACACTCATTCCCCATCACACATTATTCCTATGCTCATTATACTTGTCACTATTCCTACGCCCATTAACCACTTTCAAAATCCCCATGCCTATTACCCCTTGTCACAATTCTCACACTCATTACCATCTGTCACGCACTATTCCTATGCCCATTACTCCAATTTTCTCATGCCCATTCTCCTGCCACACAATTTTCCCATGCCCAATACCTCGTCATAAATTATTCCCACACCAATTACTCCCTTTCACATACTATTTCAAAAGCCACTACCGCATCACTATTCCCACGCCCAATCCACCTGTCACACATTGTTCCCATGCACACTACTTCCTGTCATGCACTATTCCTATGTACATTATTTCCTGTCACTATTCCCATGTCCATTATTCCTTGTCACACTGTTTTCCCCTGCCTAGTACCCTCTGTGACACACTATCCACATACCCATTACCCCAGTCATATTATTCCTATCTCATTATCCCTGTCACTATTTCCATGCGCATTTCCCCGTCACACACTATTCCCACACATATTACTTCCTGATTCACACTATTCCCATGCCTGTTGCCCCCATCACAGAGTATTCCCATGTCTATTCCAGCTGGCATTATTCCCACAGCCATTCCACCACCACACATTATTCCCACACTCAATATCCTATCAATATTCATATGCCATTACCCCTGTCACACACTATTCCCACGCCCATTACACTGTCTTACACAATATTCTCTCACCCATACTCCCTGTCAGACACTACTTCTGTGCTCATTTCCCTTATCACTTTCCCAACGCCCATTATCCTTTGTCACTTTTCCAATGCCCATTTCATTATCACAATTCCAATACCCATTAACCCCGGTCACTAACTATTCCCACACCCATTTCCCCGTCACACACTATTCCCATGCTCATTACCTCTGTTACTTTGCCAACACCAATTATCCCATCACTTTTCCCATGCCCATTACCCCCAATGCACACTATTCCCATGCCGATTACCCCCGTAACAATCTATTCTCATGCCCATTCCCCCTGTCAATTTTACATTACCCATTACCTCATGTCACACACCATTCCATATCCTTTAACCCCTGAGACACACTATTCTCATGCCCATTAACTACTGTCACAATTCCCATCCCCATTACTCTGCCACTATTCCCATGACAATTATACACTGTCACACACAATTCCCACACCCATTCCTCCTCACTATTTTCACACCCAATACCCCTTGTGACACATTATTCCCATGCTCATTCCCCCATCACATGTTATTCCCATGTCCATTTCCCACTGTCACAATTCCCATGCCCATTTCCCCATCACTATTCCCACACACATTGTACCCAACACACATCATTCCCATCCCCATTACCCCTGTCACTATTCCCACACCCATTACCCTGTGTCACACACTATTCCCACATTCATTTCCCTGTCACTTTGCCCATGTCCCTTACCCACTGTCACTATTCTTACACCCAATACCACCTGAAAGCTAATGGCTTGTGTTACAGAATAAACCTGTTGGACTTTAACCTGGTTTTGTGAGACTTCTTACTGTGTTTACCCCAGTTCAACACCGACATCTCCACATCACACACTATTGCCATAGCAATTACACACAGTTATACACTATTCTCATGATAATTACCCCTTATCACACAGTATTCTCATACCCATCACCCCTTTTACACACTATTGCCACAGTCACTACGCCATCACAATTCCTACACCCAATATGTTGTCATACACTATTCCCACACCCAATACCCCATGTCTCACATTATTTTCATGTCCATCCCCCCATCACAGACTCTTCTCATGTCCATTCCTTCCTGCCACACCCTATTGCCATGCCCATTCCCTCCTATCACACACTATTTCCATGTCCATTTGCCCTTCTCACACTATTCCCATGTCCATTCACCCTGCAACTATTACCAAGTGTGGAGATGCCGGTGTTGGACTGGGATAAACACAGTAAGAAGTCTCACAATATCAAATTAAAGTCCAACAGGTTTATTTGGTAACAAAAGCCAGTAGCTTTGACTTACCTGAAGAAGGAACAATGCTCCGAAAACTAGCAGCTTTTGCTATCAAAAAAACCTGTTGGACTTTAACTTGGTGTTGTGACTCTCCTGCTATTACTAAACTCATTGCCCCATCACACATTATTCCCACACCCATTTCCCCTGTTACTTTGCCAACGCCAATTACACCGTCACTTTTCCCATGCCCATCAGCTCTGTCATACATTATTTCCATATCAATAGTGAAAGCAGCAGGAAGAAGACCACCAGGCATCTTCAGGGCCTGCCTGCAGCATCCCCCACACTCATATAGCAGCACTTACCTCTACACGTCAATTCAAGGCTGCCACACCAAGTTGCGACTCTTAAATATTTGTTCTGATTTATGCCAAAATTACATTATGCCGACGAGGTTGGAGATGCAGATGTGGACAGAGATTGCCATGTGGATTCCACTAATGACATAAAGATATGTAAAGTTGTGTTAAACAGCACCCTGCCAATTTTCAGTGAGTTCCTGGTGGCACCATTTTTCTCCAGCTGCGAGATAGATGTGCGTGGATCGAGAAAACTGGCAGGGATCCCGCAAATCATTTGAGGGACAAACAACCATTCCGTTAATCTTCTTGGCAAAACAATTAAATAAAGGATGAATTGGTAAATATTCAGTTAATCTTTTTGGCAAAACAATTAAACTAAATTAAGTTCACCGAGGGAGAAATCAAAAGGGGTAGCCTCCAAAATAAAGGGGAGTGTCTGAAACAAAAGACAAAATGAATCTTAAAACATCAAAGTAAAATGTGATCAAAGATGTTTATAATGCACCCCTATGCCCTGTGGTGCCCAGTGATTACGGAAAGCCTCAACAATGCCCTCGGACATATGCTCACTCTCCCAGAACACCCAGCCACAAATGAGGCAGTGGTATAGGGGCAGATGGTCGGGTCAGACAAATGTTTGGTCGCCACTGCCTGGACCTGTTTAGGGCAAATTTAGCCAGCCTCAGGAGCAGGTTCATGAGGGGGTCTTCCATCTTTCCCACCCTCTTCTGCACCAGGTGTCTGTAGATCAGGAGCATGGGATTGAAGTATAAACAAAACATCAATAGAAGGTTTTTTTCAGTAGCTGAAAAGGGAGTGCAGCCTCTGACATTCAGCATAGGCATGACTCATGGAAAGCAAAAAAGGCATGCCCTTTAGGAGCCTGTGAACCAGTGTAACCTTCAATTGTCCGGAACTGCTGCATCCACCAGCCTCCAGCCCAGGTCCCCAAGAAATGGGGGAGGATCTCTCCATACAGAGACCTCCACTGGGACCTCTGCGGCTAGATGGCCATAGGGTCTGCCAGTGTAAATCTGGCCGAGGAAGGCGTGTAGCAGCAACCCGCACAGGAATAGTCTCTATGCAGTGACAAAGAGCACAGAGGTCATTTTCACGAGGTGGCTCAAGCTGTGGGTCACCTGACCTCTTGGGTGGGCGTAGGGTTAGGCTTGGGATCTGAAATTTCATCCCATCAGGGGTACACTCAGATGGGATCCCACCACACAATTGCACTTCCTTGAGACTACATGTGAATTCAGGTCCTAGCACAACTGTTCTAAGACCTTGGATGGCATTGATCATGTGCCTGGTGTACACCATTGCGGTCTCAGCGAGCTCATTCCTCCTAGCATGTCCTGACCTGGTCACTCTCGCAACAACAGGCCTCCTCTCTGCCAGCCACTGGAAGTTATATGGGCAGAAGAGCAGATTCCTGAGCAGGGGCTCACAAACAATGGACACTACCACAGATGGGAGTGAGCTGTGGCACAAGGTGACCATGTTCCAGACTTTGAAAAGGTCCAAGTAAAGGATAAGCAACACCTGCAAGGAGTTCCAAAGACCCTTCTAATCTTTATACAGGAGCTACATGTCATAATTCAGGCCATTCATCTGGCAGAAGAAGTACTCAACATAAAGGTATCTCTGTAGGATCTGAAAGCAGAAAGTCGAAGCAATAAATTCAATCATCTTGGCAAAACAATAAACGAAATTAAATGAATTGAAGGACAAACCAAAAGGCGCAGAGCCATTGAATATTTAAAATATTTAGAATACATACATTATTGATTAATAATGGAGTCAAAGGTTATTGGGGGTAGGTGGGAATGTGGAATTAAGACCCAATCAGGTCAGCCGTGATCTTTTTTTAATAGCGAACTGTTTTGAGGGGCTGATTGGCTTAGTCTTGCTCCTACTTCATATTTTCATTGCAGGATATGCAAAAGAAGCAAGACTTTAAATATTTGGATCTGTCCTGGTTGAAAGATGGCTTTATCCTAGCCTTTGTCATTCCTGCTCAGTGTGTTCTGAACCTGTTAGTAATTGGCTCATCAATTTTAAGACAATCAAGAGAAAAGCTCCTGCAATGATACCTGTGACTTGTTTGGACTGAAAAGGGTTAAATCTCTTTCTGCAACAACAAAAATAGTCTTCGTGCTGTATAAATGGGGAGTTGCATCAGGCTCTTTGGGGCTACTGATCAGTGTCAAGGTCTTATCTTTCTCTAATAAATTCTCATTTACAGGCAGACTGAACCCATCAACAAGCATTTCACACAGCACAGCTGATACACAGAGTGCCTCCAGCTTGAACTCTCTGCCTTAGAACAGACAGTACTCCCATTGCACCAACAAGGAAATATTTAGGTAGTGCGCTATCCTTTAATTACCTTCCTTTTAAATAGAATCCATTAGGAACTTGTTAGCTGAGCTATCTCCTGGCTGGCCTATTCTCCAGCCTGTCACAAAGCAGCACTTTGCACATTGTATGCTTTGGTCACATATCGCCATTGAACCAACCTTATTCAGGAGGCAGGATTGTAAATTTCCCTTCCCCTGGGATCAGAAATAAATGATATATGTGAAGTAACAGTTAACACTCAGAAACTAGTGGTTAAGTATGTGCTTTATGGCTCCCTCCCTTAAGCTGTCACAAAATCTCTGCAACAGAAGTAAAATACCACAGTCGCCATAAATCTGAAATAAAATCTGAAAATGCTGGAAACAATCAGTGGATCAGGGGAAGCATCTGTGTAGTGATTTAACAGTTTGAAAGCGATCCAGAGGCAAGGGAAAAACAGGATGATGTAAAAACGAATAAAAGGTAAAGTCTGTAATAGGGTAGAAAGAAAGAATCAGCAAATGACCAAGCGATTATGGTGCAAAGAATTAAGGTGCAAAGCAAAATGACATGATAATGGGACAAGAAATGAAAAGATAAATCTAGAGACAGCATAAAGGGTAACAGCAGACCCATTATTAGTTTCTGTTCCAGGAAAATGGGGGCAGAGGTTATGATCTAAAATCATTGGAGTTGATGGCTGAAATTCTCTGACTTTGCCTGTGGCTATGATTGTCCGGTCCCACTGCAGTAAATAGAGTTTTGGCTGAGTGCCAAATACTCTGTTCTCACTGACAGGGTGAATAAAATGTGACACAGTGGTTAGCAGTGCTGCCTCACAGTGTCAGGGACCTGGCTTCAATTTTGGCCTCGGGTCACAGTCCGTGTGGAGTTTGTACCTTCTCCCCATGCCTGCATGGGTTTCTTCTGGATTCTCGGGTTTCCTCCCACAGTTCTAAGGAGTGCAAGTTAGGTGGATTGGCCATGGTAAATGCACAGGATCACAGGAATGGGGTGGTGGGGAGGGGGGAGGGGGGGGGTTGGATGCTGTTTCGGAGAGTTGGCGCTGACTTTGATGGGCTGCATGGACCTCTTCCTGCACTGAAGGTTCCATGGGCCTCGCTCATCTCAGAACCGTAAAATCCCACCTGAGGCCCGAGGTCAACAACTCATTGTCCGCCCCTCACCCACTCCGATTCCCGTGGCAGGTGGGGTGGTAGAATTCTGGCTTATTGTTCTATGGAGATCAGAGAATGCCAGATGATGCTAAGACCAGACAAGTAACTCATTGAATGATGAGATGCTTGATCTTGTGTTGAACTTTATTGGAACAGCATATAAGACCAGAGGAAAAGTGGGTTGAAGAATTAAAATAACAAGCAATCAGAAGCTCAGGACCCCCAGCCCTCCTAGCCCACCAATGCCTGCCCCCCTCCTCCCCATTGCCAATCACTTCCTCACATCATTGTCTTCACCTTCAGCTACCTGAGCCCAACACTGTGGAATTCCTCACCCTCTCAGCCTTCTCCGCTTTACACTGCTCCTTTCAGACACTCCTCCAGACCCATCTTCAACCAAGGTCACCATTCCTCATATCTTCTTCTTTGATGTGACATCTATTAACTGTATATGTATTTTTAAAGTGCCTCGGGGTATTTTCCTACATTAAACAAGTGTTACTGCTGCTGTCAGATTTTGAAATTTAGATTCCTTATTGTGATTTGCTTCGTATTTGCTGAGATCTCTGGATTTAAAATAAACTCGATTCCAGCGGATTAAGTCAATTAAGCAGGAACAATCAGGGAGTCTATAAAATCTCGTCTTTGTCAGCCATTCATTCTGTTTTGATGTGAACCTCTTACAGTCCATCTCACTTTGTATTCTTGCCCATAAAAATGAGAAGGGGATTTACATATATGGAAGTGACATAATCCTGACGGATGCTGTGAAACTGTGAGTAAAATCTAGACTGGCACTCCAGCTCTGAAGTAGAATTACACAGACACAGTTTCTCTCTGCACAGTTGCTGCCGGACCTGCTGAGATTTTGCAGCTTTTTATTTCAGTACCAAAGGAGTGTGGTAATATCAGAGATATCCTCTTTTGCGGGGGTCATTAAGCTAAGACTCTTCCTGTCCACGCTATTAAGTGCTAATGATCCCATGGCATTGTTTGAGGAAGGTGATTTCCCTCTGCTGTCCTACTCAATATTTATGCTTCACTGAAACAAGTTACTGTCTGCGAGAGTTACTGTGCACTGATGGTCTGCTACTTTCTCTACAATATGAAAGTGATTACACTTCAAAAGTACTTAATGAGCTGTAAAATGTTTTTGAGAAGCCCAGGGGATATGAAAGACTTTGAGCGAGGTTCTCTTGCCTCCACTCAGTATGTTTCTGAGCAGTGGGATCTTCTGGTTATGCTGCGGTAAATGGGAATTTCCCATAGAAGCCATGCCATGCCAGGAAATCAGGGGGTGTGCTACTGGCATGGCATGGCTTCAATAGCACCAGCAGCTGGAAAGTTCCAGCCACTATTTAAACACAAGTCTTTTTTTCACGTCGAATGCCCATCACTAGTGAAATGCTTAGAATAGAAGGAAAATCATGATTAATTACAAACTGTGTATTAACCAATATTGAAGTCTGATCATATTAGCCAACTCAGTCCAGTAAACTGTTCACTATCCAGGAATCCATCTCTCTCCCTGATCACCTGTTAGTGTGCCTGGCTCTCCTGTCTCCTCCATACCATGCTATTTACCCTGTATCAAGATGCCCTCTTTAGGCTGAATTGGCAAACTACACAGAGCTCTTAAGTAATTATTTTGTTCGTAATTCTGTGAAATATGAGCTCACGCCTCCACTTAATGTCAAATCTTCAGCAGAATCAACTAAAAACAAGGGCACCTGTTGTAAGACAGTGTGGAGATGCCTATCTGGGATTTATGATGACTTAGTAACTCAATTGTATTTCCAAAAACTGGGGGATTAACTTGACTTTCTCATTTAGGTCGCTTCACCCTGTCCTTGTTTAGTTTCTTTATTACAAAGAACAAAAACAGCACAGGAAACAGGCCCTTCAGCTCAATGAGCCCGTGCCACCACCCTGATGTTCCCACGTCTGTCCATGTTTATAGATCTATGGATTAAAAACCAAATTTGAGACAATTTAGGGAGAATTTGTTTTGCCAATTAGCCTAAGATCAAAAATAAGTCAAAATCTCCTCTTTTGTGGAGCATTGAACAAATGTATAGGTGCATTGCTATCATGGGCATTATATTCTTGGTAGGGAGGGAGATGAAGGGGATTGCTTTTGTTCCCAAAAATAAACTTTATTCACAATTTATTTTCAAAAGAACATTGTATAACAGTAGAAATTTGACATTACATTAAGTGTAATTCTGATTAGTTTATTTCCAGATAGAATGTGCCTCAGTACACTTGCAATTACAGATCATATTTACAATCTATATTCCCTATCAAACATTCTCAAATGCATACATTACCTCTGGTCCTCAGTGTTCCATGGTAAATGTCCCTTAATACTATGGCCTCTTCCCAGTGAAGCCCAATGCAATAGCCCAGAATTCAGGATCAAGAATGTGCCAGTGTATAGTGCACAGTTCCGGACAGTTAAATATCTTAGGGAAGCTTTAGATTGATGGTTTAGTTTACTTATTAGTATTGCAAGTAGACTTACATTAAGATATGTTATGACACCTGATAAAGGTGTATAAGATGTTGAGAGATATTGATCGAGTGGATTCTCAGAGGCTTTTTCCCATGGCTGAAATGGCTGCCACAAAAGGACACAGGTTTAGGGTGCTGGGGAGTGGGTATAGAGGAGATGTCAGCGCTTAGCTTTTCATTGAGAGGGTGGTAGGTGCGTGGAATTGGCTGCTAGTGGAGGTGGTAGAAGCAAATTTGTTAAATTCTTTTAAGAGACTTTTGGATAAGTACATGGGACTTAGTGAGATAAAGGGTTATAGGTAAGCCTAGTAAGTAGGGATACGTTCGGCACAACTTGTGGGGCAAAGGGCCTATTTGTGCTATAGTTTTTCTATGTTCTAAGATATAGGAACAAAACTCAGCCATTCGGCCCATCAAATCTGCTATGCATTAACACTGCAATGAAGTTACCGTGAAGAACCACTGGTTGCAATACTCTGACGCCTGTTCAGGTATACTGAAGGAGAATTTAACATAGTCAAAGCACCTAACCAGCACATCTTTCGGACTGTGGGAGGAAACAGGAGCAACCTGAGGGAACCCATGCAGATACGGGAAGAAGGTGCAGATAGTGACCCAAGCTGGGAATTGAACCTGAGTCCCTGGCAGTTGAGATGGCAGTGGTAATCACTGTGCCACCATGCTACCCACAGTGAATGGTGGGTCTGAGTTTTTTGTTGTGCTAAGGTACAAGTACCACATGCAATGAAACTCAGAAGATTCCTCATTCTAAATATCTTCTCATCTTGTGTGTTTCTAGATTGGAGTGGGCCATGGGCTGGATGTGAGGGTTGGTCAATTTGTTTGACAGTGAAAGGTATCACAATCAAGCATGAGAATGTTCATCAAATATTCTTCTCCTAGACCCAGAGACACTATGACCAGTTTTATTGGAGCAAAACACTGCAAATTGTTCTATGATAAGAATAGAAAATCCTGGTCAGCCCATCTTGCTAAAAGCTATCAAAGTTCAGGCTGCTTCTCACCTTTATCATAGATCGATCACCTGTTAATAATAAAACATTGACTCCTTATCCAAAACAAAAAGGAACGAGGATTACATCTATAAAAGTGTGGTAACAGAGGAATTTTTTTAAATTAAATCTTAGAACAGGGGCATTGATGGAAAGATGGCTATTTATATCCCTAGTTGCCCTGAGATTGTGGTCATGGGCCTCCTACCTGATTAGATAGGCACAACTGAGTGAACTGCAAGGTCACTTCCAAGGCCAGGTAAAAGATAAACACTTGGATATGAGACTGGAATCAGACTGGGTAAATATGCAGGTTTCCTTTCCAAAATAACATTAGACAACTAGCTGAGTCTTACTACAAATCTCTGAGCCTCATGCCACTTTTACTGACTCCGATTCTTTATTATTTTCAGAATTTATGAGTTGAACTTAAATTCTCAATCTGGCTTTGATGAGGTTTTAAGTTGCGTCCACTGGTTTACTGATCCACCAATGTAGCCACTGCACTACCACACTCATGGAATCTTTACATTTCCAGTCTAGCTTGGTGGCCAAGAATACAGAAGAACAAAGAAAAGAAAATGCAAAATAGTAAAATGAGGAATTATCCATAATTCTTTAGCACCTTATAATGTTCAGCCAATGTATCATTGAACGTTAAAATGGCAGCGTGGGCTTGTTGGGCTAAAGGCCCTGTTTCCCATGCTGTGTTTTTCTTTGTTTTTTGTTCATACTCTCAGGTATCTGAAACTCGGGCTAGGTGTTGATTTCTGACATGAAGATTGAAAACCACACTCAACAGTTGAGCAATTAATGACTGTACATGTGGGGAAGTAGTTGAAGGCTTTTTTCACATCCAAGTTGATCTTAAAATCATATGTCCTCCAATGGAAGATTAGAGCAAATTGAAGTATCTTGGGAGACAATGAACTGGCATCTGCAGTACGTCTTGGTATTGTTGGCAATTGGTCCTGCAGAGAAACAGCATTGGACCTGGGATTCATCCCTCTTAGGCTGTAGATGATCAGGCAAGCCATTGACCTAATGGGTAGGGTACTCTGGTGGAATCTTGCCAATACCCTTGGCTGGTAAGTTCCAGAAATTTGAACTTCAGCAGTGCTCTGGTGTTTATTCAAAGGCCTCCAAGCTTTCTTCCCAACAGGTTATGTCTAAGGCTGTGTGTTCTGAGATAAATGGGATTTGTTCTTACAGGGAGAGAGTGTGTCCTCCAGGTCAGCTAAATGGAGGCTCTCCCAGGATGGATATCTCAGCAGATTGGCTTGGAGGCTATTTGACAGAATAAGAATTGTAAATATTCTTGCTCTCCCATCATAAAGATTGTAGGTTACTCATAATGTCATGTGAGGCAGCCCATTTCCTCCAAGGCAGGGTATTTGACTCTGAATAGTGCATTCCACTGACTCACATTCAGTAGATGCCAATTCTCCTCAGCTGATGTTTACACTTGTCAGTCTATGACTGACTTGTCATGTCACTAGATTGTTTTCATAATGAAAGGGATCATAATGTGGATAACTGGTTAGCCTGACTCATAATTCTACGATAAGTATATTTGTGTTCTCATTATTAGTCTGGCATTTTGATCAGTTCTTAATCTTTTTTTATATAGGATGCAAGTGCCATTGGTGAGATCTGCATTTATTGCCCATCCCCAATTGTCTTGGTGGTGATGAGCTGCCTTCTTGAACCATTGCAGTCTATCACAGCACTCTCGGAAGAAAAGTCCAGGACTATGATCCCGTGACAGTGAAGGGATATTGAAATAATTCAGCTGGTGTCAGATTTGGGAAGGTACATACAAATAGTGATCTTTAATGATGCATGCTCACAAACTTTGTCAGAAACACAATGGATATTCATTAACAAGGAAAATCTGTACAGAGGCTGGCAGCCGATATGCTGCCCTAGTCACTACCTTACTGGCGGCATGGTGGCACAGTGGTTAGCCATGCTGACTTACAGCTCCAGGAACCCGGGTTCAGTTTCTGACTTGGCATATTCTTCTGCGTCTATGTGGGTTTCCTCTGGGTGCTCCAATTTCCTCCCATAGTCTAAAAATGTGCAGATTGAGTGGATTGGTCATGCTAAATTACTCCTTAGTGTCTGTTAGGGAGACTAGCTGGAGTAAATGCAAGGGATTATGGGAATAGGGTCTGGGTGGATTTGTGGTCAGAGCAGACTTGATGGGCTGAATGCACTGTAGGATTCTATGATTCTATGACATCTTCTACATGCCTTCTAGATGCCTTCTGCCAAAGAAAAGATCCATCCCTACACACTCTCAGTCCCAGGTGACCCTCTTCTGCTGTGTTTCTCTCAAAAGGATAATCATCACATCCCTCCTCCTATAACTCCTTTGTACATTCATCAATAACTAGGTTACTCATTCCTAAGTTCTAACTAAACAAATTGGACAATTATAAATCAAGTCGTTGAGAGTTGTTTTCTCTTTCTTGTAGAATGCTGTAACTCTGTAGTCTCAGATGCTTCAACAGGATTTACATTAACATACACTGCAATAACAGATACTTCTGGCACAGGCAATACATCACTACTTGCACCTACAGAGATATCAATTATACCTATAACAGGTCAAACAGGTGCTTTGGTACTTACTGGTTCGAAAACATTTCTTGATTGCAACACTGACTGCTGGAGCATCTGTCTACTCCTCAAGTAATCCATATATCCAGAAATGATCTGTTCCTCCAACTCTTCTACATGTCTGCAGTCCTTTGTCCAAGACCACCTTTCTCTCCCCCCAACATGACTACCCATTCTCAACTCCAATTGGTCCCCCAAAATATGTGACCCACTTCTGCTGTGTTGTCCTTAAAGATATAATCACTTCACCATATATGTATGCTGCCCTTGTCTTTTTAGATGGCAGTGGACATGGGCTAGGAAGGTGTTGTCTAAGAAGTTAGTCCTAGCAGTGAATGTTTTGATGGTACACATTGCTGTGAATGGTGTTGGTAGTGGAGGTAGTAACTGTTGGTAGATGTGGTGTCAATCAAACTGACCATTTTGTTCTGGGTGGGGTCAAGCTTTTTGAGTGTTGTTGGACTTATGCCTTGTAGATGGTGGACAGGCTTTGGGGAATAAGGAGGTGAATTACTCGCTGCAAGACTTCTGTCCTTCAATCTACTCTAGTTGAGTTTCTAGTCAATCGTAACCTTGAGATGTTGATAGTTGGGGGGAAGAATAGCTGATAGCAATATGTTTGAGTGTCAAAGGGAAATGGATAGGTTCTCTTTTGTTGGAAAATGCGGACAGAATGTCAGATATGTGCACAGGCTCTGCATGTGGTTTTGCCCAATGTACATGGATGATAGATTAATTGGAGAATTTGTATCTGTGGTACAATGCTGAGTAAGTTCACAACACTACAATCCATCATGGTATGTGAGGCAACCCTGAGCAAACCTGCATTAGAAGTGCTCAGGGTAATGTTAGCTGCTGCCCTGACTGATCAAGCTGTCAGAGAGGAATTGGGTACTAAATTAGAGTTGGTTCTTTCTTCTGTTGTTGACAAGATATAGACAACCATCTGTTTCTTATTGATCTGATTGGTGCCTTTAGTCCAGACTTCTGTTGAACAGTGCCCATTTTCAGCTACACAGTAAGAATATTCTCTTATGATTCTTCCATCGTAAGACATAGAGAAGATGTTTCCACTAGAGACCATCAATATACGATCATCATAAATAAATTCAACACGAAACTCAGCAAAAATTTCTTTGCCCCGAGGGTTGTTTGACCATCAAATTTACCACCACAGAGCAAATGTTGTTTATAGTGAAGCTTGATAAATATGTGAGAGAAAATTGAATGATATTTTGATAGGACCAGTTGTTGTAGTGGAAGGAGACTTGTGTGGAATATAACATCACAAGGACCGAATGAGCTGAATGGTTTGTGCTGTGGATCCAACATTATTTGAACATATGAACATAAATAAGAACATCTGAAATAGGAGCAGCAGTAGGCCATTTAGTCTCTTGGCCTGCTCCGTCATTTAGCAAGAGCGTACCTAATCTGTTTGTATTGAATACCACGTTCCCATTACTCCCCAACAACTTTGATTTCCTTGCTTAACAGTAATCTATCTATCTCTGCCTTAAAAATATTCAAAGATCCTGCTTCTACAGCCATCTGAGGTAGAGTTCCAAAGTTGTACAACCCTCGAGAGAAAAATATTCTCTTCGTCTCCCTCTTATGAGGATGATGCCTAATTTTAAAACACTGCCCTCCTATTTCTGGGCTCACCCACAAGAGGAAACTTTTCCCACTTCTACCTTGTCAAGGCCATTCAGGATTTTACATGATTCAATCAAGTCACTCCTCACTCTTATAAACTCTATCTATGCAACTAATTCTCTAATATCTTTTAAGATGGGCAACTAGAGTGGCTTTTCTCACAGATATATCTGCACACATGTCTAAAAGAAGACAAGTTTCCATTACAAGATTCAGAAATTGAGGCAAGGACATCTCAGTCTTCAGAATACCATAATGAAAAACAATAGTTGGCCAAACCAAACATTCCCCCGATTCAGCTAACAGCAAGGAGCAACTGTCCAGTAGGATCATTTTTCAAATGGTTGTTAAGAATGGAACTTTAAATGGGAATCTAATAAAAAGATCAAATTAAAATATTACTTCAATAAATTGAATAGTGTAAGTTAAAAGTGAAAATTGTTAGTTAAAGTGTCTAAAATCCAGAGACGTGGGTTCAATTTCAGCCTCAGGTGACTGTGTGGAGTTTGCACGTTTTCCCTGTGTCTGCATGGGTTTCCTTGGGTACTCTGGTTTCCTCCCACAGTCCAAAGATGTATGGATTAGGTTGATTGGCCATGCCAAATTGTCTCTTAGTGACCCAAAATGTGTAGATTAGAAGATTAGCCATGGGAAATGTGTGGGGTTACAGGGATAGGATGGGAAAAGGGCCTGAGTAAGACACTCTTCTGCACTGCAGCGAATCTATGATTCTATGATTCTAAAGTACAGATGTTCAAACTTTGATACTGGTATGTCAGTACTTTTGTTATTTATTCACTATAATAATTCAAAAACACAGCCTAAATAGTCAGTTGAACTGCAGCACTGAGTAGCCCTGGATGAACAATCAATTCTTCGCCCATTCAGCAAAATGATTTGACATGAGTTCTTTCAAAAAAAAGAATGACTCGCTTAATAAAAAGCATAGAAATTTCAGGCAGGACGTTTATGAAAATACTGAAGCATTTCCAACGGAAGAGGTTTCAGGGAAGGGAGAGGATGTGAAGATAGCCTGAAAAACATAAATACTGAAGCAGACACCAGGAATGCAGAAACAGAGATAAAAAAAATTGAATCAGTTAAGGAAGAACTGTTGTTGAATCATTTTTTAACACAAACGGGCTCTTGGATCACTGCCCACTAATACCGGATGCCCGGTTAAAATTGATGACATATGGTGCCCATTGAAATAGTGACAGAAAATATATAGTATTCTTTTCTTCAGCCAAAAGAGTCAACTCAAGTAACAAATTAAGAGGCAGCATCTTAAAGGGATACTGCGTCAAGCAAAAACAAATCTCAAAGGAAAGTTTAAACATCAAAACAAAATGAGATTAAAAGTGTCATATAACACCTCAGTCCCCACGATGCCCACTGGTTACGGATCGATATCCCTGCATCTTCCCTGCTAATGGGATCGGATGTAAATGTGGTCATAACATCCAATTTAGGGCTGGAAAACAGGTGGAGTCAGTGTTTTATTGTGGTATTGCCTGGAAATTAAAGACTGCCACCTCAATGCCTCTACAGAGGAGTGCTGCATCGGCAGAGATTTCAGAATTTTGAATGAATGACTAAACTTGTCTATTGTTCAAGTGATTGTGAAAGGTCTGCAGCATGCTTGAAGAAGATCAGAGGAGTTATGCGACAACCAGAGCCAGTGTCCTCCTTCAATCAATAGCACCTAAAAATAGATAATCTCTTTGCTCACCTCATGTCATGATAAGGTGTTACATAAATCCTTGTTGTTTCTTCATTTCTAGACATATCATCCATGATTGAGCAAAGCCAAAGAATCTATGCTCCAGGATAAGAGATCAACAGTGTATGTGGGAATGCTATCTCAGAAACCAACACACAAAGGCAATAAAGATATGATGCTTGTTGTTTGCTTTGATGGCCTCAGACATCACTCAATCAATAGACAGCCATGCCAGACATCTGTATGGTTAGGGTGGGGCCCCATTTCCTATGGTTTGATTTACTCACAGCAAGACCACAGACTTTGTTTTTACGATGAGCTATTTTCAATTGATTGGATCCTGGTGTTGTTGCAACCAGTACCTGTACCAGTACTGGTCTGCCTCCTGAGGCAAACAGTGTGCTGCCATTCCTTAATTCTCATGCCAGCTCTCCATCACGCTCTCACCAGGAAGAGAGAAAAAAAACTTGTACATGTCTCCACTCTCTGATTTCTTGATAATTAGATAAAGTTAAACAACTGGATAGGGTAACATTATACAAATTTGATAATTCTCAATTGACTCAAAAGTAATTTCTTACCCATGTTTGGATGTGTGAAATAGATTCATTACATAATAAAAAACATAGAAAAAAGATTATACACATTAATCTGGGCAGGCCAGGGTGGAATTTTCCACAATGAGAAAGAGCAGACTGTTATAGGACAATAAGACAGAACTTAAATTTATAGCGAGCCTTTCACTACTTCAGAATGAAAAAAAGGGCTTCATGAAGTACTTGGAGTGTCATCACTATTGTGAGATAAGAGCAGTAAGAAGTCTCACAACACCAGGTTAAAGTCCAACAAGTTTATATGGCACTAGAGTCGGTGCAGACTTGATAGGCCAAATGGCCTCTTCTGCACTGTAGGGATTATATAATGGGCCAGTATCAAGGAGACAGATAAAGGAATATCTGGAGGGTGTCATTTTAATGATGCAGGGAAGAACAAAACTAGACATGACATTTGGAAGATGACTTCTGCTGCTCCTAACCATGCAAAGGAAAGATATCCATTCAACGTATCAGGGGCCTCGCTGACTTCTTTAGCTTTCTGACCTGCCTCCACCTGGATGAAGAACCATCATGACTTCCCCACCCAGGCCTGAGTTAAAATCTCAACTGATTTGGCACAAACACAATTTGCATAAACACATGCAGCCTTGGCCTGGCTTTAAACTCAGTAAGAGGTCTGACAACACCAATTTTAAATCCAACTGATTTATTTGATAGTAAACTTGCTAGCTTTCGTCAGGCGAAGGCACAAACGCCGAAAGCTAGCAAGTTTACTATCAAATAAATCGGCTGGATTTAAAATTGGTGTTGTCAGACCTCTTACTGAGCTTACCCCAGTTCAACGCCGGCATCTGTACATCCTGGCTTTAAACAGCAGTGGGCTGACTAAACAGTGGTCGGTGGACGGAATGGGGGTGGCAAACATTCCATTTTTATTCAAGAGCCCCTGCTGTTACCATGGGAACGAGGATGTTAAAATCCACCACTGCCACCACCTTGCATGTAGTTTCATTTTAGCATGCATTTAGATCCTTGATTTATTCGAACATTGGAAAATCCAAAGGGAGTTAATTCAAATGCTCCTCCCAAACTGGTGTGAACTATTTTATATTTATGACTGTTTTATATTTATGAAATATAACCTTGCTCTGACCCTGATACAAATATGTAGAATTTTTTGGACAATTTCAAAGCTAGCTTCTTGATACTGGAGTAGATTTTCTAAGCTGACACATCTTAATCCAAAAATATCCTCTCTTCGCACCTATGTTGACTTAGGTCATTGGAGATTGTGGACAAATTCTTGAGTTGCCTTGATCAGAGCTCAATAAGACACATAGGCTTTAATAAATGGGTCTATCAGCTATCCATGCAGGGCAATAGATCTCCCATGTGAGCTGCCTCTCTTGGAAGTTACTTTCTCAGATTGAGGCCTAATACTTTAGATAGAGGACCTTCACAATCACTGTGCATGCTGGGACAGCTACACTTCCATAGTTGCCCACAGTGACAACAAGTAATACTTGTGGGAGATGCAGGTGACCTTTCATCCACAATGGTGGCCAGGATTAGTGAGGCATAGAGCAAGACTCACGACTAATATTAACAAGACCATTTCTTTTCCGGGATACAAATTACATTTTCAGACATTTAGTACAGGGGATTGTCTAGAAATCATGAATGGTGTGCACCCAAATTTATGATGAGTCTCACCAGTACACCCCATTTCTCCTCCACTTGGTAGATTCATATAATGACACCCTCCCCCTCTTCAGTGTTAATGAGCACCGGAATTCTACTGCCCTGCCCACCATGGAATTGGAGCAGGCGAGAGGTGGACGATGGAAATGTCTGTTGACTTTGGGCGGGAGTTTTCGGGTTCACTCAAGCAAGAACCATTGAGGCAAGTACCACTAAATGCGCATGTACACACACCACACACCACACACACACACCACACACACACACACACACACACACACACACACACACACACACACACACACACACTTTCCTTACCGGCTTCCCAACAGAACATCCCACTTAAGCTCTATCTCCATAACCCACTAATACACTCACAGAAATACACACACAGACGCACACACAGACTTTAGGTGAAGTGTGATTGTGCAGAGGTGGTAAGAAAAGAGGCTGACATAAACTGCTTCCAGTAGCATCATTCATTTTAGTGGAAGTGAATGCCTCTTACAGAGAGCAATGGATTGCGCTCTACATATTCTTCATGTCGTTAGGTTTCAGTTTTCCAATTCCCCTGCAGTCTCTGGGTCTCTTGGGGCTCTCCATGAGGAGTTACTGAAAGCGATACATCACCACCATCTCTGGGACTCCCACCAGCTTATATTGCTGAGCACTCCCAGATCAGTCCAGGTATCTAAAGTATGACTTCCGAATTTGTGACAGTGTTGCCTTCATTAACTTTGGAGTAAGAATGAATGTAATTAGAACCTTATCAGAGTAGTGATCAGATGGCATCCTGGATAATAGTGCAAGTGTCACCAGTCATGGCTGCTGATCTCCAGGATTCATCAGAACATTTGTCTTTCTATGTCATGGAGAGGGGACAAGTGAACTGCATTCAAATGAAAGCATTGTGGTAGCTATCTGATTCAAAGCTGTCAGTGTACCATTGGAAATTGGGAATATGGGATCCTTGCCAGTTGATGAGCACGGTGGAAGGAGCATGAATGGCCATGTAGGGGCAGTCATCTATACCTTGGCTCCTGTGGGATATTTCTATTCTGAAATAGCAGCACTCTTGAACATTTTCTATGGCAGCCAATAGAAGAAGAAGGGCTGGTAGAAATGAACAAACAAAACATCTGCAACTTGTTTATCAGTATCTGTACACAGCTGCTTGACAATATCCAAAGCCCAGTAACCTTCTCAGCAACTGTCACTATACAGGTGGTTACAGATTGGGTTGCAGCGTGATATAACTCCTTGACAGCTTCCATTGTGAAGTGTAACCTCAACAAACTTTGCTTCCAGGTCAGGGAGTGAAGTATGACCACAGTGGTTTACATATTCCAGAGTGAGGATGCCAAATGGCTCCTAAGGTGCTTGATCTATTAACTCAGTCTTTTTTCAACCTCTTCTTCCTCCTTGAGAGAAAAATTCAGCCATATTTCCTTTGCAAAACCCATTACAAGCTCTTTAGATTTAGAAGTTATGGTAGAATAATGGGAGGATCACAGCAGGAGGAAACAAACAGGTCCAGACTAATGGCATATTTCCATGTCTACCATGTCCTTTAAGTTTATTCCTGTCTGCCATTTACCCCCTAACAATACTGGATGCCCATTTCAAAAGGGTGCAATTCCTATTATCAATGAATTGATATGACGACAAATGATACCTCTGATGTTCTAACCTTATTGTCACCTTATTTAAATATATCCAAAAATTTTCAAGTGAGAAGATCAGGTGCTAGTTGGAAATGAGAATGGAAGATTAGATGATGATAACATAAAAAAGGCAACCTCGTTTGAGAAGATTCAACAGACTGTGGAAGCCAGCAGTATATGGTTCAGAGGTGCCCTTACCCATCAGGATGGTCTCCGTGACTCTGGCTGAATACTCTCACAGTGACTCATCAACAAATGGCCTGATTGAAATGAGGAAGTGAAGCCCTGCCTGTTGCAGGCATCCAGCGTGAGGTCTGGGAAGTACCAGCACTTCAGCATCACCTATGTTCTAATACCAGCATTTGAGCATTACCTAAATCTTTTGCTATTTAATTGTTGATGAGTGATGCGGCTGAAAATGCAAAAGAGCTTGCATGACGAGTTGGTTAACTTTGGTACCGTCAGGGCTGCGTCTGCTAAAGTAATCGTTACAATAGCTTTCTAAACCCTTCCAATCAGTTTTAAAATATGCCAACCAAATCAATTGAGGGCTATGCTTCATATAGAAACACAGTACTCCCCTCTTTCTGGTTAATTCCTTTTACCAATCCTAACATGAATCAGTCTCCAACTAAGCCATCCTCCTTTTTCCAATCACAACCAAATATGCTACCTATACCCTCTCCTTCTTCCTTACTGTGTTGCAATCATTGCTCAGCCACATTCTTCCTCACATCTCAAAACTGCCTAATTCTTTATCTGCTTTGGTTTGTCCCTTTTGCTGTGAGATTTCCAAACCCAAGCCAGGTGTATCTGGGTTCTTAGTGCCTCACCTTTCACCCTTCATTTTTGCAGCCTTGGCTAATGTCCTACAATCTATATTTTGGCTTTTCAAATTGGAATCATCATTTTAAAACACCTTTGGTATTCATATTTCATGGAAGATTGTCAGCTTGGCTGGGTGATAGCACTCTGACCTCTGGGTTAGAAAATGCTGCTTCAATCCAGATACAGGGACTTGTTCTGTGAGCAACCTTGACTCTGGAGTATTGTACTGAGGGAGTGCAGCTTTGTCATTTGGATAAGAGTCAGTTACCTATTCAGAGGGGTATTAAAGATCCCATAACACTTTTCTAACTGATCTTTCAATCAACACCATCATTACTGGTGATTTGTCTTTTACCTTTACTGCGATCTTGCTGTATGCAAAGTGGCACCAAGTTTTCCTACAGTTATAACTATACTCTGAAACTAACTGATTGGCAGTGAGGCACTTTGATATTTCTTGAAGATTGCAAAGGCAGAGTAGACCCTACATGTTCCTTTTGCACTGACAGTATTATCCAATGAATGCTTACGATTCTCATATCACATTCCTGTCTCAATTGTTTGAACAAGAATGTTAGCCAGCTTAAAATAAACAGGTTTGATGTGTTTACTAAAGTATAAGAGATTAATCTGGTACCAACATGTTAAACGCTCATGCATTGAAATAATTAATCACGACTCCTTATCCTGTAACCCGTCAAACACAAAAAGCGATTATTTTAATATACTTGTAACAGTATTACAGTCAACTGTAGCTCAGTTGGTAACATTGTCACCCCTGAATCAGTAAGTTGTGGGTTCAACCTACGTGGCACAGATTTGAGCACAGAATTCAAGGCAGACAAACCCAGTGCAGTACTGAGGGAATACTGCAGTGTCAGAAGTGTTAACTGAATGAGAAATTAAATAAAGGCCTCTCTCTCAGAGAATCTTTTTAAAGATCCTAAGATGCTAATTCGAAGGAGAGTCTTTTTCAGTCTGCTGTCTAATATTTATCCCTCAATCAACATAATTACCTGGTCAATTATCTCATTGCCGTTTGTGGGCACCTCCTTTATGCAAATTAACTGCCACATTTCCCACATTGCAAAAAGTCACCATGCTTTGAAAAGATAATTGGTTGCAAAGCTTTTAAGGTCGTTCTATGGTTGTGAAAGTAGCAGTAATGATATGTCTAAGAGTGTGCTCTCTGCTCATTTCTCCAATGCTTCATAGACTTGTGATTTCCTCTTCAGTTGCATGTAGGGGTCTCCTTCTTTTAATTTCAAGTCGTGAAAGATGTGATATCAATGAATGTTTTTCTTTTTAGACAGAAACTTACATTTATCCAGCATGCCCCAATGTATTTTACAGCCAATTAATTACTTTTTGAGGGGTGGCCACTGTTGTAATGTAAGAAAACCTCAGCAGTGAACTTATGTGCAGCAAGTTCCTACAAGTAGCAATGAGATAAATGTCCAGATAAATGATGTTGGTTAAGCGCTCAATATTGGCCAATCCCTGGAGTTAACTCTTCTCTTCAACTTTGAAATAGTGTCAAAAAGATCCTTTGTTTTCTTCTAAGAAAGCAAACAAGGCTTCGATCAATGTCTGACACCGCAGCATTCCCTCTGGACTGCAATGGAATTGCCAGTGTGTTTGGAGTGGAACTTGAACCCACAACCTCCTGGCTCTGAAGTGAGACAGATAATATGTGATATTGGTCAATAAAAATCAATCTTGCTGTAACTGTGGCCTGTATTTTTCACCCATAGATACATGGACTCAGCAGCCCTGAAAGTGGATATGGAACTCGTTTCCAGACACGGTTGGACTTGAAGAGCGACCAGGGTTGGCATCCAGGGAGGGTATGTGCTAATGTTTCTAATGTGCCTCCTCAAAAGGGAAAAGCCTCTGCGGAGCTGTCTAAATGAGCTGCTGATGGGGAATTAGGTGAAATGTTTCCCCTGTCTGGGGTGTCTAGAACCAGGGGGCACAATTTCAAAATAGGGGGATGACATTTGGCAACAAGATGAGGAGATATTTCTTCACAGAGAGGGTTATGAATCTTTGGAATTGTCTACCTCAGAGGGCTGTGGAAGCTCAGTCATTGAGTATGTTTAAAACACAGATTTAAAGATTTCTATGGTATAAAGGAATATGGAAATAGCATGAGAAAATGGCATTGTAGTGAAGACGTAGCCATGTTCCTATGTTCTTACACAGGAGACAAGATTTGACCACAGAAGGACAAGTGACCAAAATCTTGTCAAAAAGATAGGTGTTAAGGTGCATTTTAAAACAGAATAAAATGAAGTGGAAAGGATTAGAGGAGATAGTTTCGGAGGCTGTGGCTTATCCAGCTCCAGGCACAGTAGCCAGTAATGGAGCACTTAAAATTGGGAATACACAAAGGACTATAACTGGAGGAACACAGAGATCAAGGAAGGATCGTAGGGCTGGAGGAAGTTGCATAGACTGAGAGGAGTGAGACTAGAGAGAGATCAGACAGGCATTCCGAATATACAGCAGACAACTTTTTGGGAACCTTATTTTTAACTGTTCATTATGTCAACAAGCTGTTAATGGTATTTTGGGCAAAATGCATAAACCAAATTAACAAATGGAAGGATAAATTAAAGGGCAGCTACTTAAAGGGATACTGTGCGACACAACAAAAACAAAACTAAAAAAAAACTTTAAAGGATCAAACAAAACATGCTTAAAGAGGTCAATGAAACACATCAGCCCCTGTGGTGTCCACTGGGCATGGAAGCCTCATTTGTACTAGTGGATAGCATGTGTATTCTCTCTAAGCACTCTGCAAACATAAAAGAAGAGTAAACAGACAGGCATGAAAGAATAAACAGTCAGGCAGGACAACCAGCAAATTGTTAATGGGGCATATAATGGAGTGATCTTTTAAAAGCAAAGTTTGAATGATTTGATTGTTGTTCTGGTGGTCTCTGTTTATTCAATCATCATGTAAATAATACCATTCTCCAAATTCTAGAACCCAACCCAAATGTTCCCAAAAGCAACAAGACTATTCCCCTGACTTACCTCACTGATCAGATGCACTGATTTAATGATCAAAATCTGCCCTCTTTGTCCATTCTCTTCTATCTACCAGCCTGGGCCTCAGAATGTTGCAGAATGAACCACAACAGCAATAAATACGTAAGAACATAAGAAATAGAAATGAGCAATCTTCTCTGCTTAGTTTCTGTCTTACTCCAGCCCCCATAGGACTGTTCCCACCTGATCCCAGTTACCTCCTGGTACATGTAGGCCACCACTATCCCATACATCCTAGGCTTTGATAGGTTTACATCCTAGCCACTGAGTGCATCAGGAAAGGAGTACATTCTGAGAGGCTGACAGCGACAGTGGACTTGTGAAGGGTAATGCACACAGAGAGATTGCAAAAGAAGATATACAAACAAAAGAAGATGATACAGAAAGTTAGGAAAACTGGCAGAGAGAACTATGAAAATCAGAATGAGAAAGAATTGCATGAGAGCCACAGAGAGAGCGAGAGATGGGGGGACAAAGTAAGAATGAATGAAATAAAGACAAAAGTAAACAAATAGCAATGCATAAAAATGAGTGTGAGAAAGCAGAGGAACTTTGCAGTAAGAGAGATGTAGGCTTTATTTTGTCTGTGATGTGAGGCACTTGCTTAATAACATATCGGAGGACATCAAGTATTACATGGTCGAACAGTTTGCTGTTGTAAATCTGTATACGCTAATGAGCAACGCCACCGGCCATCTGCTGGTATTTATTATTCTCAAAGTAGTGCATTGTTTGCCTTTATTGTGGTAATGTATTGCTAGACACTTATGGGCCTGACATGTATCTCAATGCATTATCCTTTGTGACTCATTCTAAGCAACTTGTCAAATGCCTTATGATTTAATGCCATCTCTGCTATTCCATGCTGCAGCTTCCTATCAGCTGCCCATGATGTCTGACATAATTTGCTGCAATCTCCCAGTCAGTTGGCAGTCAGCATTTCATATTATATGTGTAGATATAAATTTCACACTCTATTCTATACATATGGATTTCTGCCAGTGTAGACATTTTCATTCTAACTGACATTAGCTAGTAATCTCTCAAAGGTGGTTGGTGTGACACAGGACAAACTGCCACTCCAGAGAGGCATAGAGTCTTTTTCTGAGTATTAAGGTGCATATATTAAATTTCTGGTAGGATAGAGGGAACTCTGAGTTGCAGCTGGCTTTGCTGTCCCCTCTGTTGAATGAGGCGCTGCTGGTCACCAGAATGATGACACTTCCTTCATCCTGACAAGAAAATAATTCATTTTCTCAATAAACCCAACAGGGCTGGATTCTCCTCAATGCAGTGGAAAGATGCCAGTATGTGATTGGACTATTACACATGAGGAACTGTCACATCTGAGACCATTGCACAGGGTCCAGCAATTCTGCATCATTTGCCCCTTCTTGGTCCCCTTTCTAGAGGAGGCCTCTGAGAGGAATTTATTCCTCCTTTAAAAAGCCTTGGGTTACTACATGGGGCCTACCTCTTGATCATGATGGAGGGAGGGCGGTAAGCATGGCAGGTGATTGAAATGTTTTCTGAGAACTATTTCTTGCCCAGCAGCTCATCAATACTGACATTTGCTGGGTGGGGGAATTGAAGTCCAGAGATAATCTTGGCAACACCAGGGGAGGACAAGAGTATACAACTCACAGATAAAGTTTTGTGGTCTAATTTTATCCATTTTTCCACCACTGTCAAAGATAGCAAAGAAAAATATAACTTATTATTTTTCAGTTTTCTGGTATCGATCGTATTTCTGGTGTCCATTTCTGGTATTGACACCTGCTCAGTGTGCAGCAAGGGATTTAGTGATTTGTCCAACCTGATTCCACACCAGCAAGTTCACAATGGGGAGAGGCCATTTAACTGCTTTATGTGTCAGAAGACATTCAGTTGATGATCCAACTTACTGACACATCAGCACATAGTATTGATGCCTAGTTTGTGAGGTGTAGTAAATAGTTTAGGATTGGTAGCACTTGGCATGCATTCCTGGAGTTGTCAACAAATGACTGCATGCTTCTACTCTGACCATTATTTGACTGACACAAGCATCTTCAATCTTTCCACCTTCCCACTGCGAGTGAGAAAGCAACAAGCTTTTAATGATCAGATTGGATGATGCTTTGCTGTCAGTCAACAGCCTTTCTATCTTGCCTCCATATGCTCATGGAAACAGCAACAAAAAAATCTGAAGTATTTTTTAATGTCCCTCACATCTTCCGGTTTGTTTGTAACACTGTCCTGGAAATGAATCTTTCATTCCTAGAGCCCTCAGGCTAGTCCTGGAGGGTTGGCAAACCCTTGGCTGTAAGAGGCCTCCCAACAGGAGGCATTGCAGCAACACCAATTTGTATTTAGCAACCGGTTGCCAGGAAATACATTGCTAAAGACTGCTGCCTTTCTTTTACCAGAGCCAGTTATATTGCCGTGCGTTAGCTCAAGTGCCTCAGCTTTTCAGACAGGTGGATTAGTGATTCGTTAGTGGAAGTTCTTTCAATATAAATAGCAAACACAATTGTTAGTAATTATTGGACAAATATTCCAGTAATCAAACAGGAGTAATGACAGCTGCGCTTTGTACGATGATATGTTATTATCAATGCGAGGATTAAGCTCTGAATTGTAGGCTGCACAATCCGTGTTGACATTAATTGGAGCAAAGAATGGTTCAAGCAGGGTGCGGCACAGTAATCAACCTCAGGAATTTGTTCTCTGAATTCCAAAGTGGCTTTTCCAGCTCTGACTTGTCAACTAGTGGAGACAAGTTCAGATTTTCAAACAAAATGGACAGCTCTATTGTCTTAAGTATGCATATTTGAAAAACTCCACAAAAATGAACTTTATGCTCATTCTCATCACTCCCCTTCTCCAATGGTAATGTTGACTCATGTTGGGTGCCACATTCTTCATGCATAAGATTTGGGGCAGTCACTGTTGAAAGACAATTTGACCAAGATGGGCATCACCATCAAATTCGGCTCACAGAGTACACATACCTCCCAATGTGCGTCATAAAGGCTAGTGAATAAGTGTAAGGAGAATGTAGGATTGCTGAGTTCAGTTGTACTGCTGCCCTATCTGGGGTCACTGACACAGACAATCAGAGCTGGTATGATTTGCTTACACTCCAGTTTGATGGGTTGGGACATGGCTGATACATCTAATGCACAATCTGCAGTTTCTGCCACATGTGAGGTAAGCACTGCATGAGGGGTTGGGCGGCTAGATGGTTTTGTGGTTTGTGTTTTCTCACTGAAGCCTAACGTTCATCTCTGCATGTTCCTGAAGGAGTTCCTACATGTGTTCAGTGCCTTCCTCAATAACTCTTTCATTGCATCTACTGTTAGTGGACCCTGCTGTGCACACATTGCATGCTTGCATATGTAAATACAGCGACAACACTTCAAGGATACTTCGATAGTTTCTATGATTCAGCGGATGTGCCTTTGGCGTGTTCTCATGACATGATGAATTGTTACATAATACAAATACTTTTTTGTTTTGTTAAATTAAGACTAGACACAGAGGGCCTGATTTTACCATCAAATTGGCCCATTTTCGGGCACGAAAACTTGGTAAAGTCAGGTCCAAGGTGAGTGGCACGTTGGTTCCCCTCTAATCAAAGCTGAAAATGGATACGATTGGAACCATGCCTGAAACAGGTGCGACGGCCATTTAAATACATTTGCATGCATTTAAATTGACTTAATAGGCTGCACACCCAACCTTACCACCACTTCCCCCTTTACCACCATGTTCACCCATCCAGAATTGGTGCAAAACAGATATGCTCCATATTTGGGGCTCCCCAGTTAGTCAGGAGGTAACTGCCGAGCGTCCGACAGCTCTCTGCTTGAGAGCGGTGGGACTGGCAGACAGAGGGGGTCCGCTGCCACTCTGCCTATGATCAGCAAGGGTGAAAGTGGGGTCTGCTGCCACTCTATCTGTGATCAATGAGGGGGAAGGAAGATCCACTGCCACTCTGCCTGTGATCAGTGAGGGGGAAGAGGGAGGTCCTCCGTCTCTCTGCCTGAGACTGGTGGGGGGAAAGGGAGGGTTCCGTGATCAGTTTAGTTGGTTTTAGGGTTTCAGTAATGTTGTGGGGATGGGGCAATGTCTGTGGGAGCCAGGAGGAGGCATTATCCGGCCCCGGAGGGATGTGACGGGGATTGTTATTCTACCTTTTTTTATCCCTGCACATGCGCAGTTTGAAGTGCCCATCGGAGCAGCAGGATTTCGGGCACAGTAAGCCATCCATAGGCTTCTATAGAGCGATTTGGAATTGCTGGTATTTTTGCAAACAGATTTTCTATGTGGTGCCTGAGAATGGGTCTAAAAGTTGGATCTGAAACACTCCTAGTTTCAAGTTCATCTAGCACTTTGAATCAAAATGTAAAATAAGGCCTGGAAAGTCTGACTTTTCTGTGTCTCATAATATGGATATATTTATTAGTAAAGATGCTCAGACTTCCAGTGAAGTTGATCTTTACTTTTGTTAATTTAATGGGCCATATTGGCTCTGCAGTTATTTATAATTCTCTTCTAAGTTTCCTCCATGTTATGAGAAGGATTACTGGGGGAGAAATATAATGGCTTGATATTGTAAGATCATTGATATTATACTATTGGTCAAAATTATAATTACCACCAATACCAGTGAACCAGAAATTAAGTTTTGGTCTCACTCCTATGTTGTCCTTTACCCGGTTACTCTTCAGGACACACAGTTTTCATTTATTACTATGAAAGACTTGGAATAATAGTGAACTTCCTCTAATTTGTTGTATATATTTTCCTTTCCATATGGGTTCCTTACCAATCATTTGTTGACCTTTATAGTTAGATCTATTTTTTTCCTGCACATGCGCCATTTGAAGTGCCCATCGGAGCTGTAGGATTTCTCAGGTCAGTCTTAGCTTCAGGTCACTTTCATAGCTTCCATCTGAATGTTAACCAGTATATTCTGTCTCACTCCAAGCAAAGCCCAGCCAGATAGATTTTTGTGTGTGTGTGTGTGTGTGTGTGTGTGTGTGTGTGTGTGTGTGTGTGTGTGTGTGTGTGTGTCACAATTCCAGAAAATTAGCCTCAACTGTGGTGCACATCATGAGCAAATAGTGTCCTGAAACTGAAAGAATTATTACAAGGCAAAGGCGGATGCTTGTTGGAATTGTGCCTCAACACAAGTGCCCTGAGGAGAGAAGGAGAAACTTGGACAGGGGAGTAAACAAATTGAATTGAATGGGCCCATCCATCTGGGGGAGTAGATGCATCTGAGAAAGTTTTTGTTGATGGTAATCAAATCCAAGCGACCACATTCAGAAGGTGAAATGTATCGTGTTTAGCTTGTGTAAGGAGTGATCATGTCTTTAACCTGTGGGATTTAGCACGCAATCTATTGTTAAACAAGGTTTGCTAGATTCAACGGATCATGTGTTTCAATCCTATGAGTTTAAAGACAGGGTGAGGCGGTGACGTCATTATTGCTTTGGAGCTTTATCTTTCCAATGAATTAATGGCTACCCTTTGTCTTCCATTCTCCTTTTTTAGTTGCAGAGGGAATCCTGTTGCAGTGCTTTCCTGTGGACTTTGTGAAGCCTGGGAGTGAAAATGCTAGTTTATTGAGAGATAAACATTGAGTAGTATTGAATCTATTAACTTGCAGGCACTACAAACATGAGTCTGGTTGGTCTATATTTTCCCCCAATATCGTGTGCCTCCTAAAGCAGTATTGGCATTGTTATTCTGTGGCATTTTTCTCAGGATATGGGAGTTCCTGGCAAGGCTAACGTTTATTGTACATCTCTCATTGTCCTTGAGCAGGAGGTAAGCCTTTTTTTTGGACCACTGCTGTTCACACAGTGGAAGGTACTTTCACAGTACTGTTAGGTAGGGAGTTCCGAGACCCAACAATGATGAAAGAATGGCAATTAATGTTAAAATCAGAATGGTGTGTAACTTGGAAATGATAGGTGTCCTCACATACTTGCTGACAGTTATCAGCAGCCAGGATGTAGCAATGGTGGAGGGAGTGAATGTTTAAGGTAGTTGCTAGCTGCCAACCAACTGGCTGCTTAATCCTGGATAGCATTGAACTTATTGAGTATTAGAATTATACTCATCCAGACAAGCTGGGATCCAGGTTGCACATTGCCAGGATTGTGGATTCGATTCCAGTCTTGAGTGACTGTGTGAAGCTTGTATGTTCTCCCTTTGTCTGAGTGGCTTTCCTCTGGGTTTATTCCCACAGTCCAAAGATGTGCAGATTAGGTCGATTGGCCAAGCTAAATTGCCCCTTAGTGTCCAGGGTAAAAGGCGCTGGGTTATGGGGATAGGATGGGGAAATGGGCCTTGGGATAGTGCTTTTTAGAGTCAGTGCAGGCTTGATTAGCTGAAAGGCATCTTTCTGTAATGTAGGGATTCTACAGTTCTATCACACTCCTGACTTGGGCCAGATGGTGGACTTTGGTGAGTTTAAAGATCTGTCCTTTTCTATTAGTCAAAGTATATAGGTGGCTGGTCCTATTAAGTTTCTGGTCAATAGGAAACCCTAGGATATTGTTGATAGTGGGTTAGTTGATGACAGTTATGCAACTGACTGTAAATTAGGGAAGGTAATATGGCTTTATTTTATTAGAGGTAGTCATTGCTTGGCATTTGTGAGCCAATAACATTATTTGTCATTTATCAGCCCAAGCTTGAATGTTTTCTAGGCTCCATTTGGTCATAATCGTCTTGACCACCTGATGAGTTGTACTGGTACTGAACACTGTGCAATCATCAGTAAACATCCTCACTTCTGACCTTACAATAGGTGGAAGGTAGCTGAAAAAATTTGGAGTTAGAAAGCTGCAAAGAGAAAACCTACAGCATGTCCTGGGGCTGAAGCAATTACCTTCCAAAAACAACAGCCATCTTCTTTTATGCCACCGGTGACTCAGCTACAAGAATTTTCTCTCTGGTCTTTGTTAGTTTGAATCAAGCTCCTTGATGCCACATTTAATTGCCTGCTATCTTAAAGCTCATCAGTCTCACCCCACCTCTAGAATTCAACTTTGTGTCCATATGAGATCTGGATGAGTGAATCTGGTAGAACCCAAACTGATTATTGGTGAACAGATTATTAGGTAAGCATTGTTTCATAGCATGCTTGATAACTCCTTCCATCACTTTACATTACATCAGGAGTAGGCTGACAAGATGATATTTGTCTGGGTTGGATTTACTCCACTTTTTGTGGAAAAAGGCACACCAGTTTAATTGATTAGGTTGATGCAAGAATTGAAGCTGTTCTAAAACACAGGTCTTCAACACAAAAGTCATGTTGTAGTCTGAACTATTATATATATATAAAGCACTGAGCTTCCAACATCCAGCATAGAACCATAGAATCCCCACAATACGAAAGGAGGCCATTTAATCCGTTGAATCTGCGTCAACGATCTGAAAAAGCAATGTACCCAGACCCACCCCACTGCCCTATCCCTGTAACACTGTGCATTTATCATGGTCAATCCATCTCACCAACACATCTTTGGACATTAAGGAGCAATTCAGCATGGCCAATCCACCTAATCTGCACATCTTTGAGTGTGGGAGGAAACCGGAGCACCCAAGGGAAGCCCACACAGACATAGAGAGAATGTGCAAACTCAGTCAGTCACCTGGGGACAGAATTGAACCTGGTCCCTGGTGCCATGAGGAAATGGTGCTAACCAGTGTGTCATCATGCTGCTCTGAGCACTGTTTAAGATTGATTGATATAGAGGATTGTGTCATTATTAATTATCTTATCAGGACAAAAATAAGTCGAAATAAAAAATAAGTTGTAACGGAATATGATTGGAATCAGCAATTCTATCTTGGTTCTTGAAGAGTCTAGAATCTTGGCATTACAAGTCACAGATTGTTTTAAAGCAGTTCATACTCAGTCATCAGGAGCATGTGGATAAAAGAATTAAATATCATTAGCTGCCCAAGCTTTCATAATGATCACAGTTAAAAGAAAAGAAGGACTGGAGGAGTAGAGAGAAACTGAAGAAACTGTGTTCCAAAATTAAGAAGTAAAGATTGCAATGGGAAATCCAAGGTTACAGTTGGAAGAGTTAAAAGCACAAACAAAAGCTAAGATAGAAGTGACAATGGATGCAATGTTTCAGTATTAGCCCAGTCAACAAAGCAAGTTGAATGGTGAACTATATAATCAGAATAATAAAGTCGACATCACAGGATGACATACTCACATTTATATGACACTATGGCCAGACATGCTTGAATACTGTAATGAATTTAACAAGGCCCATGATGGGGACCTCTTAGAATATGAGCTCCATGATTAAGGCAATAATGGCTTGTCCAATCAGGGAGAACTGTATGTGTACAGAATGTGGAGTGCAGGGATTACTAACAGTTTGGCTTTATGGCTGTATAAGGAGGTACCTGTCTGAGTGTTGATTTCTATGTAAATAAATCCAAATATTTTCTAAAGCTGGTAAGGTTTCCAGTTTCCACTACCTCCCCAGGCAGTGCATTCCAGATTCCCACTACCGTCTGAGTGATTTGATTTTCTCAAATCACTCTGAATCTCCTGTCCCTTACCCTAAAACTATGCTCCCTTGAACCTTTAACCAAGGGAAACAGCTGCTTCTGACTTACCTTCTCCATTCCCCTCAATCTTATAAACCTCAATCATGTCACCCTCAGCTTTCTCTGCTCTAAAGAAAATAATCCAGGCCTATTCAGTCTCTCCTCATAGCTCAAATGCTCCGTCCCAGGCAATACCTCCTCTGTACCCCCTTTAGTATTATTTTTCCTATAATGAGGTGACCAGAATTGCATACACTTCCTTAGGTGTGGCCTGTCCAATGCTCTATAAAGCATTATCTCCTTACTTTTATACTTTATGTCAGGACTGATAAAAGCAAGTCCCATATGACTTCTTAATTATCCTATTCATGTGCTTAAGTGACTTCAGAAATGACAAACACAAGGGGTCACAAGTTCAAGGAGAGGGGGCAAGGTTCGATATAGATATTCGAGGGATGTTTTTTGCACAGAAGTGGCGGAGGCCTAGAATGCACTATCAAGCAAGGTGGTTGAGGCAGACATGCTAGGATGATTTAAGATATATCTAGATAGCCACATGAACAGACTGGGAATAGAGGGATATAAACAGATGGTCTAGTTAGGAACACATGATTGATGCAGGCTTGGAGGACTGAAGGGCCTGTGCCTGTGTTGTATTGTTCTTTATTCTTTGTTAAGGGATCCATGAATAATTTCCCCAAGATCCCTCTGTTCCTCTGAGCTTCCTAGCATCCTGTCATTCATTAAATACTCCCTTGTCTTGTTTCTTCTTCCCTGAAAGTAGGCAGTCAGGTCGAGAAGGTTGTTAGGAAGGCATATGGAGTCTTGGCTTTTATTGGTAGAGGGATTGAATTTCGGAGCCGCAACGTCATGTTGCAACTGTACAAAACTCTAGTGCGGCCGCACTTGGAGTATTGTGTGCAGTTCTGGTCCCCACATTATAAGAAAGATGTGGAGGCATTGGAGAGGGTACAGAGGAGGTTTACCAGGATGTTGCCTGGTATGGAGGGCAGGTCTTATGAAGAGAGGCTGAGGGATTTGAGGTTGTTTTCGTTAGAAAGGAGGCGGCTAAGAGGGGACCTTATCGAAACATATAAGATGATTAGAGGTTTAGATAGGGTGGACAGTGATAGCCTTTTTCCTAGGATGGAGAAAGCTAGCACGAGGGGACACAGCTTTAAATTAAGGGGTGATAGTTATAGGACGGATATCAGAGGTAGGTTCTTTACCCAAAGGGTGGTTCGGGAGTGGAATGCCCTGCCTGCAGCAGTTGTAGATGCGCCAAGTTTGGTGGCGTTTAAGAGGTTAGTTGATAAGTATATGGAAGAGAAGGGAATGGTTTAGTTTGGAGGGGCATTGCTTTTTATATTGGTCGGCGCAACATCGAAGGCCGAAGGGCCTGTTCTGTGCTGTAATGTTCTATGTTCTATGTTCTTCCAAAGTGCATCACCTAACATTTGTCAGGTTATATCTCATCTGACCAACCCATCTATATCTACCTGAAGGCGATGACCATTTTCTTCACTATTAACTACCTTACTAATCTTGGTGTCTTTTGCAAATTTGCTTAACATTTTCCCCACGTATTCATTGATATCATTTATATGTTTATAACAACAAGGGTCCCAGTGCACCACTGGACACTAGCTTCCAGTCACTCAAGTACTGTTCTACCACCACCCTTTATGTCCTTTTGCTAAACCAATTTCTGATCTATCTCTCCAAGTTTTCTGCAATTCCATGTTTCTTATCCTTTTCAATCAGTCTCTCCATGTGGGACCTTGTCAAAAGCTCTAAGGATGCACAATGGTATAGCTGTTAGCACTGTTGCCTCACAGTGTTCAATTCCAGCCTCAGATAAATGTCTGTGTGGTATTTGCATGATCTCCCTGTGTCTGTGTGGGTTTCCTCCAGGTGCCTGGGTTAGCAAAAAACCTCACTTATTGTGCTGTCTGGAGACAATATACATCTCTATAACCTGTGCTCAGTGCTTCATCCGCTCACATTGTTAGCAACTTTAAGACTTGAATAGCAGGTTAGGTGTATAGATTTGCATTCTAATCAGTAATCTGTAAACAGTCTGTGCTGTTATATGTGCTGTTTGAGACCAAAACACCTCATTCACCTGACGAAGAGGACAGCCTCGAAAGCTTGTGAGTTAACTATCAAAGTGGACTTAAACCTGTTGTTGTCAGACTTCTTACTGGAATTGTCGGTACAGGCGCAATGGGCCAAAAAGCCTTCCTTCACTGTAGGATTTCTACGATTCTTTGAAAAGCTTGGCTAAAATCCATATAAATTACATAAACTGAATTCCTCTCATTCACAGACTTGATCACATTTTTGAAAAATTCTAACTAATTTACTAGACATGAGCTCCTTCTGACAAAGTTCTTCCGTACCTTTCCAAGTGGATATTACGCCTTTCCCTCAGAATTTTCCTCAATAATTTCTCTAACACTGACATGCAACTCACTGGTCTGTAATTTCCTGGTTCATCCCTACCATATTTCTTGAAAAATGGAATCACATTATCCACAGTCTAGTCCTCTGGCACTTCTCCCATGGTCAGAGAGGAGTTAAAAATTTTCCCCTGTCATTTCCTGCCTCACCTCCCACAGCAGCTTAGGATGCAATTCATCTGGGCCAGGGGATTTGTCCATTTTTAAGCCTGCAGAGCCTCCAAAAGCTCCTCATTTCCAATGAAACTGTGCAAGGTTCCCACATATACACATTTTTTATCAATAATGTAATCATTGAAATGTTTCTTCTCATCCTAAAAACCCGAGTCCATAAATATAAGCTAGCTACTACTAAATCCAATCAGTGATTCAGGAGAAACTTCTTTACCCAGAAAGTGGTGAGAATGTGGAGCTAGTTACCACAGGAATGTTTGAGGCAAATGGCACATATGCATTTTAAGGGAAACTATAGATAAATATGATGGAGAAAAAGGAATAGAATGGTATGTGAAAGGATGAAGGAGACGCATGAAGAGCAAAAACACCAGTACAGACCAGGTTGGATGAATTTCTGTACTGCACGTTGTTTGAACTTTGCAGTTCAAGGGAGGGCAATTGACATTGATGTGTACACTCATTAACCCAAGGTGTTGTGGCAACCTTGCCAATTCCACTCTGTACTTTTTCAGTGTTTTCATACAACTGTTCAACCTGTCATTGATTAAGCAAACAAATTGGTCACAAAGATCACTAAATATCAGCAGATGTCATAAAGAAGTTGCAGTTAAAATAATTTGCGTTAACTATTTGAATAAAACTTTTCCAATGAAAACGATATAGTTTAGGGAGAGTGGGAATTAAAGTTTGTTTATGTATTAAGGTCACAAATAGAACATAGAACATTACCGCACAGTACAGACCCTTCGGCCCTCGACGTTGCGCCGGCCAGTGGACCCTCTAACCTAAACTATTCCAATATCATCCATATGCCTATCCACCGAACATTTGAATGCCCCAAAAGTAGGCGAGTCCACAACTGCTGCAGGCAGGGCATTCCACGCCCTCACCACCCTCTGTGTAAAGAACCTGCCTCTGACATCCGTCCTATAACTACCACCTCTTAATTTAAAGTTATGTCCCCTCGTGTTGGTCATCACCATCCGAGGAAAAAGGCTCTCACTATCCACCCTATCCAGTCCTTTGATCATCTTATAAGCCTCAATTAGGTCACCGCGTAACCTTCTTCTCTCTAATGAAAATAACCTCAGGTCCCTCAGCCTTTCCTCATAAGGCCTTCCCACCATACCAGGCAACATCCTGGTAAACCTCCTCTGCACCCTTTCCAATGCTTCCACATCTTTCTTATAATGCGGCGACCAGAACTGTACGCAATACTCCAAGTGCGGCCGCACCAGAGTTTTGAACAGTTGTAACATAATCTCACGGCTCCTAAATTCAATCCCTCTACCAATAAAAGCTAACACACCGTATGCCTTCTTAACAACTTTATCAACCTGGGTGCCAACTTTCAAAGAGCTATGTACACGGCCTATGTAAATAGACTTACATTAACACTGCAATGAATTTATTGTGATAATCCCCAAGTTTCCACACTCCAGCACCTGTCTGGATGCACTGAGGGAGAATTTGGCAAATGCTGTGGGAGAAAATTGGACCACCCAGAGGAAACCTATGCAAACACAGCGAAAGTGTGCAGACATTGCACAGAAAGTGATCCAGGCTGGGAATTGAACCTGGGTCCTGGCAAGGGTATAAACTAAGCAGTTCTAACCATTGCGCCACCATGCTGGCAAGGGTATAATGAGGTGAACGGCCTACTTTGGTTCAGTGAAATACTATGGTTCAGTGGTGACTGTAGATGGTGTGGTAGAACTTCCCCATGGACAATAACATTCCAGGTCCAACCTTGCCTTGTGCTGAGATGGTTGATCTTACCTGAGTTAGAAGTAGCTACGGTGCAGTTATAGCTAATGATACATTCAATGAGTACGGACAAGTGACACAAAAGTTCTGGCCCCTACTTATTCCTGCTGACCAGTGACACCTGCTGGAGGTTGTGGGATGTCAGGTGAGAACGTGACCAAAACGAGCACCGTGAACATTTGGCACTTTTGCAACAGAAAGGATTTGGCTTCAAGGCAAAATGGGCAAGTTTCAGAAAAGATACTAAGATAAGAGATGCTGAAAATGCCAATCAACTTAACACTCAAAAGATTTGTAAACATTAACAAATTAATGCTGCTGTCTCAGTAATTAGTAAGGATCTCACTGTGCTAGCAGGTCCTTGTGCTAGACACTCAATGGGGACTGTGCAGTGTGAGTGCACCTCTCAGGTTGTGAGCAGAGGGAGAGAATGATAGAATCATCTGTCGTTTTGGAGATAAAAGTTTGCAAAGACAGCCAGGTTTAGCAATGGCTGAGAGCAGGTCAGAATGTAGTCTTGTTACCAAACCTAAGGACAGATATATTCACCATGGAAGGATCTTGACAGAGATTTACTGAAATGATACTGAGGGAGTTAAAAGGGATTAATTATGGGATAAAATGCTGCAAAATTTCAACAGGTCAAGCAGCATCTGTGGAGAGGAAATCAGAGTTAATATTTCAAACCCATATGACTCTTGCATATATTTGGTTCAGCTTTTATTTTTTGATTTGATTTGATTTGATTCATTACTGTCACTAGTATTAATATGCAGTGAAAAGTACTGTTTCTTGCATGGTATACAGACAAAACATACCATTCATAGAGAAGGAAACAAGAGAGAGCAGAAAGTAGTGTTACAGTCATAGCTGGGATGTAGAGAAAGATCAATTTAATGCAAGGTAAATCCATTCAAAAGTCTAACAGCAGCAGGGAAGGAGCTTTTCTTGAGTAGGCTGGTACATGATCTCAGATTTTTGTATCATTTCCTCAAAGGAAGAAAGTGGAAGAGAGAATGTCTGGGGTGCATGGGATCCTTAATTATACTGGCTGCTTTGCCAAGACAGTGGGAAGTGTAGACAGAGTCAATGGATGGGGGGCTGGTTTGTGCGATGGGCCACATTCACGATCTTTTATAGTTTCTTGTGGTCTTGGGAACAGCAGGAATCATACCAAGCTGTGATACAACTAGAAAGAATTCTTTCTATGGTGCATCTGTAAAAGTCATAGCTGACGTGCCAAATTTCCTTAGTCTTCTCAGAAAGTAGAGGCATTGTTGGGCTTTCTTAACTAGAGTGTTGGCATGGGGGGCCTGGGACAGGATATTGGTGATCTCAACACCATAAACTTGAAGATGTCAACTCTTTCTAATTCGTCCCCTTTGATGTAGTCGGGAACATGTTCTCCTTTACACTTCCTGGAGTCGATGACAATCTCCTTCGTATTGTCGACATTGAGGGGGAAGCTATTGTTGCCACAGCAATTCACCAGATTCTTTATCCCATTCCTGTCTTGTCATTGTTTGAGATCTGATCCACTACAGTAGTGTCATAGAAAGCTTGAAAGTGGAATTGAAGCGGGAGAATCCATCAAAAAGATTCATGCAATGTTGTCTGAGGTCTTGAGTTTAGAATATTAAAGAAATATGAACTTGAAGTACTTAACGATTAAAGAATTTGATAACATTGAAACATAGAAACTATTTCCATTAAAGGAGAAATTCAAAACAGGAACTCAGAGTGAAATCAGGAAGAACTTTCCACACAAACTCCAGTGAAAATTTATAAGACTCGATAGATTTTTGTTGGATGACAGTATCAGAGATGGAATAAATGCAGCTAGGTGGAGTTGAGGTATAGATTAGCCATGATATAATTAAATGCAAGAAGATACTTGAGGGGCTAAATGGCCTACTAAGACAGTAACCATCATCAAATTAGATAAGACAATCAGCTTAGTGGGAAAATGTTCTTTATTTTGTACTGTGGTGTGAAGTTGCGTTGCACTGATTTAAACAATTCTGAGCTGAACAGTTGCTTGAGACGCTGTCTGAGACATTAAACAATATGACAATTTATTTCTGGCATAATTTTACTCAGGTGCAGGCTTTCAGTCTTGTGGAGCTCCATGGACCTTTAAAAATAACAGGTGTGACCCAGGTCTGGATACAGACGTCCAATCCCCTTTCCAACAAATCCCATTTTCTATGCTATTAGAAAGCTTCAGGGTGCGACTCACACATGATAGCCCATACTTACTGCTAAGTTCAAATGAATCCAATTTTTGCTGCAGCAAGAGCTCCAACCCTTAGTAGGGAGTTACTAATTGGTGGATAGACACAAATGTCATTCATATCCCCAGCCCTTTAAACATTTTAAATAAAGACAACCTATGTTAAGAGAGTTGAAAAATGCCTGTTCTATTGATTCCAAATTTTTTTATTGACATTATCCCAAGGGATACGATTATGTCATTATTAATGCTTGGCTGCTTTCTACAAGGCATCATAAATTCAGTGGAGGACCGTAAGTTCAGTGCCAGCTCAAAGAGGGTCTTAAAGTATTAACTGTCTTTGATGTCTGTTAAAAAAAGGGCAGAGTTTAACAGACCTTATTGCCAACAGCATCATCCAATCTCTCCAAAGTCAAAGGAATTTTGTACAGTCCACCACATTTTGTGCACTCCCCCCCTACTCCTGTCACAACAAGGCAATAAAATTCTATCCCAAGTTTCTTTGTTGTTATGAGGGATTAAGTACTTGAGGGGATTGGAACTTTTTAAATGGATTTTTGTGATTGTGAAGTGTGAGGCGTGAGACACAGAGTGTCTAATATTTAACAAAACAACTGAAATGACATCCTAGAGAAATGAGATGGACCTTTAAACACTCAGCCTTGGTACTCGGCAGCCCCTGTGATCATTTCAGATGCAGCTGGAGATAATAGTCCTGACTCCCAAACTTTACCCCACCCTCACCATCCCCCCCCCCACCACCCCCACCATGAAGCTAAGATCCCACCATTTGGGTGAGTTTCTTCTGAGGCAGGTACGGTGAGCCAGGAGAGCAAAAATCAGGGCTGAAGTGTTTTCTCTGCTCACCTTTGAAAAGATGTAGAGATGCTGGCGTTGGACTGGGGTGGTAAGAACTCAGTAAGAATTTAGCAACGCCAATTTTAAATCCAACCGATTTATTTGATAGTAAATTTGCGAGCTTTCGACACTCTTGTGCCTTCGTCAGGCAAATGCAGTGTTCTGGTCTGCAATAGCACACATATCATCACAGACAGTCACAGATTGCTGATTAGAATGCGAATCCTTACATCCAACCTGCTATTCAAGTGTTAAAGTGGCTAACAATGTGTGTGAAGGGAATCCTGAGCATTGGTTAGAGAATTGTGTATTTTCTCCAGACAGCACAGTAAGTGAGGTTTTTTGCTAACCCAGGCAAGTTACGGGGGTTACAGATAGTGTGTCATGAAGCCAAGATCCCTATTAAGACCGTCCTCATGTGTGCGGAACTCGGCTATCAGTCTCTGCTCAGCGACTCTGCGTTGTCGTGTGTCACGAAGGCCCCCTTGAAGAACGTTTACCCGCAGGTTGGAGGCCGAATGCCCATGACTGCTGAAGTGTTCGCCCACAGGAAGCGAACTGTTTTGCCTGGTGATTGTTGAGCGATGCTCATTCATCCGCTGTTGTAGTGCCTGCATAGTCTCCCCAATGTACCATGCTTCGGGACATCCTTTCTTGCAACGTATTAGGTAGACAATGTTGGCCGAGTTGCAAGAGTATGTACCGTGTACCTGGTGAATGGTATCCTCACGTTTGATTATGTCGTCCATGTCTATGATCTGGCAGGTCTTGCAGAGGTTGCTGTGGCAGGGTTGTGTGGTATTGTGGTCACTGTTCTCCTGAAGGTTGGGTTTCAAAGGTTGACCTTTGAAAAGATCAAAGAAGCAGAAGTGAGAAACGTGTGAAGTTTCTATGTTACATCCCTTCAGTTACTGTATTGGGAAATGGGAAATGAGATCCCTCTGAGACTAGATGTCATCTGTAGATAGACAAGAATTAGTATTACTATGTTTAGATGCACTTAGTCTCGTTGACATTTGCTGTTGGGTTTTCTAGGCGGAGAATGTCTGGTCAAATTAGGAGGCTCTGAAACCCTGGTAAGAAGAGTGAATAACAAAATGAAAAGGGAAGAGATTTGAAAGGGATTCTGACGATGACACTCATTACTTTCCATTGCAGTTTTCTATTCATTATCAGCAATTTTGCTGCTTTCAGTTAGGTTTGACTGGAACTCATACCCAAGGGACTAGAGTTAGTACATCAATTATTACAACAATGCTCTCGTACAAGGGTCATTTTCTTCAGTTACAGCTCCAGGACATGCACAGTTAGAACAAGGGCTTTGTTTAAATTAACATTCATTTCACCAGCTAATACCACTCTTGGAGTTCTTTGCATTTATCCTAGAATGTGCCCCAAGCTTTCTCATGCACGTACGGCCTTTATTTAAATCTTAGTGCAATTGTTTATGTTTGTAAAGGGGTGTATTTTGCCAGTGTAACGTACTTGTAAGATGCTTTATCCCTTTTATAAGAGGTAACAGTACAATATGCAGCAATGCACCAAAGCTTCTTCAGCAGCACATTCCAAACTCTGACTTCCACCACCTAAAAAGGCGAGGGCAGCAGGGACTGCATCACCTCCAGTTCTCCTCCAGATTACCCTTGATAAGGCCTTTAGCTGCATAGAACATGAATCTGTGTATGGGTGTCATTTTCTTGCAGCATACTGGAACAGTGACTATTTCCAAATCTAGAATGATAGAATCATCATAAACTTGAATAGTGTCTGTTGCAGGAGTGAGAGAGAATGGTTAAAAAAAAAAGTTGGTAGAGTTTGTCATTCAAAGTAGGTAATTTTGCATTAACATCAAAGAAAAGGCAAATGGATATGCCCATAATTTTGACTTTCTTAAAACTCTCATATGTGTCAAATCAATTAAGCCTTCTTTTCTAGCAAAATATACATCTTTGCAAAATAATGCCACTTTAAGCACAGTTTACACTTTTTTCACCCAAGCTGGACATTGTACTGTGAATCAATGAGCACTTCCACAATTTAGGTACAGCATTGCACGTATGTGATATTGATGGGCACATGCTGATGAGACCGCTGAGGTTTCTTTGTCCATAACCCTTGCATTTGAGTTGGTTGGGCATGCTGTGTCTATAATCCTGAGTTTGACAGTGCATTGCTGTGCAACATCTTTGAATCTAACTTGACAAATTCAAATTGGACTGCCAAGACTTTGGCTTTTTTTAAAGGTTGAATGAATCAACCTCCGTGAGGTGATCTTCTGTAATTCATAGAATTGAAGACTTTTCCATTAATTGGTGTTGTATCTGTAAGTCTCAGTTATTTCCAATCAGTTTACTTATTCAAAGTTTTACCCCAGTGCACTTATCTACAAAATGAACAAAGGATAGACACAAGTAGAAGTTTAATAAGTTTATTAATAATATTACTATTAAACTTTAAATCAGTCACATAAAACAAGAGGATACCCCAGATTCAATTGTACTACCCGCAAAGATGGTTTGGTTAAACTGCAGGATCGATTCTCCGAGTCCCCCTGGTCTGTCATCATGAAATTGAGTTTCTATGGCAGCTTCTTCCTTCCTTTCTTTTCTGGTCAGTCTTCCAGATAGTCAAGGTCACCTTCCTCATCGAGCCTTCGCTGCTGGTGTGACAGAGATGTATACCTTTATTCCCTCCCTCCCCGTCTTTCCAGAAACTTCCCTGGCTTCCAACCAATGAAGTCTTGGGAGGGTGTCCCAACGTCCAATGGATTTCCTGATGTCTGCCTGACAGGACACCGGGGTCCGGTCCCAGGTATCCATCTCCATGGTGTTGCTTACATGCCCATGGAAGACTTCTGCAGAAAATGCAGATGTATGGGATAGAGGGTGACTTAGCTAATTGGGTTAGGAATTGGCTAGCAGATAGAAGACAGAGGGTGGTGGTTGATGGGAGATATTCATCGTGGAGTTCGGTGACAAGTGGTGTGCCTCAGGGGTCTGTTTTGGGGCCCCTGCTGTTGTAATTTTTATAAATGATCTGGATGAGGGTATTGAGGGATGGATCAGTAAATTTGCAGATGACACTAAAGTCGGTGGAGTGGTAGATAGTGAAGAGGGGTGTTATAGTTTACAGAGTGACTTGGACAAGTTGCAGAGCTGGCCGAGAGGTGGCAAATGGAGTTTAATGTGGAAAAGTGTGAGGTAATGCACTATGGCAGAAATAATAAATGTGTAGAGTATAGGGCAAATGGTAGGATTCTTAGTAGTCTAGATGAACAGAGGGATCTTGGTGTGTATGTGCATAGATCCTGAAAGTAGGCAGTCAGGTCGAGAAGGTTGTTAGGAAGGCATATGGAGTCTTGGCTTTTATTGGTAGAGGGATTGAATTTCGGAGCCGCAACGTCATGTTGCAACTTACAAAACTCTAGTGCGGCCGCACTTGGAGTATTGTGTGCAGTTCTGGTCCCCACATTATAAGAAAGATGTGGAGGCATTGGAGAGGGTACAGAGGAGGTTTACCAGGATGTTGCCTGGTATGGAGGCAGGTCTTATGAAGAGAGGCTGAGGGATTTGAGGTTGTTTTCGTTAGAAAGGAGGCGGCTAAGAGGGGACCTAATCAAAACATATAAGATGATTAGAGGTTTAGATAGGGTGGACAGTGATAGCCTTTTTCCTAGGATGGAGAAAGCTAGCATGAGGGAACACAGCTTTAAATTAAGGGGTGATAGTTATAGGACGGATATCAGAGGTAGGTTCTTTACCCAAAGGGTGTTTCGGGAGTGGAATGCCCTGCCTGCAGCAGTTGTAGATGCGCCAAGTTTGGTGGCGTTTAAGAGCTTAGTTGATAAGTACATGGAAGAGAAGGGAATGGTTTAGTTTGGAGGGGCATTGCTTTTTATATTGGTCGGCGCAACATCGAAGGCCGAAGGGCCTGTTCTGTGCTGTAATGTTCTATGTTCTATGTAACTTGCTGCCAGATAAGGTAACTGTAAGAACTCTAGGTGACTAAAAGTCTGGCCCAATTTGGATTCCAACAGTGGGCCGGTGCATTTCAATGAGGTACAATGATCTCCTGTTTGGTGTCAGTAGAGTGGAATGATCCTTGATGGCTGTTTGATGGGCCAGGCCCAGATATGTTCCTGTGTCTTTGAATATCTGACTTTCGCCAAGTCGGGTCTGCCCAAAGTATGATTGTGTTTGATTTTAATATGCCCAATTCATTAATTTTGGATAACCAATTTAATCAGCCTTAAAACTAGATCCTGATTATATTACATATTCTCTCCTCTTGATCCCGTGAGCATCAGCGAACCAGATCACACAATCCTTACCAAACCATCTCAGCACACAAGAACACCAAATCTGGGATTGACCATTTCATCCCTAACCTACAATAGTAACAACAAATTTAAATGAAATAAAGTAATAAAAGAAGCAATAAAGAAACAACACATCAATAGAGTATATATAAAACAAAGCAATAAACAATAAAAAAATGTACAATTTAGGTCGGTGGTCGTTCTGAATCCACACAGGGCATGTTCATTTTCATACGAGCACATGACTGTCTTGTCGGTGTATTCTCATTTCTATAGACTGGTGCCTATGAGCTTCTCTCCTTTCTTAAGGTGTCAGAGTCAAATAACAAGAACAAAGAGCAAAACAGCACGGGAAACAGGCCCTTCGCCCCGAGCCCGCGCCGCCACCCCGATGTTCCCACCTGTACCCATGATCCCTGTCTACGTTTATAGTTATCTATAAATTCAATCCAATTTTGGATTGAAACCAAATTTGAGACAATGTAGGAAGAATTTGTTCTGCCAATTAGCCTAAGAGCACATTTTTGGGATGTGGGAGGAAACCGGAGCACCTGGAGAAACCCATGCAAGCACGGGGAGAATGCGCAAACTCCCACAGACACGGGCCCAAATCCATGTATCTGCACAGCACAGCGATAGTCACTGAGCTGTTCTGTTACCCATCAAATGGTCCAGGTCAAGCATACACTAACGACGTGAAGCACTAGGATACTCTCGAAAAAAATCCAAGAGCAGCCCTCTCATGACCCATCGCGTGTATGCCCCTTGTTAGACAACAAGGCGGACCAAAGCACCTGTAGGATAAAAACAAGTACATCAATATCATCATCTATTTACACACTTCCCAGGGACTTCCAAGGCTCATAATGCCTATTTTAAGTCAGTTTTCTATACCCCTCCATTCCCATTCTGTTCATGTGCCCATCTAAGTATCTCTTAAATAACTCCAGAGTGACTGCCTCCACCACTTTACTTGGCAGCGCATTCCATACCCCCACCACCCTCTGTGTGAAAAAACTCCCTCTAGCATTCAAATTATACCTTACCCGTCTCACCCTAAGCCCGTGACCCCTCCTGCTATTTGAGTCCCTCCTAGGAAAAAGCTTAACCCTGTTTACTCTATCTATACCCCTCATAATCTTGTACACCTCTATTACATCTCCTCTAAGTTTACGTCTTTCTAAAGAAAACAGCCCCAATTTACCTAACTTCTCCTTGTAACTCAGACCTTTCATACCAGGCAGCATCCTGGTAAACCTCTTCTGCACTCTCTCCAGAGTCTCCACGTCCTTCCAGTAGTAAGGCGACCAGGACTGGATGCAGTATTCCAAATGAGGTCTAACTAACGTTTTATACAACTGCAACATTAAAGGCCAGCTCTTGTACTCTATACCCCTTCCCATAAAGGCTAGCATACTATATGCTTTCTTCACAACCTTCTCCACTTGCTCTGCCACCTTCAGAGACTTGTTCACCTGCACCCCCAGGTCCCACTGCATTTCTATACTCTTCATAGGTCTACCCTTTATCATATACCTCCCCCCTACATTCTTTCTCCCGAAATGCATCACCTCACATTTATCAGGATTGAATTCCATCTGCCATCTGTCTGCCCAAGCTACCAGCCTATCTATGTCCTGCTGCATCGCCTGACAATGCTCCTCACTATCCGCAAGTCCAGCCATCTTTGTATCGTCTGCAAACTTGCTGATCACTCCACTTACTCCCTCTTCCAAGTCATTTATATATATTACAAATAGAAGAGGTCCCAGTACCGAGCCCTGCGGCACATCACTAGTGACCAACCTCCAGCTAGAAAAATACCCTTCCACTATTACTCTCTGTCTCCTATTACCAAGCCAGTTACTTATCCATCTAGCTACCTATCCTTGTATCCCATGAGCCTTGACCTTTTCAACTAACCTCCCACGAGGGACTTTGTCAAACGCCTTACTGAAATCCATTTAGATGACATCAACGGCTCACCCTTCGTCCACCGTTTTCGTCACCTCCTCAAAAAATTCTGCCAGATTCGTAAGGCACGACCTCCCCTTAACAAAGCTCTCTGGTATCCCATCCAGAGATCTCTCCTTTAATAATCCCTATATTTTCGGCCTCAAAAAGTCTCAACTCAACCTTAACTTTTAATATTACAGGAACCCACAAAACCACGCCTAGTGTTCCTTGACAACTATCATGAGACCAGACCTTGGTCAATGGCCGTAATTGACAGTTAGTGACATTGAGATGTCTTTTCTCCTAGTACAGATGTTCAATCTGTTCGTCACTGATCCAGGACGGAACTTCCCTCCTGCTAACCTGGTTGAGGTTCTCTCTTAACTGCTTGATGATCCATTTCCCATAGATGCTACACAGGTTTCGATTCTGCTACCTGGCATCATCTTCCATCACCCAGCCCCCCTCAGGTGATCTGATGAATAGTTTGGGCATGTCTTTTTAGTACAGTAACTATAAACTACTGGCCCTGTTCTTAGCCAACTCTCACTCAGCATCTTGCTGAGCATTTTCATTTAAGCTGTCCAAGGTCTGTTTAACTTATCAGGTTACGACTCTGAGCTTATTATCCAAATCAGCCAGATCCAGTGCCTTAATAGTGTGTACGCCCATCCCGTATGCAGTTGCTAGATTGTTCATGATTTCCCTCCTATTGAGCACCTTTGAAGGTGTCTCTTCTCCTGCTTGTGTCCCAGTCTTTTGGCTTGACAGCCTCTGGCTCAAGTGAAGGTACAATTTTCTAAGTGGGGAGGGAGACCAGTCTGGTAATTCTGTTTCCAGCTAAATCTACCACTACCAATACCAATCCATAGTGTGTGTTATTGAATAGTTTTCCCTATGTGTTTTAGTATCAACTCATTTTGGGACCCTGGAGTCATTTTGGGACAAGTGGGGATGGATGTACTAACAGTTGGTCTTAACCTATTCTTAATTTCATAGTATATGTATTCATTCTGAGCAACCTTACCAGGACACTTCTTTCCTAATTCCAGCCCTTTTTCTGGGCCGTGAGCTGTGCAGGTTAGCTCCATGCACCCATGGTTAGTGTACATCCATCAATCACTAGTGAGGGTTGCCCCTAGGGAGCAGTAATCAGGGCTCCCATTACCTTTCCTGTACACCACTCTTTGGTTATTACACCCTATGCCTTTGGAATCAATTGCGGTCCATCTGATCCCAGCTGCGATTCACCAGATGTCAGGAGGACGGTAGATGATACTCTTATTAGGATGTACCTATAGGATGCCATTCTCACATTTACCTGCATCTAGTGGAACGAACCACATATATCTAGGGTATGGTAGGCTAATCTTGTGATCTTCAGTTGATGCGGTGTCTGTTGCTCAGTCTGAGATGAGGAGTCCCAGATAGCAATGAAATATATAGTTCATTCTGGGGGACATCAAGGTAGCACCTGTTAATTCTTATTAATACCTAATTCTCTTTTCCTTTACTTACAAGGATGTCATATGTCTTCCTTCTTCTAAAAAAAAAAACAAATAAATAAATAAATGCATAATAAAGGCCCAATAGTGTCATACAAAGAGTTGGTAGGCAATCAGTGTTTACGGGGTTGAGTGGAGTAAGGGGTATGCGGAGCATGAAAATAAAATTTTGGGTAGTGGCATGTGTCCTTGTTGTCAGAGAACTATGGCACAGTATAACAATACATTCTTCATCCCACAAACAAACTGTGATGTGTCGGAAGATTATGGTGCAATATAACGTGGGTGGATAAGAAGTTCTTTTCGATTGAATGATGTGTGGAATGGGCAGATAAAGCTATTTTCAATTTGAACAGTGTGTCCAGGTACCCATTACGTTCTCTCTGGAAGTGCGCGCTAGGTCGAGTTCTTCTGGGAGTTCTGGTACCAGGAGAGCCACAGGGTATAAAGTTTTCCGGTGTCCCGGAGTCCTTTTAGTCAAGCTTCCCTTAGACAGAACCTTCCTCCTGACATCCGGTGAATTGCAGCTGGGACTGGATGGGCTGCAATCGATTCCAGAAGCATAGTTGGATGTTTGGGACTTGGGGTACTGGGTGTGTGTTATAGTGGCTTGTCAGGCCGGTCCTTCGAAGGGCATGGGTAGGGGTCCACCATCAGGGAACCTCTGAGATGGTCGTGTGAAGTAGAACATAGAACATAGAACATTACAGCGCAGTACAGGCCCTTCGGCCCTCGATTTTGCGCCGGCCAGTGGACCCTCTAACCTAAACTATTCCAATGTCATCCATATGCCTATCCACCGAACATTTGAATGCCCCCAAAGTAGGCGAGTCCACAACTGCTGCAGGCAAGGCATTCCACACTCTCACCACTCTCTGTGTAAAGAACCTGCGTCTGACATCCGTCCTATAACTACTATCTCTTAATTTAAAGTTATGTCCCCTCGTGTTGGTCATCACCATCCGAGGAAAAAGGCTCTCACTATCCACCCTATCCAATCCCCTGATCATCTTATACGCCTCAATTAGGTCACCGCGTAACCTTCTTCTCTCTAATGAAAATAACCTCAGGTCCCTCAGCCTTTCCTCATAAGGCCTTCCCACCATACCAGGCAACATCCTGGTAAACCTCCTCTGCACCCTTTCCAATGCTTCCACATCTTTCTTATAATGCGGCGACCAGAACTGTACACAATACTCCAAGTGCGGCCGCACCAGAGTTTTGTACAGTTGTAACATAACCTCATGGCTCAAAGTGTCTTACAGGCTTGAGCAAAATGGTTGGTTGCCTACAGTTAAAACACTGTGCTTGTGGGGGTGGGCCTCTGGGCTCAGCTCTGTATTATTCTCAATGTCAGGGGTTGGGCATATGGCCTTGTGGTTCCCTGTGTTAGCGATAGCAGGGCTGTCTGTCTGTTTAGGGTTTGCTGGTCCCCTGACGTTTTGGTAACACCTACAGTCCTAGGCAAAATGGTTGGGTTGGCTGCAGTTATAAGACAGTGCTTGTGGAGGTGATATGTAGGGTTGGTTTTGTCTTGTTCCCTGTACCTGCGGTTGGGAATATATCGGGGTTTTGTGTAGGGCTGCAGTTCTCTGCATCGATGATTGACAGGGGTATATGAGGGTGGATGCCCTGAGTTTCCTTATCCCCTGTTTCCACCTCCCCAATCGTTACGCCAAACCAGGTCTGTGTAGATCGAATTCATTTTTCCGTGCTTTGTGGACTTGGGGGTATCTATTTGTCTGACTTCCCATTCCCACATGCAAGCCATTTTGCAAATGGCCCAGGCTTCCGTATATGTATTATCTTTGGAGTCAAAATTCTTACAGGCTTTCCAGGCGTCATGTGCTGTAAGGGTCTGGATTCACATGGACCAGTGATTTGTGTTTAATTGGACTCTATTTAAAAACCACAACAAATTGGTTGCATAGTCAGCCAGCGTATGTCAGCAGGTGCTCCCCTCTCTTTTGTTGGTAGTTGTTAAAGTTGTCATCCCTATTATAGTCTATGGCAGTCAGATCAGCTGCTTTCATTTCTGATAGGGTTCCCCCAGCCACATTCTGGGGCTCGGGTAGAGTGGAACAGAAGGTGGGACTTGAACATAGCAGAATATTTTTAACCTCTTTTGCCTCGTCTAGACTGTTTAAAATATGGAACTGGGTGATGTGGTCAAAGAGAACATGTGTATCTCCAGAGGATTCGAATACTCCATCACTGTAGCAACGTCAGTGAGTTGGGTCATGGTATATGGGGTTATATAAGTCACATTCTGCCCATCCTGTTATCGAGTGGTGACCAGATTCACCAGTAGGGGAACTGGATCAGTGACTGGACTTATTGGGAGGGGGACCGGATTAGGTGCTGAGACTGAGTGTTCAGGGATGGGAGCTGGATTAGATGGTGCCGTTGGTTCCATTACCAGGAATGGAGGTGGGGATCCATAGTCGGCAGTGTCGTTAGCTGTTGCATGACGGCAGGTATCCTCTTCTAAAGCCCCCCCTGCCTCTAATCTACCCCTGGCTCACTATTCGAGGGTTTTGTATAGTTACTGGCCCCTTGGTCTGTCTTGGTTGAAAGCCTTTAAATGGTGGCTTTTCCCCATTGTGCCTTTGCAGTGGCTGCGCCAAGCTTGAGATTGTGCCTCAGCACGTAGTCCTGAACCTTGGAATGTGGCAGTCTGCAACACTCGGTCAAGGACAAATCTTTGCACTGGAAGTTTCAGGCGGACCAAGGAGTATCATTCACTGAGCTGATGACCCTCCAGTAGCGGTTGATATTTATCTCAGTGTGCATCCCTGGAAACAGCCCGTCGAGCACAGAGTCCTGAATCATGAACTGCTCGAGATGAACTTTGGCAAATACCACTGCATCTCACTCTGGACCTTCTTTGCAAAAGCACATTCCACAAAGGAGGTGTGCGACCATCTCATCAGCCTCGCAGCCACTTTGAGGGCAGCGTGCAGTGGTGTTGAGACTTCAAACGTGCATGAAGGATCTGATGGGAAGTGCCCTCCTCAAAACCAGGTCTTGGTGCTTGTTTGAAAGTCCTGGTGATGAGGCATTCTGCCACACGACACTAACTGTCTGCTCAGGGAACCATCTAACATGATCCACCATCTCTTTTCCTTCAGGGCTTCAAGGACATTACGCGCTGACAACTGCTTGATCGCTACGTGGTCAAAGATGTGTTTCTGGACAAATTTCTCCACGAAGGACAGGTCTGTGGTACAGTCCAACAACTCGCAATGTTCTGCTGCAGAGTGGCCAGACCCATCCTCTGGAACACCGGAACAGGTAGAACCTCAAAAAGTAATGGCAGTTGGTGTTAGCATACCGACTATCAATGCACAGCTTGATGCAGTCATTCACAAAGGTGGCCATCAGGATGAGAATGGTGTTGGAAACATTTTTCCCTCTATCCTCCAGAGATTTATGCATTGTGTCTGGAGGGAAGCAATCAGTCTTAGATCTCCAGATATATTTGAAGATGGCCTGAATTGCTGCTGCTGGGGATTAGGCAGACCCGTGCTACGTACAATAAAACGGAGAATACTTCACACTGGATGACCAAGTTATTGTCAGTGATAGAGAGGGAATGTTGCTCGCCAAACCCAATTTCTGCCATACTTTGATGATATACTCTTCCCAGTTTTTGCTGCACGCTCCCCCCCCCCACCCCCACCCCCCATCACTCCAAACCATATCCTTAGCTTTAAGGTAGTCTGCCCTGACGGTGAAGGGGACAAAGGATCTGTCAGCTCAGTTCCTGAAGAACATAGCTTCGCTCTTGCTCTGGTTGACTTTGGCTCTTGAGGCCAGCTTGAACTGCTCGCAGATGTAGAGAAGCCTGCGAACAGACAACGGGTCCGAGCAGTAGACAGCCATCTCATCCATGTACAGGGAGGCTTTGGGCTGCACGCCTCCGCTGCCTGGCATGGTAACCCCTTTAATGCCTGAGTTCTTTCTAATGGACGCAGCAAAGGATTCAATGTGACACGAAAAGGATGGAACAGAGAGAGCAACCCTATCTGACTCCAGACTTAACCTGAAAACTGATTCCCACCCATTGATTGAGATTGAGCTACTGATGTCTCTGTAGAGCAGTTGGATCCAATTGTAGATTCTCTTCCCAGAGCCCATTTTGGAGAGCATATCCATCACGTAAGTGTGCGATATTCTGTCAAACGCCTTCTCTTGTTCTCGGCTGATAAGGCAGATGTTCACCTGCCTGTCCTATAAGTAGGCAATTGTATCTCTGAGGAGTGTGAGGCTATCAGAGGTCTTTCTGCTGGGGACAGATTTGATCAGGATGGATCACTGACCCCACAGAAGACTTGACCCAGTTGGCCATGACCTTGGCTTTCACATTCAACAGTGAAATGGATCACCAATTTCTAATTTCTTGCTTTCTCCCCTTCTGCTTGTATATCAGGATAATTGTGCTTTTCCTCATGGATTCTGACATGCTACCTCGTAAACTTTCATCAAGTCCCACAAACGCCGAGTAAAATTCAGCCACTAAGCCTTCATGTCTGGGGATTTTACCCTTCTGGATTCAAAGGTCTTTGTCAGCTCATCCAGAGATAACGGTCTGTCCAGGCTCTCCTGCTCACCATCATGTGAGATCTTGATGATAGACAATTGGGAAGACTGGGAAGTTGTGCTATCTGTTGGCTTCATACAGATGACACAGTCTGGCATAGAAGGATTTACAGATCCTCAGAATGTCAAACTGCAATGACTTTACAGAACCGTCTTCTTCCTTCAGGCAACTGATCACAGAGCTCTCTCTGTCCACCTTTTGGAAAAAGAAACATGAGCATATTTCATCCTGCTCCATGGAGTGGACCCTGGATTGTAAGTTGACCTTGGAGGCCACTGTGGCAAAGAGCAAGGCTTGCCGGCTCTTCACCTCCTGGAGAACCTCCTTGACATCAACCCCTATCGGCTGCAGTTGGAGTTGGTTCTGCATGCTTTTTTGGAGTCGAGACATTTTCCCCCCATCTCTCCCTGGCCTTCTTGACCCCTTTGTGGATGAAGAATCTTTTGATGTTTTCCTTGATTGTTTCCCATCAGGGCGATGGAGACTCAAAGAAGAGTTTCACGGTTCTCCAACCCTGGTAAAATCCTTTTGAGTGCCTCGAGATTCTCTGTGATCAACAGTTTTACATTTAGCTTCCAGGACCCCTTGCCCACTTTCTGCTTTTCCTCTAAGTGACAGTCGGCCAGCAGGAGACAGTGGTCAGAGAAGAACACTGGCTTGATGTCGGTGGACCTGACCATAAGTACACAGGACACAAACAGGAATCAATTTTGGAGTGGACAGACCCGTCTGGCCATGACCACATATACCTACGCTGCGCTTCACCTACAGAGTTGCTGAAGACATCAGACAGCTTGTTTCCTGTGGGAGTCTGGACATATTGTCCAGTATGTTTGTGACCCTGCTGGATTGCCACGCCATGTCAATGATACAGTTAAAGTCTCTCTGGTCGGTCTTCTGGATGGTCAAGGACACCTCTCTCATCGAGCCTTTGCTACTGGTGTGACTGAGATGTGAGTCTTTATCTCCCTCCCTCCCCGGCTTTTCAGGAACTTCTCTGGCTTCCGACCAATGAGATCTTGGAGGGGAGTCCCAATATCCAGTGGGTTTCTTGATGACTGCCTGACTGGACTTCAGGGGTCTGCCTCCAGTTGCCCATCTCCATGGTGTTGCTTATATCAACCTGTTGACAAGATAATGTAATTCAGGAACTCTTGGTGACAGAAAGTCTGGCCCAATCTGGCAATAGGCCGGCGCATTTCAATTGGGTGTGATGATCTCTTGCTGAGTCTCAGTAGAGTGCAGTGATCCTTGATGGGTGATTGATGGGCCAGACCCAGATATGTTCCTCTGTCTTTAAATATTTGACTTTCATCAAGTCTGGCCTGCCGGAGGTCTGACTGTGTTTGATTTCAATATGACCAATTCATTAATTTTGGATAACCAATTTAATCAGCCTTAAAATTAGGCTCTGATTATATTGGCATACTGGTCACAAATTTGTTCATTAGTTAATGTGTCAAATATACATGTAGAAGCCAAGAGCTGTGAAGCTGTAGCATATTGGGCTCACAATCTCTCTGACATCTGTTTTGTAGTCACCCTAAGTATCTTTTAAGAGCACTTTCTGCCTTATCAAATGTTAATGTGTTTTTTGTGAGATGCTCGAATATTCACTGACCTTCTGCTCCCAGACAATATGTGAGTATCATCTTCTTGCAGATCACTGCTGCTTCCATACTCCCTGTAGCGAACAAGTAGGTCTTGTGACTAAAAATCCATTGGCCCCAAGGCATAGGTGTAGATCCCAGAGAAGAAATAAATGGTTCTGGGGCTGGTAAAGGTAACTTTTCCTCAACATCTTCATTGTCAGCTTGTTGTACATTTTATATTTCAAAGCTATGCAGAGATTACTCTAGTTTTTGTGTGTGTAACAATTTCATTCACATTAAAATGTCTGCTCCATGCTTCAGCAATCAAGCACAGTGAGCTCCAATAGTAAACAGACTCACATAATCAAACACAGTGTGGAACACAAAATTAATCAAGCCTTTTGAAATCCATGTTAACTAGTATTATCCTTCTCATTTCTAGATGTCCTTCTATTCTTTCTTTCGCTGGCAAAATTTTTATCTCAAAAGTAGCTATTTGCCAGATAATTCATCTGTTTTCTTTTACACACCTATGTTCTTTTCTATCATTATCTTAAAACTCATTATCATGTGATCTCTAGATTTTCCATTACATTTTCTTCCCTGATCAGCTCTGGTTCATTCCCAATTATGTTGGAGATGCTAGTTGGACTGAGGTAAGCACAGTAAGAAACAAGGTTAAAATCCAACAGGTTTATTTGGCAGCACAAGCTTTTGGAACATTGCCCCTTCATCAGGTGAGCAGGAATTATGTTCACAAACAGGGAATATGTAGGCACAAACTCAATTTACAAGATAATGGTTGGAATGTGAGTCTTTACAGGTAATCAAGTCTTAAAGGTACAGGCAATGTGAGTGGGGAGAGGGCCAAGCACAAGTGTCTCATCTAGGACAGTTAGTGAGATTTTGCAAGCCCAGGCAAGTCATGGGAATTACAGATAGTGTGACATGAACCTGACAACCTGGCTGAAACCATCCTCATATGTGTGGAACTTGGTTATCAGTTTCTGGTCAGCAATTCTGCATTGTTGTGTGTCATGAAGGCTGCCTTGGGGGACAGTTACCCAAAGATCAGAGGCTGAATGCCCATGATTGCTGAAGTGTTTCCTAATTGGAAGGGAACACCCTTGCCTGAGTGTCAAGCAGTATTCGTTTATGATTGTTATAGCATCTGTATGGTCTCCCCAATGTACCATGCCTCAGGACGTCCTTTTCTGGGGGCACTCGTGCTTGGCTCTCTCTCCACTCACATTGTCTGCACCTTTAAGATGTGATTACATGTAAAGACTCACAGTCCAACCATTATTTTGTAAATTGATTTTGCGTCTACATATATGCCATGATGAAGGGGCATTGCTCCGAAAGCTTGTGCTGCCAAATAAACCTGTTGGACTTTAAGCTGGTGTTGTGAGACTTCTTGCTATTATTTCCCATTACCAAATTCAAAAGTAACTCTTCACTAGTTGGGTAGCACAAGACACTGGAGGCTGTTAAAGAGAATGGGTGGGAGTTTGCAGGCCATGGGACGGGATACTCCTGAACAAAATCAAATGGTTCTTACATGGTCCATCCCATTCTGTCTCCTGTCTGCAATGACTGCTGTGGCAGGCATGACTGGAAAACCCTACCCAGTGAGGAACATCCTAATTCAATGAAATCAATCATACTGAAGGTAGTAGAGAGCATGGCATTGTAGAGAATGTGGGGAGCGTGCGGGAGTGGGGAGCGTGCGGGAGTGGGGAGCGTGCGGGAGTGGGGAGCGTGCGGGAGTGGGGAGCGTGCGGGAGTGTTTAACAGAGAAGTGTGTGACAGACTGCCCATGTACTTGTGTAAGGTTTTGTGAGTGATAAAGGCACAATGGCTGAATTTCAGTCAGGTTGCGGTTTGTGGAAGATTAGCAGGGACGACAATCCAGTTGTGACAAAATCTTGAATAAGTGTTTGGAAAGATTCCAGATTATATTGCAATGTTTCCAATACTATGAAGTGGAAGCACTAAGAGTGACAGTAAAAAAAATGAAAGTTAAGTTGATGTTTCTGTTACTCATGTTTACCAGTTCTGATAAAGTGCAAAATGTGAATGTTGTCTTTTTCTTTCAGACACTGAGCCAATTTTTGTTCCCTGCTGCAAGTTGCTTTCGCCATTTTGCTTCCCTATACTGTATAAGCTGTTTCCCCACCATTCCTCAAATCTGCTGTTAAAATACAATCTACCTTGCCTTTCCCAAGTATGGCTACAGAGGTAAGAACACCATGGAAGTATTAACAGTTGCATAGGCAGGGGAAGGTAAATATCGAGAATCAGCTCGCTTCCCCTGCCCAATGGCATGGAGTTGGAGCAGGACAGCAACTCAGAACAAGGCAGGTTTCGTTTGCTAGCACTTCTGCATAAATGCCTTGAGGTATTTTGTTATGTTCAACAACAAATGCGTGTTGTTGCAGCTACTGCTGAATATCAAAAGGGAGAAAATGGTGAGAAAACAAAATGCAAAATTCAGCATCTGATACAGTGCAATGTGAATAACATAAAACAGAAGAGCGCCCATCAGCAATGAAAGGATTATCTGATTCCCCTATACATTAGCCCACAGCTTTCATACCTTAAAAGATCACTATAGGCAAAGTGCCTATCAGCAATATGAGCAGATAAACTTGCATTTTCGCACAGCAACACGTCTTGTGGTCTTATCTGGCTCCCTCTTCACATCCAATCTCTGGCAGGTAAATAAAAGAATGCTACATTTTGTGTCCTATGACAGCCTCCATCAGAGATAAGCTCCTTTGAATTTGGAAAGCAAAGTAAGAATGTTCCAAATAAATACGCAGATCAGCTGGATCATGCATAAAAGGCGCTACTGATAGCTGTGTAAGCATAGTACAGGAACCACTGTCAGTCCCAGCCCTATAATATTGTCCTATGTTCATATCTGATTAGAAAGGGAAAAAAAAGAGGTAGGCCGCTTCATTAGTGAGATTCCTGAAGTGACGCTCCTTCCAAACAATGCTGTGTCTCATGAAAAACAGCCTTTAAGTCTTTTTGGCTTCAATATACTTTTTTTTTCCCTCTCTTGTTTGTTCTTGGCTCAGTAATAACCTCAATGTTCAAAGTCTGAAACTTGTGGCTTCAAGCTGCACTTTAGGCATAAGCACGTAATTGCTGCCTGCACTCAGTGCTGCACTGAAGAAGTGCCACATTGTCAGAGAATCCTCTCCTTCACATAAGACATTCAATTGAGACCTCCTTCTGTCCTCTCAGGAGGACATTGCTCCAAGGAGGAGATCAGGTGAGGCCTTCCAGTGTCCTGGTCAATGTTTATCCTTCAGTCAGTGTCACTAAAACAGACTGTCTGGACACTTATCTAGCAAAATGAGTACAGAGGGACAAAAGCATATTCAGCCCTTCGATTTTGCTCTGCCTTTCAAATAGATCATGGCTGACCTCTTCCTGATCTCAAACCCATCTCTCCACCTGTTCCCCACATTCCCTTATCCCTTTTTTATTAGAAATAGATCCATCTCCTTCTTGAAACCATTCAGTGATTCAGAATCCACCACACTATGGAACAGTGATTTCTACAAATTCACCACCCTCTGCGAGAAGTAGTTTCTCCTTATCTCAGTTTTAAGTCTACTGCCCCTCAACCAATACCTGTGACCTCTTGTTCGAGATTATGCATAAGAAGAAACATTTGGTCTACATTTACCTTATCAATCCCTTTTAAAATTTTGTATATCTGTGCCTTTAACCATTTCTTCCATTGAGTCAGATGAAATTGATGTGTATATTTTTAACATCAGCAGTCTGCCTTGTAACTTTCAATACACTGGCAAAAATTTATCAAGCTCATTGTTGAAATTTTCAATTGATCCAACCCCTCATCAGTTTTAGGATCACCTCCTAATCTTTCAGCTTCAGGAAATATAAGCTTAATCTATGAAGCTTCTCCTCATAATTTAAGCCTTTTAACCTGGTATCATTCTGCAAATCTGAACTACATACCCCCAAGGGCTCATATGCTTCCTGATGTGTCCAGAAATGAATACCATGCTCCAGATGGGACACAGTCAAGAGTTCTGCACAGCTAGAACTTAAATTTCACTCTTTGTAATCTTGCTCCCTTCATATAAAGGCCAGCTTTGCAGGAGCATTGGCGATAGACATTAGAAGTTCAATATATAGCCATCACCCCCTACCTCCTAACCAAATTCCTATCTAATAGATCACCTCTGATTCCACAAGGATGAGAATTTTAGGATCATTGCACTTGGCCCAGGCAGGCAGTAAAGCTCAGAGATGATGGCTGTTATATATTTAAGAGGTTGCATGCTTGCTTTAAGAGCCGATCATGTGATTTATTTATTTTTTTAAAACCCACAACCTCTCACATAGTTAGAACTGTACAATAAATATGCGAGGAAGATGAAAGTCAGTGTGGATGAGGTTCAGGATTGTGGGACTATGAGAGTTAGCCTGAGCCAAATGCTGTGTCCCTATTGCCCTCTTCTTGTTTTGTTTCATCAAGAAGGGTGTTAGACAAGCTGTGCAGTCAAGGAGAGACAGGAGTAGGAGTTATTATTCTTACAAAGACTGGCCAAGTTCCGGGAAATAGGTGAGGAGAAAGCAATACATTACTAATACTGTGGGCTAAATTCTACTCTGTGATCTCATCTACCACTGCTGCTACCACAATTACCCTCTCCCCTGCCTCAGCCAGGATTTCTGCTGGCTATTTCTTCCTTACCACCACATGTAAATAGCTGCCAGGGAAGGGCCCAAGACCGTAGCAGAGGGTCCTCATGTCACTGTTTCTGCTCCCTCCTTGGGGTTGTGTTGCCAATCCTTCTGAATTATCCCAGAGGCTGTGGATGAACAAAGCAAGTTGAGACAAATGGTTTCTTTGTTGATCTTGTGAACTTATTGTGGCTATAAGCCTTTAAAGCATAGCAACATGCCATCACTAGTGTGTACTGCAATCCAGTCTTAGTTTCACCTTTGCCTTTGAGCAGAGCACATGTACACAACTCTGCTGCTAAAGTCTTCAAACTTTCTACCAACATGGTGATCAGTGGTGATAAGACAGGTGAAAGATTAAAGACAGGTACAACATGGTGAACAGCCTTAGGTCATGCCATAGGGAACAGGTAGGCTTTCCATGTTCTGGTCAGAGTTGCAAGATCACAGAGGAATGAACACACATCATGTTGACAGTCAATAAAAGTTTTGAGGACGCAGTGCTCAAGTAAAGAACTGATAATAGACCGAATCCTCATGGGGGGATTACTATGTCTAGCCTATCAGTTCAGTGAATGGGAAACATATCAAGAGGATTAACACTGGCTCAGCTCAGTCAGAAAGGATGAGTGACCAGAGTCCGTTAGCATGAAACAAAAAACGAACAAAACTGTCATTAAAAATTGCAACTATAAAAGGCGAAGCTTTGGAAAAACACGTGAAAGCAGTTAGTGACATGTACAATAGAAGAAGGAAAGTTGGGGGGGGGTTATTGTCAAAATGTCCACAAAATACCCCAGTTTGAATTGGGATGCAGCTAACCTATTTCTTCATCCAAAACATCTAAACAATGCACAGAACTGTGGTTTCTTGACTCGGGTGTATCTGAACCAGTCTAGCAAACTATAAACATTTGCCTAGCAATTGAAAATGAAGATCTACACAGATTTAACATGTTAGCATTAACAGAGAATAGCTAAAGGATTTCCAAAAGATATAGAATAGGATTTTCTGGCATTCTGACTGTTGAGATCTTCCGATCCTGTTGAAGTCAATGAACTTTTGACTGGTTTGTTACATCTGCTGGAGCAAGAACCGCCATGGATTACATTGGAAAACCTGTTTAGAATCAGATTAAACTTCTATATTCACTGATTTGAGTTCATATCATTTCAGCAAAAGATTACAATATCCATCGACCACTTTGGGAAAACACTGAGCTTGCAGCAAGATTATTGTGTTGGTGATCACATTTACTGCCATGGTAACATTCCAGAAAGATCTGCAAGACAAGGCCAAAATGATAAACGTTGAAGAGCTACTCAAGAATGGATGCAAGTATTTCAGTGGTCTTTGCAGGTCAACAAAACTTACAGGTCCTAAGTACCACCCCAATTGTTGGTGCCCTCTTTAGTACACCCAAATCTGGCACACAAGTGGAAGATGTGGATTTCTACATGCACAAAGGAAATATTGAGATTTTCATCAAATTTGTCAGGCATGTGGCAGGAAGGGCCATTGGTAATGGCAACGCACTAGAGCAAAGACTGATGCAGCCACAAGGAGTTGTGCACTGATTCAAACAAACCTTACACAATGGGTACCATCCAGCAATAAGATTGACCATTCGCTGTCCCATTACAAATATATACGTGAGGTGACTGACAAACTGGAAAATGATGAAGATGTGCACAATAAGATCAAGAATGATGAATACGTTTCACCTCATTAATTGCAGATACTGTCTCACTGTCCAAAGTGTTTGCCAAGATATGAATTATCTGCCCCAAGAAAGTTCATAACTGCTCAGTTTTAATTTCATTTTTGCCTTTGAGCAGAGCACACACACACGTAGCTCTGCTGCTGATTATTCAAGCTTTCTACCTTTTGTATAAGAGGTCCCTTGTGCCTTTATATTATTATAACAACATGATTCTCATATCAATAGGTTTGACAACAGAAGTGCTATGATCGTGCCCATGTAGAGTGAAAATTCATGATGTAGAGATGCTAGCATTGAAGGGCTGTTGCTTCTAATTCCAGTTCAATATCCCTTACTGGGATTGCAAATTATTGTGTGTGTGTGTGTGTGTGTGTGTGTGTGTATTCCTCTATCCCTGTCAGCAATAGTGAGCAGCGTGGAACACTTGTTTTGGAAAACAGGAGAGTGAGAGGTGATTTAAAGGTGTATTTAAACTTAGGAAAGGCTTGGATTGGATGATTGTAGAGAAGATATTTCCACTTGGCAGGAGTCCAAAATGAGGGGGCCATAAGTATAAAACTGTCTCTGATAATACAAACCAAGAACTCAGGAGAAATGTTTGCTTACTCAAAGAGGTGAGAATGCAGAATTGTTACCACACACTGTGATTGAAGTAAATAGCATCAATACATTTATGAAGAGGCCAGACAAATAAATGAGGGGAAAATGAACAGAAGGATATTTCAAGAGATTTAGAGGAAGCATATGGGAGGAGGTTCAAGCATAAACACCCCCACAGAGCTGTTGAACTGAATGGCCTGTTTTGTGCTGTATAATTCTGTGTGGTTGTGTGTCGTACTACATTCCAGTTCTCTTCCTGTATCCAATGGTGCACTAAAGCAGACTTTTGTCTGTTTCCAGAGCTAACAATTCCCAGAACAGGTCATTAGTCTGTTGCCAAGGGGCTTAAAACTTGAGGGGCGTCATTTCACATCAAATGTGGCTGACCAGGAATCTTTCTCGCTCTTACCACCAGCCATTGGCCTATTTGAAAAGATTTACAAGTTAACACAACTTGTTTTGGTTGTGTTATGATTGCACCTTCCTGGATCATCAGGTCCTGGGATAGGCCTTGAATCCAGAACTTCTGGCTCAGAGGCAGGGACACTGCTCACTGTGCCACAAGACTTCCATATTTAACACAACTGGGCTGGATCTTCCCAATGGGGCTGTTTTTGAATTCATAGGGAAATAGTCAGTCATTAACATTTTTACAATGGCATCCCAGTCATTGGTATTGGAACAGGTTCCCTGTCCATTTAGGGATGTTGGACGGACTATCAAGCTGAAGGACAAATTAGAGGCCCTCTAGCATGAGCAGCAGTCAGCTGTAATGACAGGTAAGCAAGGGAGAGAGCTTGTTAACATGAAGGTGCCTTCTCTCCACATTATTCAAATCTTTAGTTCTAAAAATGCTCTCACTAGTCACAATGCCATTGGGAAAGAGGCTGTGGACCCCAATAAAGGGAGCTAGACCGGAAGAGTTGCAAGATTCACTTGATGGGCTGTACCCCCACAACCTCCGGCCTGTCACATGGAGGCTGTCTCTGGGTTACTGAACTATCCCTCATCACATGAACTGAGAAGCCAATTGGAAAATCTCAGTTGACTTCATTAATTAGCTCCAATTAGGCCCTTAATGAGCTTGATCTCTGTCATATATTGGGGTAGCCCTACTGGCCAGTGAATAGAATCATAAAATGCCTACAGTGCAGAAAAGTCCATTCGGTCCATCAGGTCTGTACCAACTCTCTGACAGAGTATCTTAACTAGGACCTCTCCCCCACCCTATCCCTATAACTCCTTACATCTACCATGGCTCATCCATTTAACCAAGACAACTTGGGACACTAAGAGGCAATCTAGCATGACCAATCCACCTAACCTGCACATCTTTGGACAATAAGAGGAAACCAGAGCCCCTAGAGGAAATTCATGCAGACATGGGGAGAACATGCAAACTGCACCAGACAGTCACCCAAAGTCAGAATTGAAATTCGGTTCTGTGAGGATGTTGTGCTAACCACTATGCACTGTGTTGCCTGATCCTGCCTCACTAAAATGGTCTGGAGGGAGGATGGAGCTGAGGGACCATCACACTGTCCAATGGAACTGACTTCTGGTCCTGCCCGTTTGTGCAATCTAGTTCAATGTGAGTGCCCATGTGAATGTGTATGCACATAGTTGTGTGCCAATGCCGAGCAATAATGTGAGTGGAATCAACTAGAATACTCGTCACTGTGTCTGCTCAGACAGGAAAAAAGGCCAGTTCTGAAGGGGAACACCGTCCCACCAAAAAACAGTTCCAAGGAGGCTATTTCTGTAAAATAAACCTTAAAGTTTTTTGTCTTACCGTGTCACTGCGGGTGGGAGGGGGTGTGGGTAGATGGTGGTATGGGTGGTGGTAGTAGTTTTGGAGTGTCAGAGAGGCCTTGTAGCAGACAGTTGTATAAATTGACAGTGTGGAATGGAGACAAAGATTTTAACCACAAAAATATTGGCTGGAACAGCTGCACAAAGCCACCTCAAAGTATGTTTTGCTCCTCATACTTTCATTTTGCAATCAGCTCACAAGAAGTTGGCAGTGGTAAGGAGTTGACAGTGGATTGAAATGTCATACCATTGGAGTATGGTATTTGGCCTGAAGAGGTACAGGATGCAGCAGGAATTTCAAGAGAGCTCTGCTTCTTTCAGAAAAGAAATAGCAAGTTGCAAACTGCCAGGATGTACCTCATGTTTCAGTCTTACATCGTTTATCATGAGAGCCCAAGGTACAAACCAGGACAAAGGTTGTTGTACAACAGTCAATAATCAGAGCCACAAACAAAACAAAGCTAAGTGTGCAGTCTTACACTTTTTCAACTTTTGGGTGGCAAATACTTCAAGATGTTATCAGTTGCTATCTCTATAAACATCATTGTCTCCATTTCGAACTGCCAAAGAGTATTACTTTGAGGCATCAAAGAGCTCGGGAACATCCTGCTTCTCCCGTGCAAAATTATCATCATAAAATGATTGACTTCATTTTTCTCCATCTCTGTAACTACCTCTAGCCCGACAAACAGCTCAGCTCTCAAATAACTCACACTGGTCTCATGTGTGTGATGGATTTTCATTGCTGAACTATTAATGGCAGTGCCTTCAATAGACTGGGCCCTCAAACATGAAATCCCCTCCTCTCTCACCCATCAAAGAGACCGTTACCTCTTTGACCAAGACTTTGGTTATCTGTCTGAATATTCTTTGTACTTTTAAAAAAATCATTCACAGGATGTGGATATCACCTGCAAAACCACTACTTATTTCTCATCCTTAATCACTCTTGTGAATGTCATAGTACACCATCTTCTTGAGCCACTGAGGCAGTTTTGATAGAATAGGCTTGCTGGGCCATTTTAGATGGCTGTTAAGAGCCAATCTGAGTCTTTTGCAGGGACCCTGCAGGAAACAGGAGGTAATAGACTCCGGATACATACTTCTGTTACCTGATCATTGTTCTCTTTATTCATACAAAGGGCAATTATTGACATTGAGCAATTGGTGGCTTGTGACTTCCACAACAACGGTACACAAACGAATCAATCCTTTCACAAGCTGACTGTAATGTTCAACAATACCAACTCAATCTGCAGATACTTCAGGTTTTAGCATACAAATCTATACTAATGGTGGGGATTGGCTTTCACTAACAGCATTGATCAGAAATTCAGCCACTGTGCCAGGACATTGAAGCTTGAAATGTTCCCTTTAATATCCTTATTTTCTTCATGGGAAAGGCAGTATTCGTTGCCCATTTCTAGTTGCCCTTGAACTAAGAGATTGCTCAGCCATTTCAGAGGGCAATTAAAAGTCAACCAAATGGCTGTGAGTCTGGAATCACATGTAGGCCAGACTAGGTAAGGGCAGCAGATTTCCTTCCCTAAAGAACATCAGTGATCCAGTTAGGTTTTTGCAACAATGGATGATAATTATCATGGTTTTCATTACTGGGACTGGCTTTATATTTCAGACTTATTAAGACCGTAGACATAGAAACAGAATGAAGCCAGTTGGCGTATTGAACCTCCTCTGCCATCCAATCATGGCTGATATTTTTCTCATCCTCATTCTCCCATCTTTTCCCCATAACCCGATTCCCCTATTAATTAAGAACCTGTCTATCTAAGTCTTAAAGACACTCAATGACCTGGTTTCCACAGCCTTCTGCAGCAAAGAGTTCCATAGATTCACTATTCTCTGGCTGAAGAAATTCCTCTCATCTCTGTTTTAAAGGATTTCCCCTTTATCCTGAGGTTGTGCTTTCTGGTTCCAGTTTTTCTACTGGTGGAAACATCCACTGCATATCCACTCTATCTGGGCCTCACAGTATCCTGTAAGTTTCAATAAGATCCCTCCTCATCCTTCTAAACTCCAACAAAAATGATTCATTGATTGAATTGAAATTCCAGCTGTTGTCATGCTGGAATTTAAACACACACTTCCCCAGTCAATCTTACTTTATTCCCGGGCTTCACCTGCCTCTCCTGCCCAACATGTCTCCCCTGTCCAGGCCTGGGCTTGGAATTAAATGGAGTGGCGAGTTTCTTTTCTTCTCTTTTTTAGGCTGGTGCAAGCATGATGGGCTGAATGGCCTCTTTCTGCACTATAAGTTTACTATGATTCGATGTCCATATCAGCTCACTGAATGGGCAATTCACATTTTATTATTCATTAATGGGTTGTGAATGTTGCTTTAATAGAATGGCTCTCAAAAGTCATTTTAGAGGGCAGTTAAGAAATAATCATATTGTGGTGGATCTGAAGTCATATATAGGCCAGACCAGGTAAGGATGGCAGATTTCTTTCTTGAAAAAACATTAGTGAACAAGATGGGTTTTTACAACAATCGTCAATGGCTTTATGGTTATCATTAGGTTTTTAATTCCAGACATAGGGTCATTCTCCCATTTTCTGCATATAACTCTACACATTGTTTCAGAAAACAGTCTAATTCCCATTTGAATGCTGTGATTGAACCTGCCTCTTTCACATTCTCAGGCAATGCATTCCAGACCTTAACCATCTGCCACATGCAAACATACTCAGATCACTTTTGCTTATTTTACCATTTACTTTAAGTTAGCACCCTCTTGTTCTCGATCCTTTCACAGCTGGGACGGTTTCTCCCTATCTATTCTGTTCATTCTCCTCTTGATTTTGAACATTTCTATTTAATCTTGCCTTGAAGTTCTTTTCCCTAAGGAACACAGTCCTATCTTTTCCACCCTATCCTCAAAACTGAAGTTCCTCATCCCTGGTTAAGCTACACTAATAAAGCTTCTCTACACTCTCTCCAATGCCTCAACATCCTTTCTAACCTGTCCTTAATTCTTCATTGATTGATTGGATTTGATTTGATTTGATTTATTACTGTCACGTATTAGTACACAGTGAAAAGTTGTTTCTTGGGCACTATACAGGCAAAACGAGCCATTCGTAAAGAAGGAAATGAGAGAATGCAGAATATAGTGTTGCAGTCATAGCTAGGATGTAGAGAAAGATCAACTTAATACAAGGAAGCCCATTCAAAGGTCTGACAGCAGCAAGGAAGAAGCTGCTCTTGGTACATGACCTTAAACTTTTGTATGTTTTTCCCAAAGCAGGAAGGTGGAAGAGAGAATGTCTGGGGTGTCTTAATTATGCTGGCTGCTTTGCTGAGACAGCGGGAAGTGTAGACAGAGTCAATGGACAGGAGGCTGGTTTGTTTGATGGATTGGCTACATTGGTGATCTTTTGTAGTTCCTTGCGGTCTTAGGCATAGCAGGAACCATATCAAGCTGTGATAAAACCAGAAAGAATGCTTTCTATGGTACATCAGTGAAAGTTGGTGAGAGTTGTAACTGACATGCCAAATTTCCTCTATCTTCCAAGAAAGTAGAGGCGTTGCCCACTCTGGTCATGGAGTTCCACTTGTAAGAGGCTATAATCAGGCAATGACACCCTTAAGTTGGCAAAATCACTCAAAGAAAATCCTTTAGTTGTGGAACTGGGGAAAATATCACCTGGTCTAAATGGGTATGCTCTTATGAGACTGGGGCTGAGTGAAGCAAGTTAAGGGAGTTTTGCATTCACCCAATGTGAGTTGGAGTGTTTGGAATTGTCCGTAATAATGTCCCTCTCATTGTAAGCATCAAATTTTCAAATTCAAATCGAACATTGCAGAATGAATCTCCTTACCCCACCTTAGCCTCAGTCTGTCAATTTAAACCTGGGCTGCATCTACTGCATATCACATATCCGCACAATGCAGCTGAAAGCCCTTTCTATTAATTATCAGCAAAGTTGTTCTCTTATGATTAGTGTTGCAGTTCTCGAAAGAGAATATTCATACATTTTTTTTCACCTCATCAGGTATCCAAAAGCAAGCACAATCTGTAAAATGATCCTCTGCTAAAGAGAGCTTGTCTTTTCACTAGGGGAAAGATGATAGACCCCAGGGGAAAGAGAATCTTTTAAACTGAACTGCTTCATTTCAAAGAACAAAGAACAAAGAGCAATACAGCACGGGAAACAGGCCCTTCGGCCCAACGAGCCCACGCTGCCCTCCTAACGTCTTAATGACATTAATGACAGAATTTCATTCTGATAAATGTGTAAATCATGAATAGTCCTTATTTTAAACTGACAAAACATGCTCTTCTGCAAAAAAAAAACCTAAGTCTAGTATTTAACAATTTCTCCTGTGTTATTTTTTAGAGTTAGAGGATTTTTGTTCTTCAAGCTCTGGTTTGACATCATTGATATCTTACTTTTATCATCATATTGTATATTATTTACAGCACAAGAACAGGCCATTTGGCCCACCTGGTCTATGCCAATGTTTTTGCTCTTAATGAATTATCTCCCACCCCTCCTCATCTAACTCTATCACCCACTTCTGTTTATCCAGCTTCTCTTTAAATGCAGAAGTATTGCTTAGAATTCTTTGGCTGTTTATGCCAGTGGGATTCTCTGGTCCCTCTGATGGGTTTCCCAGTCATGATATACAGATGCCGGCGTTGGATTGGGGTGGTAAGAACTCAGTAAGAATTTAGCAACACCAATTTATAATCCAACCGATTTATTTGATTGTTGAAAGCTCGTGTTTTTACTATCAAATAAATCGGTTGGATTATAAATTGGTGTTGCTAAATTCTTACCGGGTTTCCCAGTGGCATGGGATGGCTTCAATGGGGATTTCCATTGACAGCAACAGACCAAGAGTCATATCCCCAGTGAGTGGTTCACTGCCTCTCCCACCAAGAAAAACGCGGAGGGGAGGGCAGAGAATCTTGCTCATTACTAGCTTCAACCACTTCAGGTTCTGACCACTCTTTAAATTTCCCCAGAATTCGTTATTGTATTTGTAAGTAACTAACAGGTTGGAATTCTCTGACCGGATTCTCCAGTCCTGCTGCAATGAATGGAGATTTGGCTGAGCGTCAAATTCTCCATTCTCGCTGGCAGCAGTATGAATGACTAGAGAATCCAACCCGTCATATATAATGACTCATGGTTTGTTCTCAACCACCCACTGGAATTGTTTTATTTATACCCAAACCATCAAACTCTCTCATAATTCTTCAATTTTAGATTTCCAAACACCAATTCTCTCCCAACATCACCGTTAGTCATTACTTGAATTGTATAATTGGACCTAGAGACCCTTGCAGGACACTGAAACAGACACACGCATAATAGACTCGCTCAAATCAATGAGTTCTTCCTTATTCATTCTTGGTAAAGCCAGCAGTTACTGCCCATCCCTAGTTTCCATTGAAAATGTTGTGGTTGGTCTTTTTCTTGAACCTATGTTTTGAAGACACTCCTTCAGTATTATTAACAAAGAACAAAACAGCACGGGAAACAGGCCCTTCGGCCCAACGAGCCCGCACCGCCACCTCGATGTTCCCACTTCTACACGCAATCCCTGTCCAAAAAACTCCCTCTAGCATCCAAATTATACCTTACCCCCCTCAACCTGAGCCCGTGACCCCTCGTGCTATTTGAGTCCATGCTAGGAAAAAGCTTAGCCCTGTTTACTCTATCTATCCCCCTCAAAATCTTGTACACCTCTATCAGATCTCCTCTAAGTCTACGTCTTTCTAAGGAAAACAGTCCCAATTTGCCTAATCTCTCCTCGTAACTCAGACCTTCCATACCGGGCAGCATCCTGGTAAACCTCCTCTGCACTCTCTCCAGAGTCTCCACGTCCTTCCAGTAGTAAGGCTACCAGAACTGGACACAGTATTCCAAATGAGGTCTAACCAGCGTTTTATACAACTGCAACATTAAAGGCCAGCTCTTGTACTCTATACCCCTTCCTATAAAGGCTAACATACTATATGCTTTCTTCACAACCTTCTCCACTTGCTCTGCCACCTTCAGAGACTTGTTCACCTGCACCCCCAGGTCCCTCTGCGTTTCTATACTCTTAATAGGTCTACCCTTTATCATATACCTCCCCCCTACATTTTTTCTCCCGAAATGCATCACCTCACATTTATCAGGATTGAATTCCATCTGCCATCTGTCTGCCCAAGCTACCAGCCTATCTATGTCCTGCTGCATCGCCTGACAATGCTCCACACTATCTGCAGGGTATTAAGCAGGGACTCCCCAGATTTTGAGTTCAGGGTCAATTTTATTGATGCAAATTTGGGGTGGGTGGAGTGGGATTGGGTTGGTGAAGAAGTCTGCCGGCACTAGCCTGGCCCACAGCAACAGTAAATTGGGAGTGGTCTGCACAAGCTGATAGAGAAACTTCTATCCCTCAGAGATGGGAAGTCCTACTCTTCAGAGCTGCCACCAAGTAGTCCCAGCAGCAGCAATAATATAGTTATGGCCACTACTCGGACTACAAGGGAGTCCTGAGAAGAAAGTCATGGATACCACATTGTAAGGGAGGTCAGATTTTTGACTGGGGAGGGGGGTTGGGGACCCTAGTGAAGAAGGTTGGGAGCAGTTGGGTGGGGATGGATGCAGGGTGGAGGGGAGAAACTGGTGGGGGTATAGATTCAAGATTGCAAGACATTGCTCAAAGAAGAGAATATGCTTTCTCCACTGTCCGGGCCAATACCTTCCCCAAACAAATACCTCAAAATGATGATCAATACAGCATATGGGAGCTTGTTGCATTTCTTACATTACCATGGTGACCATACTTCAAAGCTACTTCATTAAAGCATTTTGGGTTGTATTGATGTGCTGAAATGTTCTATAAAGATGTAATTTCTTTCTTTTTGAGAACAAACAAATTCTACAGGCTCACCATTCACTGGATAAAGAAACTTTTCCTCATCTCAGTCCTAAAAGATTCACCCTTGGACTGTAGCCCCTGGTCCTGGACTTCCCCACCATCAGGAATATTCTTGCATCTCCACTGTCTAGTACTGTTAGAACTTTATCGGTTTCATTCTTCTAAACTCCAGAAAGTGTAAGCCTAACTGCCTTAATCCATTCTTATACATCAATTCCATCATTCCAGGAATCAGTCTGGTAAGTCGGCACTGAATTCTCCCTAAAGCAAGAATATCCTTCCTCAGATAAAGGGACCAAAACTGCATACAATATCCCAAGTGTGCCCAAATGCAGCAACACATCCTTATTTGAATTCTCTGGCTATGAAGGTCAACATAGAATCTGCCTTCTACACTGCTTGCTGCACCTGCATGCTTATTTTCAGAGACTGGCATATGCGGATACTGAGAAGTTGTTGTACTTTCCCCTCCAATTTATAGTATTCAGATAATAATCTGCTTTTCTGCTTTTATTCCCAAAATGGATAGCCTCTCACATTTATCCACCTTGTATTGCATCTGCCTTGCATTTGCCCACTCACTCAACTTGTCCAAATTACACTGAACAGTCTCTGCATCCTCCTCACAGCTCACCCTCCCACCCAACTTTGTGATATCTGCAAATTAGGACTGTTGCTTTTAGTTCCCTCAGTTAAATCATTAATATGTATTATGAATAGCTAATATGAAATGGAATATCATCAGAGAAGAATGGTGCCATTACATTTTGATGAGACTATATTAGCTATAGCTCAATCCATAAAATCCCTGCAGTGTTGAAGGAGATGATTTGGCCCATCAAGTCTGCACAGATTTCTAAAAAGGCATCTTACCCAGGTCCACCTCCCGCTGCCCTTTCTTTGTAACTCTGTGCATTTCCCATGGCTGATTCACCTAATCTACACATCTTTGGACTGTGGGAGTAAATTGGAACATCCAGAGGAAACCCACACAGAATTGCAGAGAGCATGCAAATTCCATAGTCACCTAAAACCAGAATCGAACCCCAGTCCTGGTACTGTGAAGCAGCAGTGTTAATCACAGTGCCATCATGTCAACCTATAAATGTAAATCATAAAGCTACGGAAAACGTTCTTTTATGCCTCATCAGTGTTGGTTTACTAGAGAAGTAGACCAGGAGCTTTATCACCTGTCAGGCACACTGCAGGGATGGCACGCACAGTGAAGGTCAACATAGACTTGATTTCAATGGTGGGAGGTTTTCCAGGTAAACACCAGAAGACCACTGGGATCAAGGGAAGGGAGCTGGGGGGAGGGAGGGGTAAATATAAGGAGGTATGGTACCTGCTGCTGTTTGGCTTGTGGCACTTTCATGGAACTCAGGAATACCACAGGAAGATTGATGCCCAAGTCTCTATCTGAGTGCATACCTTGACTAGGTAATAATACAACAAATGTGTACTATAGAGAAGACCATGTTGTAGTGGTGACGTCACTGGACTTGTAACCCAGAGACCAAGGATAATGATCAAAAGACATAGATTTAAATCCCTCTATGGCAGCTGATGGAATTTAAAGTCAACTTAGAAATCTGGGATATAAAGCTAGTCTCCATAATAGTGACCATAAAATTTTTGTCTGTTGTTATAAAAATTCATCTGTTTCACTAATGTTCTTTCAGGAAGGAAATCCTCCATCCTTACCTGGTCTGGTCTACACATGACTCCAGATCTACTGCAACATGGTTGACAATTAACTGCTCTCTGAAAAGAGCAATTCATTCAGTTCAAGGCTAATTAGGGTTGGGCAACCAGCAACAGCCACATCCAATGAAAAGAATAAAGAAAAATATTGAGGAAATTGTGATCATCCAGCTGACAGCAGAATAGAATTACCCAATTCAGCCAATCTAGAATGTAGTAATATCAAAGATCAGGATCCAGGTGCACAAAGAAATGATAACTGTGTTGAAGTAATTTGATTTTGGAGAGGGATAATTGCTCCACACTTTAGTTGGGACAAATGGAACAATACTGAGAAGGCATAACTAGAAACTCATAATTGGAACACCTAATATGGATAGATCGAAGTCCTTTAAAAAAATTAATCAGAAAGGAATTAATAAGATCCTGTGTAAGAATCATGCTAGGGGAATGGTTCACTACAATGAGTATGGGGAAATGCAGAACATAGGAACCTAAGAAATTGGAGCAGAAATAGGCCCTATACTACCCCCCCCCCACCTCCTCACCCCCATGTCTGCTTCACTCTGTTCATGGATGACCGTGACTTTAGTTCCCATGTTTTACCTGATTGTTATGTCCCATGATTTCCCTAGAATCCACAAACTGATTCATCTAAGCCCAGAATATACTCAATGACTGACCGTCACAGCCTGCGGAGAAATGAATTTCAAAGCTTTACAACCTGTTGAATAAATTTTCTGCTCCTCAGTATTCCAAATGATTGTCCTTTTACCCTATGATTGCTCCCTTGTTAGACTGTCCATCTACAATAAACAGCATTGAAATACATTTCAAAGATGGTTAGATGGATAAAAACTGTTGAAATTGTAGATTTACTCTACCAGGACCTATAACTTTCATGGAGTGGTAATCAGAATTAGACTGCCACTCCACTTCTTATTACTTAGCTGCCTTCTTTCTTGCCCCATCTTCCCATTTTGGCCTTTTCTGTTGCAAACATATACTTAATTCATGAAATAATTGAGGGAACATGACAAATATTTTAAAATGGCTAACACAAAAGATACATAGATCATGTTGCACTCTGAAGGGCTTCAATACAATAAGAGAAACACTACAGATATTTCAAAATGGTCATTACAAATAGTGCAGTGGTATTTAAGTTACCTACATGGATCAAGTTGCACTCTAATGTGCTTCAATTCAATTGCAATACATATGTTATTCACTGTATACATTCAATATGAGTCATATAGCCCGAAGGCGTTCCTTACAATTTCCCTCCCCTCAGTTCACTATGGATAAAAAGTTTTAGACAGTGACCTTTCTCCATTGCATCTCTGTGGCAGCCACCCCAAGCTTTAGTGCATCCTTCAGTACTTAGTCCAGGGCTTTGGAATGTGACGGTCTGCAACACTAAGGGAGGGATAATTCCTTGCACTGGAAGATCAACAGGTTTCAGACAGACCAAAGAGTGTCTTTGATTGAGTTGATGATTCTCCAGCAATTGTTGATGTTTGTCTCAGTATGTGCCCCTGGGAAGAGCCAGGAGGCCACAGAGTCCTGCGTCACTGAGCTGCTCAGGATGAACTTCGACAAAAAACACTTCATCTCTCTCCAGACCTTCTTTGCAAAGATACATTCCACAAGGAGGTGAGCAATGGTCTCTTCCCCATTGCAGTCACCCTCAAAGGCAATGATGTGATGGGATGAGATTCTGGGCATGTAGGAAGGATCTGATGGGAAGTGCCAAACTCAGTCTTGGTGCTTGTTTGAAAGTTCTGATGATGAGGTGTTCTACCAAATGACTTTGACAATCTGTTCTGGGTACCATCAACATGTCTGTCATCTCCTTTTCCTGTAGGGCCTCTGGGGCATTCCATAAAGACCACTACCTGATGTACTTGTGGTCAAAGGTGTTTATCTGCATACGTTTTTCCACAAGGGACAGGTTGTACTGTACCGACCAACTATTTGGAGTGTTCCATAGCATCATGGTCAGATCCATCCTTCACAACATGGGGGAATAGGTCAAACCTCAGTACAAGATGACATTTGGTGCTTGTGCATCAAGGATTTACGCACAGATTGATGTAGCCACACTCAAAGATTAAAATTTGAAATAGATTTGACAGGCTGAAAGGCTACTCCTCTTTCTATGTTTTTATGTAATTAGTCAAGCAAGGGCCAGATCTAGTAGGGAAGAATAGCATGTTCATTATTTTTTACTATTTCAAGAAATTACATCGCACTGATTGAATTCAATGAATTCTGGGTATAACATACACTACACATGCTCACCTAAGCAACTCTGAGACATAAAAACATAAGAACTAGGACCAAGAGTAGATAATTCAGCCCTTCAAGCCTACTCTGTTATTTAATACAATTTTGGCTGATCTCTTCTTGGCCTGTACTCCACCTTCCTGCCTGCTCCCCAATCCCTTCATCCTGCCACTAATTAAAAACATAGCAATCTCTTTAAATTTGCTGGTGCGTTAACATTTTATTTATTAATGTCACAAGTTTACATTAACGCTACAATGAATTTACAGTGAATAAACCCTCCAGCACCTGTTCGGGTACTCTGAAGGAAGATTTAGTACGGTTAATGCACCTACCAGCAGATCTTTTGGACTGTTAGAAGAAACCCGACACCCAGAGGAAATCTATGCAGGCAAGAGGAGAAACATTCAAACTTTACACAGACAGTCACTCAAGGCCGGAATTGAACCCAGGTCCCTGGTGGTGTGCGGAAGCAGTACTAACCACCATGCCGCCATTTCACTCATTGCTTGTTGCACTCGGGGGTAGAGAATTCTTCAGACTCATGGCCCCTTAAGTGAAGTAATTCCTCCTCATTTCAAATCTACTACCCCTTAAACTAAATCTATGGCCTCTCACTCTACAATGTCCAATTTCAGGAAATATTCCCTTGTCAATCCTCTTAGCATCTTATATACCTCATTGCTCCATGACTTATATTTGTTTCTGCCATTCAACACTGAAAAGGTTGGAAAAAAAGTATTTGTGATGTTCAAAATGAAAGATCCAATGCAAAGTTTGCATTCAAGGAGGAGCATTGTTTTTTCCTAGATTATGCATTTATAGTAGTTGACATTAGACAATGAGAACTGACATTAAAGAGAATTGAAATCAATGGAATTTGGGTGGATTCTATAGCAGCAGCCAATCTAAATCCAAGTTGAAAATCCACCACAGTTTTTGTACAGATTAATATTCCAAGGTTATGTCCACAAACCATTGTTGTCCTGATTCTCTGACGTGTGGAATCATGGAATTAGTTTGGTTTTAAAGTTATTTGCATCTTTTGGGGTTTTTCAGTTACTGCATAAATTTGGTGTTTAATAAAAAGAAGGATGTGATTTCCCTGTGATCGAAATGTGCATTGGGAGAGAGCCCGTTAGCAATTTCTTGTGTGCCAATTATTACCAGATGAGATTACAAATCTGAATTGGTACAAAATAAACCTGTCCTTACACAATTCTGCTAAACACTCCCATATCAAACACGCTGCCTTTGTCCCATTCCAACAAAGTGTGTTTAGCCCCAGCCTCAAAAGGTTACTGCGCCCACTCTGACATTTTCATTTTCCACACCAGCCATCCTCTTATGAGCTTCTTAACAAAGTGATCAACGGATAGATTACTTCAGCCAGTCAATTGATACCTAATCCCTTTTAATCAGCACTGCTGGTTTCTGGCGATTGAATAATTCAAAAATCTTCTTTTATTACTTAGGATTGCTGGATTTTTAACCAGTGTTTTGGGGATTGCATCTGTGATTTCATCCATACATAATTACAGCAACCTCGTGCTTTATGGCAAGACATTCTGCTATTTAGTACGCGTGATATTCTGAGATGCTTTGTGTTTCTCATCTGTGATCCTGCTCATTTCATTTGAAGCAGGTCCTGTAAAAAAATAAACATTTTTATTGTCCTGAAACCTGTTAAAGTTAGATTTGTCTTTTTTTGTCAAATTCATTCCCAGGATGGATGCTGCTGTCAAGACTGGCATTTACTGCCCATCGCTGGCTGTCTTGAGAATGTGATAATGGGACTTCTTCCCAATCAGCTGACAGTAATTTTGTACAATTGTGTGGAAATACGAGGCCACTGCTGAAAGGGGTGGAGAGGCAACAACCCTTACAGCATTAAAGAAGCATTTAGATGAATACTTGAAATGCCATGGCACACAACACTACAGACCAAGAGCTTGAAAATGAGATTCGAGTAGACAGGTGCTTAAGGCTAGTACAGGCATGATGGGCTGAAGGGCTTCTGTCTGTGCTGCAAAATTCAACAACTCTCTGACTAACAATGAATCACCAATTGCATTGGTATGGGACTGGAGTCACAAATGCCAGAATGACAAGAACAGCAGTCTATGATCTCCCTAAAGCCTACTGATAAATTAACTGAGTTTTCAATCAATCAAAAGTTAACTTTTTTTTCACAAATATTCCTTTGTATTTTTGAATTCAAGTTCTCAAACTGGTTGAATTGAACTCACATTCTTTGGATGGTAGGTCAAAGCCTCTAGATTTCTCAAATAAAAACAAAATACCATGGATGTTGGAAAGCTGAAATAAAAACAGGAATTGTTGGACACACTCAGTATATCTGGCAGTATTGGGAGAGTTAATGAGGTGGATCTTGTAGAGTTAAGGGAAATGCATTCCATATCTTCCTTTTCCTGGGTGGAAACATTGGTTAAACTTTAAAACTTGTTCCCTTGAGATGATAATAAACTGGGGGGGGGGGCGAGGTGAGGGGGGGTGGGGAAGGGTCAACCTAAAATGAATTAAGAGTGAGACTTCTGCCTCAGGGACTGACAATGGAAACTAAAGTAGGCCTGGCTATTTTCTTCAGAGACAATTTTGTGACCCCAGTGAAGGCCATGGAGGTTGGGGGAGCTGATTGTGAGGTTTGATTTAAGAAACCACCATGGGCACAGGGAGTCATACAATCGAGGGAGTTTGTTCCAGATTGATACTCCCAAAGAAGACACACCCCACCTCTTCTTTCCCTTGGAGCCTCTTCAATCTTATTTGTTTGTATTTGCACAACAGGTTCCACATAATGGCAGGTGATAATCAAGGCAGGATGTCTCTTTCCCCATTTAAATAATATTCATCTCCTTTACTCTTCCTACCAAAGTGCACAACTTCACATTTCCCTACATTACATTCCATCTGCCATGTAGTGTTCATTCATCCAACCTGAATATATCCCTTTGTAGACTCTATGTGTTCATCCTCAGCACTCGCTTTTTTGTGATATCTGCAAACATGGTAATTGTATATTCACTTCCTTCATCCAGGCTGTATATTATAAATAATTGGGACTGGGATAAGGGAAGTGGAGAACATGGGAAGTACGGTGACTCCCGTGGGCCCACCACTTCCTGATGTCAGCGCCCTTGATAAGACTCCAAGTGCCTTTAAATGAAGGGTCCTCCTCACTCTATCACTCTGGAGCTGGTAAGCAAACGTGCTAGAGTTTGCATTTCAAGTACACTGCTGAGTTAATACCAGTGGCAGGGGGTTGAGTTCTTTAAATGGGGACCAATTGCCCATGTAATCGTTTCAATTGACAAACCTTCTTGCCATGGACTTAGTCAAGTTGGAAGTGAGAAGGTTGTATCCCTCCAAGGTCAACATTTCAACCTGAACAAAAACATGGAAGGAAAAAAACAGTTCTTCTGTTAGGAGAAAAAGGTAAACTAAAATCTTTTCTTGTCCTTATGACTAATGTGCATTGTGAGTGTATAGAGAAAAGATGCACTGAAGGAAGAAATAAGGTATTTGACTCCTCTGTGTGCAGTAATCCTGTGGGCTGGATCTATGGAAAGGGAGAATTGTGATTCTTCACGTTGTAGAGGGAAAGATGGAACATTTGATGAACATCCAGTAACTTAAAAGGGAGGGGAGATCAGGAGACAATATATTGATGCAATTATAGACTTTTCCATTGTCAATGATTATTACTAAATACACCTTGTTCCAAAAATATAATTGCATTTGGAGCCTTGTTTGAAAGAAGTTAATGTCAAATGCAAACATGGATCAATAACCATTCGTGGGAAAAAAAGCAAAGTTCCTCTAAAAATCATTATCCCAATTGGGCATCTAATATAAAACCTAATCAGCTCAAATGAGCATGGTTAGCAAATCAATCAGCACTCACTTTACAATGTTCTACTTGAAGAAATGTTTTACCTTACGTTAGAAATTTTAAGAGGCCTATGTAAAAGAGTAGTTGCCAGCCAAGGTTTAATCTCCAACACCTTGGGCGAGATTCTCCGACCTCCCTGAAAATTATTAACTAGAATCATAGAATCCCTATAGTGCAGAAGGAGACCATTCAGCCTACTGAGCTGCATCGACACAGTCCTAGCCAGACCCTATTCCTACAACCCCATATATGTACCCTGCTAAGCCCATGACACCAAGGGTCATTTTAGCATGGCCAAGCAACCTAACCTGCACATCTTTGGACTGTGAGTAGAAACTGGAGCACCCAGAAGAAACCCACGCAGACACAGGGAGAATGTTTAAACTCCAAACTGGGAATTGAACCTGGGTCCCTTCTGCTATGAGGCAGCAGCGCTAACCACTGTGCCACTGTGCTGCGTGTTTCCCTCTGATGGGAAGTGGCATGTTGTTTGCTGGCAGAGGAATTCTCTGGTCCCACTGCTGCGAATGAGAATTCCCATTGACGTCACCCCATGCCAGCAGAAAACCTGTGGGTGAAGTCCATTGCCAATGGGATCAGGGAATCCCGCTGGAATAAATGGCTGGAGAATTCTGGCCCCTGTTTTTCTTGCTCTTTTAGTTTTGGAGTTGAAGATTGGTGCTAGCCAACTAATAATCCTTGATTGAACTTACCCACTCCTCTACCCTTTCCACCCATTGTGATATCATAGAGTCAGACAGTTTTACAGCACAAAAAGAACATCTTCGGCCCATCATGTTTGCACCAGCAATTAACAACTAATCCTATTTTCCAGCACTTGGTCTGTAGCTATGGCATTTCAAGTGTTCATCTAAATGCTTTTTAACTGTTGTGAGTGTTCCTGCTTCTATCACCCTCTCAGGCAGTGAGTTCAAGATTCCCACTACCTCCTTGGCGGAAAATATTTTCCTTAAAATTCCCTCTAAGTCTCCTGGCCCTTCCCTTAAAACGATTCCCCCTGGTTTCTGAACCACCTCTCCCCCCGCTACCACTAAGGGGAACAGTTTATTCCTGTATCTATATTGCTTATAATTTCTGTACACCTCAATCACTTGGTCCTTGACTTTGACCTTGCTCTTTACCCGCTGGGTCTGTTGCTCCTTATTTCTGAAAGTTTAAATGCGATTTATGCACAAATGCTCCCCCTCCAACTTTGCTGTAATTGAGTTTGGAGTTTGTGATTCAAAAGCTTCAGTAAAGAAGGGGCTGGACTGTTTAACATTATAATATGACACACAAGATGTTGCTGAAGTGAATGTGTTTGAAAGAGAAAGCTCTCAGAGCTATAAGGGTTACCCTGTCAAAAAGTGTCAACAACTCCCATTATAATTACTATTATTTCCTTCTACAACTTGGACACAAAGCTTAAAACCACAGATGCTGAGGAAAAATTTAGAAGACGATTTGCTTTATGGTATTAAAATGCATTTCCTTAAATAGAAGTGATAGGGCTAAGAAGCTTAGAATATTCTGAAAAGAATGCACCCTCGGGGACATAATGTGCTATCAGTGGAATTAGGATTAGTTTCATATTTACTAAGTCCGTCTGTACTTACGTCAAGTGTATTAGAGCCTTTGGGGCAATTGTTACAGTTCAGAGCGAAGCACTTAAGCTGAATTAAAGGTGACAGGAAGCCGACTTAAAAATTGGAAAAATTTGCGCATCGGTTTGAAGTCATTCTTGATTTAAACCTTCGAAGCCATGTGTTCCTCGCAGTATGAGATACGGAAACTATACTGCTTAATCACACAGAGAGAGAAAAAGGGTCTGAGTGTAAAGAAGATGGTGTCAGCTCGGATTGAATGATGAAGCGAGACCTTCAAAAATACCCAGTGGTTTTGCAATCCGCTGACAACGCAACTGTAGCCAGTTTTGAAGATTTTTTTTCCCTCTTTTCTCCTTACCCCTTGATTCTGCTTAACGTACAATGGGATTGGATGAATGCCTTTCAGCAAAAGCAATTAAAAGATCTTAGACATGGAAAATTCTCCTGCTTCTATTCCTTCCTGTCTGAATATTTGAAGAGCCATATTAACATTCTTGAAGTCATTGGGAAGGTGTGCTTCCCTGTGTTCTTTACAGGATAAGAAAGAAGCCTCATGGTCACACCCCCATTTATAGTCTGATTTATATATATCATTGTTTGACACTGAATATTTTCTCTGAAGAAAATTATGTCGCTTTTTTTGTTGCTGCAATGTAGTTTCTGGCAGTTGCCCCTTTGAATCTCCCGTGTAGGCAACCGATCGCTGAAATAGTCTGAATTAATGGAATTGACCTGAAATTTACAAGTGGGTCACTGAGAAATGTTGGCTTGCAAAGTTACAAATTTTTAAGCATATATTCTGACTTCCCACTGATTTCTGTGTTAAATCTGGAATGATTCATAAGCACCCACACCAAGAAATTCTGCTCACTGGCAATGTCAGAAGGACGCTGAACATATCCATGTGACAGAGGCATTAAAGTGTTCATTTCTAATTGGGCTAACCTAGAATAGAAAGGGAACAATGTCGCAACAATACATTTTGAGCTCAGGTAGGCAGCATCGGTACACTGTTCAGTCATAGAGTGGATCACAGCTAAGGTTACCGATTCTGGTTGGGCAGATTCAGGAGGCTTCATCACATGACCTCTTGCCCCCAACATCTCTCCTAACGTTGGTCAACTGGTGGATCCAATACACTGATTTCAAGCTATTGGGATAGCAGGCAGATTCTGTTAGAACACAAGAATGTGAGAGGTTGGAGCAGGAGTAGACCATTCAGCCCCTCTAGCCTTCTCTGCCATTCATGACTGAACTGATTATGGCTTCAATTCCACTTTCCTGATGCACCCCCATAAATTTCATCTTGTTTTTCAACCTAAAATTGAACACAACCTTGAGTATGTTCAATGGCCCTGCCTCCACTGCTCACTGTGGAAGAGAATTTCAAACACTAATAACCATCTAAAAGAGAAATTGCTTCTCATCCCTATCATAATTGGTGGCCTCTTATTTTTTAACAGTGCCCCTTCTTCCTAGATTCCCCTACAAGAGGAAACATCATCTCAGCAACCGTCATGTCAAACCTCTCAGAATCTTACATGTTTCTTTTTGCATGTCTTCCTACTTCCTTCACTGGTGCTTTTTTAAAAACTGATAGGTGGGCCAGAATTGTTGATATCTTTAGCAAAAATCTTCCATAGTACTTGACTATTCTAGGAAAAACTTCAGTTCTGTCACATTCCCAGCCTCTGGCATTTCTTTAATATCTTATACCTTATCTTTGAAGGGATGCAACTCCTTTGCATCCACTTTGAACCTGGGGTATGCAAATTCTTCAGCTTGGAAAATACATTTCTCCTGTTTCAACTGTATGCCAGCTTCCATAAACCCCTTAAGGATCTCTTCCAGGTTTGCAGCATGTCCCTCAAGAGACACGTCTGTAATTGGGACATTGTCTAAGTATATCACTGCTTTGGGGATTCCCTATAACAGGATATCCATTCTGTGCTAAAAAGTGACACAGGCTGACAAGATACCAAACAGCAATACTAATATAATCCTTTGTGGGTATTTCTTGTAACTAACTTTCTGAAGTCCTCCTCCAATTCCAGTTGCTGATAAACATGACATAGGTCTAGTATAGTGTATTTTAGGTCCCTGCTAACTTAGCATAGAAGTCCTCTATCCTGGAAATGGGTCCACAATCCAGCTGGAGTTCTCCTGACCAACATCAGTTTATAGTCTCTGCAGATCCTCATGATACTGTTCAGTTTCAGAATGGGAATGATGGCCCATTCAGAAAATTGTATAGCTTGATAATATTTTCCAGCCTTTTCAGTTTGACCTCCACTTTCTGATGCAATGTATCTGGTACTATGTGAGCTCTTGAAAATCCTGGGCATTTCAAGTACATTTTAGTTTTAACTCCTTTTATTTGACCAAGTTCCCTTTGAAACCTCCTGATAGTTACATCGAAGTTCCTGAAATCCTTCATTCTGGACATTAAATCTTACTAGCCAATCCAGTTTTATTTGTTTTAGTCAGTCCTGTCCTGTGAAACTGGGCCTCGGTCCATCATTCCATGATGGTCAGCTGTGTGGACTTACTCCAATACATCGCTGTTGTCCTCACTAATCTTTATCATTCTTAAGTGTTCATACATCGCTAAGGTAACATCAGAATGTCTTAAGGCCTGTAATTGCTTTTGGAGACATTTGAATGTCTTTTCCTCAATAACAGTGGCAGATATGCCAGTGTCAACCTCATCTTCAGGGGGCAGTCATTTACCATTTAGACAATCTCGATAGGTGGTACCTTGCTGAATTGGACTTGATAGAGTGTGTAAGCCTCGGATCCCTCTTTTGGTTCCCCCATCAGCTTATTTACAAGTGTTGTACTTATTGTTCCTTTCTTCTTGGAATATTCTGTGCAGCTTGCTTCACCCTGCACCTAGTGTGCAGATGACCCTTTTTACACCTGAAGCAGCTGAAATTCTTGCATTGACACATCTCTTGTGGGTGGTCACTCCCACACCAAAACATGTCTCAGACGTTGGTGCTGAAGAGTCTTTTCAGGTTTCACTGTGCCTTCACTTGGGCTGTTCCTAGAGGCAGCTTCTTCCTGCCATGACTGGGTCACCTCATTCTGCACTCCTTCCAATTCACACATGCTTTATTCAGCATACTCAGTCGCTTGGCCCATTTCTACTGCTTTCTCTTTTGAAACTTTGGTTCTGGTAAACAGTTTCAATTTGGCATTGGGGTTCTTGATCCCAGAAATGCAAGACTGGGCGGAGAAGTGACAGATGGACTTCAACGCAGATAAATGTGTAGTGGTCCGTTTTGGCAGGAATAATGGGATGAAGGAGTACAATATAAGGGGTAGGAGTCTTAGCTGTGTTGTAGAGCAGAAGGATCTCGGGGTCCGGGTCCATAGGACTCTTAAATCGGCCTCGCAGGTGGAGAAAGTGGTCAAGAAGGCGTACGGTGTACTGGCCTTCATTAATCGAGGAATAGAGTTTAGGAGTCAGGAGGTAATGATGCAGCTCTATAAGACTCTTGTCAGACCCCAGTTGGAGTGCCTGGATTGGGAGACAGGCCTTATGAAGATAGGTTGAGGGAGCTGGGACTCTTCTCACTGGAGAGACATAGGTTGAGAGGCGACCTGATAGAGGTTTATAAAATGTTGAGAGGATAATAGGATGGACTCTCAGAGACTATTTCCCCGAGCGGAAATGGTCACTACGAGAGGACACAGATTTAAGGTGCAGGGAAGCAAATACAAAGGAGATGTCAGGGGTAGGTTTTTCACTCAGAGGGTGGTGAGTGAATGGAACCGACTGCCGTCGGAGGTTGTTGAGGCAAACTCACTGGGGTCTTTTAAGAGACTTCTGGATGAGTATATGGAAAAGAATAGGATAGGGGGTTATAGATAGATCAGTGGATTGGTAGATGTGGGCCGAAGGGCTTGTTTGTGCTGTATTGTTCTACGTTCTATGTTCTAAATAAAACATTCCCTCAACATGTCCCCCAAAGAAGACCAAAAGTCGCTGTGCTCAGCCAACCATCAAAGCCTGGCCACAAAGCTGGAGACCATCTCTCCTGGCTTTCTAACTGCACAATGAAATCTGTATCTTTACACGATTACAGAAGGTTTGATCCTTAACCAAATGACAAACTGATTGAAAGTTTTTGGATGGGATGTTCTGGCTGCACTCATCACCATGGCCAGAAATTGCCACCCAATATCAATGGACGTCTGTGTGGTCTGCCAAATTTTTTGTTACAATTTCCCAGAATAGGAAAATTGTCTAGAGTTTCGGGTAACATCAGACTCCTCACCAGGTTTGAAGCCTGTGGGCTGCAGATTGTGTCACCTTCTGCTTTACCTCGGTTGTTATTTTATTTGTCACAAAGAATACCACAGTCACAATATCCTGCTCTGACTTGCTATCTCAGGATCAAATAGTTCTATCTCCCCAAACAATGGCATCTTAAGACTATCTTTTTATACTTTGATTTTTAGTGATTGTTCTTTTTAACCCCCCAATTCCATACTATCAGTTTTCAACAATTGATCCTGTTTCTCCTCATCATCAGTGTAATAGCTTGAGGTAAATCAATGTGGCAAATGATTAACTAAAGGGTTTATTGCTAAGAATGATATACACAGAGGGTTCAATAGCTCAGTTAATACATCTATTCTTAACAGTGCCCTAAATTTAACTGAAGTCCTCCAACCCCAGAATTGCTCATCCTCGCTCCCGATTGGCCTAGGATCACACACTCATGCACCATTGGCTCTGGATCAGTCACACGGCCTGCAAAGGAACCCCTCAAATGGGTAATGCAACACAAACTTCAGTTCCCATTTTCCAAAAGGGTGCATCGAAAGGAAATGAAAAAAGGTCACTTGTTAACACCAGGATGAATTCTGCCCCCACGATTGCTGCAGCATCATCTGGAGATTAACTTTAAATTCCTGAAGACTCCTGAGCAACCCTGGAAGATTGTCAACTCTCATCAGAGTTGAACTGCACTATCTGAGGACACACTGAATTGCAGTTATGAGCAAGTGGATTTAAGGAGATAAATGTGTTGTCATAATGTCACTGGACTAATAATCTAAAGGCCCAGGTTAATGTTTCGGGGGCATGGTTTCAAATCCAGCTGTCTGCCATTTGAATTTAATAAACAAATCTGGAATATAAAGTTAGTCTCAGTAATGGTGACCTTGGCAACTATCATTGATTGCTGTGAAAACTCACCTCCTTCATTAATGCCCTTTAGGGAAGGAAATCTGCTGTCCTTACCTGGACTGGCCTACATGCAGATCAGACCCACAGCAATGTGATTGAGTTAACTACATACTGAAATGGCCCAGTAAATTATTCAGGTCAACAGCAATTAGGTATCAAATGCTGGCCTTGCCAGCGACAGCCATACCCCTTGAAAGAAGGAATACATTTACATGATTTGGATGCTAGAGGCAGTTTTTTCACACAGATGGTGGTGGGGGTATGGAATGCGCTGCCAAATAAAGTGGTGGAGGTAGATACTCTGGAGTTATTTAAGAAATACTTAGATGGGCACATGAACAGAATGGATATGGAGGGGTATAGAAAACTAATTTAAAATAGGGATCATGAGCCTTGGGAGTCCCTGGGAAGTGTGTAAATAGATGATGATATTGATGTACTTGTTTTTATCCTACAGGTGCTTTGGTCCACCTTGTTGTCTAACGAGGGGCATACACGCGATGGGTCGTGGGAGGGCTGCTCTTGAATTTTTTTCGAGAGCATCCTACTGCTTCACGTCGTTAGTGTACACTTGACCTGGACCATTTGATGGGCAACACGACAGCTCAGTGACTATCGCTGTGCTGTGCAGATACATGGACTTGGGCCTGTGTCTGTGGGAGTTTGCGCATTCTCCCCGTGCTTGCGTGGGTTTTCTCCGGGTGCTCCGGTTTCCTCCCACATCCCAAAGATGTGCTCTTAGGCTAATTGGCAAAACAAATTCTCCCTAAATTGTCTCAGATTTGGTTTTTAATCCATAGATCTATAAACATAGACAGGGATCGCTGGTAGAGGTGGGAACGTCGGGGTGGCGGCACAGGCTTATTGGGCCGAAGGGCCTGTTTCCCATGCTGTTTTGTTCTTTGTTCTTTGTTCTATGATACAGCAGGAAATGGTGGGTTTGTCGGGGGTGATGGGGGAAGGTGGACAATTGTAATACCATTGGTTGGAACCGTGGCTCAGATTATCAAACTCAACACGGAACAGCAATCAAACGTGGCCTCTTCTGGCCTGCATAAATTGGCAGTGCACCATGCTAAGCATTAGTATAGTCACCATGCGGAGTACGGCGATGTCACTTATTCCTACATTTGTTCTCACACCAAGCTGTTAGGTATTGGACCTATGTCAGTCATACAGCAAGATTTTAAGTGCTCTCCTTTCTAAAGCACATTCCATTCCCCCACAGCAGACATCCGGGGCAAAGGTCACAGCTGTAAGGATTAGTTAATAATATGAAGTATTCGATTTCCTGGAGGCAATCATGACCAGAGATTAAGCTATTGAATTCTTTATTTCACACAATGCAATCAAAAGGTTCACAAGTTCATGCAGTGCCACGAGTCAAGAATTCTTTGTGAAGAATGAAGGTCGAGTGAAAATATCAATTTGGTTTGGATGATGTTAAGTGTCATAATAGTTGCCTTATGTGATCAAGATGGCCAAATGGACCAGAATTGTCTTTTCCAGTCCTCTTAATCCCAGAGTTCCTCTCCCTCATCCAGATATGCTTTAGATGTGGCGCTATATATTCCTGCATTTTGCTTAATGGCAGCAACAATGTGCCTTTACATTGTACCTTTGATGTAATATATGGAATATCATCAAACAACGTTCTGCTAGGCTACATAAGAAAATATTATTGAGAAAAAGCTGAATGAAATAAACAGTTTTTAAGGAATGTGTTAACAAAGGAAAGACAGGGGAGGTTTATAAAGAGAACTCCAGTGTTTCAGTGTGTGGCAAGTCAGAGTTTACTGGAGGGAGGGGTAGGGTGATTGTATGAAGTTAGTAGAAGATGCTCTGGAATTTTTCAAGAGGGCCTGAGAAAAACAAAAGACGCCAAGGCCAAGATCTACGTTGACCCTGATGCTGCACCTAGGAATTTCAGAGTAAGGCCACTCTGTGCTGAAGAATGTGGAAACTGAACAAGAACACCTTGAAAGCTTAGATATAATAAAGCCTAGGCAATTTGCAGATAGGGTCACACCCATACTTCCTGTTCTTCAGCCTTATAGGTTAGTTAATCTTTGTGGGACTTTAAACTAACAATCAATGGGTCTCTAAATTTGATAGGTACCCAACTCCCCAAATTGAAGATTTGTACGCCAAGCTAACAGACAGCAAGACATTCTCCAGTTGCACCCAAGCCCTGTCAATCTTCAGCTCAAATTGGACAAGTTCTACTGGAAATATGTGATGACCAACACACATAAGGAATGCTACATGAATAAACTTTGGCTTTTGGGGTTTTGTCAGAGTGCACCATCTTCCAAAGAGCCATGGAGAACACCCTTCAAAGGTTACCCAAGGTTGCAGTATGCTTAGATGACATCTTGGTCATGGGGTTTCAGAACAGGAACAGCTAAGCAACTTAAAAGAAATCTTGCAGAGGTTTTCCAGAGTGGTGTTTGCTTGAAGAGGAAGAAATGCATTTTTCAAGTGGCTGAAGTAATGTAGTAGATGACAAAGGTTTACATTTGGTAGAGGATAAGTAAAGGCCATCAAGGATGCATCAAGATCAAGGAACAAAACAGAATTAAACTCCTTCCTGGGATTAATCAATTATTATGGAAACCTGAATCTGAATTTGAATTTGGCTCCCTAGCTGGCCACATTGCATAACTTGTTACAAAAGTACCAGAGATGATCCTGGGAAGCTCCACAGACAGAGGCTTTTTCTAAAATTCAACGTCATTTACCTTTTTCTAACTTACTGGCCCATTTCAACCCTTTGGAAGAACTTGTATTGATCTGTGACGTTTCCCATATGGGGGTTGGTGCAGTGCTGTCATATTGATGGCATGGAAAGCACATTGCATATGCCTCCAGAATCCTTTCAGATGTAGAGCGAAGGTATTCTGAAATTAAGGAAGAAGGATTGATGGTCGTATTTTGTGTGAAGAAGTTCCATCAATAGGTCTATAGTTGATGGTTTTTTTATAGTTACTGAGCATAAACTGTTATTGGGCATATTCAAAGAGGACAAGACAATTCCCTCACTGCCTCCACTTAGATAGACATTGGGTCTTGTTATTGGTAGCCTATGAATATCTTCTGGAACACCGTTCTGGGACCCAGTTAACTAATGTTGATGCACTGAATTGCCTCCCGTTGCCCACAAGCCTGGCCCCTTTACCAGCATTAGAAGAGATTAAGATGACTCTGAATTTTTTAGCAACCTTCCCAGCATCAGCAAGGAAAATTAAAGCCCAGATGCAAAAAGATCCAACTCTAACCAAAATAAGGTTTATGATCTTATACGATGGATTCCAAAGATGATCCTTCAAAGAAATGGAACTCCACCCATTAAGAAATCTGAACTTAGTGTTGAAGATGGAATCATTTTTGGGGGTCCTGAGTAGTTGTTCTGTCCCCATGATGATGGCCAATATTAATGGGCATAATAATAACTACCAGCAGATATCAAAAATGAAAACGCTGGCTAGGTGTTACTTCTAATGGCCCAATCTTGACACTGACACAATGTGGCATGTGAGAGGAAAATCACAAACACTGATTCTCGGTCCTTCCATATCAATGGGAGCGGCCTGGCAGGCCTTAGGTGCATGTACATGTGGACTTTGCAGGCCCCTTTATGAATCCCATATTTTTAATCATGATAGATGCACTCTCCAAGTGGATGGAGGTATACCACATCGGCTCCACAACTTGTTGCTGGATTGTTGACGGATCTAGGATTTAACGCTGTTCTTTTGTGTGTTAGGCATTCTAGAAGATTCAGAAGTGACTACTCCAACCTCTATAGATTAACTGGAAGAATTCTATCCAAATATCATAACCCATTTCTCGGTGAATTTATTCCCTTCCTGTGGGAGTGGGATGCTAGACCTCCACTTTCCAATTGTCTGTGAGGGATATTTGGGATCAGACGTTCATTATGTATTGAGCTCAGGTCATGTTCAGGCATGTCTGCAAACATTTAGCAAGCAACAAACTGTGATTGTGGTTTCAGATAAAATGTTCATGGAAGAAATTAGGCTTTAAAAAGGAGACCTCCTAAGGCAAGATTTCCAATTCACCCTGAAGAAAGATGTGGATTGACTGAAAGTGTTATGCCATTTGGTGGACTCCAGCAGGCTTATTGGTGAATGTCCATCCACTGTTCTGCACCTTAAAGATGGGAATGCAGTTGTCATGGAGACCATTTAAGCCATTCTGATATGCTTTCTGGTTGGGGGTTGAAAATGATGACCTTTCAGTTGTAACATTTCTGCTTTGTGAAACACCACTCCCTGTTTCGACACGACATAAACCATTTGTTTTCAGCAGGTTCTTAGAGGTGACATGTTAATAAAAATAATTTATTTGTCTGATGGCAAGTGTTTTTGTCCAACATGTATAATCCCTCCCCAAGGGAAGCTCTCAGAGAATGTTCCAATTTCTATATTGTTACCCTTAAGATGTTATGTATGAGGGAGATGGGTAGCACCATCCAAGTTTTCAATGATGAAAGCTGATGGAGAAGTGGCCTCAACTGTCTATTTTCAGGTTAACAATTAAATAGGGGTATTTACATAGCGTCATCAACCCTTGCAACATGTTCCAATCCCTACTCATTAATTGAAAAATTTCTGATGGGACCTGAGCAGGTTCCTGCAGACTGTAAACATCCTTGCAAACAGAAGGGAGCTAATTCATTAAATGTTGTGTCACCCAATTAACATGATCATTATTGGCATCAGGAGGTGGAACTCAGCAAAGAGGAATTTTGCTGAATTAGTTTTTCTGCATTGGCTTATGTTTCTTCTTTCCTTTGCGTTCTCTCCCCCCACCCTCCCATGAGCTGAGTGGTGTATGTAATACAGATCATGGTGAGTTGGTGTTGCAACAAGCTGGGATTGGGCAACTTCATTGGAAGGGATGAGCATGCATTGCACAGTGCCTTTAATAACCTCCGTGTGCCTCAACATACTTTATAGCTAATTATGCACTTTTGTTTTAATGTGGAAACACAATCGCTAATTTGCCAAAGATGACAATGTGACAATGACTGATTATCTGCCTTAGTGATGCTGACTGAGGAAGGATATTGGTTATGGCATGGGGCAGAACACATTGCCCTTCCTTGAAATGGTGCCAAAGAATATTTTACATCAACATGGGAGAACAGAGAGGCTGTACATCATATTCAAAAGGCACCTCTGTCAATTCAGCATTCCTTCAATATTCCACTGGAGTATTGGCCTTGAAGCTCATATCAGAGCTGATACATGCCAAGTAATTTAACATTGCTTTCTTAATTTCTTAAGTGGTTATGGACCTGGGTTCAATTCCAGTCTTGGGTGACTGTCTGTGAAATTTATACGTTCTCCCATTATCTGGTATTCTCCAGGTGCTTCATTTCCTCCCACAGCCCAAAGATGTGCAGGTTATGTGCATTGCCACGCCAAATTGCCCCTTAGTGTCCCAAGATGCATAGGTTAGGGGGATTAATGGGATAAATGTGTGGGGTTACGGAGATAGGGTTTGGATGGGAAACTGTTTCAGAGAATCAGTGCAGACTCAAAGAGCCTTCTTCACACTAAGGATTGTATGATCAAGCCAAGAATAATAAAATAATATTTTCTCACCTTATGCTCTGAAAGTTGGTTCTTGCTGGCTCCATGGATACCAGCCATCATTTGTTACCTCATGCAAGTGGATATTTGTCATGAAATAATCCAGTAATGCCAGCAGACTGCTAGGCTTTGGGTGGGAGTGGGTGGGAAGGGAGGAGTGAAATGGAATGGAGAGGGCAGAAAACACGGAGCATCTACCTCAGCCTGAGCTTCTTCTCACTATTGTCTCTGGATGGTGGATATGATTGGGAATTCTGGCTGAACTTGTCCATTAATATAGGAAAACTGAGGCCAACCATAGTGTACCAACTGCTGTATACACTTACTGACTGCAGACCAGAACCTTATTGCAGAACCTCAGGGCCTTTTATATGGCTCATTCCCCAAGAATCAAAACATACTTCCCAGACAATCAGGCATGATCTAAAATGCAAGGGCTTCTTACCACTATCTGATGCAGAAACACATTGATGAATGCATGCTTAAAGCATGTTAGAAGGAACATAACATCACAAGATAAAGAATCCAGAGGAATTCATCAAAATATAACTTATACGATGGCCACAAAGGACATGAGGGATTGTCAATACATCTCCCGATGAGCTTTATGGATTATGAGTTTCATTATTGAGTGAATGGATACAATCAACAGCATTACCATCATCAAACTGACTTTCATCAACATCTTGGTGGTCACCATTGCCAGGATCTCAATTTGGCACTTCTACTTGATCAAATCAAAGTCTAAGTATTCAGAGTGAATGTCTGATCTTTTCACTCACTACAGTCTGTTTAATGTCAATGAGTCAGAATTCAGGGACGTAATGAAATTATCCACAATTGCCTAAATAGGTGCAGTTAGAGCATACAAGAAGCTCAATACCTTCTAAGACAAAGATGTCCACTTGCATCGGCAGCCCATCCACCAACTCAAACATTCACCCCCTCAACCACTGACCTATCGTAAATACTTTGTGTACAATCTATAAGATGCACTGCAGCAACTTGCTAAGTCTTCTTCAACAGCACTTCCTAAACCCATGGCCCCAGTCACTGAAAAAGACCAGGTGCATGGAAGTCCCAAGCAAAACATTGCTGGAATCAGGGCAATTTCCTAAAGTGAAAGTCTCCTTTGGCATTTGGGTGGGATTTTATGATCTCGCCCGAACAAGGCTGTAAAATCCCACCTTTTGTGTCACTGCAATGAAGTTATTGTGAAAATTCTCCAGTGGCCACACTCCATACCTGTTCGAGCACACTGAGGGGGAATTTAGCATGACCAATACACCTAACCAACTGTTTTTCGGACTGTGAGAGGAAGCCAGAGCATCAGAGGTGACCCACACAGACATAGGGAGAACATGCAGACTCTGCACAGGCAGAGACCCAAACTGGAAATCGAACCCAGGTTCCTAGTGCTGTGAGGCATCTGTGGTAACCACTTTGCCACTGTACTGACTCACCACCGCGTAGTGAAAAAACAAAGCATCTGTGTGATTCTGAATGGTAGAATAATGAACAGCTCCAAACAGGTTTATTTGGTAGCAAAAGCCACTAATTTTTGGAGCACTGCTCCTTTGTTAGGTAAGTGGAAGTCCTATTCACAAACAGGACATATAAAGACAGAAACTCAATTAACAAAATAATGGCTGGAATGCGAGTCTTTACAGGTAATCAAGTCTTAAAGATACAGACAATGTGAGTGAAGAGAGGGTTAAGCACAGGTAAAAGAGGGAAATGGCACCTGCTATGGACCTGTTGTGGTGGTAGGCAAACTGTAGTGGATCCAGGTAGTCCAGATAGTTCCAGGGAGGTTAGAATTGATTCATGCCATGACAAACCTTTCAAAACGCTTCATAATGATGGATCAGTGCCATTGGCCGATCGTCATTAAGCCACGCTGCTTTGTTTTTCTTAAGTATTGGGATGATGGTCATCTTCTTGAAGTAGTGAGGGACCTCATATTGTTGTAAAGAGAGGTTGAAGATGTCTGTGAATACCTGTCAGCTGATCCATGCAGGATCTGAATGCACATCTGGGTACACCATCTGGGCCGGTTGCTTTCCATGGTTTGACCTTCAAGAAGGCTCCTCTGAGTTCTGCAATGGTGGCCCCATATACAGGTTCATCTTGGGCTTCCAAGGTGGAGGGAATGCTGCTGCTGACTTCTTTCTCAAAATGGGCATAGAATGCATTGATCTCATCAGGGAGGGGTGCGTTGGAGCAGGCGATTTTACATGCCTTCATCTTATAGCCTGTTATGTCTTGCAAACCTTGCCATAGTCGGCAGGGGTCGGTGTAGCTGGGACTCTGGCTTGGTCCCGTACTATCTTTTGGCAACTTCAATGGATCTCCTTAGATTGTATCTGGTTTTCTTGTATAGTCATGATGCCAGCATTGGGCTGGGGTAAACACAGTAAGAAGTCTCACAACGCCAGGTTAAAGTCCCATGGGTTTATTTGGTAGCAAAATCCACTAGCTTTTGGAGCACTGCGCCTTCTTCAGGTAAGTGGGAGTTCTGTTCACAAACAGGGCATATAAAGACAAAAACTCAATTTACAAACTAATGGTTGAAATGCAAGTCTTTACAGGTAATCAAGTCTTCAAGGTGCAGCCCTGCACTCAACCCCAGAACATCTAGATAACAAGGATACCTATGTCAGATTCCTCAGCCTTCCCTATTATTCCCACAAAACTTGTCTCCAGACTCCATGGCCTGGGCCTCGGCACCTCTCTCTGTGACTGGTTCCTGAACTTCCTAACTCACAGACCACAATCAGTAAGGATAGGCAACAACACCACTTCTGTGATCATTCTCAACACCGATGCCCCACAAGGCTGTGTTCTCAACCCCCTACTATACTCCATATACACCTATATCTGTGTGGCCAAATTCCCTCCAATTTGATTTTCAAGTTTCCTGACGATACCACTGTAGAGGACGGATCTCAAACAACAATGAGACAGAGTACAGAAGTGAGACAGAGAAACTGGTGAAGCAACAATAATCTCTCCCTCAAATAAAGGAGACTGTCATTGACTTAAGGAAGTATAAAGGAGAACATACCTCTGTTTACATCAATGGGGATGAAGTAGAAAGGGTTGAAAGCTTTAGGTTTTTAGGTGTCAAGATCACCAACAACCTGTCCTGGTCCCCCGATGCTGACACTATAATTAAGAAAGCCAACCAACACCTCTATGTTCTCAGAAAACTAAGGAAATTTGGCATGTCTGCTATGACTGTCACCAATGTTTACAAATTCACCATAGAAAGCATTCTGTTTGGTTGTATCACAGTTTGATATGTCTCCCGCTCTGCCCAAGACCGCAAGGAGCTATAAAAGCTCATGAATGTATCCCAATTTATCACGCAAACCAAATTCCCTCCATTGACTCTTTCTACACTTCCTGCTGCCTTGGCAAAGCAGCCAGCATAATTAATGTCCCACAACCCGGACGTTCTCTCCTCCACCTTTTTCCATCGGGAAAAAGATACAAAAGTCAGAGGTCACACACCAACCGACTCAAGAACAGCTTCTTTCCTGCTGCCGTCAGAGTTTTGAATGGACTTAACTTGCGTTAAGTTGATATTTCTCTGCACCATAGCTATGATTGTATGTTAATACATGTGACAATAATAAATCAAATCAAATCAAATCAAAGTTTGATTAGAGATAGTCAGCATGGTTTTGTTAGAGGGAGGTCATGTCTAACAAATTTGATTGAATTTTTTGAGTATGTAACCAAATGTGTGGATGAGGATAATGTGGTTAATGTAGTTTACATGGATTTTAGCAAAGCATTTAACAAACTCTCATATGCGAGACTTACTAAGAAGGCTTATGCACATGGGGTACAGGGTGATCTGATAAGATAGCTTCATAATTGGCTTAGCCGTAGGAAACAGAGGGTGTGACAGATGGCTACTTTTGTGACGGGAGGTCAGTGACCCATGGTGTACCACAGAGATCTATGCTGGGTCCCCTATTGTTCATCATTTATTTAAATGACATAGATGACTTTGTGGGGGTAGAATCAGTAAGCTTGCCAATGACACAAAGGTTGCTTAACCATGGTTGCTTAACCATGAGAACATAGAAAACATAGAAAAGTACAGCACAAAACAGGCCCTTCAGCCCACAAGTTGTGTTGATCATATCCCCACTTACTAGGCCTACCTATAACCCTCAATCCCATTAAATCCCATGTACTCATCCAGAAGTCTCTGAAAAGACCCCAACAAGTTTGCCTCCACCACCACCGACAGCAGCTGATTCCACTCACCCACCACCTCTGAGTGAAAAACTTACCCCTGACATCTTCTATGTACCTATTCCCCAGCACCTTAAACCTGTGTCCTCTCATGGCGACCATTTCAGCCCTGGGAAATACCCTCTGAGATTCCACCCAATCTATACCTCTCAACATCTTATAAACCTCTATCAGGTCACCTCTCATCCTTTATCTCTCTACGGAGAAAAACCTAGCTCCCTCAACCTATCTCATAAGGCATGCCAGCCAATCCAAGGAACATCCTTGTAAATCTCCTCTGCACCCTTTCAGTAGCTTCCACATCCTTCTTGTAATGAGGCGACTAGAACTGCACACAGTACTCCAAGTGGGGTCTGACAAGGTCTTACAAAGCTGCAGCATTATCTCCTGACTTCCTAGACTCAATCTCTTGATTAATGAAGGCTACTACACCATGCACCTTCTTGACCACATCCTCCACCTGCGAGGCCAGTTTAAGAGTCCTATGGACGCGGATCCCAAGGTCCTTCTGATCCCCTACACTGCTAAGAGTCTTAGCCTTGATATTATACTCCTTCATCCCATTGGACCTACCAGTAATATGTAGATGAGCCGGTCAAATGGGCGAATAAGTGGCAGATGGAATTTAACCCTGAACAATGTGAGGTGATGCACCTCTGGAAGGAGTAATTTGACGAGAACATATACTATGAAAGGTCTGACATTCAGAAGTTCAAAAGAACAAAAGGACCTTAGCGTGTTTGTCTATTGATCTCTGAAGGTGGAAGGGCAGGAAAATAGGTTAGTGGAAAAGGCATATGGTGTATTCGCCTTTATCAATCGAGGTATAGATTACAAATGCAGAGAGGTCATGATGGAACTTTGTTGAGGCCCCAGCTGGAGTACTGTGTGCAGTTGTGATCACCACTTTATAGGAAGGACATGAATGCATTGAAGAGTGGCAGAGGAGATTTAGTAGGATGTTGCCTGGGATGGAACATTTAAATTATAAAGAGAGGTTGGATAATTTTGGGCTGTTTTCTCTGGAACAGAGAAGACTGAGGAGTGACCTAATTGAGGCGTTGAAGATTATGAGAGGCATTGACAGGGTGGATAGGGAGCAGCTGTTCCTCTTAGTTGAAGGGTCAGTTACAAGGGGATGCAAGTTAAAAGTGAGGGATGGGAGGTTTAGGGGGGATTTGAGGAAAAATATTTTTACTCAGAGAATGGTGATGGTCTGGAAAGTGCTGCCTAGGAGGGTGGTGGGGGCCGGATGCCTCACATCCTTTAAGAAGTACCTGGATGAGTACTTGTCACACCTTAACATTCAAGGCTAAATGCTGAATAATGGGATTAGCTGGGCAGGTCAGAGCCTTCATGCATCGGTGCAGATTTGATTGGCCAAAGGGCCTCTTCTGCATTGCAGTATTCTATGATTATGTGAAAGAGTTTTTAAAAAGTGAGAGTTGGTTCTATAGAGAGTGAATCTGGGGAGTTAGTCACAGAAAATAAAGAGGCGACAGATGAATTAATTTGCTTTGGCCATCACAGTTAACATTTGTTAACATTCTGGAAACACTTGCAATTCAGGAAATGAAAGGGAGGTGGGTGCTCAAGAAAATTGTAGTCACCAAGGAAATGTTATCAAAAAAATTATTGGTTGATAAGTCCCCATGTTCTGGTGGATTTCAACCTAGGGTCTTAAAAAAAGTAGCTAGTGAGATAATCGATTAATTTGTTTAAATTTTCCAAAATACCCTACATTCTAGGAAGGTACCATTAGATTGGATAATACTGAATGAAATTCCTTTATTCAAAAAGCGATGAAGACATAAAACAGGAAACTATAGGCCAGTTATTGTAACATCAGTCATAGGGAAAATGCAAGTAACTATATATCAGCGCATTTAGATAAATTCAAGGTGATCAGGCAGCGTTAACGTGCTTTTCTGAACAGGAAATCCAGTTTATCCATATTTATTGGAGTTCTTTGGAGAAGTAACGTGCTGCAGATAAAGGGGAGCTGGTGAACATATTGTACTTCGATTTCCAGAAGACATTTGATAAGTGCTCGTCAAAGTGTATTTCGGCAAATAAAGCTTTTGATGTCGGGATTAACATGTAGAAGATTGGCTAGCTAACAGGAAACAGAGAGTTGGCATAAAAGGATCACTTTCTGGTTGGTAGGATGTGACAGTGGCATGCCACAGGAATCAGTGCTATGGCTCAACTCTTGGCAATTTATATAAATGATTTGGATGAAGGGCCACTGATATGGTTACTAAATCTGCAGCTGGCACAAAGGTAGGTAGGGAAGTAAGTCCTAAGAAGGCTACATGACAATATAGGTATGTAGGTTCGGTGAGTGGGCAAAGATTTGGCAAATGGAATATAGTGTGGCAAAATGTGAGATTGTGCATTTTGGCAGCAAACTTATGAGGATAGGTTGAGAGAGTCGATCTTTTCTCCATAGAGACGAAGAATGAGAGGGGACCTGATAGAGGTGTATAAAATAATGAGAGGTATTGATCAGATGGACTCTCAGAGCTTTTCCCTAGGGCTGAAATGGCTGCCACAAGAGGACACAGGTTTGAGGTGCTGGGGAGTAGGTATAGAAGAGATGTCAGGGGTAAGTTTTTCAGTCAGAGGGTGGTGGGAGAATGGAATCGGCTGCTGTTGGTGGTGGTGGAGGCAAATTTGTTAGGGTCTTTTAAGAGACTTCTGGATGAATACATGAGACTTAATAGAATTGAGGGTTATATGTAAACCTAGTAGGTAGAGATAAGATTGGCACAATTTGTGGGCCGAAGGGCCTGTTTGTGCTGTAGTTTTTCTATGATTCTATAATCCTTTTGAATGGTAAAGCAGTCTTGAGGGACTGAGTGGCCTGTTCAAACATTTCAGTGGAATAGTAGCACTAGGATTTTTTTAAGCATCATGGTGCGCAAGCTGAACAAAGAGCCATTGCTTTCCTGGGTTCTGTAAAAAATCTGATTGTTCAACTTCAAAGGAAATATACAGGTTATCCTTTCTTTCTTGCAGACTCTGTTCCTCACATCTGCTTTCATGAAGGTTATACTTTGACAGTGGAGCCAGACAACACTAATCTAAACTAATATGAATGAATGGAGAACAGATCGATAGATTTTAAACTCCGTGGGACCTGTGTCAGAAGCTAATTTGACTGATAAGATGAGATGTCAGAAGAGTCTCCAGCTAGATTTTGTGCAGTCTTGATATCGGCATTCAGACGCACCCACACACCAATACTTACCTTTCAATCATTCCTGGAATGTGGACATTTCTATCCATTCCATTCACAAGCTTGACTAGCTTGGCAGATAAAACTGACTACTGGTTTGTTACAGTGCCCCTTTTAGGAGTCTTGTTATTCTTAATAATAAGAATTATTAGGTTTATTAGGTAAGAAACTAGGCTGATACCGGAGATGAAGAGGTTAGATATGAAGAGGGATTGAATAGACTGGGTGTGTACTCATTAGAGTTTCGAAGGCTGAGGGGGGAACTTATAGAGACTTACAAGATAATGAAGGGGCTAGATAAGTTTGAGGTAGAGAGATTCTTCCCGCTTATAATGGACAGCAGAACTGGAGGGCACAGACTCAAAATATGCAGGGAAGGGGATGCAGTTTAGATCAGAGTTGATGAGGAACTTCTTCATTCAAAGGGTGGTGATCTCTGGAATTCTCTGCCCATTGAAGTGGTGGAGGCTACCTCGCTGAATATATTTAAGTCACAGGTAGATAGTTTTCTGATAGACAGGGGAATTAAGGGTTATGGGAGAAAGTGGGAAAATGGAACTGAACTATTTCAGATCAGCCATGATCTTGTTGAATGGCGGGGCAGGCTTGAAGGGCTAGATCCTTCTCCTATTTCTTATGTTCTTATGTTATGTTCTTATTCCTCAACAAAATGGACAATTCTGGCAAGGCTGTATTTACTCATCACCACTGTTGCTCTGGAAAGGCTTTCTGCAAACCATATAGAGACAGAGGTTTCACTGGGGTGACAATGTCATAATGTTATTGTCACTGGACTAGTAATCCAAAGACCCAGGGCAAGATTTGAAGACTTGGATCCAAATCCCACCATGGAAGATGGCAATATTTGAGTTCAATAAAAATCTGGAATTAAAAAGTCTAATGATGACTGTGAAATCATTGTTGATTGTTGTAAAAACCCATCTGGTTCACCAATGTCTTTTAGGGAAGAAAATTTGCCATCTTTACCTGGATTGTCTACATGTGAATCCAGACTCACAGCAATGTGGTTGACTTATAAATGCCCTCTGAAATGGGATGGGCAATAAATGCTGGGCCAGCCAGCAATGCCCACATCCTGTAAAAATGAATAAGAAATGCACTCATCTTAGATGGAGAGTTCCTCACCATATCCAGTCCTGGATGATGCATGACTTCAGAGAGAACTTGGAGGCAAGTATACTCATGAAATTGCTGTTCTTATCCTTTGCACCAGTTGTCATCATAGGAGTGGTCAATATTAGTTTGGTGAGTGGCTACATTATATTTTGTACAAAATGAAGTAAGAATTGCCCAGGACATTACTAGTAACAACATTCTGAATGTGTATCAGGAATACTTCATAAAGTCAAAGGCGACTCCTTTGGTTTCAATGATGAACAATTGTTTATTAATACAATATATACAAGGTAAAAGTTTGACAGAACCAAAGCACACAAGTCAACTCTGTTCTCCTTGCTGGCTCTGACTGAAATTCCTCCCTGTCCTAGGGCACGTGCCCTTGCTCTCAATTGGTTTGTCTCCCATGTAGCCTCGCTATACGGTCCAACCCGATTTCGTGGCCTTCAAAACATGATCCTTTTAAAGAGACTGCAATATCTTCAGCTTCAAAGGAAATGCATAGGTTATTCTTGCTGTCTTTTCAAAATGCCTCTGCTGTAAATGCTCTGCCATTGTCTGACATTAAGATCTCGGCATGCCACGGGTAGCATAAACCTGCTGAAACTTGTCAACTCTTGGTGCTGCCTTGTAGACTTCATTAGTTGGACATCCATTTATTTGGAAAGTGCATCTCCCAGGTTGAGGAACATATGTGTCATAAGTGGCCTTGAGAAGTCTGTGTGCAATCTTGACCAGGGGCCATCCTGTCTACTCCCATGGTTGCATATTTGCCCATGGCAGCAATGACTGCTGGTGTTCATGATTTGGGCATGGGCTGACCATTTTCTCAATTTCTTTATTGATATCCAACCACCAAATGTAATTTAAGGCCACTGCTTTCATCCTACTTTGTCTGGGGTGTGCTTCTCTCAATTCTCATGCAAGATAGTCTGTCACCCCTGGGATAGCACTACAATACAAACTCCCTCAGTAACACGGCTTCTTCACAATAGAAGATTATTTTCATCTTACACTGATCTGATTTGTTCTAACTTATTGAAGCACCAACCTTGCATCACTATCCTCCTAACTTTTGATTGCACTTTCTGTCCAGGGTTTTATAAGAGTATTTAAGACCTCTATCAGTTGCAATGCCAACACTTTTTCTAATGATACAGGCAGTAACGATATGGTCTGTGGGAGAGAGGCAGCTGGGTGCATCTGCATTCGATGTTTGTATCCTTGGCCTACGCTAGAAGAAGTAGCTGTCACAACTAGCAAAAGAGTCCATCTTTGTACCATCGCAGAAGCAATTAGTGGCACTGGCTTATCCTCAATATTGTTGGATATTGAATAAACCCAACAATAGCTTGTGATCTGCTCCTATACCACATATATATATATATATATATAAAATATATAGACAAAAATTTTCACCGCATAAATTACTGTCAAACTCTCTTTGCCTATCTGAGAATAACTTTCTCTCAGCCTTTGATAAGGAACTTGATGCAAATGCAATTGGCCTCTAATTTCCATCAGGCATTTTATGGGACAAAACCGCTCCCACTCCATAAGTTGTGCTGATGATTGTAAGGCCTGCTTTACTTTTGCAAATACTTCTTTTTGTTCCTCCCCTCATTTCCAAGGCATCCTGAAAAGCTGGTGAAGTATGGCTAAATTTGTAGATATGTTTTGCAAGGATCTGCCATAATAAATCACTATCCTGAGGGATGATTTTAACTCTGATGCACTTTTAGGTTGTGGTATTTCCTTCATGGCTTTTATTTATCCTCTGAAGGGTTTAGGCCTTTTGTAGCAACGCTGAACCGAGATATGTTAATTCATCTGCCTAGAAAGTGAACTGCTTTGTTTTAAATGAAAACTTGCTTCTTTAAATCTTTTTAGGATCTCTTCCACATTAGCCCTGTGTTCTCAGGGGACATTACAGTAATTAGGACATCATCCAAGTACACCATTACTTTCGGAAACTCCTGGAATAAACTTTCCTTTGCGCTAGAAAATTTCCCAGGCCAATGAGATTCTAAAGGATCAACATGTGTACTGGTATAACTCTTTGTGGGTGTTGATAGTAACTAATCACTGAGAATCTTCATCCAACTCCAGCTGCTAGGAGGCGTGACTGAGATTTAACTTGGTTTACTATCTTTGAGATCGTCAATTCTTGGAATGGGGTATCTATCACTCTGAGCTCCTTGATTTACAGTTAATTTATAATCCTCACAGATTCTTACCATGCAATCTGGCTTCAAAGTTACTATGGGCACAGCCCATTCAGAAAACTGTATAGACTTTACGACACCCAAGTCTTCCAATTTGCCTAGCTCCCTGTCTACTTTATGATAGAATGCATAATGCACTGTGTGGATCCAAAAATGTTCCGGTGTTGCCTCATGGTTCAAATAAATTTTGGCTTTAGCCCATTTTATTCATCCCTGGTTCTTTTGGAAAACCAGTGAATACTTGCAGAGTAGCTCCATCCCAAATACATAATATCTTCAACCAACCTCAGCCTATGAAAGTCTGTGACTCTCAATCACTAGAACAGGTAATTTTGCTATTTGGGTTTTGTAAGATACTATAACTGTAACTGACCCCACTGTCTTCTTGTATATATAGACAACACAGCTTCTGAATTACTCAACCTCAAATGTTGCAGACCTTTTTGAAGGTATCAGAATGCTTGTTCCTCTATGACTGTGGCCACAGTCCTGTGTCAACCTCTATTTTAAGAGATCTGCCATTGATCATTGAGGTTATTTCCATAGGCACAATAAAAATTCTTACAACACCAGGTTAAAGTCCAACAGGTTTACTTGGAATCATGAGCTTTCAGAGCACTGCTCCTTCATCAGGTGAGTGGAGAGGTAGGTAAACATGACATATATAAACAAAGACACAATTGCAAAATAATGGTTAGAATGCGAGTCTCTAAAGGTAATCAAGTCTTTACAGGTACAGACAGTGCAAATGTACCATGCCTTGGGACATCCGAATGTACTTGTCAATGTACCATGCCTTGGGACATCCTTTCCCGCAGCATATGAGTTAGACAATGTTGGCTATGTTGCATGAGTATCTACCATATACTTGGTGGGTGGTGTTCTCACGTGTGATGATGGTATCCATGTCCATGATCTGGCATGTCTTGCAAAGATTGGCGTGGCAGGATTGTGTAGTGTCATGATCACTGTTCTCTTAAAGTCTGAGTAGTTTGTTGCTAACAAAGATCCATTTGAAGTTACGCAGTTGTTTGAAAGCAAGTAGTGGGGGTGGCCTTGACAAGATGTTTGTCTTCATCAATGACATGTTGAAGTTTCTGAAGAAGATGTCATAGTTTCTCCACCACCTGAGGAATACTGGACGACGAAAGGTACTCTATCAGTTGTGTCCTGTGCTTGTTTTCTGAGGAGATCATGCAGTTTTTCCATGTAGCATGTCAAAACTGTCGATTGATGAGTTGAGTGACATATCCCATTCTTATGAGGGTGTTTTTCAATGTCTATAGATGCCTGTTGCATTCCTCCTCATTTGAGCAGATCCTGTGTGTGCAAAGGGCTTGTCTGTAGGGGATGGCTTCTTCAACATGTTTCAAGTGGAAGTTGGAGAAGTGGAGCATTGTGAGATTATCTCTGAGCTTGCCAGAGAGTGAAATGCTGAGGTGACCATCCTTGATAGAAATGCCTGTGTCTAAGAATGCAACCAATTCTGGAGAGTTGTCCATGGTAAGTCTGATGGTAGGATGGAACTTGCTGATGTCATTGTGTCGTCATTGCAATGAATCTTCACTATGAGTCCAAAGGAAGAAAATGTCATCAATGCATCTGGTGTATAGCATCAGTTGAAGATCCATAGATTCTATAGAGCTTATTAAATTGGAGCTGGTTAAAGTACAAGATTCAGATCTCTTTTTGGGCTCCTCAGCCAGTTTCTTTAATGATTTTAAATTAAACATTATTTTTCTATGTTCTGTATGTCCTGCCTGCTTCATTCTGCACTATGTTTGTAAATGACCCTTCCTCTTGCACCAGCACATTTCTTGGGAGTATTCCCCCCTACACCATAAACAAGCTTTCACCCCCTTCTTGTACTCTGCTGTGTTCTCACTTAGCCTGTTCGAGTAGTTGTTTCTCATCATAAATAGTTCACCTTATTGAGCATGCCCTGCTCGGCACACTCGGTTATCTGGGCCATCTTCACGGCTTTTCCCAAAGAGATTTCTCATCATAAATGGTTTAATTCATTGAGCACGCCCTGCTTGGCACACCCAGTTGCCTGGACCATCTCTATGGCTTTTTCCAAAGAGATTTCAGTTTCAGTCGGAAGCATTTTTGGTATGGTGAGATTGTTTTTCCCATAGGCCAAACATTTAACATTTCCACTAAAACTGCACTAAAAATTTGCAGTGCTATGCTAACCCTTTCAATCTGCCATGAACCCAGAGATGGTCTCTCCTAGTTCCCTCACAACAGAATGAAATTTATACCTCAACATCACAATTGAAGGTCGGGGGTTAAATGATCCTTGGCCATTTCCCCTAACTGGTCAAAAGACAGAGGGAATTTTATGAGATTTTTTCTGTGTCCAGCTAGCATGAAAACAGCAGCGTCCCTCATCTGTTTTTGGATGAATTTTCATGCCCAGTCTTATGCTCTCTGTCTCTGAAATTTTGGGCCAGACTATTTCTGGTCACAAAAGGCAGTGGGCGGGGCTTAGCTCACCAGCCTGCAGCTCAGATCAGAGCTACAAACTGCACATTTGCAGAAAAAAATTTTAAAAAAGTAGCTTCCCGGGCCAAAAGCTCCCTCTCCCCCTCACAGACATCAGAACCCCTCCCCCAATCTTATTGACCTCTTTACCCCCTCAGCACTTGTTCCTTGAGCTCCTTGCACATGGCCCCCACATCACTCCATCCCCCCCCACTGACTCCGATGGCTGACTAACGTGACCCTCTTTCCCCCTGCCCCCGATCATCACAGAGGCACAAATGTTGCCCCCCTGTTACACCCTCATCCCCACCCTTCCGTCCGCAGCCCTCTCTCACCCCCCTGCCATCAGCACACCTGCAAGTGCTGAGTTGGCTTCCCCTCCATGATAAGAAGGCAAACTTCATTAAACTCGCTGGAACACTCTAACGGGCACGTGACTTGCCCAAATTGCCTGCAGCTGAATTATCCAGACAAGGGACAGCTCTTTCAAAAACCTAAGGATGGACGGACAGTGCAGGAAGAAATGGCCTTCAGGAAGTTTGCAGATTTTCAGAATCTGACCTGGCCACGTTGCTGGAGAGTCAAGGCGGGACGTCGTCTCCCCCCCCGGCAGGGGAAGTGATGGAAAAGGAGCTTCGGAGGCTGTGACTCAGCTGTTGTGGTGGTTGATACGTCTGCATGGCCACCTGAGTCAAGGAACCACCTATCAATAGCAGCAGGACTTGCACTCTGAGACTGGGCCATATTCTGCAGTCCCTCAGTCATGGCCTTCTGTGACTGAGCCATGTTCTCAAGGGCTGATACCGTAGCCACTGCATATCAGCACTGATTTGCTGGGACTTCTGCAATCTCTCAGCCATGAATCTTTGTGGCTCAGCTACACTCTCAAAGGTTGCAGCTTTTTGTAGCTAAGTTGTGAACCCACTGCAGTGAACAAAGATGGTTGAGCTGGAATGATTTCAAGTGAAGCTCGCTATTATCCATAAGACCATAAGACTATAGGACTTACAAACAGAATTAGGTCACTGAGCCAATCGAGTCTGCTCTGCCATTCAATCATGGCCGATACTTTTCTCATCCCCACCTCCTGCCTTTTCCCCATAATCCCTGATGCCCTCATTAATCAAGATCCTATCTATCTCTGACTTAAAAACACTCAATAACCACACCTTCACAGCCTTCTGCAGCAAAGAGCTCCACAGGTTCACCATTCTCTGGTGAAGAAATTCCTCCTCATCTCTGTTTTCAAGGACCATCCCTTTAGCCTGAGGTTTTGACCTCTGGTACTAGCTTTTCCTACTAGTGGAAACATCCTCTCTACACCCACACTGCCCAGGCTCGCAGTATCCCATAAGTTTCAATAAGGTCCCCCTCATCTTTTAAACTGCAATGAGTACAGACCCAGAGTCCTCAATTGTTCCTCGTACGACAAGTCCTCCATTTCAGGGATCATTCTTGTGAACCTCTTTGGGACCCTTTCTAAGGTCAGCGCATCCTTCCTTAACATGCAGCCAAAACACTCATAATATTCCAAATGGGGTCTGACCAGAGCCTTATACAGCCTCAGAAGGACATTCCTGCTGTTGTATTCTAACTCTCTCGACATGAATGCTGACATTGCATTTGCCTTACTAACTGCTGACGAACCTGCATGTTAACCTTAAGAGAATCTTGAACAAGGACTCACAAGTCCTTTGTGCTTCTGATTTCCAAAGCATATTCCATTTAGACAATAGTCTTTGCCACCATTCCTCCTTCCAAAGTGCATAACCTCAAACTTTTCCATATTGTGTTCCATTTGCTACTTCTTTGTCCATTCCCCTAGACTGTCCAAGTCCTTCTGCAGCCTCTCTTCTTCCTTAATACTATGTTGTTCCTCTACATTTCTTTGTATCATCTACAAACTTAGCAACCATGCCTTCAGTTTCTTTTTCCAATTCGTTAATGTATACTGTGAAATGTTGTAGTCCCAGAACTGATCCCTGAGGCACACCACTAGTTACTCACTGTCATTCTGAGAAAGACTCCTTTATTCCCACTTTATTGCCTTTTGCCAGTCAATCAATCCTTTATCCGTGCCAGGATCTTATCCTTAACATCATGGGCTCTTAACTTATTTAACAGTCTCCTCTATGGCACCTTGTCAAAGGCCTTCTGGAAATCTAAATAAATCATGTCCACTGGTTCTCCATTATCTAACTTCCTTGTTATCTCCTCAAAGAACTGTAACAGATTTGTCAGACATGACGAAACCGTACTGACTTAGTCCTAATTTATCATGCACTTCCAAGTACTCCACAATCAAATCTTTAATAATGGACTCTAAAATCTTGCCAATGACCTAAGTCAGGCTAACCGGACTATAATTTCCCATCTGCTGCTTCTCTCCTTTCTTGAACCATAATGTTGCATTAGCTACATTCCAGTCCTCTGGTACGTTCCCTGTCATGATGTGTAGATGCCAGCATTGGACTGGGGTAAACACAATAAGAAGTCTCACACACTAGGTTAAAGTCCAATAGGTTTATTCGGTAGCATTATTTGGCTTATAGTCACAGACCATAACCTCGTGGCGTTTGCTATCGAATAAACCTGTTGGACTTTAACCTGATGTTGTGAGGCTTCTTACTATGTTTATCCTCCCTGCCTCCAGTGATTCCTAAAAGATCACCACCCCAATGCCTTCATAATTTCCTCAGTCATTTCTTTTGGAACGCTAGGATGTATTCCATCCAGTCCAGGTGATTTATCCAACTTCAGACCTTTCAATTTCACTAGAACCTTCCCCTTAGCAATGGCCACTACACTCATCTGTGCACCCTGATTCTCCCACTGGTGTCTTCGGCCATGAAAACTGATGCAAAGTACCTATTCAGTTCCTCTGCTTTTTCTTCCTATTGTTACTTCTTCAGCCTCATTTTCCATTGGTCCAACATCTATTTTTGCCTCTCTCTTACCTTTTATATATTGAAAAAACTCTTCCTATCTTCTTTTATATTACTAGCTGGCTTACATTCATATTTCATCTTCTCCCACTTATTGCTTTTTTAGTTATCCTCTACTCACTTTTAAAGGCTTCCCAATCTTCTGGCTTCCCAGTAATTCTTCCCACTTTGTATACTTTTTCTTTTGCTTTTATGCTTCTCTTGATTTCCCTCATCAGCCATGGATGCCTTGCCCTTCCCTTATTATGTTTCCTCATCCTTAGGTTGAATTTCTGTTGTGCCTCCCAAATAACCCCCAAAAACTCCTGCCATTGCTGTTCCACTGCCTTCTCTGCCAGATTCCCTTTCCAATCAACTCTGGCCAGTTCCTCCCTCATGTCTTTGTAGTTACCTTTATTTAATTGTAATACCATTACATTTAATTCCAGCTTCTCTCTTTCAAACTGCAGAGTAAATTCTATAATATTGTGGTCACTGCTCCCTGTGGGTTTCTTCATCCCTAATCAAGTCTGCCTCATTGCACAACACCAAATCTAGAATTGTCTGTTCCCTGTCACAAGCTGCTCCAAAAAAATTCATCTCTTAGACATTCCACAAATTTCTTTTCTTGTCATTATGATGCATGTAAAAACATGTAAATTGACAGCTCACCCATTTTGGGCAGGCTCCCAATCGTGCTAATATTTTTCCTATGGTAAGATGGGAATAGGCATGAAAACGGGTGGCATTCCTGCTAGCCACTTTGTGCCTGATTTTACACCACTTTCCCACCACAAAATGGGTCCGACAAGGTCGTAAAATTCTGCTCTTTGTGTCTGGAGCATCAGGTGATTCCAGACTCTTCATTAAACTGTACATTTGTGGGCCACAGACCATAAGTAGCATCACCTTTTATTTTCCTTGGCCATGATCTCATTAGCTACAAAAAGTAATGCAGCCTTTCAATATAATCCCTCCAGCTTTCAATTTCTGGGTTAAACAGCTCAATCTTCCTATTTAAAGGCATTTTTAAGGCTTTTGTATTTGTTTTTTCTTGACTTTAATGATTGCTCTCCTACCCTATAACTGCACATTGTGATCTCTCAATAACTGACATAATTTTGCTTGTCGCCAGTGTAGTAAGTTTGAAGGTAGCTTGTTGTGACTTCAAGAATGATTGTTACTAATTACCATATTATTAGTAATGCAATATACATACAAGATAAGGATCTGACAGAATTAATACACAACCCTACACACTTCTCCTCTAAGGTTCCAGTTGAGGTTCTTCCCTGTTCTAGGATTCAACTCCCATTCCCAATTGGCTCGGCTTCCTGTGAAACCTCCATAGGTCCAGCCATATCACGTGACCCTCAAAGGATCATCTCTTTAAAGGGGTCTCATTACCACAAATACTAAACACGATGGATTCTTCACAGCAATACTTAGCAAGTCGTAATGAAAGCAGCTACAGGAACTCTTACCTCACTACTGCAAGGAGGTTCAGCTTGAATAATTTATTGAATAAGGGTGGGTTTAGATGAAGGATAGAGCTATCCAGAATGTTTTTGACAAGACTTTCCATCAAATCCTGTTCCAAATCGACATTGTAAGGACGATTTTCAGTCGGTTCAATAATGCAAAGCTGACCACCATTCCACTATTATCTGTCTTTATCCCCACACATCCCCTCCCCCTCCCCTCAAACCTCTCATCCCTCTTCATTAACTTTATTGCCACCTCCTATCATTTGTTGGAATTATTATAGTTAATCTTTCCCTGAACTTTCTATTCTTCCTCCTTTGTCTCATCGTGCCATCTTTACATATTCATCCTGTTCTCTGAATCCTCACTGTCCTGATTTCAAGGATGCATTCAACAAAGCTAACTCTGAAGATCCTACACATTCTTGAAAATCCTTACATGCCTCGGTGTTCCTTTACAAAAGGAGAGAAATGCTGGTATATAATCAGAAAACATTTTTTAAACAGTACACAGCAAGTCAGGTAAACTGAAAAGATGGATGAATAATTGTGGAAACCTTTATATTCCAGCTGAGAAGTAGGCCACTGAATAGGCCTGGAAATTTAAAGAGGATGGCAAGAAAGAAAACCACAGTAGCTCCAGAAAGAGAAGAAGAGTCCATAGATAAATGGTTTACAAAATGCTTTGTGAAAATTGAAAGATTATTTCAATGTAAGATGGAAAAATATGAAATAAAAGACATTTGAATACCTAAAGTTGGTGAAAAAACACAACAAATAAGAAAATGGAATTTGACAAAACTGTTCCATTGTTCTTCTAACCCATCATCTGAATCTCATTTCCACACCTTACATCTGCTCCTAACTTGCTATTTTCAATACTTTCTCTTCATACATGGAGTGTGGGCACCCATGACAAAATTGAATTAATTGACCTTGAGAAGATGATGCTGAGCTGCCTTCTTAAAGGGCCACAGTCCAGGCAATAAGGTACACTGACAGTGCTGTTAGGGAGCGATTTTCTGGATTTTTACCAGTAACAGCGAAGGAATAGGAACATATTTTCATGTCAAGATAGTGAGTGACTTGGAAGGGAACTTGCAAGTGATGGTATTTCCCATTCATCTGTTGCTCTTGCCTTCTAGGTAGCAGAGCTTCCAGTTTGGAGTTGGTGTCAAAGGAGCCTTACTAAGTTGTTATAGTGTATCTTGGTAGATGGTACCCCTACTGCTACTGTGAAGTGGGTGCCAGTGAGTCATGTCCTGGATGGTATTGAGAGCTGTTGGAGCTGTATTCATCCAGGCAACTGGGCAATATTGCAACACACTCCTGAGTTATGGCTAAAGGTAGTGGACAGGCTTTGGAGAGTTGGGAGGTGAGTTACTCACTGCAGAACTTTCAGTATCTTGTAGCCGCAACTGGTCAATTAAATCTCTGGTCAATGGTAATCCCCAAAATATTGGTGTTGGGGGATTCAGCAATGGTAAATGTCAAAGTGAGACGGTTAAACTTTCTTCTGTTGGAGATGGTCACTAATCTGTCATGAAAATTACTTTCGCTTTGGTTTTCAGATAACATTCCAACTCAAATGATATCCTCACACCCTAGAGTTAGATTCCAATTAGTGTTAAGATTCTCCTGAAAGCGATATACGAATGTCATTCAGGTATAAAGTATTGCAGATAGTTTGTACAGCACTGGAAAACTGCAAGGTGAACCATTTGCTCATCCCCACCACTTCCCTGTCACAATGTAATATCTTGTAATGTACTATTGCTGTACCTGACATTCTATTATCTCTCGGTGTAATTTGTTAAGAGGCCAGGGTCTCTAAAGGCTTCTGATGAAGTTGAAAAGGGCAAATATTCCTCAGGAATTTCAGTTCTAACACCAAGAGAGACTGCGAATGTCAGTTGAGTCCAAAAATGAGAGGCTGAAAGCTTAATTCCAATCAGGCCCTTTATCAACCTACATCGTAAGACAAGACAGCCCTGTGGTCAGCATCTTACCTGCCTCCTCCCCATCCCCCTCCCCCACCCCCTCAGAAAATGTATGTTATGGGAATTTGTTATGCAACCAATTTATGAAAGAGGAAATTCTATTAAATCCCTGAAAATGGTATATTACAGTGTTGCCTAAGGAACAGGCTCTTGAATCAGCTTTTGCTTGATTCAAATAGCTTCCATTATAACTCGATTATAGGATGTTTTTATGAAACAGATGGGTTCTTTCCATCAACAATTAGGTGCAGGTGCACCACAGTGCAGAACTACAGAATTAGAGGCTACTTTTTGTGCATATTGTTGAAATTTTACCTGCCTGTATAATTCATTTTATGTCAGCTATATAGCAAGAAGCTATAATTCACCTTGTGCATTAACCCAACATTTACAATTGCAAGACTTGCTCACCGTGGATGCTGTTTATGCTGTGAAATGAATGGAAATCGGAAGGTCATCCCATAAAAGTGTATTCTGGGAGCTCACAAGGACGGTCAGCACTGATAGATGATTGAGTGTTCTTTGAAGAAATCAGGCTTTCAGGCTAAACTACTAGGAATTTAAACAATACTCCAATACTCTTGGTGGGGTAACTGAAGTGACCGGTACTGCCCAAAGTTGAGACAATACGAGACTCATGAGGCAAAAAGCTCTGTATAAAGATGTAACTTTATTTAAACCAGCAGCTACAAGGAGACCATCAAAGGGTCAAGATAGCTCTGTGATAGAACTGCCAGACCTCTCTGATAAAATCTGATAAAAACATTTCAAAACAGATCATTATACGTTTTCTTATCAATCATTTCTGCCTTTCAGTAACTTTTGATCAATCATCTTCAGGATACATAAATCAACAATAATATCTGTCAAATACTTTAGTCAATCACATTCCACTTTTCAGCGCTATTGGTCTATGAAATCCAGAAGCTAAATCCTGTCTTGGCTGACCCCACTTCCCATGTTGTCTAATACCTAAGATGCTCAGCCCCAAGTTCAAATAAACATTCTTGTGCATTCTCTTAACAGTCATTTTCAAACCAAACTAACTCGTGACAACACGTCTGGACACCAGTCCAGTTTCCTCTAGACAGCAAATAAACTCTATTCATGAAATACGATTAAGTGTTCTAAACATTCTGTCCAACTATTCTTTGTTCTTTGTTCTCTTTACCTCTGAAACTTTAATTGATAAATGCTGTGTTATTCTCTCAAAACATGGCTTCATTCTAATGTCTTTTTTCATGATGCCTTGCAATAAATTGCTTTTGGCAACAATATTCCTTAAAATCAATAATAATACATTTAAAATATCAGCATATTTGTTTTACAATCACAATCACTCATTTGAATCAATTACTGTATCCCATACATGTAAATTTCTTCTTGTTAGTTATTAACTTATTTTAAAGATCATTTAACTGAATGCTACTAGTTCTGTCAGTGCCTTAATGTCTAATGATTTAAAAACCTTACCATGCAATTAGGGGTTCCATCTAGATTCACCTTTTCTGGCAGAGTGTTAGCAAACATCTAAGTCAGATACATGAAGGCATAGGCAGTGACTCCCTTTCTCATGACTGCTCATGTAATAACCTTCAATGGTTCTCAAAATAAAGCATAAATCCATTGAATACTGCTGTAATTGGGGATCAAACAGTTATCCCATGGGTACGAAGAGGATGTAAGAGTAAAATTGTCAGCTGACTGATAAGAGTTCTTCCAATCTTTCATCTTTCTCCATCTCAACCTTTCTTGAGCCTCCCTTGTTTCACTGATATTGTTACAGCCAACTATAATGGACACAAGAAGTATGGTCAGCTGAAGCCCCCAATTCCCATCCCTCACTGTCTGCAATAACTATGGTTTTGGAAAGGAAGGTTGGTGTGTCTGAGCTCTCTTGAGTTGATTAACAACAGCAAGCTTTCATGGGTTTAAATAAAGAGTCTTATTTATTCATAGAATCACTCTGAAAATCTAAACGTTATGTCACTTAGGACCATGCACACAAGAAAAATAAAATTAAAGAGAATAACATACTTCTACAAATTGTAACCTAAAAGAATAATTTAGAGCTCAGGTTCCTGGTTTCATAGAATCTTTACAGTGCAGAAGAGGGCCATTCAACCCAATGAGTCTGCATCAATCACAATCGCACCCAGGCTCTATTGATTTACTCTGCCAGTCCCCCTGACATTAAGGGACAAGTTAGCACAGCCAATCAACCTAACCCACATATATTTGGACTATGAGAGAAAACCAGAGTGTCTGGGGAAAGTCCACACAGACATGGGGATAATGTGCAAAATCCACACAGGCAGTGACCAGAGCCAGGAATCAAACTGGGTGACTGGTGTTCTGAGATAGCAATGCTAACCACTGTGCCACTATGCCATTTTGTTGCTTGTAAGACAGTGAAAGAGTTCTCTCCTTTCCTGAATTGTAGATCAGATGAGTTAAAATTGCTAAAGTCAGATAGCAGGATTATTGAAGGATTCCCTTGAAATGATGGATATTCGACATGTCACAAGGTTAGGCATTTGTGGTTTCCGTATCAGGAGAACCAATGTTTTTACAGGTCAACTTGGATTTAGGAATCAGGCAGGGGGGCTTTCTGGATTTTACAGCTCCAGTTTTAAAGACACAGATGACAATGCCTTTTCTGCAGCTGCTATGTCTTGCCACCTTCTCGACAGACTGCCCAGGTCTTTCTGAATCTTCAGATAACAAAACTCATTATCTCAATCTGATTTTGATCACATCACCAACTATTATTGTCTAGCTGGAGTGGCTTGAAGGTGACGGCCATTGCCATGCTGTCGAGATAATGGATGATTGATTCATACTTGCTCAGATGAATTGCTTTCTGCCAAGCATTCATTGTTAGGGTTCCAATCTACAGACTTGAAACAGAATTTTCCCATTTGGGACTAAGTCCCCTGGTAGGAACAGGGAGTGTTTCCTACAGTGGAGGTTGGCAGGGACTTACATCACATTATCATTCCAGCTCAACTTCATTAATTATGCATCTAGGGGTGTAGCACATATTATTTGGTGGTGCAGACATGATTGTATGTATCCTGCCATCGTATCTGGGTGTCACATTGAAAAGGTGCCCAACATCATTAAAGAGTGAAAATGCACCTTGTGGAGAAAGAAGATGGACTTCCAGCTATATTCTAAGGCTGGAAGGTAGACCTCTCAATAACATTGAAGCTAGAAGATCCACTTGATAGATGCTCTCCTTACTCACTGCTGTGCTGTTCTAGGGCCCAGCGTTACTGGCGGCCTCCATCCTAAGCTCCAGAGACAGCCCCAAGCATCATTTGGATGAGTCCTAACATCTGCACACCACACTGTTCCACAACTGGACCAGCTTGTGTTCCCGCAGAGGAAAGATCCAATCAAGCCTTCATCTCATTAGTGGGATGCAAATCAGTTTCACATCAGTCACCAGTTGGTTTTCCAATCCGGCATTCTGGGTACCAACAGAAAATCACATGGGAAATTCATGCTAGTATGAAACAAATTTCTGGACTCTCGCTGTTTTATCCCTCATCCCCATCCAAACCTCACCACTTCCCTCTACTATTACACAGGCAGGGAAGGCCTGTGCCAAATTTCTTAGCCTGCCTGCGACGTTTAAATGAATAAATAAAGGTAAATTAGACTTGTTATCAAGTCAATTGGCACTAATAATTTGCTGCCCAGGGCATAAAATATTTGGCATAGGTATCACAGCAGGAGCAGGGAATCCATTTACCTACCTCACGCGTTAAAAGAAAAGGAAAGAAGAAGAGAGGGGAATCATTCTTCAGGGGCTGCTGTTTGCTGAATGTGGGATGTCCCCTCTTTCTTCTTACTTGCTAACTCCCTTAAATCCACCGATCCCTCCCCTCATGGTCCCTCTCCCTCACCTACCCAAACCATCCTGGTCCAGGAACCTGGACATATCTGCTCTAGTGATTCAAGGCCTAGTGGGGTCTTCCCTTTATTGGAGGCACAGCAATGGGTGCTGACATATTCCTGGCGCTGCCAGGATTAATGGAGCTGTCAGCTCTACTTACTCCTCTCTGCACTTCTTCATTGTTTTCTGATATTTCCTCACTTATATCTCCGAGCTCCCAATGTACCATTCTTGCATACTTTTCCTCATTTTCTTGATTTCTACATTCAAGTTGCTATAGAAAAGAACTGCAAAATATTTCCAAAGGTTTCCACTCTGGAATAGTTTACCAATCAGAAGAGTAGACTTCAGGAAGAAACCTCGGGATAATTTTTTCACACAGATTCCATTGTTGTCAAAGTTCCCGAACTCTGCAAACCTTTGAGATTGTGGAGCATCCCCTCTCTTTCCTGTTAGCTGATATAAAGTTTGTAGCAATTTGTAGTTAGTGCACAGCGACAATTCACCAAGACTAAGACTTCTAAACCCATGACAAAACCAGCAAAAGAATGTGAAGACTGCCACATCCAAGTTGCACGCCAAGACACACACCACCTCTATTTTTATTCATTCATGTGGCATGGGCAAAGCCAGTGAGCCAGTATTCATTACATATCCCTAGTTGCTCTTGAGAAGGTGGTGTTGAGTTGTTGTTTTGGACCACAGCAGTCACATGATGTAGGTACACCCACAGTGCTGTTAGGTAGGGGATTTCAGGATATTGAGACTTTTTAGACATTTGATACAAGTGGATGGTGGCTTGCTAAGACATTTAAGAATCAACCACATTGTTGTACATCTGGGATCACATATCAGCCAGACCAGGTAAGGATGGCAGATATCTTTCACTCAAGAACATTAATGAGTCAGGTTTTCTGACAGAGATTTGATAGTCATCATTAGACTTTTAATTTTTATTTAATTAAAATCCTACCATCTGTAGTGAGAGCATTGCCCAGAGTCTCTGGATTACTAATCCAGTGAGAATACTACTGTACCACTGCCTCGCATCTTCTCATGGTCAATTAGGGATGAAGAACAAATAATAGTCTAGCCAGTGATGCTCACATCCTGTGAAAGAATGAAGAATCACTCATCATCATCACAAATTTGTGGGTTCAAGAAGCACTGGAAAGACCTGAAAACAAAACCTAGGCTGACATTCCTGAGCAGTACAAGGAAGTGCTGCACTATCAGTAGTGCTGCCTTTCAATGAGATATTAAACCAAGACCTCAGCCTTTTGGCTAAGATCAAGTGTAGTTTTGGCACTTGGTTTAGGTCATGAAGTTACACTGAAGTTCCACCTGAAGAAATGTTTTAAAGCAGCATCTCGGCCTTCTGGTTAAGATACAAATGACATCAAACCTTGGAGAAGGTGCAACGTCTGCTCCAATCAGCTTGAATAATGTCGGTCAAGCCCAGGACAGGAAGTGAATCGAATGTCTAACTTGCTGAGACTCTGAATTGGATTTTGATTAGATTGAATTGGATTAAACAGAAAAAAGTTGAATTAATAAGATTCCTTGTCATTGTTTTGGAGAAGAACAGGCTAGTTATCAATATTTATCCTTCAATCAACATCACGGGAACAGATTGTCTGGTTTATATCGTACTGGTATATAGGGAGCTTGCTATGTGCAGATTGACGCTGCATTCCCTACATGACAACAGCTTCAGAATATATTTCCTTTGCTGTAAGCATTTTGGGCATCTTGAGATTGTGACAGGCAGCATATAAATGCAAGCCAAGAGAGATTAAGATATCGAGGCAGAAGAAGGCCATTCGGTCCATCGAGTCTGCTCCATCATTCAATGAGATTAAAGCTGATCTAATATGATAATCCTCAAATCTACTTTCCCACTTTATCCCCATAACCCTGAATAAGATAAGAGTCACATCTGATGGTTCAATGTAAGCCTTTTTGTTTTCTTTATTTTCTTTACAAACCTCAGGCTAATACAACCCTGTGTATTTCATCACCTAATCACTACTTCCTAAACCATCTCATCTTCACACGTGCTGTTCTGTGCTGTGAGCATTGGGTCCCATAATTATCCCAATAACCTCCAATCCTATTCAAAACCAGGGCATTTATCCAGCTACAGCATTGCTGAGAGAGCACAATGAGACAAATGTTCCTGGTTGAAGTTGATATTCTGTCTGACAAAAAGCGAGATGATTATTTTCATCATCTCCCTTATTTTAATGTTGTTTTCACATACTACATAATTATGGCCATGGGCAATGAATAAAATAGACTCGCATTCTAAACTCACCCTTAAAAGCAGGTAAAAATGATTAAAATCAAACACTGGTCATAATAATAATTACACCTTTGGTGTTTGATGAGGCATATATAAATAATACATCTTTACAGTCCTTAGATGAAAGAGAAGTGGGAAAAATCCTCATTTAGCCAAATTATTTTCACTATATTAGTCATCAAGGGAGAGAATATTTGAGAGCAAACACTGAGAAGGCTACAGCCATTAGCCTTCATGAAAGTGAGAAACTGAAAGATTGAAAGGTTGTGCTTACATATAGTTTAACTTAATCAAAAAAAAATGTAAAAAATGCCCATGCATATTCAGTCCTGAGGCTTTGATATGCTATGCATTAATAAAGGTCTGTTTTCTTCAGTCCAACACAGACACCAGATTTCCTTTCACTTTGTATTTTTTTCGATATCTTAAATGGGTGCAGGTTTGAAAGAACAAATTTTCTGCTCGGGCAACTGACTGAAGTAAAACATTGAATCGCCCACCCTCTTGTGGATAGCTTGGGAATTTCATCCTTTACTGCACATGCCAGCAAAACCTCCTACCAAGTTGCAACACAGTGGCAACAAGCAAGCCCTCTTTGAATCATAGAATTATTACAGCGCAGAAAGGGGGTCCACTGAGTTCATGCAGGCTCTGCAGGAGCAGTTTCACCAGACACACTCCCCCGCTCTTTCCTCATCACCATCATTTTGTGTTCTCTTCAAGTGCTTCTCCTATTTCCTCTTGAAAGACATGATATAATAGACTCTGACAGCCTTTTTTCAATGCTGACCTTAGTTACCAGGTTTATCTCTCCCCTTTTTTTGAACAGGGGTACAATATGTACAATTCTCCATTCCGCTGACATAATATCCATGGGGAATTAAAATACTTTCTGAAAAGCCCAAATTGTTTGTGATCATTGACACTTCATGATGCAAGTCATTGACTGGTATCTTGGCAGTTATCATTCACTGATTCTGTACTCATGCTCTATGCTGCTTTTATTCCAACCAGACCTACAGGTCACAAATTGGTAACCACGCACTAACAGGGATTTACATCTTCCAACATACAAACCTAGAACTACACACTCTAAGTTATTGCACCTTTCCAGCAGCATGGCTTTTATTGGAAAACAGGCTGATATATGTATGATGTATTATAGCAATCGTCATTGGGGCACATGTCAGGTCTCAGAACAGCAAGGCAATTTTCATAGGAGTACGTTGTCAACATCCAGTTTGGGTGAAGATGCCTCCAGCAAAATCTGTAGACTCCCCATTACAAAATCAGTGGAAAATCAAACTGCACAAGCATTGGAACAACTGTACCTTAGCCATAGAATTTCTGTCTCTGAGAAAGAATGCTGTGGGATCAAGTCCCACTCTTAACAATCAGAGCTCAGTATACAAGCTTACACTTCAGTGTAGTACTTGGGAATGTAACACTGTTGGAGATAATGTCTTTCAAGTAAGAGGTTAAACCATTCTGCACCTCTCCTCCACTCTTGCTCCTCCACAGCCCTCCCCCACCTCCCCTTTTAGATGGACATAAAACATCTCTTGGCACAAGAAGAGAATTCATCAACATCACGACAGCCATTTAGCATATTATTGTTTGTATGAGTTTGTTGTGCACAAAATGACTGCCACATTTTTTGCATTACAATAATGACTATACATTGGACATATTTAATATCCACAGAAAAAATGTGACCAGTGGACTGCAATGATTCAAGAAGTCAGCTTTCCTTCACCTTCTCAAAGGCAATTAGGGAAGGATAAATAATACAGGTCTGATTAATGACATCAACACCCTGTGAAAAAATTGTAACTTTCGCAGAGGACCGCTTGAGGGCATCCTGAAGGTATAAAAGGCACTATATGAATGCAAATCTTTTTTTCAGTGCATTGCAAATCAATGGGACAGTAATTGGCTGGGTTGGATTCATCTACCTTTTGTGTACTGCACATACCTGGCAATTTTCCACATTGCTGGTAGACGCTAGTTTTATTGCTTGGAATACTTGGAGTTCTGGAATATGAATCTTCAATACTATTGCCGAAATATTGTCAGGGCCCATAGTCTTTTTAATATACAGCATCATATGAAGTGAATCAAATGGACTGAAAACTAACATCTGTGATGCATGGAACCTGTACAGGAGGCTGAGACGGATCATTCACTCAGCATTTCTGGCTGAAGATTGTTGCGAATGCTTCAGCCTTATCGTTGTGCTGATGTACTGGGCTCCCCCATTATTGAGGATGAGATGTTTGTGGAGTGAACTCCTCCAGTGAGTTGTTTAATTGTCTACCACCATTCCTGACTGGATGTGACAGAGCTTAAATCTGATACTTTGTTGTGGAATCGCTTAGATCTATCAGTTGCTAGTTACTCAGATGTTGTTTGGCATGTGGGTAGTCCTGTGTTGTAGCTTCACCAATTTAATACCTAATTTTTCAGTCATGACATGCCCTCCTGTACTCTTCACTGAACTAGGGTTGATCCCCTGGCTTAGTAGTAATTGTAGATTGGGGAACATGCTAGACTATGGGGTTACATATTGTGGTTGAGCACAATTCTGTTGTGACTGATGGCCTACAGTGCCTCATGGTTGCCCTGTCTTGAGTTGCTAGATCTGTTTGAAATCTATCCCATTTAGCATGGTGGTCGTGCCACACAACATTGTGGAGCATACCCTCAATGTGAAGAGATTAGGAGAACTCTAAAGAAAAGGTAGAAGGTTGCATACCCAAAAACCGAATGCCTCAAGGGTGCCACTGTGACACAGTGGTTAGTATCTCTTACAGCACCAGAGATCCAGATTTGATTTTGGCCTTGGCTGACTGCAGAGTTTACACATTCTCCCCATGCCTATATAGGTTTCCACCAAGTGCTCTGGTTTCCTTCCACACTCCAAAGATGTGCAGATTAGGTGGATTGGCCATGTTAACTTTGCCCCTAAGTGCCAAAGGATGTTTAGGTTCAGTAGATTAGCTTGGCAAATGCACAGGGTTACTGGGATAGGGCGGAGGGGAGAGTATGGGTGGGATGCTCTTTTGGAAAGTCGGTGCAGACCCAATGGACCAGATGGCCTCCTTCTGCACTGGAGGGATTCTAGGCTTTGGAAGTTTTATGGAAGATCCAAAGATGTGCGAGTTAGATTGATTGGCCTTGCTAGATTGATTATAGTACCAGGGGAGTAGTAGGGTAAATATAAGGGGTTATGGGAATAGGGAATTATGATTGGTGCAGACTCGATGGGCTGAATGGCCTCCTTCTGCACTGCAGGGATTCCATGATTTTATGATTCTATCCCCTATAAAATTTACAGCTGGAATTCTAAGGAAAAGTAGAATATATTCCAAAAGGCTGTGGCGTACCTTTTGGATTGGTGCCAGGATAAACAAATGAATCTTCAACATGTAGTAAGATATTGAAGAATAAAAAGTAAAATTGAGTTTTATTTCAGTGTTTCTTTGATATTTTTCCACATTCAATAATTTTTTTTATATTCAAAATGAAACTGTGTGGCATAGTTCTGACAGTTACTGAGTGTTTGGATTTCTTTTAAACCTTAATAGTGCCCAACAGAAGTGTTTGCTTCAATGTCAGTGTGCTACATGCAAGCACAGACTGGTGTCATGCAATCTTAGCTTCCTGGCATGGAAGATTAAACTACTGTCTTCATGCTATGGATGCCAATGTGCAAATCAGCTTCCTGCTGTCCCTGCACTTTCTGCTATATGTTCCTCAACAAAGAATTAGGATTGCTGAGAGAGCCAGAGAGAATAGCAGCGTCTACATGAAGTACAAAAATGTAGTTTTCTCTCAGAATGACAGCATGCGTGCTCATACCCCTCCAGCATCATCAGTGCCCATGCTGTTGCCTATCAACCAGCCAGCCATCCTATATCATAGCAATTCAGCCGTAATGGTGCTGTCTGCAACTGGGTTTCTGGGCTCAGAGCTGCTTGATGCCAACCTGCAAGATCATCTGTGGGTGCTTCCACTGATAGTCAACAGATTTGCAACAATTCATGAGAGCAGTAGAACAGGCATAAAGAAGGTGCCACTCAAGAAATGTACAAGGATGTTGACTTTAATTCTGTACTATTTTTCAAATATTTTTTAAACAAGATTTAATTGTTATCGATGAAAGGAGACATTGTTGCCAAAACCTGTTGCCTTGCTTGTATCAGGACAGATTTGCAAGAATACTGAATTTCAAAAGGAACAACAATCTATTTTGCAAGAGGACAGAGTGTTGATTGGTTGGCAAGTTTAGTGCCCTAACTGTCTTAGGGCATGAGTTTCAAACAAAGGAAAATGACATGGGCTGGAATTCTCCCCAAAGCATCCTTAGGGCCCAATTTTAGACGGGCGCGAAATGGCAGTAAATTTGGGAGTCAGGGCTTTAACGCGATCTGCACCCAAATCCAAGCAGATCACGACTTTACCGACACCCGATTTAAATGTGGATCCAGTCCGCGACCAAATCGGGCAACCTGCTGATTTGAATGCATTAGCGTGCATTTAAGTTGACTTAATGAACCGTGCACCCAATTAACCTCCCGAATTCCATCTTCGGATCCATTCCAGATCCACGCTGTAAGCGACCTGCAAAATAAAAATCTGAAGCCGATTTTTATTCTTCAAGGGAAGCTCCGAAGCCCACCCTCTTCGACCATCCTTCACAGATTCACCACTAACCACCCCAGCAAACCCTCCACCCTGAATCAGCCCTCTCTGGGAGGCAGCCCTCTCCCGCCCCCCCAGCCCCCCAACCGCCACACACACACACACACACACACACACACACACACACACACACACACACACACACACCAACACCAGTGATCAGAACTCCCTGGAAGGCAGGCCTCCTTGGCAAACCTACGCCTCTGGATCAGACACCTCTTGGAGGCAGGCCCTCAACCTCCCTCCCCCCCCCCCCTACCCCGGCAGAGCAGACCACCTCCCCCCCCGCCTCATGATCAGACCCCCCCCTGGAAGGCAGGCCCCCCTTGGCAGACCTAACCCCCTTCCCTCTTTCTATGGGAATGGTAATTAAACGACAGAGTCCTAGTGAGCAATTAGTGACCTGTATGTCCCTGCAGCCATGAGCCAGTTGCTCACGTGTTCAGAGTCATGTGGTGAACTTGGAAGAATTGTCTCCATGGTGGAATTTGGTTGGAAATAAGATTCAAGGAGATTACTAAATCTGAGAAATCAACCATTGTGAAAAGGAGTTTGTACTGGCAAATCATATCTCACATTCTATGGCAGATGTGCCCCTACTTATGAATGTGATTTGTATGGGCAACATTGGGTGCAGCTAATTTGCCTCTGGAGCAGCCTTGAACCCTTTCTTTCATCTTATTTTCATCTGAATATTGCGCAGAATTAGAGGAATCCCCTTTGGAAGATAATGTCAAAATTATAATCGCAGGAACTAAAAACCCAACAGTCAAAAATTTGGGAAAATATTTCAAAATATGTGTATCCCTCTAACAATGTTTTGGAGTATTTTCCCAAATAGGACACTGAAGTTTAATATACTTTCTCAGAGACAATTAGGCAGCACAAAGAAGATGCTACATTATTTTCAGCTTATAAGATTCTCTCAAGTCCATCATCTCCCCCATGCTTCACCACCCCCTTCTAACCAAAGATTTATCTCAGCCCTCCAGTGGAAGGCCAGGAAGTTGCTGCAGGCTCTTGAAGGACTGCAGGTTGGAAGAATGGTGGAGGGAGAGCAGCGATTGAGGTAGGTTGGAGGTATGTTCTGCTGATGGAGGCCTGCCTCCTGGGTGGGGGGTCTGATCCAGGCAGGGGACTGCTGAAGGAGCCTGCCTCCTGGGAGGGATCTGATTGCGAGGGAGGCAGGTCTACCAGGGGGACCTGCATCCCAGCGGGTGTTCGATTGCAGGGGGACTGTGTCCCAGGGCGGTCTGATCCAGTGTGATGTCTGCCAGGGCAGCCTGCTTCTTGGGGGGGAGAAGGGGTGCTTGGGTGGGTGGGGTGGGGGGGGGGGGGGGGGGGGGGGGGAGGTGGGGGGGAAACGTCTGCCAGGGATTGCAGCTTATCCCCACCCACCCCCCCCCCCCCACCCCACCACACTTTCCGCACTCCCCAATCTTTCTACTGTTTTCTCTTTCGCACCCGGGTGCACTGTTTCAGATTTTTTGTTTCGAATTGCGCATGCGCAGTTCAGAGCTCCGATTGTTCAGCAGCACTAAGCCCCGCCCACAGCGCAGACTGGATCGGAGCCAGCAAGAAGCGTATGGGCCTGATGGAACAAGGATTCCGAGGTCAGGCCCATATTATGTCTGGATCTGGCCCTTAGGCTCCAATTGGCAAAATCGGGCCCTATAAATGTCAAATTTTTAGGAAAACAAATAATTCATGTTTTTCTTCCAATGGGAATTAGAGAAGAGTCTCCCACACTCTGTGTACAGCAGGGCCATCTGTGTGAATATCATTAAAAAGTAAGGGGTGGGTTCTACTCCCACTGGAGAGACCAGCAGTACAGCATTGAGTGTGCATTGCACATGCGCTGATCTGTAGGTGCCAAGATTGGCACACGTGCAGCAGCTCCACATTGCCAGCTTCCCAATTGTTGGCCAGCGCCAATCACATTGACCTATCCAGATCAACCGCTTACATTCCCCTATTCCCTGTTTGTTCAGATGTCTATCAAGGTAAGTCTTAAATGTGACTAACGTAATTGCCTCTACAGCTTCACTTGCCCGTGCATTCCAGGCCCTCACCACCCTCTGTGTAAAGAAATGACCCCAGCGCATCTTCACTGAACCTTCCCCCCTTATCTTGAATTTGTATCCCCTTGTAATTGTCATTTCTACCCTTGAAATAAGCTTCCAACTGTTTAAGCTATCAATACTTTGCATAATTTTATACACTTCTGTCAGGTCACCCCTCAGCATCCGTCTTCTCAGGGACAACAATCCCAGTTTATTCAATTTCTCCTCATAGCTAATTACCCTCCAGACCAGGAAACATCCTGATAAACCTTTTCTGCACTCTCTCTAAAGCCACTACATCCTTCTATAGTGTGGTGGCCAGAACTGAATAAGGAGTGTTACAACACCAGGTTAAGGTCCAACAAGTTTATTTGATAGTAAACCCACAAGCTTTTGGAACGCTGTTTCTTTGCCATTTAAATAAATTTGCATGCATTTAAATTGACTTAATGGGTTGCACTCCCAACCTTACCGACATTTCCCCTTTTACCATTGTGTTTGCCCATCCAGAATCAACGCAAAACAAACATGCTCCACAAAAATCGAATTCAGACATTCTAGTTAGTGGGGAGGTAATTGCCGAACATCCAATGGTTCTTGCTTGACATTGGGGTGGAAGGGAGGGCTGGTGGTCCAACAGCTCTCTGCTTGTGATTGGTGAGGATAAGGGAGAGTCTGCTGCCACTCTGCCTGAGAGGGTGAAGGGAGAGGGCTAGCGATCGGTCTGGGTGGCAGAGGGGGTGAGGAGATCAGGGGATCAGTGCTGTTGAGAGGGTGGGGCAATATCTGTGGAGCAGGGGTAGACATTTTCTGGCCCGGGAGTAACGTGGCAGGAGAGACACATTCCATCATTTATTTTGTCTGCACATGCGCAATTTCTAGATGCCGATCAGAATTGTAGGATTTTGGGCACATTAAGCCCTGCCCATAGGTTTCTGAAACACAACTCAGAATTGCTGATATTTTTTCAGGCTGGGTGTACATAAGCAAGGGGTCTAAAAGTCAGATCTGAAACACTCCCAGTTTCAAGTCCACTCAGCACTTAGAATCAAAATGGTAAAATTGGGCTAGTGGATGGAATTTTACTGGCATGCTCAAAGTTTGCACGATCCCACCTGAGGCCAACAGAGGATACTGTTCTCTGAGCCTCACCCACCCTGATTTGGGGACAGGCGTACCAATAAAATTACAGCCAGTGTTCCAAACATAGCTGGACAAATGTTTTACACAACGGTAACATAATTTGCCAACTTATATACTCGAGACCCCATCCGATGAAAGCAAGTATGCCATATGCTTTCTTTACCGCCGTTTCCATCTGTGCTGCCACTTGTAAGTATCTGTGGACCTGTATTCTCAGATCTCTCTGTAGTGTCTGTGCTCCTGATTTTTCTACTGTTTATTTTATAGCTCCTACCTGAATTGGATGTACCAAAATGCATCACCTCACATTTGTCTGGATTAAATTCCATCTGCCATTTCTCCATCCAATATTCCAGCCTATCTAAAACCTGCTGTCTTTTCTGACAATCTTTATCGTTATCTGCAAGTCTGCCAATCTTAGTATCATCTGCAAACTTGCGAATCAGACAAGCTACATTTTCTTCCAAGGCATTTAACTATATTATAAACAGCAGAGGTTCCAGCACTGATCCCTGTGGAACACCACTAGTTACAGGTCTCCATTCAGAAAAGCTCCCTCCACCACTAACCTCTGTCTTCTATGGCCAAGCCAGTTCTGAATCCATTTAGCTAGTTCATTTCTGATCCTGTGAGATTTAATCTTTTGCACCAGCCTACCATGAGAAACTTTGTCAAATGCCTTACTAAAGCTCCTGTAAATAGCATTCACAGCCCTTCCCTCATCAATTATTTTTGCCACTTTCTCAAAAAACTCTAAATTAGTGAGACATGATGTCCCACATACAAAATCATGCTGTCTGTTGCTGACAAGACTATTTAGTTCCAGATGTGTATAGATCCTATTCCGAAGAATCTTCTCCAACAGTTTCGCTATTATTGAGGTCAAGCTCACTGCTAAATATCAGTAGGAAAACTGGCAAGCCACACATATCTGAATGCAACTGGTTTAGAACAGAACATTAAGTCATGGAAATATATTTGACCAGCAACCTCATCACTTCCAAGTAGGCAGCTAAAACTTTAAACACTAATGCAAAAAATCCCAAAATACCTACAATTGCAACAGCAGCCTTAAAATAACCCAGAAATGAACCACCAAGCAGTTGTACTTTTAAATATCGCTGTGTGATGTCTTGCATGCTACTACCTGTGTGTTCATCAGTACAGTGAATATAGGACAAAATATGAAATTCTAAACTTAAATTAGTATTCTATGCTAAGCTGCTTGTTTTCCTGCTTGCTGCTGGTAGTCACCAAGGTGTTTGCCAAAGCATTCTCCACTGGAAGTGTGCACACCTTTGTTCTTTGTTTTTTGTATTTCTTATGGCTGCCATTTTTGTAGCTTGAGATGCCTCATAGCACCCAAAAGGCAAGTTCTGCAGAAGGCAATTTCACTCCTTCCAACTTTATTAATCCATGCTAAGACATCTCCCATTCTCTCCCCCAGTTGGAAATCAATGCAAAGATTTTTTTTGTAGCGTTCAAGTAATTTTACAACTAGCAATTGGAATTAAGGCGGAAGTCAATATACAAGGCTACTAATGACAAGCTATTGTACAGATGGGTGCAAAATATAGGTGGCCATAGGCATTGAAGTGAATAAAGAAAGAGATAGCAGGAGTTTAAAAGTGAAGTCCCCACTGATGTGGTGAGGAGATGAATTATTGGTTGTTGAAATCACACAGCATCAAAGATGAATCTTTGGCACTAAACTGAGTGTCGGAAGAAATTGCAAAAATGTTAAATGTTACCTCCAAGATGAAACAGATCTGGAAGAAGTAAGATAAAAGGTAGATCAGTGATAGATAATATGCCAGGGAGAAACTGAAGAAACAATCCTAACTACAGAGAAACAACTAAATTGATGTGAGCGACATTATTCTCTTCATATAAGTGGAATGATGGATTGGATGGAGAAAACTTGCTTGGTTAATTTCCAAAACACCTGCAGGTACGGCAATATTCCAAGAAATTGCAGATCGAGTGCTTTCATCCCAGCTTCATACTTTGGTCTAGAATGTTCCTCACCCGGAAAAGTTAAAAAGAGGAACATACACCTTTGATCAGCTAATGTCCCAATCAATTTGACACTGCATGTTCTAACCAAATATCTTTACAACAGTGTTGTAAAGATATAAACATGAGAGGAAAAGACTTCACTGTGATGGTTTTATCTACTAAGTTTGCTCTTTTGTTTGGATTTGTATTCCTTACTCTATAGCATTACGTAGAATGCATTTGACCCAAATGATATTTGGCTGTATTGTGATCTAAATGAGCTCCTCCCACTCCTCTCAATCAAAAACTCTTATCAGCATATTTTTCAAGTTTTTTTGCCCTCACATCATTATCAAGGTTCCTTGTAAATGCTATTCCCCTTATCTTTTGGTAACAAGTTCCATGTTCTAATCACTGCCTGGCAATGTGTTGAAATCAAAACTCGTTATTGTCTTCTACTCTCAGCTATTCCCAGTACCTCATTATTGTGGCATCACTTACATTCTCAATCTTCTCCTCCTCCTGCACTTTGCCAGACTTTTCAAAAAATACAGCCAATGATTTTTCATGTTCCTGTGACATTTTTTCTTCGGCCTTGGTTGATGCATTTAAAGTACAGTTCTTCTCCAAGGATTCTTTAAGTTAAAACAAAAGTGGAGTCAGTTAATTTACAGGTGTGCGTATCCACTTAGTTGGTTGGATGGTTATTTGGTTCACAATATGGAATTCAAGCCAAATTTGGCCTGCTATCATTGAGTTGAGAATGACTTAGTTTGGTGGCACTATTTTAGGCCAAAGCGTTGTGCTGCTGTTCAATGTATTGGAGAGAACTCATTTTGTCCATGATTGTCATGAGTTGGGGAATTTGTGCTGGCCTATTTAATTATTAAACTAAAGAACTCTCTGTGGTATTCACAGATTGCATTTATCACACTTCAAAGAAGCCTCAATGGTGTAGATGAATTAGCATATTTAGTTAACTCCCTTTGAAAGGAAATTAATTGAGAAATATTGTTTCTGATAGACAACAATTTGTTTATAGGAAGATGGCAAGACAGGAATATAATGAGGGCAATTCTCCTGGTAAATAGCACTCCAGGATGCAATTTCCAATTCTTTGTCATGCATTCAAGCAGTCTGGTTGAGATCCATTAAAACTGGCAGGCATCAGGTCCCAGATCATCTTTTCCTCGTTTGTTGAGACAATAGATGATTAACTTTCTGCATGCTAATCATCAAATTGCTTTTAACTTCAGTGTCTTAAAATACAAAACTTACTTAAAATAAATATAAAATCCGTTCAGTGTCCAGCAGGTTTATTCACCAGGTGTATCCAACTCTGCGCGTAACTGCTGATTACAATAGGATGGTTGCCATAGTGATGAATTTAGGGAGCAACACTTCAATAGAAAGTGTGCATGACCTGTAGATCAAGACTGGTAGGCCTGACATGCCTGGCAGAGAATTCCTTCTTCCATTGTTGCAAAACATTTTCAAGGATTTTGAGGCAACATTCTATGTGAGTACTGGCCTTCTCGACCCCTTAAAAACTGAGGTAGTGAGGCTACTCTAGTTACATAGAAAGAGTAGCAAGATGTACAGCCTAGTTTGGCACTACCAAACTAAATTCTAAAAAATCTCAGTCTTGAAAATTTGAGTTGGCATAACATCCAGAAACATTGAAGAGAGGGAATTCCAGATGTTGTGTGAGAAAGAGTTTCCTGACTGCACTCCTGAAAGACCCAGTTTTAGTTTTAAAATTGTGTTTCTTTGACCTGGATTCCTCAGTAGATAAAATGGATTCTTGACCATATTAAAGTCTATTGTCATTTGAAACAATTTGATTTGGTCATCCTTTAATTTTTCCTTATAGTTTAGCCCTTTCACTTTTCGTGTCATTCTGGCAAATCTGTGCTGCACTCCCTCCAAGACCATTTTTTTCTGAGGTTTGGTGGCCAGAACTGAAGTAGAGATGCCGGCATTGCACTGGGGAATCAGCAATCTGTAAACTGTCAGTGCTGATATGTGTGCTTTTGGAGACCAGAACATCTCATTCACCTGACGAAGGCTACAAAGGCCGAAAGCTTGCAGATTTACTATCAAATAAATCGGCTGGGCCAGAACTGAACTCAGTACTCCAGACATGATCTGTCCACACCTCCATGCAACACACGAATCACTTCCTCACTTTTAAAATACCATCATTTTTGTGATAAAAGTCAGCATTCCACTAGCATCTTTGATTAAGTTTGTACATGTGCACCTTTGAAACATTTATACACTGCTACGAAGACTTACTTGGATTTTACAAGATGGGCTATGTTTTAAAATGTCTCCTTAACTTAAGGTGAAACAGAATGTCTTGGATGGGGGAATGGTAATCATACGAAAGCACAATCTAGAGATAGACCCATATGATCTGGTTGTCATGGAGCAAAAAAGCCCAAGTGAAATCTATTGAAGAACTAAGTAACACGTTTCACACCTTAATGAAGAAAAAGGACCAGCTGCTTTTTGACAGACACAGAGAGATAGAGACACAGAGACAGATGAACAAAATCACCTAAAGCTGTGATGAGGAGGAAAATACTGCTTTTGTGTTACACTCAAGCAGAATGCTGGTGAGGGTAAGTTTTCTGTTTTAAAAGAAAAGGACAGGATGGACAGAATTTTTGCAGATTTAAAGAACAAAGAATCACAGATACATACCTTGCTAATAAATGTTAGTTTTGGAAAGCGGAGTAGAACGACTTTCGAAGGACATTGGAAAATTCAGCTTATTATGGCAAGAATAGAATTTATTTGCTAGAAAGCATGGAATAGCTTGGAACTCATTGCTGTACATCTGTCAGAAGTGCAGTACAGAGCAAAAGAAGCTGTATGACATATCCTGATTGCATTAATTATTTAATATGAAAGTACATTATCTTTAACTTTGTGTATCAATTGTCTGTTAAATCATGTTTTATCTATGTTGGTTCTAGTTTGATTGTTACGCTAAATGTCTGAAAACGTGAAATCTTGTCCTTTGGCAATTTCTGATGATTGATGGAAAATACATCCCTTTTTGGAAGTTTCTGGTCTAAGTGGGGATTGTAACAGTAACAGGACGAACGAAATATCATAAATGACAGTAAAAGTTTTTGTAAATATATAAATAATAGGAGGATGGCCAGAGTTAATGTTGGACCCTTGGAGGATGAGAGGGGGGATTTAGTGGTGGACAATAAGAATATTGCAGAGACCTTGAATAAGTTTTTTGTGTCGGTCTTTACGGAGGAGGACATAAATTAAGCCCGAATAAACATAAATTAATAAATTTGCCCGAAATTAAGGATAGAAGGGTGGTAGGAAATGAGGTCCTTGATAAGATTACAGTCACTAAAGAGGTGGTGTTTGATAGGCTAATGGGCCTGAGGGCAGATAAGTCCCCGGGACCGGATGGAATGCATCCCAGGGTTCTCAAGAAAATGGCAGAAGTGATAGCGGATGCTCTAGTAATTATATTTCAGAATTCGCTGGACTCTGGGAAAGTGCTGGAAGATTGGAAAACAGCTAATGTTACGCTCATGTTTAAAAGGACAGAAGGCAGGGAATTATAGGCTGGTTAGTTTAACGTCTGCAGTTAGAAAAATGCTTGAAGCAGAAATAATGAGGCACCTGGATACAAACTGTTTGATCAGGCAGACACAGCACGGTGTAACATAAACAGGGCCTAGTTTTATGGCTGATAAAATTGGATATCCTAAATTAAAGAACTGGATGTATTAAAAATCAAACGCAGTCAAACCTCAGGCAGGCCAGTTGTACAAACCATAAACCTGTCAATGGCTGACTCATCAGCCTCCTATCAAAGGTCGTTGCACCCTGCTGGTACTTAGCAGGAGATCATTGCACCCCATTGAAATATATCAGCCTATTGTTAGAAACAGTCAAACCTGAGGCAGGACAGTTGTACAATTCACAAACCTGTCTGTGGCTGACTCATCAACATCCTATCAAAAGTTGTTGCTGATACTTAGCAGGAGATCATTGCACCCCATTGAAATACATCAGCCTATTGTTAGAAGCCCAGATAGGGCCAGACTTTCAGTCACCGAGAGTTCCTGCAGTTGGCTTAATCTGATAACAGGTCACATGTAAGCAGCAGCATGGAAGTGGACACCTGGGGACAGACCCTGGTGTCCTGTCAGGCAGACATCAAGAAATCGACTAGGTATTAGAACCCCCAGCTGTGACACTATTGGCCGGAAGCCAGAGAAGTTTCTGGAAAGGCAAGCAGGCAGGGGATAAAGGGGACACATTTTCAGACTCCAGCCAAGACTCCAGAAGGCTCGGGAAGGCGGGTGAAGACTCGGAAGATTCAATTCGGAAGACTGACCAGAGAAGGAAGGAAGAAGAAGCTGCCATCGAGACTCACCTTTGTGACGACTGACCAGAGGGACTCAGAGAATCGAGCCTGCAGTTTGACCCAAACCATCTTTGCAGGTAGTATATCTGATTTTGGGGTATTCTCTTGTTTTATATGGGTAATTTAAAGGTTAGTAGTGTTATTGTTAATAAACTTGTTGAACCTTTACTTGTGTTTGTCCTTTGTCCACCTTGCAAATAAGAGCACCGGGGTAAAACATTGAAATAAACAAACTGGTCAAAAAAGGATCAGAGATTTTAAAACACAGCAACGGATTTGTTAAGGGGAAGTCGTGCTTGACAAATTTATTGTGGAGTTCTATGAGGAAGTGACTAGTGCGGTAGGTGGAGGGGAACCGTGGATGTGGTGTTTTTGGATTTCCAAAAGGTGTTTGATAATGTGCCTCACAAAAAATTGCTACAGAAGGTTAAGGTGCAGGGAGTCGGGTGTAGGGTATTAGACTGGATAGAGAATTGGTTGTCTAATAGGAAGCAGAGGGTAGGTATTAATGTGTGCTATTCTGATTGTCAGCTGGTGACTAGTGGAGTGCCCCAGGGATCGGTGCTGGAGCCTCAACTATTTACAATTTACATAGATGATCTGGAGGAAGGGGTTGAGTGCAGGGTGACGAAATTTGCTGATGACACGAAGATGAGTGGAAAAGCAAATTGTGTGGAGGGTGTGGAAAGCCTGCAGAGGGATCTGGAGAGGTTGAGTGAGTGCGCGAGGACCTGGCAGATGGAATATAATATTAGCAAGTGTGAGGTTATCCACTTTGCTAGGAATAACGGTAGGAAGGATTATTATTTAAATGGTGAAAAGCTGCAGCATGCAATGGTGCAGAGGGACCTGGGGGTCCTTGTGCACGAATCGCAAAAACAAAGTTTGCAGGTACAGCAGGTGATTAAGAAGGCGAATGCAATGTTGGCCTTTATAGCTAAGAGGATAGAATATAAAAGTAGGGGGGTACTTTTGCAGCTGTGCAGGGTACTGGTTAGGCCGCAGCTGGAGTACTGTGTGCAGTTTTGGTTGCTGCATTCAAGGAAGGATATATTGGTCTTGGAGGGGGTGCAGGGAAGGTTCACTAGGCTGATACCGGAGATGAGGGCGATGGATTATGAGGAGAGACTAAATAGGCTAGGTTTGTACTTGTTGGAGTTTAGAAGGCTGAGAGGGGATCTTATGGAGACATGTAAGGGGATGGATAGGGTAGAGGTTGAGAGACTCTTCCTGCCTAGCAAAGATAGCAGGACTAGAGGGCACAGTCTCAAAATAAGGAGGCGGCAGTTCAGATCAGAGTTGAGGAAGAATTTTTTCACACAAAGGTGGTGAATCTTTGGAATTCTCTGCCTGTTGGAGTGGTGGAGGCTTCCTCGCTGAATATATTTAAGTCCAGAGTGGATAGGTTTTTGATTGACAAGGGAAGTAAGGGTTATGGGGAGAAAGCGGGAAAGTGGTACTGAATCATTGCAGATCAGCCATGATCTTATAGAATGGCAGGGCAGGCTCGAGGATCTGGATGGCCTACTCCTGCTCCTATTTCTTATGTTCTTAAACATTTCTGCTCATCCATAGTTCTTTAGGAAAGTAAGAAAACATTATGAATTGTTGTCTAACAAGGGGCATACATACGATGGGTCGTGAGAGGGCTGCTCTTGGATTTTTTTTTGAGAGTATCCTAGTGCTTCACGTCGTTAGTGTACACTTGACCTGGACCATTTGGGCAACACGACAGCTCAGTGACTATCACTGTGCTGTGCAGATACATGGATTTGGGCCTGTGTCTATGGGAGTTTGCGCATTCTCCCTGTGCTTGCGTGGGTTTTCTCCAGGTGCTCCGATTTCCTCCCACATCCCAAAAATGTGCTCTTAGGCTAATTGGCAAAACAAATTCTCCCTAATTTGTCTCAAATTTGGTTTTTAATCCATAGATCTATAAGCATGGACAGGGATCGCGGGTAGAGGTGGGAACATCAGGGTGGCAGCGTGGGCTCATTGGGCCAAAGGGCCTGTTTCCCATGCTGTTTTGTTCTTTGTTCTTTGAATTGTCTTTCACAGGTCGAAGGTGGATGATTTTATATTTCCCCAGATTGAATTCTACCTAATGTAGTTTAGCTCTGTTATGATGGCCAAAAAGGTCATGGGGGTTCATTGATGCATCTCCCCACGTGCTTTGTGAAGTATGAGCTTCCTTATTAACGAGTGGAGGCTTGCTCAATGAGAAGCAATCACATTGTTTTTTAAACCTGGAGTGATGTTGTAGATCCTGAAGTATAAACTGTCTAACTGCAGGCAAGGCCCTTCTCTTTGTGCACAATAAAGGGTGTTTGGTAATGGAAACTGGCATTTGGCTGAATTAAATCCGCTCACTTAGACTGTTGCGTCTCTTTCAAAATTCTTCCTCTGAACCACAACTTACTGCAGGCTTGATTACACATCTCTCTGCTCTTTCATCCAGTTTTCCCGTGCTGTTTTGCAGTATAGCTAATTGCCCATTAAACAGATTCTCGTCACCATATATATGTTCATTGCAGAACACAACTTCAAAGAACTTAATGTATCAAGCAAACTTGCCTTCCCACTGTTGTTTATTGAACTGATTACCTGAACTTTTTTTTTCAAATAAAGAATAAGAAGGAACTGAGGCATTAATAGTCTGTGTGACTGGAAATGTAAAAATTTGGTTGGCAGGTGAAGAGGGCATACAATTGGGCACCATGGAAATGATAGCCTGGAAATGGCACCTGTCCACCTCAGCTGGGATTTTATCCCTGGCAGGGAAGGTCGACACCAGATGTCCAGAACCATCCAATAAAATGCTGGCCAGCCTTATGGTTTTTCTGGTTGGAAATCCCTGTGCAGATCAGAGGACCATCTCCAACTCCATTAAAGCTCCACAAATCCACTCCCAGCCCCTGCTCTGCGAAACTGACCCCTCCTCCACATCCCCTCGCCCACCCATCAGCTCACCCTCTTGTAAGACCCATGATCCTGGCTCCATGGTGACTATATCTGACTTCTGTTCTGCTTTTCTTTGGACATTGCCCGCAGTCCAAGCAGTGACCACTGACCAATTTGATTGGCTGGCAGCTCTTGAATGAGGGATTTCCTCTCCGAAGCTCACCTCAAGCGAGTTAAAGGTCTGAAAACCCATTCTCTAAGGAGCCTTGCCAATAGTTCAAGCTAAGTTAAAAGCCAACCCAGAGCGTGGGAGAATTTCAAAGAGTGGGAGAAAACAGCAATAAATATAAACAAAGTAGAACACAGGAAAAAAACACAATGACATATCTTGGTTGTTTATTTTTCACTTTTTTTGTTGCATCCTTACAAATAACCAATGAAAGATGTATGTAAACACTCTTAAAACAAGGACAAGTATAATAAATAAGAAAACTGGCAACACCTAAAAGACACTCTGCAGTTGTTATTGCGCCACCCTCTCACAGACTGCACATTATAGAAACCACTATGTTACAATTCAGCTCTTGGAAGCTGTTTCCCAACACCTATTTATTAACGCTGTTGAATAATTAAGGAAGAAAAGGACCAGCACGCCACAAAGTCTCTAGTAGTGTCTCCAACTCTGCTCGACGAGTCAGACAATGTTACGTGCCAATCTGACACCATCTACACCACTTAAATCATCAGCGCAGCCTCGGAGGCATTTCTGTCCGCTTGTGTTTTCCCACACTGACTTTGATTGTTTTGATGTCTACCTACAAGAATTTTCTACCATTAACGTACCATTGAACTGCTGTGGCTGCATTTATGGGATCGTTAGTAGGAATTTAAAAGCTGATTTCCCTTACTATCAATCTGTCAGCAGCGGCACTCAGCAGTCTCTCAGAGGTCAAACCAGCAGGATGAAGAGGAAGTTCAGTTCCGATTGAAAAACCTCACCTCAGCTTTCATTGAATCCATTCACCATTTTCCTCTTTCCTGTCAACTGATTTCTTTGCATGATTTAGATCCCAGGACCACAATCATACAAGGTATTTTACAACAGCGAAGAAAATAAAGACATTTAAATAGCCCATTTTTCACATCCTTTTGTTATCCAAAAGTGTTTTATTGTCAAATAAATACTTTTTAAGTGCTATAAATGTAGCCAATTTATGTACAGCAATGTCAGTAATCTGATAATAACCACATAATTTATTTTATTGATATTGGTTGAGGGATAAATATCGGTCAGGAGTTTCTTTTTTGAAATCAAATCAAGGGGTTTTTTGTGTTTACTCGAGAGGACAAATGAGAGTTTGGTTTAATATCTCATTGAAAAGATAGTATATCTGGCAGTGTAGCACTCCCTGAGTCCTGAGTGCCAGTTAGTTTCATGGGCTCAAGTCTTAAGTGTGGCACTTGAACCACAACCTACTGATTCTGAAGAAAGAACCATTGAGCTATGGCAGACACTGATTTGCTTTTGATGATGCCATTGGAGCAAGGACAAGATGGTCCTTGGTCATGAGGATGATGGACAAATCGATGCTTGTTGCCTTATGACACTCTCAGGAAAGAGGGAGTTATTGATAAGTACCCAGAATCACAGTTGGCAATTGGTGTATGACTAAGAACACATCCCAAAAAAGATGAACACAATCCGAAAGGTGCTGATTGTTTTAGCTTTTTGAATCATGATCTTGCCTGTCTGCTTTCCTTTCAGTTTGTTTTCCAACTAACTTATTTACTTGCCCTACCCCCTCACAACACCACACACGAAGATGGTCTGCCCAGCAGGGCTGACAGTTCCTTTCTCTCTGAAGCTCTCTGTTGACATCACGTCTGGTCCACACTAAACTGCACTGAAGTAAATAGTTTCTGGATGTATCATTCAGCACTAAATGGCAATCTTTCTGCTGGTGTGCATTTAGTTGGGAGTGGATTGATGAGATAGTACTGGGAAGGTGATCTGAGCCAAGAAAATTTTTTTTTCAGTGAGTGACAAAAAGCAAAGGTGTGGAAGTTGTGGATGTGAAAGAAAGAAATTGCATTTATATAGTGCCTTTCACAATTCAGAATGCTCAAATAGCCTGTTTTTGACTGAGCTCCAACCCAACTTCCTGAAATTACCCTCTGACCCGCCCTCATCTCCCCGTTCCCTGTAGGGGCACATCAAGTTGTCTCTTGGATCGGCCCAATTTAAAGGTTTTCTCTTGATAATAAATTGCAAATTTCCAAGCTTTTAACCTAAAATTGCTCAGTTTGAATTGCCTAGCCTCCTCATTTTAACTGATATTTCCTTAGACCTTTAATGATTTATCTCTATAACTGATATGTCTGCTTAGCAAGAGTAAGTTTTCCTGCATCTGCATTTCTGTAAATATGTGAATAATCCGAATCCTTAGTCTTTCTTATACAAGGCTTCCAGTCATCATATTATAACCCAAATTCATTTCAGCCTAGTTAAACCTTCAGCTGAAAATTACTGTGACTGACATGTCAACTACAACAACTTGGAGGATAAAGGTAAGTAATATCAACCCTTTATACCCATGGAAAAATAACATAAGGGGGATGTCTGTCCTAGGATAACCTCCATTCAAGGGTCACCTCACAAATGATCACCGATGTCAGATTCACGAAGTGACGCAAGGTGATGATTCCTTCTTTCCACCCATCTCCTCCAACTCAGCAAAAGCCAGGCAATGGTCCCACACTCAATGCATAAAATGCTTTAACAACTTTGCTAGTTCACCTTATACTATCTATACAATAACATGACTTACAAGGATCAAGTTAACTAAGTAGTTGTCTCTACAATCAGGATGCTGACTATGCTGGTATACCATTAGGCAACTCGATGTCCAACATGCAACTGAAGGCCTCCATTAAACAAAAGCGGGGTGTTCCCAATATGGATTATTCATAAGAGACCTACCCATTAATAATTGCCTAAATTGGTGTTAGTCAACTTAATTAATGGCCTTTAAAGCTGTGATTAATAGCTTGCAAATAATGCGGAGTACACGTAATTAATGTCGGTTTTTGAATTACTGAAAGTGTTAAGACAATTTTTTTCTCACAACCAGGGGAATGAATATTTATAGCATGGAATAAAACAGACTGATTGCAAAATAGGCAGATGCAACTTATTCATACTTACCTGACGGGGATACCAGTAAAACCAGTTTGGGCCTTAGCAGATGACTACAACAGGAACAATCATGCTTCTGAGGCAAAAAGTGGTTCAAATCAGCACTTTATTCCAAAACTCTGAGAACACAGGCCTGAAGTTTTTACCTATCTGGTGTGCACACTCAGTGGGCCTAGAAGTGGATGTGAAATAAATTGCCCGTCTTGTTTGGCCCCGGAGCACAGTCTCACGCTGATAGACCAAGTAACAGCATCAAATGGGCATTGAGAGAGGCTGAACGTTGCTCATGAGGATGGGTGCCATGAATATGGAGATTGTAGGACTGGCATTTGTCATTTACTCCCTCAGGGGGAACAGCACTGCGGAATTGTCCCAGGGAGCTGCTGACCCAGGAAAAATCAATCACGATGAAAATAACCCCAAACACAATCATGCACAGGTCTCAGAGCCTGGATTCACTGGTTAACACAGCTTCGACATTTCATCCTATCCTGGATCCAGGTTCCAACTGAAACGTAAAGGACATCTGAACAATTGGCCCAGCCACTAAATGTGAAAGCAGGCAAATCATGTTAAATTGTTTTGAATTGGCCCCCTCAGTAGGCTAAATTGCCTGTTTTTCTGTTAATGGGATTTCGATGAATTGAGTTTCCTTTCTACTTTGTTATTTTTCGTTTCAGGCAGTTCCCTTTATTTTGGGGGCTGCTCCTTTTAATTTGTTCTTCATTTAATTTATTTTAGTTTAACTCTTTAGTCAAAAGGATTGACTGTTAACGGGTGCCTTTCTGAATCTCCAGCGTGTCGGTCAGCCTAAATATTACACAAGTATGTGACAAATGTCCACTCCTCATACCCCCAGAACACTGTCAGTAAGGCCTTACAGAAATTAGCCTGCTAACCATTATTACTTTTCTTCCAAGTTTTCCTAACCTCTGGCACCAGTGGCACAGTCTTGTCCACCCACAAGAGAAGATGGACTTTGATTTAACATTTGAAGCAGGAGGTGGTTCCAACAGTGCAGCATTGACCCAACTTGCAACCACACAGCAGAGCAAAGTGGATGCCGCCAGTGGCCATCAAGGTCTCTCTTCCCTCTCTATGCCAGAAGATCCATCTAGGCCTCAGGCTTCTTCGGCTCACCACCCATCCGTACATCAGGAAGGTGACAGAAACCTTATACAGCAGGAAAAGAGACTTCACTGGCTTCTCACTGACCAGAGAGGAACAGGAAGAGAGAGAATGTGGATTAATCAGGCTGGCAAAATTCCCAGTGGTGAAGAAAGTACATGGCTCTGTAGGCCCACCTATTAAACAAGGAGATGGTCTATAACTGTAAAGGTGACTGTTCTATCAATGTCCAATTGGTGTGCCTTTCAGTAAATGCCTGTTACCCCACCAGCAATCATCTTGCACTCTATCCAATGTTGGGGTGACAAGGGATGCCAGCTGTACACTGATTAGCAATCCCTTCTGCCACAAGTGAATCTCACACCATGCAACAACAAGGAACATTGTGGACTAAAGGGTATCTTGAAACTATGGCTTTGTCACTGGCCCGCTTGCAGAATACTCCCCAGATCTCAACATAGCGCATGTCAAACTTCATAATGCTTTGCAGCGTCCACCACAACTTGGCTCACATGGGGGTTGCTACCAAGATATTTGTATGTCCCCTTGGAAAGAGAAGGAAGAACAAGAGGAGGCAGGGAAGACAGCATCAATGTCCCCTCACTCCAACAGTATGCTCATGGGCAGACAAAGAGAATCTGGTTCCCCTAAGATATCATCCCATAATTGTGATTGTTCCACAATTCCCATCTTTTAGTCTATCTGCTATATACTATCAGAGAGCACACATGGACAAAATTCTGAAATGAAAACTACCAACCAAAAATCAATCTATTGCAGCTTTGTCCAACATTTAAATGAATACATATAAAATAGAGCTATTCCCCACTGTGTATTCTTTCAGTTTCTGTCTTTCGTCCTAGTGCAATCCCAGTGGCTGCAGCAGGAGGAAGGACAGTTACTGACATTCAGTGGGGGAGAATGCAGTAGGCCTTACAGCTCTAACAGCTCTGAGTATTGACACTCTGGCTCCTGGCCTCAGACCACGCCATCTCAGCATGGCCAGTAGTCTGGACTGGTTGGTTGAATCCAACAGCAAGAACACTGGTGCAGTGTCAATAGCGGGAAGATGAATGTTTTCGTCTTGAGTGAGGACAACACATTCCTACACTACTGAGCCACTGCCATTCTCGGACTGCTGTTAGAGCTTGAATGCCCCTTTGAACACTGGTATATGTAGCCATGATGACTGCAATTAGAACTACTATGGTTTGCGTGACTTCAATGTGAGTTTCATTGCCGAAGCTGAGATGTTGGGTGGCTACCACCTTTGCTGAAACAGAAGCTGAGACATCAGCCAGCAGAATCTGTCTGTATGTGTTTGTAAGTGCTGTCAAGGAATTGGCTACACTTCATTCCCTGGATGGATGGGCTCCAAGTTATTCATGAAGCCCTATACCAGAGTCCTTCTGGCCCTTTGACAGTGACAACAGCTGTGTCAATGCAGCAAGTATCTCAATATACTTGCCCATCTATGTTTTCCTGTGGGTCACACTCCTGAAGTTCTCATCTAAGTCTTCAGCAGGAGAACTGCCTTCCTTCCTAGGAACTGGCACATGAGCTATCCTTTCACCGAGTCCTGGCAGTAGCCCACTCATTTTCAGTGACTCCTCATGGGCAGGTGCTAACGCTATTCTGGTCTCTAAGTTCTGTGCAGTGCCAATATCAGAGCAGATGACGGCAAATGCCAGACAGAGCGACAGTACTTCTCCATTAGAGATCAGGGTGAGTTGGCCTTCCTTGTGAAGCTGGGGGTGACCGGCCAAGTGCAGTACCTGGGCATCTGGAAAGCGCAGAGGAGGAGGTTTTGAGGTGAAGGAGGCGGGAAAAGCAAGAGATCCATGGTGCCACCTATAGCTTTCATCTCATGCCAGAGAACAGGATGAAGGCGAACTAGAATTCAAGAAGAGGAGTAAGGCATAAATATGCTGTCATCCTAAGCGATCTCAGTGACTCTAGATATAATGGCCTCAGTCTCAGCCAGACCCATGATCCAGAACACTATCTCCTCCAGAGGACTCAGAAGATGTAGGTGTGTCTGTCATTTGTCAGTTCCTGTCTATTTCCTTCTGCTTGGGGCCAGCTTGCCTTGAAAGAGAGGAGAGAGAATGTTGGTTAATGTGCTGCAATGATTTTTGGGTGATGCTTCTCTACAGCTGAATAATTGGGAGCATTTGGAAGCAACAAAATGTGGTTATGGGACTAATTGTATTGATAGATGTGCCTGAGGGTGAGGTGGAATCTCTGAAGCCTAAGTCCAGATTGCTAGGGATTACTGATAAGTGAGTGACAGGGCTGTGTTATTTGGAGAAGTGTGAGTGGTTTCTATTGTGAAAGGTGGAGGGGGGGGGTGTCATATGAAGATGCATTCGCTGACCTTGACCATTCATGAAATCATTGAAATTCTTCCAGTCCTGCTGTCAGATCCTCAGGGACACAATCTGAAAATTGACCTTCCCTGTCTCTTGGTCACATGGTCCCATCCCCTTTCTGGAGTTTGCCATAAGGACCTCCTCAAGCTTTGTCGAAATGTTGCACTATTCTTTCCATCCCCTATCAATGCCTCGAAGACCATATCTGAAAACTAGTCTCTCACCTCTTGTTCTATTTTCTATGCTTATGCCTATCTCCACATCTTCACAGGCAATCTGCAGCAACTTGTATAATGAGTGCAGATCACCTTTAAGAGGGGCACATTACCATTATACCACATAGACTAGCTGAAACATGCACCAACCAGACACACTTGTGGTTTGTATGTTGAAATCATTAAATTGAGAAGCCAACATAAAGTTTACTTGCTGCCTCGCTCAGCAGAAACAGGCATAGAATAATCACAAATTAAGACCCCCATTCCCAAAAACATTCTAAAATTTAATATTTCAAATATTAGGGCTGGGGTTCTCCCAAAAAAAACTAAGCGCCCAACGTACGGAAAACAGGAGCTATTCCCATCCATTTTTTGGGAATACTTACCAGATTGAATCTCTGATATTCTGTACACTGCAGAGTGTTCTGGGACGGGCCTTATTCCTGCCCGGGAGACCAATAGCATAGCGCTGAGCGGGCAACTGTGCATGCGCCATCTGTCAATGTGGAGATTGGAGCACGCACAGTGGACCCCATTGCCAGTTTCCTGATCACTGGCTTCCAATTGTTAGAGCCCTGCAACTCCCTTGATCTCTAGCCTTCTGCCTCCTCCATCCCCACCATCACTGGCTCCTTGACATTCCCAGGACAGCCTCTATGTCTTACACCCTGCTCAGCCCCAAATTTCTGCACCCCCTTTCTCCCAGTTAACTCAGATCCCCCACACCCCCCCACAACTGGGACAGCACTCATTCCCCCCTCCACCTAATGGCGGGCCGACCCCTTGGAAAAATCTGACCACCCTCCATCACCCTGCTCTCTCTCTTTCCCAGTGATCCCAATTGCAAAGTGGATTCCCCCACACCTCTCGCCCTCAATAGACTCCACTCCTAGTATACCCTGCCCTCTCTGATCCCGTCCCATGACAATTTGCCTTTTGGATAGTGCCAGGAACTTCCACTGCTCCTCCCCCCTTAGTAGTCATGATATACAGATGCCAGCGTTGGATTGGGGTGGTTAGAACTCAGTAAGAATTTAGCAACACCAATTTATAATCCAACCGATTTATTTGATAGTAAAAACGCGAGCTTTCAACACTCTGTGTCTTCCTCAGGCAAATGCAGTGTTCTGGTCTGCTCCAGACCTCCTGGGGACTTCAATGGCCTCTGTTCCATCCAGTGGGGTCAGGGTACCTGTTCCTCATTTGTGAAGATCGGTTATAAACTGGAGGGAACCACTCTCAGTTATAACTTCAACATGATAATCAACTCTGGACTGATTTCTAGCGTGGAGCTGACTGTGCTTTGAAGAAAGCACTTGGGAGAATCCGATTGCAAATCCTACAAAAAGCTGGCATCTCCCGGCCCACAGTTCCTACAATGCTAGGATTTACATTCAAGCTAACCTTATGTAAAACTCTCCCATCCATTCATTACTGTACAGAAGATAGTTTGCAATCCATCTGGCTACTTGGGTGGATGTGAACCATCCCATGACATTGTTATGAAGAAGAGCACGGGAGTTTTCTATGGTACAAGTCCTGACCAATGTTTATCCCTCAATTAACATATAAAAACCAGATTATCTGGTCATTGCAGTTCGTGTGAGTGCAAATTAGCTGCTGCGGTTCCTTCATTTTAACACTGACTACACTTGAAAAAGTGCTCCATTGGTTGTACAGTGCTTTGAGATGCTTGTTATTTAAGAAAATCACTGTTGCAATGCATGCCTTCCTTTTGTTCAGCTAGGTTCTATCTTGTGACTCCACTCTCCTCTTACCCTGGGAGAAGATTTCCACTGTACAGTCTGAGGTGTCTTTATAAAGTGCAAAAGCTACTGTCCCCCCCATTTCAATATGTGGTTAAAAAGTGTAGAAAGTTATATTTAATTCATTCATATGTATGGCATAAAGCCCTCTCGCTTGTAAAACACTGAGAATTCCGTCTGAGTTGAAAGCATCTCTGTTTCTGGTGCTCCTGAATCATCAGGTGTTCCAAAGCCCCAGCTAGAACATTTCTCAGTTCCAGTAGCACATTAAAAGGCAGGTGTGGTGAGTTTGATTTGCATATTTTTCAGTCTGGTTGTTGTATTCCTGAGACTCCCTCGGACTGACAGGTGGAGGTGACAGCATGTCTGTCAACTCCTTGTCTCTGTCACAGAAAGTTTGATTGTTCTTTGAAGTCCTTTGTTGTGTAATCTCCCCACTGCCACAGCTCTCCCACTTTTATGGTGTGGAGACTTCGATCACTATTCTTTTCTGTGTTCCCTTCCTTGCTTTCTCTAACCCCTGTTGTTCTCATTCGCACGACTGACATGACATTACATGTTTGCCCATAAGTGCGTATGAAACATTTGATTTTCTTTTGGGAAAATGCCCCAATACTTTACAAAACCTGAGGCCAGGGTTGGGACTGAATCATTTTGACATTTTAAAATAATACTTTAACAAAGGCCACTAATAATTAGGCTTATATATAGATCCTGTGCTCCCAGCACAAAGCCGCACACGATGGAATCATGAGTTGAATCAGCACAAAACAATCGTGCCTTACTCAGACTTGCAATCCTATCCAGTAAGTACTGTGGTGGGAGTGTAGCCTCTCTGCCTTATGGAGAAACACATTGCAGTTACAACACAGAAATACACCATTCAGCCCAACCAACTCCTGCTGACATTTACTCTCCAATACAGCAAATCATCTGAATCTCATTTTTCCATCTGTATTGTATAAATCACATTTCCATCAACACCCTGGCCAGTCCAATTCTGAATGTTGAAAATAGTTTCAGCCACAGGCACATTCAATGAATTCAACAATCTGGCAAATCCTCCAGGTCAAAAAAGATCTCCTGTCCTCTCTCTTTTTGGAACTCACCTCCACTTATTGTATAATCATTATTAGTTTCCACTGTGGAACTATCCTATACTTGTTGCATAATCATTATACATTTATATTGTGGAACTTATTGTTGCAAGTTAGATAGTGACAAGTGGAAAAAGGAGCTGATGTTTTTTGCTCTGGGCAAGGTGTAAAATTTGTTTTTAAAAATCACTTTTATGGTGCCATAATGCTTTTGTATCATCCCTTCCCCTCCACTCCCTTCATTTCCATTCCACATTCCATATTTATGGAGTACAAATCCAAGAGCATGATGAACAGTAGCCATGGTTCCACATACTCTCCATGAAATAGATAATAATCTTTGTCTGTTATTTTCTTTCCAAGGGTGATATATAGTGGATATTATATAGTGTGGTGCAGTTGATTGATCCATTCAGAAAGATTTTAAACTCTCCCACTGTAACATATAATTATTCACAAATGATTCTGGGGATTTTGCCTTCATTTCTTGCTCGTAAGTTCATTTTGCTATTGTGTAAAGTGCAATTCTCTGATATCATAACGCCACTTCTTTATCAGTTGAAAGTATTGTTCTGCATTAGATTCTTTTCTGTACCCTGAACAATTTTATATGTCACTTGATGCGTGGCTATCACATACTATCTGACCATATGAGATAAATCACAGTTACATCCATCTATTCAATGTAAACATACCAATCATATTCATATACAAGGATTGACAATAAACCTATATACAAATAGTATTCACTACGAGCTAAATAGAGTACATCTGGCTTCTGCCCACTGCTCAAAAATTAATATATCATATTCCGTCAAAGTGTGAATTATGGCAGCAGTTTAAGAAATGCTTCCTTCGTACATACATGGGAACACCCCCACCAGAGGTTCCCCTCCAAGCCACACACCATCTGGCTTGGAAATTTATCGCCATTCTTTCAGTGTCGTTGGGTCAAAATCATGGACCCAACAGCACTGTGGGCGTAGCTACATGGACTGCAGTGGTTCAGGAAGCTAGATCAACATTACCTTCTCAGGGGCAATTAGGGATGGGCTGTTAGCCAGTGAACGCCACATCCCATGAATGAATTTTTAAAAATGCAAATCATATCACATCAATCATTGAGTGGGAGCCTGGATATCGATCTCAAAGGGTATCTGGCTGTGACATAGGGCAATAAAGTCAGTTATTACATCTTAGTATCATTTTAATTCTTACATACCATGGTTAATTTAACAAAGGGTTAATTTTTTCCTTCAGAAATAATTTTGTTTTCTTGATGTGCACCACCCAGGTACATCAAACTGAAAGAAATGTTGACTCAGAATTCAATGTCACTATTACATTCTTTTATCTGACCGTGAATCTCTTTGTTCTGCTGTTGCTAATAATTGCCACTTGGCACAATGACAAATCTCACATTCTACAGGCTGTAGTGCAAGTAATCCACTCCCGGTGATTCTCTCCAGTTTAGTTTCTCAGCACTGGGCCATCCAATTCACATCGCCGAAAGAAAAATCAAACAGAAAATAAATAGGAAAAAATAGAAAAATAAATCAGGCCTTTGTGAATGCACACAAGTCCTGGCAAGTTATTTCCAAGTGATACATGCATACATTACCTGGAAATTGACTTTGCTTTGGTAACGTTGGAGATGGTATGCAAAGGAGGTAGGAGGTGAAATCTAATTTCTAATGTTTTTGCTCCATTATTCCATTTTAATTTAACTACATGTGTTTCTTTTCCACTCCTTCCACAAAACTATTACATATTAAGGGCCTCATTCAGGGACATTGTATACTCAAGTATCCTCGCCCAGAAATATTACATACTGTCAGTCTCCTCATAGATGAATTACTTTCTGTAACTCTTGTAGCCACAGCATTTATGTGACTGGCCTTGTTCAGTTTCTGGTCAATGGTAACCCCCTCGATGTTGATGGTGGGGGATTCAGCAATAAGGTCATAAGAACAGGAATAGGCTGTTTGGACCTTCAAGCTTGCTCTGCCATTCAATGCGATCATGGTTGATCTGACATTTCTCACATTCACTTTCTTACTTTTTCCTCATAACCCTTGATTCCTTTACTGATCAAAAATCTATCTGTCTCAACCTTAAACATACGCAGGGCCGCGCTCACCCCAAAACAGGACAATCCCTCCCACGGTCAATGGACCCAACCACTACGATTCTTGCGGTGAGCAGGACAGGATAATTCCCCGCTCAGATTTTGCCATTCAGCTCGCAGTGACATAAAGTTCCAAAAACCCACAATCATCAGAGTGAAGAAATTCCTCCTCAGCGCAGTCTGAAATTCAAGCCCCTGTTTTCTGAAACTGTGCCCTTTAGTCCTAGACTCTTACATGTGGGTGAAAACGTCTCTCAGGATTTACCCTGTCAAGCCCCTTAAGAATCCTATATGTTTCCATGAGATCACCTCTCATTCTTCTAAATCCCAATGAGTAGAATCCTAAACTGTTTAACCTTTCCTCAGAAGACAATCCCTCCATATTGGGGATCATTCTAGTGAACCTCCTGTGAACTGCTTCCAATGAAATAATATCTTTCCTTAAATGAGGGGAACAAAACTGCTCAAGGTACAGCAGATGCAGTCTCACCAGTATCTTATATAGTTGCATCAAGACTTCCCTATCCCTATGCTCCAACCCCCTTGAAATAAGGACTAACATTCCATTAGCCTTTTTGGTTTACCTGCTGCACCTGTGTGCTAGCTTTCTGTGTTCCATGTACCAGTTCCCCCAAGTCCCTTTGTTTTGCAGATTTCTGTAGTTTTTCTCCATTTAAATAATACTCTTCTTTTGTTCCCCCTTCCATATTGAACAACTTCACATTTTTCCATGTATTATTCCATCTGCCAGCATTTTCTCACTTATTTAACCTATAAACATCTCTTTCTAAACTGTTTGCATCCATCTCCTAACTTGTCTTTCCATCTTTGTTCTGCTATTTTCAAATGTAGCTACAGTATACTCTTCCTTCCTCTCTCTCTCTCTATATATATATATACATATATATATATATATCTACACACACATATATATTAAATAGTTGCAGTCCCAGCACTGATCCTTGCAGAACTCCTCTGGTACAGGTCACCAATCTGAAAAAGAGCCCCTTAACCCCAGTCATTGTTTCCTGCCCATTAGCCAATTTTCGATTTATGCCAATATACTACCTACAACACCATGGAATCTTATCTAATGACTTAACCTTTTATGAGATATCTTGTTCAGCACCTTCTGAAAGTCCAAATACAATGTATCCACTGGTTCCTCTCTCTCCACTGTGGTTGAGATTTCCTCAAAGACAATTTAATAATTTAGTCAGACACAATTTCCCTTTCATGAAGCTATACTGACTCTGCCTGATTAAATTATGATTTTCCAAATGTGTTGCTGTTATTTTCTTAATAGCTGTTTCTAACATTTTTTCAACTGTAGATGCGGGTTTAATTGGTCTATAGTTGCCTGTTTTTTGCCTCCCTCCCCATTTTGTATAGGGGTGTCACATTTGCAGTTTTCCAATCTTTTGATATTTCCCCAGAATCCAAGGATTTTTGGAAAATTATAACCAATACATCCACTAACTCTATAGCTTCATATTTTAGGATCTAGGATCCAAACTATCAAAGCCTGGAGGCTTATCTGCCTTTAGTGTCATTACTTTGTCTAATATTACTTCTCTAGTGATGGTGATGGTACTTAATTCCTCCACTGTATTCTTTAGCTTGAAGTATCTTCCAATATACAGTCTGGTACAAAATGTCTGTTTAACTCCTCTGCTATTTCTTTGTTCCCCATAACTATTTCCCCAAATTCAATTTCTGAAGCCTATGTTCACTTTGACCTCTCTCTTCCTTTTCATATATTCAATGAACCTCTTATTGTCAGTGATAATGCCATTGAATGCCAATGGGAGATGCTTGAGTGCACTCTTGTTGAAGAAGGTTATTGAACAGCACTTGTTTCATATGAAAATTACTTACTACTTATTAGTTCAAGCCTGAATGTTTGCTTGCTGTGTTTGGACATGGATTGCTTCAGTATCTGAGAAGGCGCAAATGGTAATGAACATTATGCAGTCATTAGCGAACATCCCCACACCTCATCTTATGATGGAAAGCAGGTTATTGATGAAGGAGCTGAAGATGATTTGGCCTAGGACACTAGCCCGAGGAATTCCTGCAATGACGTCTTGGGACAGAGATGATTCTTCATCCACTCCACCACTCTAGGTATGTGTTATGATGTGGCAGAGATAATTGCCAACCTACCTAAATCCAAAATGGAAACTTAGACAAGGTACCACACCAATTTTCAATTTGTAGTTTATTACATGAAGGCGTGTGTATTAAAGTCAGGAGCAAGAATTTCAAGAACATTTTGGAGGTTTTAAATATTAAATTAACATATTTATTAGCAAAAAGAAAAGAAAACTTAAACACACAAGAATTCATTTTCATAGTTAAAAGTAGCGTAATAAAAGATTTTTATTTAGTTACACTCAGACCCAGACACCTATTTCAGACACCAGTCCTCTTGAGGACTAACCTATAAAAAATCCAGTAATATTACCATAAGACATCCATTGTTTCCATCAGACAGGAATTTCCAAGGCTTCTCTCTCTCACTTGATAAATGAAATCCAAAGCTAGCAACAAAACTTTACTTTCTGAAACAAAGACTTTTCTGAGGGTGGTGAGAGTCCACTTTTCTTTTTTCACAGTTCTCTCTAAACATGACACATTGTTCAGGATATCACATGGCCACTCTCTACTCATACAGCTTTCAATCTTTCCTTAAAATGTTTTCCTTCTATTTCATCTTTAAATCCCATTATCCCCATTTACTTTTGGAAGTTAGTTTTCCCAGGATATAAAAACCTACCATGTTGATTTTATGGCTATTATTTTTAGGTAAAAATAAATGTAATACTTTCTATTATTCATTTATGATATTTGCCAGTTGTAGTTTTTTTTTATACACACACACACACACACACACACCTCATCTCTTAAGTTAAGTTCTTTTGTCCATATTTAGAATAAGGCTGTAGTGAGGTCAGGAGCTGAGTAGCCCTCTGGAATTCATTGTTGGGCAGCTTATTACTGTGTAAGTGCCACTTGTTTGCACTGTCAATCATCCTTTCCATCAATTTGTTGAGTATAGACTGACATTGGTAATTGACCAGATGTGCTGGGTCCCCCTATCATTGTGAGTGGGAATATTTGTGTAGTCTCCTCCAGTGAGTTGTTCAATTTTCCACTGGCAATTATAACTAATACAACAGGACTGCAGAGCTTAGGTCTGATTGATTAGTTGTGGAATCATTTAGATTTGTCTATAGCATGCTGCTTTTGCTGTTTAGTATGTTGCAGTTTCACCAAGTTTATTAAATCACATCTTTAAGTAGACCTGATGTTGCTCTTGGCATGCCCTCCTGCACTCTTCATTGAACTAGAGTTGATTCTCTGGCTTAACCAAAAGTTAGAAACCAACCCACATTCACACAAGATGCCATTTGTGAGTGACCATAGCAAAGATAGTGGAAGCCAAATTGAAAGTAGTTAGATATAACTGTAAATACATTTCCAGTGTTTGAAAAGGGGACAGATTGAATATAGAGTAGCAATTGAAAAGGAATGAGGAATTATATAGATTTAATGAGGAAAGAGGTGGTGATGCCACCTTTGGAATGGGGTAAAAACATGGATGCAGCAGAAAAATGGGTTGATTATGTCAGCGTGACAACTGAGACCTGAGATGGAAAGGATCAAGGAACTAGATATTGAAGATATAAGTTCCATGATGGCTTTGAGAGAGGAAGAACACGCAAAAAAAACCCCAGCTTGGGATGGATGGAGGCTCAAATGGGAAAAGTCCCAAAGGGGAATCGGAAGGCAGCAAGAGAGGAGGAGGAACAGAAGAGGCAGAACTAGTTGCATGAAAGCCAGGAATTTTTTACATTTAGTATCCAAAGTCAGGATGCTGGAAATTTGGAAAAGAAGAATGAGATGGTTGGCAGTGAGTAGGAATTTGGGGATGTTCCTGTTCCTCAGGATAATCTGGGTGCATTGGAGGGAGTGAGCTATTGAAAGATAATACCAGTACAGTTTGAGATGGTCAAGTCAAACTTGGTAGTTATTAACCAGGCCAATAGATAGAAAGGATTGTTTTACCAATGAAACCTTTACAGAAAGGGAATGCAACTTATTTCTCATATACAACTGAAATGAGGGTATAACACTCAGACATGAATATAGCTGGAATTCTCCAATCTTGCCTGTGGCTTGGTTTCTCCAGTCCCACTGCTGTGAATGCAGATTTGGCTGAGAGCCAAATTCTCTGTTCTCACTGGTAGGGCATTCAACATCAGAGAGTTCCAGCCTAGGGGTCCAACACACAGAGGAAGGATGAGAATTGCAAACAGGAGTGTGGGAGATTCTCAGGAATCCTCCACATCCACCTCTTTAATGAGAGTGGAAGAGTGCCAATCAGCAATTCATAAAAAGCAGAAGAAGAACATGTCAGTGTGCTATGCTAAATATGTTACACACACCCATGCTTAAATTCATTGTGGCAAACAATCAACAGACAATACTTTTTAATCAGCATGTTTTTGTTTTTAAATTGTTTCAAGAGGAAGATTAGGAGTTTTGCAAAAAGTCAATTTCTGTTTAATTTATGTGTGGTGCAATGTAAGTTCTGCATTGACTCAGAAACACATGCCAACTTACACCCCTCACTCTCAAAGCTGTTCAGCACTTGGACAAGAGCAATGACTTCCCCTTCACCCCCAACCCCATGCAGACCAGTAACCCTGACACCAGTGCAAACTTTCGGGTTAGAATGTAGAGACAATAAGGGAGAAAATAAGTACCTAATAATACACCTACAAATCTGCAAAGATTGGATGCACTTTAATTGCCTCACAATGTGTCTAAGATGAAATTACCAGAGTTTGTGACAAACTCACATCTGACTCTCATCAACTTTTACAGATGTACCATAGAAAGTGTTCTCTCTGGTTGTATCAGAGCTTTGTATGGCTCCTGTTCTGCCCAAGACTGCAAGAAACTACAAAGAGTTATGAATAAAGTCCAATCCATCACACAAATCAGCCTCCCATTCATTGACTCTGTCTACACTTCTCGCTGCTTCAAAAAAGCAGCCAGCAGCAAACTCCAGACATACTCTCTTCCTCCTTCTTCCATTAGGAAAAAGATGCAAAAGTCTGAAGTCTGAGGTCACGAAACAATCAATTCAAGAACAGCTGTCATCAGACTTTTGAATGGACTTTATCTTAAGTTGATCTTTCTCTACACCATATTCTGTACCTTCTCCTTTCCTTCTGTACGTATGGTATGTTTGGCTGTATAGCGCACAAGAAACAATGCTTTTCACTGTATGTTAATACAGATAACAATAATATGTCAAATCAAGAAATCAAATCAAATCAGCAACTGTGCAGCAAATGATTTCTCAGGGTTGCTAGGGTGGCAAGGTTGTGGGGGGATGCTTCAAGAGAAAGGACATTTCAAAAATGCTTCAATTAGGAAGCCAAATGGTATGTTGGTCTTCTTTGCAAGAGGATTTAAGTTCAGAAGTAGGGATTTCTTACTTCAGTTATTCAGAACCTTGGTAAAACCTATTATGGAGTATTACATGAAACTTTGAACTTCCTACCTAAAAAGAGATATACTTTCCATAAAGGGAATGCAGCAGAGTTTCAATAGCTACCGGGGTTGACGAGACTATCCTATGAGGAGAGATTGTTCCACTGGACCTGAAGTTCAGAAAGATGAGAGGAGGTCTGATTGACATGTATACAATTCCAACAGGACACTACAGACTAGATGCAGGGAGGGTGTTTTCCCCAGTTGAGGAATGTAGAACCAGGGACAATGTCTCAGAATACATGGCAGGCTGTTTAGGACAGAGATGAGGAAACTTTTCTTCACTTAAAGATAGTGAACCTGTTGAATTCTCGACTGCAGATTGCTTTGCAGGCCAAGTCACTGAACATACTCAAGAAAGAGATCCTTTTTTTTCAGATTTTAGTGGTATCGAAGGGTATAGGGAAAAAGTGAGAATATGGCATTGAGATAGAAGATCAACTATGCTGGTATTGAATGATGTACCAGGCTTGAAGGACCGAAAGGTCTTCTCCTAGTTTTTGTGTTTCTATGTTAAGACTAGGGTCATGCTTTCTGCGTGAGATAATGTGTCAATCCTAACAACAGACCCTCCCAGTGATCTGATAGTTTCTCTTTAAAATTACATTGACTGAGGTGGCCAGATGCCCAGCAAAACAGTATTGTGTCATCTCAGTGCTGCGTAGGAAAAAATGATCAATAAACAATATTAAATCTCCTGAATGAAAACTTCTGACATTTAACTTATTAATTCATGATTTTGTTTTGGAGAGAATAAGTCATTGAAGTGGGATACAATGGTTACAAATGGCACACTTACATTTTCAATATCCGGTGTGTGTGTATGGTGCATACTGACGCCAATTTGATAAAAAGAGCCTTTCTTTACTAACCTTGAATTTCCATGAGCCTCAATCGGAGAGTATCCTTTCTTGAAGCATTATGACGCCCATTTTTTGAACACTGTCTGATTCTTGTGACTTCTTTCAGTGAGATTCACAATCTGCTTATCATCCTTGCTGAGTTCATGAAGGTAAGAACTTTCATTCATAGAGTTAGGATGTCTCAAAGCACTTCATAAATAATGTTCCATTTATTTCTCATCTACATGCTGTCCCTTGACAACATTATCTCAAAGCAAAATGTCAGATTCAATATGTACAGCAACAACATCTATCACCGCTCTCCATCCCTTCCACAGCCCTAACTTAGCTCATTGACATCTACGAGAACCATAAAATCGCCACAGTGCAGAAGGACACAATTCAGGCCATCAAGTTTGTATTGAATCTCTGAAAGAAACACTTCTTTGTCCTATCCCCATAACCCCATGCATTTACCAGGGCTAATCTATCTAACCTACACATCTAACCCTTTGCACTGGAGGAGGAAACCAAAACACTCAGGGAAAACCCACACAGACATTGGGAGAATATGTAAACTGCACACAGAGTCACCCAAAGTCAGAAATGAACCTAGACTCTGTACTGAATGAGTAGAAAATTCTGCTAACTGTTGGGATGAGAGAGTCATTGGTCCTGGCTATGACAAGAAATTCTGTTCCCTGGCCACTGACCCTTATCCTTTTACATGGCAGGTTTTTGTTGCTGAGTCAGATTGTTTGCAACTTTGGTGTCATATCTAACTGTGAGCTGAGATTCTGAAGACACATTCACTTCATCATCAAGACCTGCCAACTTATACCTCCATTAGATTGTCCATTTTCACATCTGCTTCAATTCAGCTGCTGCGAAAATTCTCATGCAGGTCACCTCCAGAATTGATTGTTCAAATGTTCTTCCTGCTGCATTCCGCCCTCCATACAACTTAGGATCATCTAAAACTCTGTGCCCATAGCTTATCTCGTATCAATTCCTGTCCACCACGCATCTCTGATCTTCAACGGCTCAAAGTTGGTCAATGTCTCAATTGTTAAAATGCTCACATTGGTGGTATTTCCAAGGTGATATCTCATACCTATCTCTGTGACCCCATCCAGACCTATAAAACACCAAGATTTCCTTGTCTTACAATTCTAACCATTTGTGTATCCCCACTTTTTATCACTCTGTTCTTGGCAGCCTCATTTTAAATGTCTAGATACCAAGATCCAGATCTTCCTCTCTAGATCTCTCTGCCTCTGTACCTCTCTCTGTAGTACTTCATGTGACTTATTGTTGAATATACCCCTGATTCAATCAGGATTATATTCCCCTCCTATATTTGCTGCATGCCCTACCCCTCCCCCTGGCAATATTTGAGGCAACTCAGATGTAAGTAGGACTGACAAAGCCTTGGATGGGAAGCCTATCCATGCCCCCTAATAGCCTTTTTCTGCCCTTTAGGTTGGCCAGTGCCAGTTGGATGTGTGCGCGAAATAGAAAAAGTTTGCAATGTCAGGGAGAATGTTCAGTTTTGTAACACAGCCCATTAGGAACCTGAGAACTCCAGCCCTCATTCTCTCTCCTGATCAAGCCCCCTGACATCGAGATCACTCTGTTCCCAACCCTCTCTAGAGTATCCCCTCCTCTCTTGGCTCTCAGGATCCCTGATACTTATTTGAAATGTAGTTTTGGGATTTAGGTTCAAGCATAACACTGCACTATCTCTTCTGAGCACTGAAGCATTGTGCCTGTAGGGACTGGAAAGTCAGCAGATTGGCTGGCAGCTCTTGCAGCAGGCACAGCACTGCAGTAGCCAGAAGAGGTGCCACAAGACGATGCCCTGCACTGAGTCTCAGGGACTGCAGTTCATGTAAATAGGGGATTCTGGAGATCCCTTGAGAGTCACAAGGAGAGCGATTGGGATTTCAGGGGGGTTGAGGGGGTTAAGGCTGAGAAGGGGGGTTAGGGTGTAGGGGGGATCATCTGATGATCACTGAAGTTCAAGGGGAGGGTATGCCCAGTAAGAAGGAGGCTACTGATGGAAGCATTTTCCCCTCTCCCATCCTGCCCAAGATCCAGCTTTGCTCATTTATGTGTTTCCCTCCCTGAGCTGTCATCCACCCTGAAAAAGGCTTTAAGTTGCCATTAATTGGCCATGTAAGGGCCTTAATTGGGGCAATAGTATGCTTCTTCTTTGAGGCTATACCCACCCTGGCATCAAACCATTAGTAGGTCAGGGCAGGCAGAAACCCGGAAGGAATCCTCTCCATGCAATTTTGCACTTCCCCATGCCCTGCCTCCCTCCCCCACACTGCTGCCCCATACCATCTCTCCAAGGGCTAGAGGAATGATCATTCTGGCCCATACAAACAAGCATACCAAGCCCGTGATCACAATCTTCATACAAACTGGCTAAAACTACTTTACCTGCAGGCTATACAATGACATTTTGAAAATAAGGACACCCACAAAATGGGAACACCTAATGAAAGTCCCATAAATGCTCCCATTTTACAGGGTTCAGGATGCAAAGCGTGTAATAGCGGAAGGACTGAGGTCCTGAAGGCATTTCACTTGATGTGATCACAAACCAGTAAAAAAGCTCAAACTGTGATACCAAATTGTTTGGAATTTTAATTTGATTTGACATCATAAAAAGCAATATGTTCCCATAATGGGAATAGAGTTTGGGTGGGATTGTGGTTGATACAGACTCGAGGTGCCAAATGGCCTCCTTCTATACTGTAAGGATTCTATGAATCATATAAGGCTGCCCCTTAGCACCAGCTTAATGTTAATCACCCTGAAAATCTAGTTTAAACCTCATAAAGCATCACAGCTTCATCAGATGAGAGCACAAACATGAATTTATTTAGGAAATAAAGGGCAAGGAGAGCTGAATAAGTCAAATATTACTGGATTATCTGAAATAGGTGTATTGTTGACCAATTTTATTTGGTGTCAAGAAAAATCACACAAACTAGGTAGTTTGACACTATACAGATTCATAAATGAGGAGATATGAGTTGGGTTGGAGGACAGTGAAGCTTAATCCCATCCATTGACTCTGACTCTGTCTACACGTCCTGCTGCCTCTGAAAAATAGCCAGCATAATTAAGACCCCATGCACCCCAGACATTCTCTCTTTCACCTTCTTCTGTTGGGGAAAAGATACGAAAGTCTGAAGTCACGGATCAACTGACTCGGGAACAACTTCTTCCCTGTAGCTGTCAGATTTTTGATGGACTTACCTTGCATTAAGCTTGATTTTTCTCTGCATCTGAGCTATGACTATAACACTACATTCTGCACTCTCTCATTTCCTTCTTTATGAACAGTATACTTTGAAACAATATTTTTCACTGTCATGTTAATACATATGAAAATAATAAATCAAATCAAAACCAAATCATTTGTTTCTTGTCAAAATAGTCTTTGAGATAAGATGCCAAAGCCCCAAGAAATTGTCCACAATACTTCTGACTTGTAGTCTGATAGGTGATCCTTCTCAGCTTGAGCTTCTAACTTTATCTCATTCTTTCTCTTTCTCTCTCTGCCAACTATATTTCCAACATCTCATTTTCTTCACATTCCTCAAAACTTTCTTCACTAATTCCTCCTCATCTGTAAATGTCCCATCCTACCTATTTGTCCAACTCCCTATATTATCACAGTGTAATGTTCAAAATCTATCACACTATTCTCAATTTTAAACCATTCACTCCAAGTACACTGTAGCCCCTTACACAACAGTTTGTATCATTAGCATAGACTCATAGTATCCTTCAAGGAGTAAAGTGAAATTTCCAGTTGCTGTCACAGCTTGCTGATCTCTCACAGCTATGCTTCTGAGTGACCTGGAACTTAGGGTATTGTGGCCCTTAATCATTAACATGGTTAAATTTGATCTGTTCTGTGTCTAATACTATTGCTTAGTTTGTTGTGGTACTGCAATCTAAATGGGTACAAAGAACAAAGAACAATACAGCATAGGAAACAGGCCCTTCGGCCCAACAAGCCCGCACTGCCATTTTATCATTATGAGTGCCTCCTCTACCTATGACCTTTGTCTACGCCTACTGGGGAAGATCGAGAGAAAACTAATTTAGGGACAATTGGTTACACCAATCAGCCTAAGAGCACGTTTTTGGGGCGTGGGAGGAAACCAGAGCACCTGGAGAAAACCCATGCAATCATGGGGAGAATGTGCAAACTCACACAGACACTGGCCAGAATCCATGTATCTGCATAGCAAACAGTGATAGTCACTGAGCTGTCATGTTGCCCATCAACTGGTCCAGTTTAAGTGTACACTAACGACGTGAAGCACTAGGCAACTCTCGACACAACATCCCAGAGCAGCCCTCACACAACCCACCGCATGTATGCCCCTTGTTGGACAACAAGGCGGACTGAGTCACCTGTGGATTAAAAGAAAAGACATCAATAAACATGCACGACTTATACAGATATTCACGGAATCCCCAGAAGTCAGAAGTAAGACAAGTGAGCCATGAAATATGTTGAAAGGTCCATAGGAATCAATTGATTCCCAGGGACATCCCAAGGCTCTTGATCTTTATTTAGAACAGTCTCTTGTATCCCTTCATCTCTAGTCTGCTCATGTACCAATATAAGTAAACCTTAAACAGCTCTAGCGTGCCTGTCTCCACCACCCTACTTGGCAGTGCCTTCTAGGCCCCCACCATGCTCTGTGTGAAAAACCTCCCTCTAACATCCAAATTATACCTCACCCCCTCATCCTAAACCCGTGGCCCCTCATAATTTTTGTATGCAACTTAGGGTGCATTCTGAGCAGCCCAATTGCTGTTGTTGTTTCTCTGGATTAGGGGTGAAATTTGTATTTTGGGAATTGCGTTTGCAGTTGCATCAAACGACATAGGTCTGATTTGTCTCCTGTTTGTAGTCTCTTTTAGAAATCCCATGGTTAAAACAAACTAGCTAATAGACAGGGATGATAGTTTTGATGCATGTTTAAATAAAATCTGCACCTCAAAGCAGGTGGAGATGTGTTGCATTGAATAACTTTACGGATTACCCAATCAAGATACTTTTCACTGTTCCAAATAGAGTCTCTTCTTTATTGGGAAGACTAAGGGTGGAATTTTACCAAAACGTTGTGCACATTTTTGGGTGTAAAAAGTGGTAAAATCAGGTATGAGGCAATTAGTGTGATCTGCTCCCGTTTTCACGCTAGTTTCCAGTTTACCAAGGGAAAAAGTCAACCCAATATGGAGCCTACCCAAAATGGGCATGAAGCCAGTTAAAATATTTTTGCATGCCTCTCAATCCAGTTAATGAGCTGCACACCCCAATTTACCAGCATGCCTGCCTTTAACACTGCATTCACCAAATCCAGATTGATCTGGAAAACACCTCCTCTTTAAAAGTCAGCTTCTGGTGCTCCATCAGTGAGGTTTAATGAGGAGCTCAGTGCCTAGCATTGGATAGCTCCAGGCTGCCCACAGGGAGTCGTTTCGTGGCAGCCATGTTGCATTCCATGTCGGATGGTCTGTGCGAGTGTGTGGGAGGGTGGGGGGGTGGTGGTTGTTGATGATCGTGGTGTCCAATGTTCCATTTTCAGACCAAGATCTCAGTACTGACCTCAAGTCTTGGGGATGCTGCTGGGTCCTAGTGAGTGTAGCACTGTTCCAGATGGGGGATTATGCTAGAAACCCTTTGAAATGGCAGCGCCGCAGTCTCAGGACTTTTCAAGCAGTAGTGCCTGTGATCAGTACCACATGGTTCTGGGTGTCTGTTACTGGAGGGGAGAATGGGGAGGCTATGTTACTGGAGGTCAGTGGGGACATGCAGGGTCACTACTATTCTATGTGCGATTGGCAGAGGACAGGAGGGGAGGTTGCTGCCGCTCTGCCTGTGACCAGTGGAGTAGGGGAGGGGGCTGCAGCATTCTGCCTCTGATCGGCAGGGAAGGATGGACCTTGATTAACTGGGCGGCTGGGCCGCAATCCGTCTGTGTGGTGGGGAATGGGGACAATAAATGGTCAGTAATGTTGGGAGGGGGGTGGTCCAATGTTCATGGCGGCAGAAGACATCTGGCAGTGGAACTGCATGATTCTTTTTTGCTGCATATGGACTCTGAAGGACTCTGAAGAGAAGGCTCTGAATGGCACTGCAGGATTTCGGATACATTAAGCCCCACCCACAGGCTTCTGCAACAAGAATCAGGCTCACTCAAAACTTTGCAGCCAGAATGCATACAGAGGGGCCTAAAAATGCACCCAAAAATAGATCTGAAACTTTTCTGAATACATACCCATCTGGCATTTAGACAAAAACTGGTAAAATACTGTCCCAAATTCAGACTGGGTGACTGCTTTGCAGTTCAGCTTCACTCAGTCACAAGCATCACCCCAACCTTCAGGTCGCTTGTAATTTCAACTCAGTATTCTGGTGTGTTGCGAAGCTGCAGCCTTGCCCATCACAAATTGCAGGAATAACACCTCATCTTCCCATTAGGCATGTTACAGCTTCTGGATTCAACATTGAGTTCAACAACTTCAGATTGTGAACTTTCCCCACCATTTTGACTACTCCACACCTTTTTTTTTTAATTTCTGTTATTCAGTTCTTCTGGCTTGCTCCAATATAATCTACCCTCCCTCACATGGCCCCTGTCTCTTATTCAGCTTTGCTTTCAATGAGCACTGATCTTTCTAATCATATTAACACATTCTGTAATCCTACCTTCGTATGGACGACATCATCAAACATGAGGGTACCATTCACCAGGTACACGGTACATACTCTTGCAACTCGGCCAACGTTGTCTACCTAATACGTTGCAAGAAAGGATGTCCCGAGGCATGGTACATTGGGGAGACCCTGCAGACACTACGACAGCGGATGAATGAACATCGCTCAACAATCACCAGGCAAAACAGTTCCCTTCCTGTGGGCGAATACTTCAGCAGTCATGGGCATTCGGCCTCCGACCTGCGGGTAAATGTTCTTCAAGGGGGCCTTCGTGACACACAACAGCGCAGAGGTGCTGAGCAGAGACTGATAGCCAAGTTCCGCACACATGAGGACGGTCTTAATAGGGATCTTGGCTTCATGACACACTATCTGTAAACCCCGTAACTTGCCTGGGTTAGCAAAAAACCTCACTTACTGTGCTGTCTGGAGAAAATACACAATTCTCTAACCAATGCTCAGGATTCCCTTCACACACATTGTTAGCCACTTTAACACTTGGTTAGATGTTAGGATTCGCATTCTAATCAGCAATCTGTGACTGTCTGTGTTGATGTGTGCTATTGTAGACCAGAACACTGCATTTGCCTGACGAAGACATGACAGAGTGTAGAAAGCTCGCAATTTTACTATCAAATAAATCGGTTGGATTAAAAATTGGTGTTGCTAAATTCTTACTGAGTTCTTACTACCCCAGTCCAACGCCGGCATCTTTACATCATCCTACATTTGGCCAACATTAGCATTCTTCAATCCTTAATGGTGCCATTAACATTTCACTTGTCTTGTATCCATGGCATTTCTGTCAATCCTCTCTTTCCTGCCTTTGTATTCTGCCCCATCTTCTCCACCGCTCCAACTGTATAGCTCATCACCTTTCTATCTCTAAAAAGATAAAAGCAAGTTACTGCAGATGCTGGAATCTGAAACCAAAAGAGAAAATTCTAGAAAATCTCAGCAGGTCTGGCAGCATCTGTAAGGAGAGGAAAGAGCTGGCATTTTAAGTCCAGATGACATAGACAGGATGCAAGACTGGGCGGAGAAGTCGCAGATGGACTTCAACGCAGATAAATGTGTAGTGGTCCATTTTGGCAGGAATAATGGGATGGAGAAGTACAATATTCTTAGGAGTCTTAGTTGTGTTGTAGAGCAGAAGGATCTCGGGGTCCAGGTCCATAGGACTCTTAAATCGGTCTCGCAGGTGGAGGAAGTGGTCAAGAAGGCGTACGGTGTACTGGCCTTCATTAATCGAGGGATAGAGTTTAGGAGTCAGGAGGTAATGATGCAGCTCTATAAGACTCTTGTCAGACCCCAGTTGGAGTATTGTGCGCAGTTCTGGTCACCTCATTATAGGAAGGATGTAGAGGCTATTGAGAGGTTTCAGAGGAGATTTACAAGGATGCTGCCTGGATTGGGAGGCAGGCCTTATGAAGATAGGTTGAGGGAGCTACGACTCTTCTCACTGGAGAGACGTAGGTTGAGAGGCGACCTGATAGAGGTTTATAAAATGTTGAGAGGAATAGATAGGGTGGACTATCAGAGACTATTTCCCTGAGCTGAAATGGTCACTACGAGAGGACACAGATTTAAGGTGCAGGGAAGCAAATACAAAGGAGATGTCAGGGTAGGTTTTTCACTCAGAGGGTGGTGAGTGAATGGAACCGACTGCCGTCGGAGGTTGTTGAGGCAAACTCACTGGGGTCTTTTAAGAGACTTCTGGATGAGTATATGGAAAAGAATAGGATAGGGGGTTATAGATAGGTCTGTGGTTTGGTAGATGTGATCGGCGCAACTCGTGGGCCGAAGGGCCTGTTTGTGCTGTATTGTTCTATGTTCTGTGTTCTATGACCCTTTGTCAAAGCTGAAAGGCAAGGAAAGTGGGAGATTTTTATACTGCAGGGTGAGGGAATGAAAGATGAGTCATAGCTACAGAAACTAGAGGGGAAGGGTTACTAATAGCTATCCACAGAGAGAATAAAGGGTGAGAATGTCCAACTGGCAGAGAAGCTAAAATGAAGATGTTGTGGGGTGGGAGAGAAAAATGGGTGATACAGAGGTAAGATATAGAAAAGGAGAAGCAAAAGAGGAGAAAGGATATGAGAAGGGGGATATGTAGGATAAAGAGTGGAGAGGAAAAGAAAAATGAACGAAGACAATAAAGAAATAAAAGATAGAGAACAGTAAAAAAAATAGGATGACAACAAAGGGTTGAGATGGAGTAGAGCAAATCATCTGAAGTTATTGAATTCAATGTTGAGACTGGAAGGCTGTAAAGTGCCTAGCCAGAAGACGAGATGCTGTTCCTCCAGTTTGTGTCGAGTTACCTTTCTATCTCTATTCAGTTCTGAAGAAGAGTCATACAGACTTGAAATGTTCACTCTGTTTCTCTTTTCACAAATGCCACCAGACTGCTGAGCTTTTCCAGCATTCTCTGTTTTTATTTTGGATTTCTAGCACCTGCAGTATTTTGCTTTTAAGACACATTTGGCACTTGTTATTAGTAATTTATTATTTATGAATGTTTATTGCATGAATAAGCAATTTTTTCTGAGGCAACTGCTCAATAAGTCCCCCCCTCCCGTATCCATACCCCTCCCCATCCTGATAATTTAAGCCATTGTATTTTGCTATTTGATAAATCCTGCCCACTAAATAAAAAGTTCACACAAACATATTTTAAAATCCCAAATGAGATGCAGACTAAATAGTCATTATTCAAAAGTGACTTATTGAGATAGTCTGCAATTGATATCTGGATAAGATAGGCTTTTCTTTCAATGTGGGTGCCACTTACACCCAATAAAGCCTCATTAATATAGTTAAACAATTCGCTGTAACTGTTGTGGAAAGTGAAAAACTACATGTTGGACATTTTTGAAACACTTCTCAGAATGTGAGAATGTTCATCTGTGTGGAGTTGGATGCTCACTCCTGATCTAGATTGCCATCCTCATCACAGCTGTAGACAGTTCAGAGTCAATCTTGCTCACAGGACTGGGTTTCAGCATGTTTCTCTTACAATATGAATTATTTGGCACTATCATTAAGTATCTGTTTTTTGCAAGTGTCCATTTTCAGGGATGTGTCCATCTGTACAGGACATACAAAGCGAATTGCACATCTCAATATTTTTTTAAAAAAGTAGCACTTTAACCTTACCCATCCTTATACATAAATCCTTGTGTCATACTTATACTCGATTGACTAAAATTTCATCTGCATAAAACAGCAACAAATCACAACTGATGAGGTAGGATACAGCAAATTGGAAGGGCAGGTTGCAAGCATAGACCAAACTCACCCTTAATGACATTAAAAATCTACAATCAAAAATAGACCATTGGCTAGAGTTATAAAAGAAGAAGGGATGATTGCTGTAAGCACTAGTGAATGTATCCTGGCAGCTAACCTGGTTTGCTTCACTAAGCTGAGAACCATTCTCAAAGGAGGAGACACAGAGATGGAGAGAGAGAGGATTGGAAAATGGATTTCCCGAAATTCAGGTTCAGGTAGCTAAAAGCATAGAGTGGAATATGTCGCATGAAGACAAGTGGGACTTCATTGCACTTTCCGTAATCTTCAAGATAAAATGTTTTATGATGTACTTTAATGCATAAAGTATATTTTTGGGGGAAAGACAATGTCAGTGGAGGGGTGCAAGCAACACTCTGCTGACAATGGTGGGACCAGAAGATCCCACCATCAATAAATGGTGGGCTGCCTCCATTGCCATGAAACACACCATAGGGAGTGGGGAGGTGAGGGGGGAGGGAGGTTGAAGGAGGCTGGGGGAGGTGAGGGGAAGGAGGTTGGGGGAGGGTGGGTGGGGGTTTTGTGGGAGGCTGGTGGGAGGTCAGGGGGAGGTTGGGGGAGGGTGGGTGCGCGTTGGCGGAGGGGCTGGTGGGAGGTGAGGGTGTGGGGTAGAGGTGGTGGGAAAGAGTGGTGGTGAGATTGGAGAGGTGGGGTAGGGGCTGGGGTGAGGTGAGATGGGGTGGGGTTCTGGGGTGGGATGTGGGGGAGGAAAACCCAGCCAAATGAATTGACGACAGGATAAATAAGAGGCCACAATCAGGGGAACATTGAGTCCTCAGGGAATTGTAGGAATGTTTGGGGTTAAACAGAATTGGTGGCGATATGGCCACGGGTTGGGTGGGGGGGTGGAATTTGAGCACAAAATCAGCTAATCTAAGTGAACAGGAAGTATCTTCTGCTTTCTTCAAACACGTCTCCTGACTGAGATTTTATCTGAGTATCATTTGCATAAAGAAATGCATTGTGCGTGCCAATGTCTCAATCCAAAGCTGCAGTTTGTAACACATTTCTAAACAATCAATCTGCCTCGGGCTACGATATCCTTTGTTCACAGTACAATAGTGATGACAGCCTTCATCAGTGTAGACACACATAAAAAGCACAGAGGTTAAAATTAATGTTCACCTATGCCAATATTCAGGTGTATCAGCAGAATAGAACAGGTAGCATATCCTGCTGAATCTGCATTGTATCCTCACTGTTGTCTCCACCTCCTTTCATAGTGTCGACTCAAAGTTGCTTACAACACTTTGAACTGTGGTCTTGAAAGGTTATACTTGAATTTTCTATTCTTAACTTCTATATTCTCCTGCCTTTAGACACCGTATTATATTTGCTTTCCTGCTGCCATCAACAATTTGAAGGGCTGGTATTTATGTTTCATGAACTTGAACCCCAAATTCCTCTGTTCTTCCACATCAGCCAGTTTCCCTATTCAACATATAATTATTGCTTTATTTAAAGCAATGTCAGGAGGTGCCAAGAGGGGAGTTGGATGACAGAATGGTGGGTAGTTTGGGCCAAAGGGGTGTGAGGGGCACCATTCACTCCTTCATCTCTGAGTTTCGAAAGAAGTTATTTTCTTTCCCATTTTCAAAAGATTACCTTTGATTAGTGGCACTGGAGTCTTTAAAGCACCCTGAGTTGGAGAGGCTTGAGATCTGTTCAGGAGGTGTCTAGTTTGTGAATCAACTCCTTTCGCTGGGCCTCTGCTTCATGTATTCACAAAGCTTAACATTTGTTTAGGAATCTAGCTGAGGCACCCGAAAAAAATTACCCCCACAAGTTTTGGTGGTGGAAGATCTGGAGCAGTCTGTCCACACTGCATTATATCTATCTTTTGCTAACCTCTAACAAATGGGGGTCAGTTGTATCTTCCCCAGCCCAGTGAAGATGGCTCTTATCAGCCAGACTGCACATCCTTAATAACAGCCAGATGCAGAGTCTGCCTTTGGCCTCCCACACACTGTGACCATATCCTAGCCTTTCCTTCGATGTTAGATTATTTCTAATCTATTTATACACTGAAACTCGAAGCAGTCACCTTTTTTCTCCCAAATCATATATATTTCTTCTACAATGTTTGCTGTTAAAACATATCTTAGAGCCCTACTACAGAATATCTCTAATTCAATCTCCTATCAGCTAGTTCGTTGTTTTAAGCATTTTTCTTATTGCAGTCTGATCCTCACCTTTGGTTCTCCATTTGAATCTTAAACTTTACCATTTATGTTCACTACATCCCAGGTATTCACCCATGTTTCATTTATCTCCCTGATCCATTTCATTCCCTAGAATGCAATTTAACAACATCTCTCTTCTTGTGAGCAGGTGAGGCATTGCTTGAGGAAGGAATTCTGTTCATATTTGAGAAATGCCTGTTTTTGCTCTTTCCCCGAGCAAGTGGGTAGTTAAAATCAAACAATATCTTCTTGTTCCTGAGTGTCTTGCTGATCTGTCAAGTAATTTATCCTTCCATTTCCACCTTATACTTCATGGTGTGTGGTACAAGTGAAGGTCATGATGCCCCATGCGGAGCATCTCTGTTTCCAAGCTTCATGGCCAAGGAAGATGCATTCATCGTGACGTCAAATAGGTTAATCATCAATCTGTTAATACTTCCAGCATTCAGCAATGGAGAGTGGTAAGGGCAGGAGAGATTCTTGGTCAGTGAAGGAAATTGGAACCTCCATCATCACTATTCATAACTCTGAACAATAACATGAATATAAAAGTGTATGTCACCACGACAACTTGGATTCCTGAGGGGAAGAGTAGTTGGTTCTGGTGGCTGGACAAGCCAGTGTAGTGTGGCTCAGATTAATGGCAACAGCACAGAGTTCATTCCTCTTTCTGGCTGAGGGGATGCTGGTGTTGGACTGGGATAAACACAGTAAAAAGTCACCAGGTTAAATGTGAGTGGAGATAGCATTAAGCATAGGTTAAGGAGATGTGTATTGTCTCCATTCAGGACAGTAAGTGAGATATTGCAAGTTCAGGCAAGTCATGGGGGTCACAGATAGTGTAACATGTGACATATTGGGTTCATGTCATATACATTTTTTAACCTACACTTAATGCTATCTCCACTCACATTGTCTGCACCTTTAAGACTTGAATAGCAGATTTGCTATAAAGGCTCGCATTCTCATCAGTATTCTGTAAATTGTGTGTGCCTTTATATGCTCTGTTTCTGATCAGAACTCTCCACTCACCTGACAAAGGAACAGTATCCTGAAAGCTAATGGCATTTACTACCGGATAAACCTGTTGGACTTTAACCTGGTGTTGTAAGACTTCTTATGGGGTGAAGGTCAGTCACAGTGCTGTCTCTTCAGGCAGAGAGTTAAAGATAGAACTATTGTATAACCTCACAAATGTAATAATTGATTGGCTTTAGCCTCTTTTTGTCCCTCAGTTGTCCGTGCAGTGCATTGTCTCTTCTTCATGCACTACTGCAATTCCACCTTCTTTCTTCCCTATTTCATCTTTCCTTAAATGATCCAAAACCAAGATCTTTTTCCATTTCTGTTCCATTTGCTGTCAACACACCAAATCCCACACCTTCCTAAAGAATGAAAAATGACCAGGTTCTGCTAAAAGAGCAGGACAAAAAATAGGCTTTTTGAACTAGCGAACCAATTAGTCTCGTTGTCTTTATTTTAACCTTAAACAAAGACTATGAGACTAATTGGTTTGCTAGTTCAAAGAGCCTGGCACGATGGCACAGTAATTAGCACTACCGCTTCACGCACCACGGGCTAGGATTCAAATCCGGTCTCAGGTCACTTTCTGTGTGGAGTTTGTATATTCTCCTTGTGTCTGCATGGGTTTTCTCTGGGTGCTCTGGTTTCCTTCCACACACCAAAGATATACAGGTTAGGTTGAATGCACTTGTCAAATTGCCCCTTAGTGTCAGGGGAACTAGCAAGTTAAATACATGGGATTATGGGGATGAGGCCTGGGTGGGATTGCTATTGGTGCAAGCTTGATGGGCTGAATGGCCTCCTTTTGCACTGTAGAGATTCTAGAATTTCAAAATAGTGTGGCCTGTTGACCTTCTCCTCTGATTCTATGGTAAATGGGCTTAATGTCCCCCTATGATGCCACATCGGTAATCTGCTGGAATAAAACTTGAGTGCGTTTTACAATGGACTGTTCTGTAATGGATGAATGATTCATTTCACCAGGTTATTGCTTAGGTTACAGATATGATTCCCAAGAGCCTTCTATTCCCTTAGTTTTTCATTTTGTCTGCTCATAATGAAAGCTTTCTTTTACTTTTGATTTTGTAGTAGAAGATAACATCCCTTTCCTTCAATATAGTCTTCTCCTGCTTGCTGCTGGTTGATTATAAATGCATTGAAATCCTGGAACTTCCCATAAAACACCAATGCAGGGAATCTCTTTCCAATATAATTTGCAGCTGTTGACAAAGATGGTTTACAAAGCCTTCTCAAGTAGAACCAGGGATGGGCAATGAACATTAGCCTTGTTAACAATGCCTGTTGTAGAAGGTGATGTGCCAGGATTCTATCAAGAGAAAGCCACAAGTGTATCACGATATTAAACTCAAGACTGGTTTAATTACAATATTTGCAGTATGTTTATTGTATTGGAAAGTATATCACCTCTCCGAGCTTCCCCTCTGTTGGGCAGGGTATCTTACCAATAGCTGCCAGAATTCAATGTCACATCATCACGCGCCGCATGGATTGGGATCTCCATTCTGTTAACTCCTTATACTAAGGGGCCACATTCCAAGAGTGAATTAAACAAAAGAACTTCCCTCCTCCACTCTATTCCTCTGCACATTACCCAAATCCTGCTTGACATTCTTCCCCTCAATCAATTATATCAACAATTAATTAATTTTCATTGGTTTAGTAGACCTTTCTGTAAACTGCAAGAATTGCTAACTTTTTTTTACTGGTACCTTTACTTCATCTGTTTCCATGTTTCTATTTACTCTTTCTGCACTTACATCTGCCTGCTTTTGTTTAAGGTACAGTCAGGAACTCATGCCTGCACGGTGCACACAGCCACAAGAGATCAGTACATGAACAGTGGCAACAAAGAAGATCGACATGGCAAACTCACCATTGTGACTCAAAGGCATGCAACTTGAAGCTGAAAGCATAGAAATATAGATGCTGACTTCACTCAGACTGATCCTCAGCTCTCCATGAGAATTCAGTGGGTTGAAATACCTGTACAGGAGTTGAATGCATAATTTGGATTGACAATCAGAAGTGTTGTTCTTTGGGTCAAGCTTTAGACTGAAAGGCCGTTTTCCTGGATCAAGTAGTCATTAAAAATGGTGACACTTTGTGAAGAGGAGCAAATAAGTTCTTCTCCCATGTCTTAGCCAACATTCCTCTGCAACATGTGCCATCAAGGACAGGTTAAGAAATTATTCATTTTACATTGCTTCTTGGGATCTTATTCTGCATACTCTTGCAATATGGCTATAGATGCTCCACGGTGACCACCTAAGAGATCAACAGATGCAGCTGATTGGGATAGCTCTGTGTAAGATGCTCTGGGGCTCAAACAGGGATGTCACAGTTCGTTGGGGCAATGTCAGAGAGTAGGTGTACATGAACTATAGTCAAAACAAAAGAATCTGGCTCAAAGTCACAGCTACATGTATATTTAAACAGAAATGGACAATAACTAAAGTTTCATTTGCTGGTTCATTTGGGATATGAGAAATGATGTCAATATATCAATTTCAAAATTAATAGATAAATCTCAGAATGAATGCAGAAATGTATAAGTACATCTCAAAATTAATAAATAGCCCTCTAAATCAATTTACAAACTTGCAAACTTGCAGACTGATATAAATTAAGCAATTGGTTTTCTTAAATTAATTTCCTAATTATTTATAGCCAGATTATCTTTTTTTATTATTAATGATATCGCTAAAATAACTAGTTCCAGTGAAAATTATGATTAAACCCCATTTGGTTTTCAAGATAGCAAAATGAAAAGTTTGCTAAATTGAATTTAAAGTGATCACTTTTGAAAATCTATATACTGCTCACACTCTACCCTGTCAATCACAATTCATTGCGAAGCACATAAGGGAATGAGAGCGATAACTGATGTGGCCTTCAGTATGAAGAGGGTTTTTTTTGGAATATAGGAATATTTAAAGTAGCCTGGTCTTTGCATTATGCAATTTGTAATGACCAACAAAAGCTTGCTTAAAAAATTGCAAAGAACTTCTTGTATTTCTTTAGCGTCTTTCACAATTTCAACACTTTACAGCCGAAGAAGAACTTTTGAAATGTAGCTGCTGTTGTAACATATAAACCACAGCAGTCAATTAATACACAGCAAGATTCCACAAACAATGTGATAATGATCAGATAATCTGTTTTAGTAATGTTTGTTGAGAGATACATCTTGGTCAAGAGACAAAGGAGAGTAACCCTTTTTTCAAAAGTGTTGCAGGATATTTTATGTCCACTTCTGAGAGCAGACAAGGCTCAGGTTTACTATCTAATGCAAAATGTAAAATCAACCTTTTACTGAGTTGCTGGATACGTACACCAGTGAGTATGACACCAGACTATACAAACCAGACAAGATCATTTTGTGATAAGTGAGGTGATCTGTTGAAATGAAAACAAAAAATGCTGGAAAATCTCAACAGAACTAACCGCATCTGCGGAGAGAGAACAGAGCTGATGTTTCGAGTCCGAATGCTCTTCATCGGACTTGAAACATTCATCCAGACTTGAAACTTTGACCCTATTCTCTCGCCACAGATGCTTTCAGACTTGCTGAGATTTTGCAGCATTCTCTGTTTTTGTTTCAGATTCCAGCATTTGTAGTGTTTTGCTTTTGTCTTTTGAGATGGTTGTAGGATTGGTGATTAGGGAGAGAAGGGGAATCAACCCTACCAGGAGACTGCATGGACTTTGGATAAGGATACGGTTGGATTTGGTTCTCATGCCACCCAAAATCAAAATACCACCTAACACTGGTTATCTAGGTTCACATGTGGAGAGTAGTCAATTTAGCAAAGTTGTTGCCTATGATTATAGAATCAAAAAGTAACAAAATCAGGACTTTGTGTGTCAGCCAGAGGTCCAATATGAGTGGAAGAAGATCCCAATATTTAAGTGGTTCAAAGTGAAATGACTGAGATATCTACCAGGTAGTGTTTCTGTTTTTGCATCCCTTATTCCCATGTCCCAATTTCCAAAGTCTGTACTTGAGAGCTTGACTGCAAATGCCAAAAGTGTGCAAGTCTATTGCTGGAGTTTAACCAACTTGAAGCTACTCCGGGAGCTTACTATAATATTGCTGTGCTCCCTTCCGTTTGTCCATGTAGGACCACCAATGCCAACACAAAGAAAAGCTTGCATTTTGATAGCTCCTTTAACAATAGTTGGGAAGAACTGAGGCTTTATAAACCCAGTTAATGACAAGTGAAAGTCAGGGTTAAATGAATTTGCACCTTTAAACATATGTGCTGCACACAGACATTACAGGCAACTATTATTGAAAAAAGATTTTCACACTGAGCCAGATCACTATTGTAGTAGGGCCTATAAAACTGGCAGGTGAAGGAAATCCTTTTGTTTCCAAGAGAAGGGCAACAGTACCTTGAAATTCTGAAAAGTTCTTAAATCAGAACATAGCTTTTAACAAAATGGCACATGGAGCAGATTCAACTCATTCAGAAGATGTGACATTACTGTGACTTTAAGAGATGTATTTTTAATCATGTCCTTTGTAGCTATAAGCAGGTATTGAGCTCTCTGACATTCTTTTATTACTGCTTAAATGATTTAATGGTTTTTTGTTTATTTTTAATCTGGGCCTAGTGCACTCTGTTGAAGTTTAAGACTTTTTTGGAATTGATTGGGGGAGGAATGATTGACAAATAGGTGGAATAGTTTTTTTTCCTCATAAGAGTGCTTTTACTTTCAGTTTTAGCTGCTGGCTACTTAGAAGATGTTTGGATTCCAGACTGGATTAGTGCTTTGTCTCTCTCCTTGGTATTAGAAATTCTGCTAGCTAGTTGGAACAGTCTTTCTTGCATTTCTGGAGTGAAAATTTACTGTTGGTTGTTTGCCAGCTAGAGGCCAGAGTGGCACTATTTTAACCTGAAAGTGCTGGATGTTCCAGAACGGAGAAACCAGAATTTCAATTCCCATCCAAAGAACTTACTCATAGTAGGTGTTGCAGAGCTAAAAATTCATTTGAGCATATGCATTTTCCATGCTCAATTGAAAGTGTGAGTATATGTTGGTAAAAATGTTGTGTTGGAACAGCACATTGAGCTGTTAAGATTTACACAATACCATGGTTGTTATTCGTCTTTTTTAATTGTTGGTAAAAATTATTGCTAATTTTCTTTCTATATGTTAATTATATTTGTGAATAGTTTTGTTTGATCAAAGTTTCCAAGTGGGTCATTTGAATCATATCTGGAATGAAACACTTGGGGGCGATTCTCCCAAAAAATTCTAAATGCTGAATTCACATGAAAACTGGAGTAAATCATGTTTTTTACCAAGGGAGTTTAAAAATGAATCTCGCACACTCCGTGCAATGATGAGTATACTAGCATGAATCCCATTGAAAATCAGGAATAGGCCTATTCCCGCTGGAGAGGCCGGTAGCATAGCACTGAGTGGGCCATTCAGTGCAATCTGTCAATGTCATGACTGATGCATGCACAGGGACCCTCTGTCGACCGGTCTCTTGATTGCTGGCCAGTCCCATGACCCCCGCATCGCTGGCTGTATAACACACCTTGGAGTTTCTGACCTTGGATCAAGTCTAGAGGATCTTGCACCTATCCAAGGGCCAAATTTAATTTCCATATGCATCATGATGACCCGAATGCAAAGGAAGAAGCAGCAAAAACAATAAGCAAAGTAGCACATTGATCATTCACCTTACAAGCAATGTGTTTGAGTAACAACCATTGATTGATGCAACTTCCAAACCTACAGAAAGAGCCAGCACTAACCGACCCAACTGCTTCTCCAACAGTAGTGCAAACACCATATGGATAGGGTCATAAGGCTGGCAGTGTGCTTGAAACTTTGACTTCAAGAAATGGTGTAATGTTAATGTAGTCAAGACAATGTAAACGTAGGATAATAATAACAATGTGAAATATAAGGTCAACTATAGCAATTCAAATGCAATGGATAAAGATTTGGAAAGAAATATCATATAAAAGTATGGGACGTATGGGGTTAATGTGGGACTGAGTACAGTAATCCCACATAGTGACAAGAGAGAGAATATTACCATATCCAGGGTCAATGAAGTGTTGGACTGAGCAGCATGTATCAGCCAGCATGGAAACAGCTCTAGCTTATACCTTTTACTGTATCTTTGCAATTAGTTCTAAGAGTCAATAAAGACTTACAGTTTGCCTATCTATGACTATGATAATTTCTTCAGACTAACTCAACTACAACCAAGAGCCTGCAACAGAGGTAAGCAGCACAAAATCTGTAAATTATTCCATAGCATCGGGGAATACAGCTGAACTAGAAAAGAGCCTTGAGACTGAGAGGCTTTTTGAAGAGGCAGTTAAGAGCATTGAGGAATTGCAAGAAGCTGAAATCACAAGTCTCCTCAAAGCTTAAGGTCAATCTCATGCTTCTCTTTTGTCAGGCTTTCCTTGTCAAAGACATACACAAATGCATACACACAAGCATCATGTACAGTTTATAATGCAAGCTCTGTTTAAAGCCTCTGCTTGGGGCAGGCATTTTAACATTCACCCTTGTAATTACTCAGGAAGGCCGACTGGAAAAGAACATAGTTTATTACAGAATACAAAGTTAAAAACTGCAGGCAATGTACACGCACTAGTCACTGTTGGGACTATACTTCAGCAGGTCCAGTCCTGTGCCTGCCTTATAAAAGGCTCAAGCTTCAGCTGGGCAGACCACTGCCTGTTACCATGGGAACTCAAACTCAATGATCTGCACAGGAAGATCAATCAGTGATTCCCAAAGGACCTCATGGGGTTATCACAATTGTTGCCGTTGATCAGAAGATTCACTTGCCCAGCACTGTCAGTAATCCAGCGTGCATTACAGAAGATTCACTTAGTGCAATCCAAATCCATCTCCTTACTGATCCATAAATATCCTCATAATATTGATTACCTTGGATTAATCTCTAAATCTTTTCAGTTTGTGATGCATTGAAGATACAAGGTGGAACCAAACTATTTAGCCCTACCAGAACTAGTAGTTCTGAACACATTACCCATCCTATTGCCATTTCCCACTTTGTTAATGGGTTAATAAGCCAGCGTTCAAATCATACCATGGCAGCTTGGCTTCATTATTCTTTTCAAAAATTCGCAATAAACGCTCAATTCTGTCAAAAGTTGCCAGAAGTTTTATGAAGTTCCAGATTCTTGTGCAAACTCAAAAGGGAAGGGAAGCTGCTATCCTTACACAGTCTGAGAGACTGCAATCTCAAACCAATACTATTGACTCTCAACAGAAATGGCTACTCAGTTGTGTCAAACTGCCATAAAGAATTATGGGATGCAGCAGTTCTAGAATGATCCAATCTGAGGCCATGAGACCTAGACTCAAGGGTTAGCACCCACCAAGGGAAGGACCACTATATTTCAACACAATAGGATTTTACAAAACATGCCGATTTCCAAGAAAATCTAGCACAACACAAGGAGAATGAGTCTCCCTGTGAGCTTGGCAGGGTAGGCATTGAAAGATTGTTTCCCTTGTCTGAGGAATCTAGGATATGGGGGAGTGCAGGGTGGAAGGCACAGCATCAGAATGAGCAGTACATCATTTAGGACAGAGATGAGGAAAATTTTCTTCACTTGAATGATTGTGAATCTTTGGAATTCTCTACCCGTCAAAGGTTGTGGATGCTCCATTGCTGGGAACATTTAAGATGTGGATAGACAGATTTGTGACCTCTCGGGAAATCAAGGCATAGGGTGAGCAATTAGAAAACTGGACTTGTATTTTAAGATCAGTTGTGATTCTGCTGAGTGGTAGGGCAGGTTCGATGACATGTGGTCTATTCCTGCTTTGACTTGTTTATGTTTCTTGCAAGCTGGTTGAAAGAGAAGATGAATCAAAGACGATTAAGCTGTTTAGCAAATCAAAATATTAACTGACACAAAATAATTAGCTTTGATAATTATATTTGCTAAGTATTACTCATGCTTACAGTTTAGTAAAGCTATTGTGTTTCACTCAGAAGGTTTAGTGAGATCAAAGCAATGAGTTGTCAATTGAGAACTCACATCTATAGGAAGAGCCTTGCTGCCCCCCTCTGGCAAGTTCTCAAAAATGTCAAAAACAGTTCTGATGTTTTGCAATGCCCCCTCCTACATAGTGGTGATTAGAATAATTCTGTTCCTAAAAAAGAATCCAATATGAGATATTGCTTATGCTTATAGGTTCAATCACAATAATCTAATAGCACAAATGAACAGAATTTAATTTTACTTCAGTTTAATTCCATTGACTGCGATGTAATTGGATATCAGACACTGCATAATGGTTACAATGCTGCTCAAGGCAAGCTTCTACCATCCAATTTTTTTTGCGGAGATATGGACTGGGTGCTGCTATAGACTCACCCTTGCCTGTTGGTCAATGCAGCAACATATCTATCATTATTGAGCTGCTAGCTGCTCCCCCTTGACCACCAAAATTGTCTGGAGGATCTGGGCACAAGGTCATAACATTTTTCCATTCCAAAACCCATCATGGGCACTGGGCAGGAGGTGGTTGCTCTTTAGAAATTGCTGTGAGCATGTTAGAACTTGTCTAATGAAAGGTCATCGACCTGAAATTTTCAATCTGTTTCTCCGTCTCCACGAGTGCTGCCAGTACTGCTGAATATTACCAATATTTTCTGTTTTTATTTGAGATCCCAGCATCCACAATGGCTCACTTTTGTAAATAGCCTGTTAAAGTTCAGAAAAGGTAATAAGTCCACTTCTGAACAGCAATGCTTCCGAAAACATCCATCCTTCAATAGATCCAGCAATGAACGGATCACCTCCTGAATAGATCAGCTCCTGAACAGATCCACTCATGAACAGATTCATTAATGAAAAGATCCACTGCTGAATAGATACTCTCCTGAACAGATTCAACAATGAACAGATCCACTTCTGAACTGAAGCAAACCTGAACAGATCTACCCATGAACAGATCCCCCCGAACAGATCGACCAATGAAATGATCCACTCCAGAACAGTTCCTATCCTGAACAAATTCAACCATAAACAGATCCATTCCAGAACACAAATCCAGTTCTTGATAGATCCACCCCTGAACAGCTCCACTCCTGAGCACAGGTCCAGTTCTTAATTTAACCATTCCTGAACATATTCATTCCTAAATAGATACATTTCTGAACAGGTCCACTTAGGATATTTTCTGATTTTAATTACTGCAGCCTTGGTAGTCAGGCCTTTAGTAACCAAGCTCCAATCTCTAGAACGTCCTCCCTACACCTCCTGATCTCTTTACCTCATTTTCTTCCTTTAAGAAGTTCTTTAAAACCCATCTCTTTAGCCAGCCATGTGGTCATCAGGTCTAACATGTGCTTATATGAATCAGTGTAGAATTCTATTCGCCAATGTTCCTATAAAGCACTTGCGATATTTAATTATATTAAAGGCGATATATAAATGCAAAGTGTCATAGAAGACATTTGCCCTGAAGTTTCCCACTCCTCTGGATGATGGTTGTGATCTGCACTGCACAGACTAGGTATTAGGTGTTTAATTCAGCTGGGAACATTGACCACCCAAAACACTCCACTCTCCAGCCCCATGTTCCAGGACTTGTGTGGAGGCTACCTTAGCAAAATACCCTCAGAGGGTCTTAACTTCTGAGTTATACAGAAGAGCAAAAAAAGAGATTTCTGCTGGAAAGAAATGACAGGAATTTGTGTCAGAATCTGATAGAATTCTTTCTGTTCCAAATATTTGCTTCAAGTTCCAATTTCTGAACAACTCCATTGCCTCCCCCCTACCCACTCGTTACCCCAACTTTCCTCCAGCCCTGCCACACACACTGAGATCACTTGAGTATCCTCAAGGAAGTTCCTAGCAATCTGGATAAATAAAACCATTACATCTTTCTAAGGACTGAACATTACTCACCAGCTCAGAATTGGACTGTTACTCTGAGACCTAAGTTAGTGGATGAATGGATTGATTCTGCTGGTGAATATTATGTTAGTCATGCATGATGCAGCTTGGTGCTGACTTTGGCAACTGTATCTGCCAGGATTATAAAAAAGATTGGAAAACAAAATCTATTTCTAACAATTCAAGTGTGGATTTTCCATTGCCTCAGTGATTCATCTTAACCAAGAAAATAAAATGTGAAACAAAAAGAATACACAGGAAACAGAAATGTAATTGGGAAGGTAATAGGGATTGTGACACAAGAATGGACCTAACTTGGAACCTTGAACACTAGGCTGTGCAAACTGTAACCTGTGTGCCTCGTGATTCTCGATAATAAGCAGTGGGATGCAGGAAACTTGGCACTGGGTTCTATTGCTGCTTATATTTCTTTCTTGTCTTTTTTCAGTTTGATTTTCTTGAGATAGGAGGGTTGGAATGAAGTTAAAGACGGGGAGGGGTAGAATATGACAGGACTAAGGGGGAGGATTAAAGGGGATAGAATTAATTAGATAGTGTAGTGATTGTGGGGGGGTGGGCAGAGGCATTTGGAGTCAGGGGTCAGGAGGACAGGGAAGTGGTGGGTGGGGTTTACTAGTTGTTGTACAGTATTTATTAATAAATATCTTTTGTGTTCCTGACGAAGTCTGTGAATATGCATAATTACAGATAGCTCCTTTGAAACACCAGCACAAGCAGAATGGGCCAAATGGCCGCTGTCTCTGCTGTACTGTTCAATGTTTTAACTATTCTTTTTTTATTGATGGATATTCAATATCAGGTGCAGCAACTTGAGTTATAAATAAATGAATGAAATCATATCCTTATCTTTATATGTGACGTGCAAGTCTCCACAACATGAGATCAATGAATACCTTTCTGACACAGTATTTGCCAAAGTACACATAGAGTGCAGATTCATTAATATGTAGCATCCATAACAGCAAGTATGAAATAGAGAGAAAGAGAGAAAGACTCTACAAGAAGGATGCACTCACTATCTGTGGCTAACAAAAAAAGATAAGGATGGTATCAAATTGAAAGAAAAGGTACACAATGCTGCAAGGATTAGTGGCAAGCTAGAGAACTGGAACATTTTAGAAAATAGCAAAGGATGGTTAAAAAGAATAAAAAGGAGAGAGAAATTGAAGTATGAGGGCAAATCAACAAGGAATATAAAAAGAGCCACTTTAAGCTTCTACAAGTATACAAAAAAAAAGTGCAGTGACAGTATGCTTTGGCCCTTTAGAGAGTGAAAGTCCAGAACTGATAATGAGAAATAAGGGAATCGTATAGACTTCCAACAAGTATTTTGCATCTGCATCCAACAGTAGAATGCACAATAAGAATCTAGAGAATTATAGGAAAGTATGGGGGAGTGTGGGTGGGGAAGGAGGTGGGGGTGCAGTGGAGTTAACCTGGGCAAAATGGAGAGAGGAATTTAAGACAATCATAATCACTAGAAAGAAAAATACTAAGAAAGCTAATGGGAGAAAAGACTGACAAGTTCCATAGATGTGATGGCCTGCATCTAAGAGTCTTAAGAAGATGGTAGGGATACTAAATGCATCTGCTGTGATCTCCCAAAATTCCCTACATTCTGGAAAGATCCCAGTCAATTGGAAAACCACAAATGTAATATCCCTACTCAAGAACGGAAGAGACAGAAAACAGGTCACAGTAAGTGACTAACATCTATCATTGGAAAAGTGCTAGAATCTATTATAAAAGAGGTAGTTATTTGGTAGTACAGATCTTGAGCATTGCTGAAAAAGAGACATGTCATCAAAATTTTTTATCTTGCAATCATAGAACAGCTTGCAAAAAATTACTAACAGTGAACAGAAACAACTTTTTATACTGCATGAGAAGAGAATGCTGATTGGTTGGTAAGTGGGCTCTGATTGGTGGACGTGTTGCCAGGGAAGTACTAACCGTGCATAAGCAACAAATGTTTGCAAAACCTGAAACATAGGTCAGAATTTTATGGCCGTTCAGGTAAACGGGTCTTCTGGTCCAGCCAACAGCACAATCCCGCTTTGGATTTCTCGGCAGTGAGGGATGCATTCAATGGAAAACTCCATTGAGGATGGCAGGACTAGAGGATCCCACCGCCAGCTAATGGTGGCCCCCTCCATCATCATGGTGGTGAGTAGTGCAGAAAATCCCATCCATTGTGTCTAAAATTAGATGTGATTCCATTATTAGATAATATTTGCTAAACAATCCTGATTGTGCTAATAATTACCCTGTAATTAGCCGGTTTTAACATTGCCAGCTGACCTCACAGTGTGGGTTACTTACAACTGCTAGAAGTCACATATATTCACATAGAGGGTCATGTTCTTTGCAGACAGATGGAGCAGGTCCACACATTGTGTCTTTTTCCATGAACTAGAAGCATGCAAAACAGTCATTTCTTGGTTCACTCTTTGATCAATCAGAGTCAACATTTTCAGTTTGAGTGTGACAAAGCTGAGTAGTTAACTGTTCCATGTTGCGTTCTCCATAGCAACATCTCCACAAACAAAATTCATTGCTAGCACAATCAGCACCCTTCTCATGTGGCATAAATTGTTGTTCCCCTGGTTACAGTTTGGTAATATCATGCCAGCTCTCTTGATGAGTGCAAGATGAAAAGCTTTGATAACATATTTCTATTTTCAGCAATATCTCTATCCTTTTCTAATTTTGGCATCGCAACTATTATCTTTTATCAATAAACTTATCCACTTCTTCCAGTGCGACACTACCCACTTCAATCTTTGGTTTCTACTAATATATTTCTCCTAACTACCATTGTTTTTGTATTTTTGTTGTTCATATTCAATCCATATTCTAAACATTTAAATTTTATGTGATCTACAAAATTTTGTAGAGCTTCTTCTGATTCTGCAAGTACCACTGTGCCATCAGTGTACCACAAGTTTGTTATAGGCAAAATACTGCAGATGCTGGAATCTGAAACAAAAGGAGAAAACGAGAGAGAAACTCAACAGGCCTGACAACACCTGAGGAGAGAGAATAGAGCCAACATTTCATCCTGAGTCAATATATTGGCTCTGTCCAAGATCTATCAGACCTGCTGAGTTTCTCCAGTATTTTTTGGGTTTTTTTTGCACAAGTTTGTTATGTTCTTGACTACAGTTTTTACCACTGAAAGTGCATCTAGTTCTCTGAATACTTGTTCTGTGTATATTCTTGATGACAGTATACAGCCTTTTTGTATTCCCCCTTTCACTCAAAACATACCCGATTCTCCATCTTCTATAGCATGCAATATGGTTCTACTATGGGCTCTCCTTCTCTGTATGTAGTTTCAGCAGCCTGATTACACTTTGAATTTTACAACAAATGTAAAGGGATAGGGGCGAGGTGTAAATCAGACTTCTGATTTGCCAACATCTATCTGCCATCAGATGATAAGGATTACAATTCCCTGCCACTGTGTTCATGCTACTTTGGTCTACGTGTGACTTCTAAGTGCAAGTCCAGTTTAACTAAATCTGTGGATACACCATTAAAACAGTGCTGATGAAATGTCGAGCAAATGTATAAAATACTGTTAGAATTGCAGGGAATTTAAACTTATACAGTTCTAACAAACTGTCCTAACTATATCGTCGTGACATTATAGAGGACATTTAACATACACAATCTAGTCCTTGTAAGACCATCGAGGTGCTAAATAGTGTGGGCACAGATGGATACTAATGGACTGTTAATAGAATTTCCAAATAGTCAATAGGGAGTGCATTGCTCCTCATAATGCAGGGTATTGTTAATCTGTCATACACTTGATCAATAAAAGTGCAATTGTTCAAAGGAACTAAAATTGCAGGCTGTGGAACGGGGTGTTCTAGGGGAGTATGAAAAGCTTTAATTCGGTCACTGAAAATCTTTTCTGTAACATGTGGCAGCAAGGAGCACTGCAATTATGAGGCACAATGGTACTGAAAATTGCCACGTAGTTACTAAGAAGCAAAATCAATCGCTGGCCACAAAGAGTTGTCTTTCCACATAATGGAGAGCGGACTTGTTAAATTCAATGGTCAATGTAAGAGAGCAAGAATACCATTCACACAATTATACAATAAAACGGCGGCTTTTATTTTTTTCTCTCTGCTTTCTTCTTATCCAGAACCATCAGCGTTCTTTGTTAATATGGAATCTTGATCATGTTGTGCGTATGTCAGGACAGGTGAAGGATTTTTTTTTCCCCTTTCTCAAAAGAATCATTGCTTTCTTTTCTTCACAAACTGCTCGGTATTTCCTCACTCACTTTGAAAATTGTACCAGATAACTTTCAAACATTTGGCTCTTGCCTCTTGCTGCAAGTTTAGCTCAATTCTACTTGGTATTGATGGGCACAGCACTTTAAAAATATGAGGGGAAAAGTTGGATAAGATGAAGAAACAGATGTGGGAGCAGGGGAGTTACAGAGGATCAGATTATCCCATGAGGGTCTGCTGATTCAGTTGATGGTAGTTGGCAGCCTAGCGTTGCAGGGGGACCAGAGTTTGTACTTGATTTGCGTCATTTTAAGCTAGTCTGCTCCTCTGAAAGTCAACATACTTTCTGGTTCCAGCAGTTGCCAGTCAGAAACATCTCTGCATGGGAATAAGAGTGAAAATCATGGAATAGATCAGCTTGCATTACAGTACCAGAGGCCATGGTGAGGTCAACAGGAGGAGAGAGGATCTCTTATTGCCAGGAAAGAGGAAGCCTGCTGGTCAGACATGAGGAAGACAATGGGAGAAAGCAACCCTTCCAGCTAATGTTAACAGTCTAGCCTGATGACCTGGATGCAGTGCAGGACAAATGACCTCTTATAGATGGCCAGGGTGTGTGAATGTATTTTTACGTTCTATATTTTCGTCAATGAACCATTCACCTCATACATTCAACCGCCAACAATCTCCATCAACCAGGACTCATACTTCACGTTCATTGTTTCACCTCACCCTCTCACACATGTTGCATTGTTTCCAAACTCACACCCATTTCAGAGCTTCCACACACTGCCATGATCAAAACACATTGTACCACACCAAATCATTTTTTGCAGGATAAGAATGCAAACAACAGGGCACAGGTATGGCTGCAAGTCTGTATTCCAATGGAGATGTGCTAACCATCAGTAAAGTGGCCAATACTGAGGCCATGACCAAAAGGGAAGCTGAAACCATGTTGAAGATGACTGCATATCTCAAATTCTCCCACACTCACTCCTGATCTACAAGCTGTGTGCAGATGGTGTAAGTTTGCACTTCTTTGCTTTCCAACTCCAGCGCTCTTCATTTCAACCCTACCTTCCTGTCTTTCTCCTTAAAGATACCAGAGATCTCCCACACGGCCAGATGTGATGCAGGAGGTTGAAGCCCATGAGGAACAGGGGACTGATGAGGAAGAAACTACATCATTCACTCTCACTCTCATTGCCACATCACAGATGCTGACACTTTCAAGGGAATCATACAGGCAAAACCCTGCATGTGATGGGAAACTGGGCATGACTGACATTCAGCCAGGTCATGGCAAAAGAGAAGTGGTGTGTTTACTAATACCCCACAGGGTGAGGCTATGCAGAGTTTCTGCTGCAGAAGACTTAATGCAGACTTTGATGGTATACAGAACAAGACTGATGGGGGTACACATAGAGACACTTGGTGACTGCCTGACCTGCCAGAAAACCTGCTGCTACTGTCGAGAATGGAGATCTAGCCTGATCTAGCAACTCAGATCTGGATATCTGTGAAGCGCTGTAGGCCATCAGCAGCAGCAATGTAGAACCCCAATGCATATTTTCTACTGTACCATTACCATCAGGCTATGTAGAGGAGATCATCAACAGTGTTACCAAGTGGCATTTGCATAGCAGTGACCAACGCTCAGAGTCACTCAGCTCTGGAGACAAGGTAGAGCTGCACTTTTGATGAAAGAAAACATCACAGCAATACTGAGAGGAGATATATCTGAGGGTTCGTCCAATGAGTATAACTGAAGTATGGGTACAACTGAAAAGTGAGAAGGGGAGAATCACTTTGATTGGGTTGTACTGTAGGCCCCCAAATAGTGGGTGGGAAATTGAGGACCAAATATGTAAGGAGATTACAGCTAGCTCCAAGAAAGATAGGATAGTAATAGTAAGGGATTTTAACTTGCCCACAAGTAACTGAGACAGCCATAGTATTAGATGCTTGGATGGGGAGAAATTTGCTGACTGTATTCAGGAAAAACTTTTCATTCAGTATGTGGATGGTCTGACGAGATAGGTGGCAAAAATTGACTTCCTCTTGGAAAATAAGGAAGGGCAGGTGCCAGAAGTGTTAGTGAGGGATCACTTTGGGGCCAGTGACCATAATTCCATTAGTTTTAAGATAGTTCTGGAGAATGATAGGTCTGTCCCAAAAGTTAAAATTCTAAACTGGGGCAAGGCCAATTTGGATGGTTTCAGGCAGGAACTTTCAACAATTAATTGAGGGAGTCTGTGGGAAGGCAAAGGAATGTCTGCTCAGTGTGAGACTTTCAAAAGTTAGTCAGGATTCAGGGTAAACACATTCCTCTAAGAGTGAAGGCTGATAGAAGTAGGGAACCGTGAATGACTCGGGCTATTGAGACACTGGTTAAGAAGAAGAAGAAGGCACATGACACGCAGAGGCAACTGCGATCAAATAGACCCCACAAAAATATAGAGGGTGTAGCAGTAAAGTTAAGAGAGAAATCAGGAGGGCAAAAAGGGGACATGAGATTGTTTTGGCAGATAAGGCAAAGGAAAACCTTCAGAGCTTCTACAAATACATAAGAGCAAATAAGTAACTAGGGAGAGGATAGGGCCTCTTAAAGGTCAACAAGGTCATCTATGTATGGATTCACAAGAGATGGGTGAGATCCCAAATGAATATTTTTCATCAGTATTCATTGTTGAAAAAAGCATGGATGTTGAGGAACTTGGGAAAGTAAATAGTGATGTCTTGAGGAGTGTACATATAACAAAGAAGGAGCTGCTGGAAGTCTTAAAGCACATCAAGATAAGTAAATTCCCAGGACCTGATGAAGTGTATCCTAGGACACTGTCAGAGGCTAAGGAAGAAATTGCGAGTCCCCTAGCAGACATATATGAATCATCGATAGCCACAGGTGAGGAGCATGAAGATTGGAGGGTGGCAAATATTGTGCCTTTGTTTGAGAAAGGCTGCAGGGAATAGCCTGGCAACACAGTGAGCCTCACATCCACAATGGGTAAGTTGTTAGAAGGTATTCCGAGAGATAGGTTCTACAGACATTTAGAGATGAAAGGACTGATTAGGGACAGTCAGCATAGCTTTGTGAGTGGAAAATCATGTCTCATAAATTTGATTGAGTTTTTTGAAGGGGTAACTAAGAAGGTGGATGAGGGCAATGCAGTTGATGCTATCTACATGGATTTCAGGAGGGCTTTTGACAAGAAAACACCTGGTAGGTTGTTGCATAAAGTTAAATCTTACGGGATCCAGAGTGAGGGAGCCAATTGGATACAGAATTTGTTTGATAACAGAAGATAGAGGGTTGTTGTAGAGGGTTGTTTTCCAAACTGGAGGCCTGTGATCAGTGGTGTGCCTCAGGGGATCGGTCTTGGGTCGAGTGTTATTTGTCATTTATATTAATGGTTTGAATGAGAATTTAGGAGGCATTTTTAGTAAGTTTGCAGATGACACTAAGATTTCTGGCATAGTGGACAGTGAAGAAGATTATCTAAGATTGCAATGGGATCTTGATCAATTGGGCCAGTGGGCTAATGAATGGCAAATGGAGTTTAATTTAGATAAATGCGAGGTGATGCATTTTGGTAGAACAAACCAGGGCAGTTAATGGTAGGGCATTGGGGAGAGTTACAGAACGTAAGAATATAAGAACATAAGAAATAGGAGCAGGAGTAGGCCATCCAGCCCCTTGAGCCTGCCCCGCCATTCAATAAGATCATGGCTGATCTGCAGTGGTTCAGTACCACTTTCCCACTTTTTTCCCCATAACCCTTAATTCCCTTGTCAATCAAAAACCTATTCACTCTTGACTTAAATATATTCAGTGAGGAAGCCTCCACCACTTCAACAGGCAGACAATTCCAAAGATTCACCACCCTTTGCATGAAGAAATTCCTCCTCAACTCTGATCTGAACCGCACCACCTCCCGCCCGCCCCTTATCTTGAGGCTGTGCCCTGTAGTCCTGCTATCTTTGTTAAGCGGGAAGAGTCTCTCAACCTCTACCCTATCCATCCCCTTCATTATCTTATATGTCTCTATAAAATCCCCTCTCAGCCTTCTAAACTCCAACGAGTACAAACCTAGCCTATTTAGTCTCTCCTCATAACCCAACGTCCTCATCTCCGGTATCAGCCTAGTAAACCTTCTCTGCACTCCCTCCAAGGCCAATATATCCTTCTTCGAATGCGGCAACCAAAACTGCACACAGTACTCCAGCTGCGGCCTCACCAGTACCCTATACATCTGCAAAAGTACTTCCCTACTTTGATATTTTATCCCCCTAGCTATAAAGGCCAACATTGCATTCGCCTTCTTGATCACCTACTGCACCTGCAGACTGTGTTTTTGCGATTCACGCACAAGGATCCCCAGGTCCCTCTGCACCATCGCATGCTGCAGCTTTTCACTATTTAAATAGTAATCCTTCCTACCATCATTCCTACCAAAGTGGATAACCTCACACTTGCAAACATTATACTCCATCTGCCAGGTCCTCGCCCACTCACCCAACCTATCCACACCCTCCATGCAATTTGCTTTTCCACTCATCTTCGTGCCATCAGCAAATTTCGTCACCCTGCACTCAGACCCTCCCTCCAAATCATCTATGTAAATGGTAAATAGTTGAGGACAAAGAGACCTAGGGGTACTTGTTCATAGCTTCTTGAGAGTGGAGTCACAGATGGACAGAGTGGTGAAGTAGGCATTCGACATGTTTGGTTTCATTGGTCAGAATATTAAAAACAGGAGTTGGGACGTCTTGTTGAAATTGGACAAGATATTGGTAAGGCCACACTTGGAATATTGTGTACAGTCCTGGTCACTCTATTCTAGAAAGGATTTTATTAAACTAGAAAGAGTGCAGAAAAGATTTAGTAAGGTGCTATTAGGACTCGAATTACGAGGAGAGACTGGATAAGCTGGCATTTTTTTCTATAGAGCATAGGAGGCTTATGGGTGATCTTATAGAGACCTATAAAATAATGAGGGGCATAGATCAGTTAGATAGTCAATATCTTTTCCCAAAATTAAGGGAATCTAAAACTAGAGGGCATGGTTTTAAGGTGAGAGGGGAGAGATACAAAAGGTTCCAGAGAAACAATTTTTTCACACAGAGGATGGTGAGTGACTGGAGGAAGCTGCCAGAGGTAGTAGTAGAGGCGGGTACAATTTTGCTTTTTAAAAAACATTTAGACAGTTACATGGGTAAGATGTATATAGAGGGATATGGGCCAAATGCAGGCAATCGGGAGTAGCTTAGGGATTAAGAAAAAGGGCAGCATGGACAAGTTGGGCTGAAGGGCCTGTTTCCATGCTGAACACCTCTGTGACTATGAATATTTAGGCCAGGCTGACAAGTGGCGAGTAACATTCATGCTGCATAAGTGCCAGGCAATGAACATCCCCAACAAAAGAGAATCTGATCATTCCTTCCTTGATATTAAATGGCATTGTCATTGCTGACATTGCCTGAGGGTTACAACTGACCAGAAACTGTATTGGACTAGGCATATAAATACTATGGCTATAAGAGTAGGTCAGAGGTGAGGAACCATTTGGTGAGTAACTCACTTCCTGTACCCCTGAAGTCTGTTTACCATCTACAAGGCACAAGTCAGGAGTGTAATGGAATACACTGCACTTGCCTGGATGAGTACAGTTTTAATAACACTCAAGAGGCTTTACACCGTCCAGGACATAGCAGCCCAGTTGTTTGGCATCCTATCCATAAACATTCACTCCCTTCACTTTTGATGCATAGTAGTAAATTTATAAGGTGTACTGCATTAACACACCAAAATTCCTTAAACAGCACCTTTCAAACACACAATCACTATCCAGGATAAGGTACATGGGGACATCACCATCTGTAAGTTCCTCTCCAAAGCATTCACCATCCTGACATGGAAACATATCATCATCCTTCACTGTCAATGAGTCAAATTCCAACCACAAACACTCCAACTTGAAATGTGAGGCCTCCCAAATCATTTCAGAGTTTATAGATCACTTTACAAGCACAGTCACTGCCTCAGCATCGAGTTAACTTGACAGCTAATTTCCCCTCAGATGACCTGCAAATGAGCACCTAATCTATATTTGGATACTTTTGTTGAAGGGGGAATCATTGGCCAGGGGACAGGAAGAACATACTGCTCTTCCAGTACAAACAGGCATCAGTTTGATAGCTGAAGGTGGCACCTCTGACAGTGTATCAGTACTTCAGTAATAATATGTGAATGTTAGTCCGATCATAGGAGGCAATGTTTGTTTGTCTACCTGTCCAGCCATACTGAAAAAAGGAAGTTAGCAGATAGGCAATCTTAGTTCAATCCTCCTATGGCATTGAAACGGATGGCCAATGCTTCTACCCTAAACATTGTCATTTTCATTTAAATATTTGAATAGGAATTGTAGGACTTTGGCACAATTCAAGTTACCAATGGGTCATGCCTTCCAGAACCACTGCCATCCATGTGGGTCAGTAAACCCAGAGTACTATTTGGGAGAGAGTTTCAGGATTTGGACCCAGTGACAGTGAAAGAATGGCAATATATAGGCCCACAACAGGACATGTGTAACTTCGAGGAAAACGTGGAGATATTCCCAAGTACCTGCTACTCTGGCTTCCAGGGGGTCGAGACTGTGGGCTTGGGAGGCACTCCCCAAGAAGAGCTTAAAATTAATGATGGATTTGCTTTTAAATCTCGTGAACTATTTTTGGCAAAAGGGATATAGGATGTCAGAAATCACGCTGGGGGATTAGCTGGCACCAGAGTTGTTTGCACAAATTGCACCTCTGTGATTCTGGAAATTTATAGTTCAGTGCATGAGGGCAACTGTCTTGATTGGTTCTGTATCAGCAGGAAGACTTGCTGAAGCGATAGTCACAATCTGTATCTGAAGTAACCAAGGTCATAAGTAACCTCCTCAACTTTGTATTCTAATTCTTCCCAGATGTCTGCTGATCAGTCAATTTACAGAAAGCACTGGTGCATCAAGTAGATTACTGATGCTTTGTCCACTAGGACAAATACATTTATCCCACATTGGAAAGCCAATAACATTACTGCTCTAACGGGGCCCAAAAGATAATTTGATGCCTACCTGGAATGTGCCACTTGACGCCCTGACTCATGGAACTGATCAAAGTGGACACTGCTCAGTTTCTGATTGGATTTTGGTGAAAAATGGCAATCGGAATCCTGTTTACATCATAGGATCTCATCTTATTTCAAATTAAAAAGAGGACTATATCCTCAAATAGGCAAGGGCTTTGGACACCTACTGGTAAGTCCCTTTCAAAATGGAGCCAACCACACTGCTGACAAATTGAGGACATGAGCACCTACTAATACCAGGCATGGGTGGTGAAAATAAACACCTTACTCTTTAGCCGAGGCATCAATCAAGCACTGAGAATTTCTTTTCTTTAAACACATGAACAGCAGGGAATTTTAATCAGTACCTCCTGTAGGATTTAGCTTCCTACTAATTTCTGTCATGATTGCAAGTTGCGTTTTATCTGGCTGTCCCATTATACCGCCCTCTTTCTGCACTATATGAATGACATTAATACTGTTCATCTGAAATTAGAAAGCAATTTTAAATTGAAGAGAGGAGCAGAGAGGTTGAAGGGAAATCTGCAAATCTCTGGACACAAATCTGGGCTTCCAACTCCTGGCTCTATACATTCTCACAAAATGTGCTTCTAGGTAAATCAAATCAGCTGGAAAATTCCTGCAGCTACCTGGGCAGAATCCATTGCATTGTCCGCTCTGATTTTCCTCAAATCACTTTCTATCTTAATCTGACAGTCAGACTTGATTAACCTGCATGTAAATTACTTTTCTCGCCACCAGCTGCTGTAGCAAAATTATCTTAATTGTGCAGTTATCACCTTTAAGCTTTAAAGTCTGCACTTCCTCTCTATCTCATTATAGACTGTTAAGGGCATGAAAACTGGCTGTTGTCCACGTATCCTTAAAGGAACAGTAAAGCACAAATTCGTCCCTTTTCCTCTATCTCCTTCTTAGACTGTTGGTTGCAATTTGCAAGGAATGGATGCTCCCCGATTGGACTTGTGAGTCTCCTCTATTGCTTCAGCTTATTTGCTGCTGAAACCTTCAACCATACATTAGCCCCCTTCAGACTTCACTATTTCAAAACACTCCTGGACTAGCCTCCCTGCATCCACTCTCCCTCCCTTTCCATTAAATTCAACTTGTCCAAAACTTTGCAGCTGGTCTCCTTATGTGTGCTGACTGCAGTTCACCCATCATCTCAGTACATGTTGACTTACATTGGCTCCTGCTCCTCCAAAACTCAATTTTTATAATTCCTCATGGCCTTTCCAGCCAATCAACCCACTGAGGGTTCTGCACTCCTCCAATTGTGCCATCTTGTGCCACCGACCACTTCTTTTCCCCCATCATTGGTTTTTGTGCCCTCTGTTATCATATTTGTGAAGGGCCTTTGGACAGCTTACAATATTCGAAAGCTCTGGCTCACTAAAGAGAGCAGCTTCACTTTGATGAATAAGAGGCAGCAATGGCCCCCTCCAAAATCAGAGGACGAGGCTGACACAAACACTGGGCAAGAGCACTTCTCAGGACTGAGGGTGAACAGAAGATGCACGTCTTTTCTGCAGATGAGCAAGAGATAGTGTCGTCAATGCCTCTGTACGTCTAGGTGGCTTACATCTGCAATATTCCCATGAGCTAATGCCACAAGGATTGGGAGGATATCCTTTACCAATTGCTGTTCTTAACTTCTACATGAGTGGCTTTTTCCAGGGCTTCACTAGGGATATCTGTGGCATCTCTCATGGTTCCACTCAGTCACATGCAGGAGGTGGCAGATACCTCTCTTTGCCAAGGTGCACAATTACATGCACCTTTCCTGCAATTAAGCTAGCTAGGCAGCAAGAACATTGGGCTTTGCTGTTATTTCCAGATTCCCAAAGGTGCATCATGCCTTTAATTGCCGTCCTGTGGCTATTACAGTTCCCCGGAACAGACAATTCAATACATCAATAGGAAAAGCGTCCACTTGTTCATTGTACAGTTGGTCTGCAGCCATCATGCAAGAATGTAGAAAACTTACAGGAAGCTGCCATGACTCCCACAGCTTGAGTCATTGCAGGTCCCAGACATCATGGGTGGCATTGTGGTTAGTACTGTTGCCTCGCAGCACCAGGGACCTGGGTTTGATTCCCAGTTTTGTCACTGTCTTGTGGAGTTTGCACATTCTCTCCGTATCTGTGTAGGTTTCTTCGGGATGCTCCGATTTCCTCCCACACTCCAAAGATGTACAGGTTAGATGCATTGATCATTTTAAATTTCCCCTTAGTGTCCTGGGATACATAGGTTAAAGGAATTAGTGGGGTAAATGTGTGGGGTTACGGGGATAGGGCCTAGGAGGGATTGTTGTTGGTGCAGACACGATGGGCCAAATGGTCTCCTTCTGCACCAGGGATTCTATGATCTTTGAGGAATCACTCAACATCCAATGTTGCCTCCTCATTGATAAAACTTATCTTTAAAGGACTTGGCTGATGATTGAAATCCGAATGGCCACAAACTCCAGCTGAGAGAAGTACAGGGATGCTCAGTCTGCCATATAGACATTGCTACAGCAACCAATTGGCATTTTCAATATGTGATTCTGATGTTTTGGTGCACCTAGCAGAGCACTCCAATACACTCCCCATTGGTCTCACGGATTATCGTGATTTGCTGTGCCCTGCACAACCTAGTGCTGCAAAGAGGGGAGGACTTGCCAGATGCTAAGATGGAGGAGCTACACATTTCTGCCAATGAGGGGGACCTCAAGAGAGATGAGGAAAATGAGGTTGAGGAAATTGAGGCTGCACAGAAACAAGCCATAACACCAGCCAGATAAGGCATGTGTGCACAATGAGGCTTTCAGAACCACCAGATTCCACAAGGGTGTTGACGAGTAGCAGTGCTTATCCTGTCATACCAGTTCCCTCCATGATGGGCCCACATCACCACCAGCAGTGTGACAAGCCCTCCCAACCATTCTCTTTATCCTGGGATTGAATATTTACACATTCTGCTCACCATCTCCTCATCCTTTGAAGGATGATGAAACCTAGGGGCAAGTGTCCTTGCTGAAATGAGGTACAACTTCAGGTCAGTCCAGCATTGCATGGCAGAAGGTGCTGCCTCTTCCTTCCAGTGTTGCAAGTAGTGAAGGCAGCCTACAAGAGGCAAGATTTTCATAGTCCTTCGTGGAATAATGGCAATGTACCTTCAGTTCGAGAAACTGCCTGAAGGACATCGATCCCCAGCAATGGAAGACATTTCGATTTGTCATTATATCATAGGGTGGGATTGTCCCACAAAGTTTCTCATGTCAAAACAGCGAGAAAACAGCAGTTTTCCATATTGGTCTCTTAGGTATGCCCCGCATTACAATCTCTCTCTCAATTCATTGCATTCATTTCAATGCAATGAAAGATCCACAGCAGGCGGAGGCAGGGATATCACAGGAAACCAGCACTGGGAAGAATACCAGAGCCCAGGACTGCTGAGTCCCAGGCCAATAATGTGTCCCTGAATCCAGTCATCCCACAGCTGCTAGAGCTGCAAAGGCAGACTTGCAAATTTCAGGAAGGGATGAAAGCAGGAGTGCTAGCAGTGCAAGGCCGATTGGAAAAGTCCTTTCTCTTTCTATCCGAGGAGGTTGTTCCATCACTGCAGCGCACTGAGGCCAACACTGCAAGGTTGGTTTCCACAGTGGAAACATTGATACAGGACATGCAGTCCATGGCAGAACATGACCACACCATAGTGCAATTCTTCAACTGCATGGTGCAGGCACTGGTGGGAATTCACAAATGTTGGTACCAAAGGAGTGCAGGACTTCAGGATCTCACAGCAGCTGCTCCTCTATCCCACAGAGAGCCCAAGTGCTCCTGGGAACCAAAGGGAAAAGTATCGATGGGAGTCCTGCAGCCAAAGGACCCTGGGCATCATCAGCCTATCCAAAATTCCCATCCCTGTGAGCAATACATCTCCAGCCCCTGACACTGGGGAAGGAAACAGTCAAACATCTGTACTATCTGAAAGCAGACATGAACCCTCATGGCTTCCTCGGTGGAAAGTCACCAAGGTCACTTCAGGCCAAAGGGAGTGGAAGTCAGCAGACCATCTCAACCTCAATTTGGATCCTGGAAATGGGCGGCACTGTAGCACAGTGGTTAGCACTGCTGCTTCACAGCTCCAGGGACCTGGGTTCGATTCCCAGCTCGGGTCACTGTGTGGAGTTTGCAAATTCTCCTCCTGTCTGCGTGGGTTTCCTCCAGGTTCTCTGGTTTCCTCTCACAGTCCAAAGATATGCGGGTTAGGTTGATTGGCCATGCTAAAAATTGCCCTTTAGTGTCGTGAGATTCTTAGATTAAAGGGTTAGTGGGTAAAATATGTAAGAATATGAGGGTAGGGTCTGGGTGGGATTGTGCTCGGTGCACATTCGCAGGGTCTCTTTCTGCACTGTAGGGTTCTATGATTCTATGAAATACACCTAGACATTATGGAGTGTCAGGAAAATTAGGAAATCTTAGTTACTGGGTGAATATAGGCTTTAGTATAGGTAGGAACTCATTTTGTTTTGAATGTTTATCAATAAATTACACTTTGTTCACCCACAGAGCCCCATGCTGTTTGTTCATGCCACCTAGTTTGGGGAACCACCACTCTCACCCAACATTTCGTACTATGGAGTGTGAAAATGGGAGTGTTACGTCTCTACCAGCACACATTAAGAAAGGCCTCATCTGTGATATGGTCAGGAACCCAGAAAGGAGGACACAGGAAGCATTACCTGAATACCAGCTTCTTTAGAACAAGGAGCCTCCTGATATGAAGGGAATATAAGGCGTATAAGTGACCTCTCCCAAACCCTCTCTTTGAAATGGCGATTCTGGGGCCCTTACCCCTGCCCCAGTTTTGAGCTTATTTCTGTCTCCTGAGTCATCTCCAGTGCCCCCTGAGCAATGCACACCATGAAGAGTCTTGCTGAATGAGGTTCATCTTTGAAAGATCCTTCAGAGGTGAAGACACAAGGTTCACGCTTATGTAAACCTGTCGTAAAAGGCACTAACATGATGTCATGTTGCCACCTGTTGAATAAGTGATAAAGGAGGAAGTCTCAGAGAGAATGCTTGCTAATGACATGCTGATGTATTAGAATCGTAAAATTCCTACAGTGCAGAAGAAAGACTTTTGGCCCATCGAGCCTACACTGACAACAACCCCATCCAACCCCACATATTTACCCTGCTGATCCCCCTTAACCTACACGTCTTTAGACGATAAGGTGCAATTTATCATGGCCAATCAATCTAATCCACACATCTTTCGGACTGTAGAGGGGAACTGGAGCACCAGAAGAAACCCATATAGATACAGAGAGAATGTGCAAACTCCACACAGTCACCCAAGGCTGGAATCGAACCCTGGTACTGTGAAGCAACAGTGCTAACCACCGTGCCGGCATGCTGCCCCAATCTTAAAATGAGCTTTCTGTGGTTCTGAGGCATGTTTCACGCCACTCCAACGGCAAGGGGCCAGGAAGATTGGAATTCGGAAACTTGCCAGCGCGAATCATGCTTTCCGATTTTGAGCTCCCACCACCATTCGTGTAGATGGAGATTACAGGCTAAAAATTGCCCCATCCGGCTGCTGTGTTTCCTACATTAGCACAATGACTACAGATTAATACATAATTCATTGGCTTTAAAGCATTCAGAAACATCCAGTGGTCATGAAAAATGCTGTATAAGTCTTTTATTTCTTTGTACTTTTTATTCTACACTTTTTTTTCCCATTGAATAAGGTGTCATTCTGGATTTTAGCCCTACTCTCCTTTTTTTCAGTGACAATATGGAAAAGATGTCTTTTTCTTATCTTCATTGATCAGGTTTCTGTCCACAGAAAAAGGAAAGCTCAATGCCGTGCTGGCATAGTAAGATTTCATTACCAGCATATTGCTCCTAATTTCATTCTCTGCCTATCGTGAGTTAATTAATCATTCTTAAGGTAGTAATTGGGATTTTAAAAGTTATCCTGCTGCCCACTTGGTCTCCCTAGAGTTTATACTTTCCTTTCCTTCAAACAGTTATTGGCAATCTCACCCTTGGTCTTTACCTCAGCCATTCCCGTGTCAAAGATTTCATGCTTTTGAAACAGTGCAAAAAAAACATTCTCCTAGCCTTTCTCCTCATGTTTGGTGATGACCATCCATCAAAGGAAATAATCTTTCCACTTCCACCTCATCAGAGCCTTTCAGACTCTGACAAGTATCTGCTCACAGAGATATATACAGATCAATAAGACTGTAGGTTTGAACACTGCTCTGTATTGAGTTGCCTTGTCTCAAGAGTATTAAAATTGTCCTAGTACTTTTGGCTTGAGGAGGGAACAGAAGAAAGATCAGCCAGGGTTCTTGGCTGAAGGCAATATCACATTCTGGAGTATTTATTGGAGGATATTAAATGAGAATATGATTCCTGAAATTGTGGAAGAGCATTGGACACCAAGTATATGCTGGTTCTTTGAAGGATCTATCCAATTTGGACCACAACACTGATGTTTCCCCACAGCCATGCTCCAAGTATGTATTCAATTCCTTTGTGAAAGCTACCATTGAATCTGCTTCCAGCAATCAGTCACCTTCATTTCTTATCTCACGCACCTCATACAATCTGTGAGTTATCAACTCTTCGGCCAGTGGAAAAACTTTCTCTTCATCAACCCTATTGAATCTCTCAGAATTTGGGACACCTGCATTAAACCTCCCTCCAGCTTCTCTGTTCCAAGAAGAACAATAAAAGCCCCTTTAACGCCTCCAAGTAACTGAGGTCCCTCATCAGGAGACTTCAATTATGCAAGATTGCATAAAGTAATACAGTGTTCCCAATGCATCCACAGAAATATACCTTTTCATGAATGAAGAAAATTAAGATGAAAAATGATTTTTGCAAGCATGTGTCCATATTCAGGAGTAAAATTTTCTTGACAAAGCTTTTATCTACCAGTAGTTATTCAACTGGCATAGATATGAAGAGAAGGCTAAGTAGCTTTTAAATGAGAGTACTGGAATATATTAGCAAAGCAATGAAGACGCTTTTAACTATCGTTAGGAATTTAGCAAATTGACCTATCTCAAGCACTACCTTGTGACATTAGTGCGATATTAAACTAAAAGGGCTTAAGCACAATGAGCTTCGCTCCAGCAGAACAACCCTATTCGAATGTGTCTGACCTTTATTACAAGACTGCTTGAAGCAATTAGATACAGTGCATGATTTTTTAACAGGCATAAATCCTGCCTGTAATCCTAAAGCCAGCTCTGCAGTAAGAGATCCCTGTAGCCTCCTACCTTTATGATTTCACCTCCTTATAACAGCCAATCAGCTAAGACTCCCCTCCTGCTCCTCCATCTTAATTAAAATTCATTACTAGGATTGTGCATCACTGACTAGGCTGGCGTTTATCACCCATCCTTAATTGCTCTGGAGAAGGTGGTAGTGAGCTGCCTTCTTGAACCTCTGCAGTCCAGCTGGTGTAGGTCCACCCATTGTGCTGCTGTAACTCTGGATAACCTCATTCATTCACATTGTACTTCATCTCCCATTCAGCTTATCCAATTTACACTGAAGAACTTCTGCATTCACTTCACAGCTCATCCTCCCATTCAGCTTTGTGTTATTTGCAAATATTACATTTAGTTTCCCTATTTAAATCATTAATATATTGTGAAAAGCTGAGGTTCCAACACTGATCCCTGCAGTACTCCATGAGTCACTGCCTGTCATTTGGAAAAAAGTCTCTTTATTCTTACCATTTCTTTTCTATCTGCCAGCTAGTTTTCTACTCATGGTGGCACAGTAGTTTGCACTGCTGCCTCTGTAGCCCAGTGACTCTGGTTTGATTCCAGTTTTGGATCACTGTCAGTATGGAGTTTGCACATTCTCCCTGTATCTATGTAGGTTTCCATTAGGTGCTCTAGTTTTCTCCCTCAAAGATGTGCAGGTTAGATTGATTAGCCATGTTAAATTGATCCTAGTGTCAGGGGGATTAGATGGGTAAATATATGGGTTTACACAAATAAGGACTGGGTGGGTGTTTGGTGCAGATTCAATGGGTCAAAAGATCCCCTTTACACTGTAGGGATTCAATGATTCAACACACTACCCCCAATCCCACGTCCTTGAATTTTACATGCTGATCTCTCATGTAGGACTTTATCAAAAGCCTCTTGTGTATGAGCAAACTGCTTTTTCACTCTCTTCATCTATCTCAATACTTGTGATTGAACTCATTCTTCATCTTCAATTGCATAATGAATAATCTCATTTCTTCCCTTTGTTTTCAGTTTCAAATTGTAGAATCAATCGATCAGCACACAGCTCTCCTCAGCCTCAAACATGCCGCGAGTAAGTAATCTCCTTTCCCTTAGCCCATTAATGACGAACAAAATTCACATGCTACTTTCTCAGTCTCCGGAAATAAATAATTCAGTCAAAGCTCTCACAATCTCTCCACAGCCACAGTAATTTGGGGAATAAATGAATTATTTCATTTTCTCTCTTCAGTCCAGACTCCCAATAAATCAAGGAAATGATCCTTATGTGCCAATAGAATATTATTAGACTTTGAGCCATAAGACATGTGGAGAAACCAAATAACTGTATGCCAATTTCAGTTTTGTCATATTCTCACCATGAGTCTATATTCAGGAGTTAGAACGTAGAACATAGAACATTACAGCACAGAACAGGCCCTTCGGCCTTCGATGTTGAGCCGACCAATATAAAAAGCAATGCCCCTCCAAACTAAACCATTCCCTTCTCTTCCATATACTTATCAACTAACCTCGTAAACGCCACCAAACTTGGCGCATCTACAACTGCTGCAGGCAGGGCATTCCACTCCCGAACCACCCTTTGGGTACAGAACCTACCTCTGATATCCATCCTATAACTATCACCCCTTAATTTAAAGCTGTGTCCCCTCGTGCTAGCTTTCTCCATCCTAGGAAAAAGGCTATCACTGTCCACCCTATCTAAACCTCTAATCATCTTATATGTTTCGATTAGTTCCCCTCTTAGCCGCCTCCTTTCTAACGAAAACAACCTCAAATCCCTCAGCCTCTCTTCATAAGACCTGCCCTCCATACCAGGCAACATCCTGGTAAACCTCCTCTGTACCGTCTCCAAAGCCTCCACATCTGTCTTATAATGTGGGGACCAGAACTGCACACAATACTCCAAGTGCGGCCGCACTAGAGTTTTGTACAGTTGCAACATGATGTTGCGGCTCCAAAATTCAATCCCCCTACCAATAAAAGCTAAGACTCCATATGCCTTCTTAACAACCTTCTCGACTTGACTGCCTAATTTCAGGGATCTATGCACATACACACCAAGATCCCTCTGTTCATCAAGACTACTAAGAATCCTACCATTAGCCTTATACTCTACACATTTATTATTCCTGCCATAGTGCATTACCTCACACTTTTCCACATTAAACTCCATTTGCCACCTCTCGGCCCAGCTCTGCAACTTGTCCAAGTCTCTCTGCAAACTATAACACCCCTCTTCACTATCTACCACTCCACCGACTTTAGTGTCATCTGCAAATTTACTAATCCATCCTCAATACCCTCATCCAGATCATTTATAAAAATTACAAACAGCAGGGGCCCCAAAACAGACCCCTGAGGTACACACTTGTCACCGAACTCCACGATGAATATCTCCCATCAACCACCACCCTCTGTCTTCTATCAGCTAGCCAATTCCTAATCCAATTAGCTAAATCACCCTCAATCCCATACATCTGCATTTTCTGCAGAAGCCTTCCATGGGCCACCTTATCGAACGCCTTACTAAAGTCCATAATACCACATCAACTGCCTTACCCCCATCCACCTCTTTGGTCACTTTTTCAAAAAACTCAATAAGGTTAGTAAGGCACGACCTACCCTTCACAAAACCATGCTGACTATCCCCAATCAATTCATTTCTCTCTAAATAACTGTAAATCCTATCCCTAATAATTCTCTCCAATACTTTGCCCACAACAGAAGTAAGACTCACTGGCCTATAATTCCATGGAAGGTCTCTCTTCCCCTTCTTGAACAATGGGACCACATTCGCTATCCTCCAGTCCTCCGGAACCACACCCGTAACCAACGCCGACCTGAAGATCAGAGCCAGAGGCTCTGCAATCGCCTCTCTTGCCTCCCAGAGAATCCTAGGGTAAATCCTGTCCGGCCCAGGGGACTTATCCAACTTCAAACCCTCGAGAATATCTAGCATATCCTCCCTATCTACTTCAATACTTTCCAGTTTGCAACCCTGTACCTCAGTGTTCTCCACAACTACATTTACATCACCCTGTGTGAATACCGAAGAGAAATATTTATTCAGTGCCTCTCCAATCTCTTCAGGCTCCACGCACAACTTCCCACTGCTGTCTATGACTGGCCCTAATCTTGCTAGTCTGTAAGCATCAGCTGTCACTAGATTTTGAGATGAATTCATTTGTGCTGAATGTTTGTGTGTTTGGGAGAGCACATCATCAAACTGAAGATTGGCAGAGGAATTCATCCATTCTTTCACGTAATGGTCAGGTACAGAACAGCCCTCAGGTATTGCCAATGACTGGATGGTCAAATCCTTCATCAAAGCGGGGTCATTCAGACTCAAAATGTTGGTTCTATTCTCTCTCCACAGATGCTATCAGGCCCGCTGAAATTTTCCAGCATTTTCTGTTTTTGTGATCTCTGTTTTATCCTTCACCACCTTGCAAGATTTCGTCAAATGTTTGGTAGTATAGAACTGGAACGTTGCTGAAAGGAGAGACATTTTGCTGAAGCTTGTCCTCCGTCACAGGAACTAAAGAATGCCAAATCTCAAGCATTCAAGGCAATTTATACTACAGGAGAAATTTAAGATAATCAGTCAAGTCCATAACGTGGTCATTTACACCTGCTAGAATCACTTACGTTCTAATGCAGATACAGATACCTGTTTCTTACAAACAAAAGGAATACATTCAGGCACTTTTTTTAAAGTTTGAAAGACAATCTGAAAGATGTGCTGGTTAGTTGCATTGACCCGAACAGGCGCCTAGGGAAATTTCACAGTAACTTCATTGTAGCTTTGATGTATGCCTTACTTGTGATTAATAAATAAACTTTAACTTTAAAAACTTAAAAATTAATAGCAAACTTGGAAGCCTATAGTTCCCCATTGCTTTCTCTCAACCCTTTCCTCTGTAACATAAATTGTTCTAATCTTTTGAAATTTGGAATTCTTGCATTTGTTCTGATGATCCAAGATGAAAAGCTTTGGCAACATGTCTCTCTTTTCAGCAATATTCAAATTTTTGCTTGTGATTAGTTGCTGCTTCAGGAAACTAAAGACATTTTTATCAAAAAATGCTGCCCATAAAGAGCATAAGAAAGCATCAACATTGAAAAGACAATTCTTTTCATTAAGATAGTCTATCTACAATCTGGGGGCTATCTACCCTGTTGTTGTGTATGTGGTGTCTGTCTCTTTAAGACAGTACAATGGAAGTGAGTTACCTGAATTAAGAGGCTAATGAGAATTGCAAATTAGTGATCACACCAGAGGGAGTGGTGTCCTCTCTTGGGCAGAGCGACAATGTAGCTAACATCACGAAGAGCCCATCCCAACTCCAGGGCAGCCTACAGCTGTAACTTCTGTACCTAGTTTCTCTTATCAATAAATACCTTTGTTCCCAACATTTTCTGAAATCTCTTGACGCTGAAGTGTCACAATATAATACCTACTACAAAGTGTACTCCATCAATTTAATTTTCTTCCATAACCAATGTATACTCTAGTCTATCCTAGTCTCCAACCTGCTTTTAATCTTCTACAACACATGTGTAATACACCCTATACTAGTCTCCATTCCATCCATTTAATCAATTTCCACACATCTTAGATTTTATTCAGCCATTTAATCTCTGTATAAGTACTCAATCAACACTGCAGAACATTCATTCATTTCACTCCTTCACTACTACATTTGGCCTTTTGATTTCCAATCAATGTCCTTCTCTGTATCATCCTATCATCCTGCCCTAGTAACACAGAATCAATGCAGTAAAGGTTCTGCTAAGTGAGACAGGTGTTTCTATTGTGAAGAAGCTGCCAGAACATGGACAGATATCCGTATTGATACATTCACATTTTGCATGATCAGTGTCTCCTGTCCTGCATGCAACTACCTCACAAGAGCTTGATTTATACAGTGCTGGTGTTAATATAATGACTGACTTCCCACTCAGATCAAAGCAGAAGAGAAAAGCCTGTTTAATGACACTCCAATTGTACCCATCCTATTATGATTTCATATTGTGAACGCTAACCATAATTTCCCGAGTGTTTAGTTAGTTTTGGACACGTCTCTTTTTCAAGTTTTATACTACAAAGTGACTGTCCCAGAGAACAAAGAACAAAGAACAAAACAGCATGGGAAACAGGCCCTTTGGCCCGACGAGCCTGCGCCGCCACCTCAATGTTCCCACTTCTACCCATGATCCTTGTCCATGTTTATAGATCTATGTATTGGAACCAAATTTGAGACAATTTAGGCAGAATTTGTTCTGCCAATCAGCCGAGGAGCACATCTTTGGGATGTGGGAGGAAACTGGAGCACTCGGAGAAAACCCATGCAAGCACGGGGAGAATGCGCAAACTCCCATAGACACAGGCCCATATCCATGTATCTGCACAGCACAGCGATAGTCACTGAGCTGTCCTGTTGTCCATCAAATGGCTCAGGTCAAGCATACACTAACGACGTGAAGCACTATGATACTCTCGAAAAATCCAAGAGCAGCCATCTCATGATCCATCGCGTGTATTCCCCTTGTTAGACAACAAGGCGGACTGAAGTACCTATAGGATAAAAACAAATACAACAATATCATCGACAATTTACATACTTCCCAGGGAACTCCCAAGGCTCGTGATGCCTATTTTAAATCAGTTTTCCATATCCCTTTATTCCCATTCTGTTCATGTTAGTGAACATTTTGGTGATAGTGACCACAATTCGGTTACGTTCACCTTAGTGATGGACAGGGATAGGCATGAAGCTGGGGGCTGTAGTTATAGCTGGGGGAAGGGTAATTATGAGGCCATCAGGAGAGAATTAGGGTGCATAGATTGGACTAGGGAACTACAGGGACTGGGAACATCTGGAATGTGGTGCTTATTCAAGGAGCAGCTGCTGCGAGTCCTTGATAAGTATGTCCCTGTCAGGCAGGGAGGAAATGGACGAGTAAGAGAGCCTTGGTGTACGAAAAGAGTTGATTTGCTGGTTAAGAAGAAAAAGGAGGCTTATGTCAGGATGAGGCTTGAAGGCTCAGGTAGTGCAATGGATAGCTATAGATTAGCTAGGAAGGAGGTAAAAAGTGAATTGAGGAGAGCTAAGAGGGGACACGAGAAGATGTTGGCTGATAGGATTAAGGAGAATCCTAAAGCTTTCTTTCGATATGTTAAGAATAGAAGATTGGTTAGGGCAAGATTAGGGCCAGTCATAGACAGCAGTGGGAAGTTGTGCGTGGAGCCTGAAGAGATTGGTGAGGCACTGAATAAATATTTCTCTTCGGTATTCACGCAGAGTGCTGGAAATGTAGCTGTGGAGAGAACTGAGGTACAGGGTTGCAAATTGGGGAGTATTGTAGTAGATAGGGAGGATGTGTTAGAAATTCTCGAGGGTTTGAAGTTGGATAAGTCCCCTGGGCCGGACGGGATTTACCCTAGGATTCTCTGGGAGGCAAGAGAGGAGATTGCAGAGCCTCTGGCTCTGATCTTCAGGTCCTCGTTGGTTACGGGTGTGGTTCCGGAGGACTGGAGGATAGCGAATGTGGTCCCATTGTTTAAGAAGGGGAAGAGAGACCTTCCTGGGAATTATAGGCCAGTGAGTCTTACTTCTGTGGTGGGCAAGGTATTGGAGAGAATTATTAGGGATAGGATTTATAGTTATTTAGAGAGAAATGAATTGATTGGGGATAGTCAGCATGGTTTCGTGAAGGGTAGGTCATGCCTTACTAACCTCATTGAGTTTTTTGAGAAAGTGACCAGAGAGGTGGATGGGGGTAAGGCGGTTGATGTAGTATATATGGACTTTAGTAAGGCGTTTGATAAGGTGGCCCATGGAAGACTTCTACAGAAAATGCAGATGTGTGGAATAGAGGGTGATTTAGCTAATTGGATTAGGAATTGGCTGGCAGATAGAAGACAGAGGGTGGTGGTTGATGGGAGATATTCATCGTGGAGTTCGGTGACGAGTGGTGTGCCTCAGGGGTCTGTTTTGGGGCCCCTGCTGTTTGTAATTTTTATAAATGATCTGGATGAGGGTATTGAGGGATGGATCAGTAAATTTGCAGATGACACTAAAGTTGGTGGAGTGGTAGATAGTGAAGAGGGGTGTTATAGTTTACAGAGTGACTTGGACAAGTTGCAGAGCTGGGCCGAGAGGTGGCAAATGGAGTTTAATGTGGAAAAGTGTGAGGTAATGCACTTTGGCAGGAACAATAAATGTGTAGAGTATAGGGCTAATGGTAGGGCTCTTAATAGTGTTGAGGAACAGAAGGATCTTGGTGTATGTGTCAATAGATCCCTGAAAGTAGGCAGTCAAGTGGATAAAGTTGTTAAGAAGGCATATGGAGTCTTAGCTTTTATTGGTAGGGGGATTGAATTTAGGAGCCGCAGCATCATGTTGCAACTGTACAAAACTCTAGTGCGGCCGCACTTGGAGTATTGTGTGCAGTTCTGGTCGCCACATTATAAGAAAGATGTGGAGGCATTGGAGAGGGTACAGAGGAGGTTTACCAGGATGTTGCCTGGTATGGAGGGCAGGTCCTATGAAGAGAGGTTGAAGGATTTGAGGTTGTTTTCGTTAGAAAGGAGGCGGCTAAGAGGGGATCTTATTGAAGCATATAAGATGATTAGAGGTTTAGATAGGGTGGACAGTGATAGCCTTTTTCCTAGGATGGAGAAAGCTAGCACGAGGGGACACAGCTTTAAATTAAGGGGTATGAGTTATAGGACGGATATCAGAGGTAGGTTCTTTACTCAAAGAGTGATTAGGGAGTGGAATGCCCTGCCTGCAGCTGTTGTAGATGCGCCAAGTTTGGTGGCGTTTAAGAGGTTAGTTGATAAGTATATGGATGAGAAGGGAATGGTTTAGTTAGGAGGGGCATTGCTTTTTATTTTGGTCGGCACAACATCGAAGGCCGAAGGGCCTGTTCTGTGCTGTATTGTTCTATGTTCTATGTTCTATGTTCTATGTGCCCATCTAAGCATCTCTTAAATAGTTCCAGAGGCCTGCCTCCACCACTTTACTTGGCAGTGCGTTCCATACCCCCACCACCCTCTGTGTGAAAAAACTCCCTCCAGCATCCAAATTATACCTTACCCCCCTCACCCTAAGCCCGTGACCCCTCGTGCTATTTGAGTCCATCCAAGGAAAAAGCTTAACCCTGTTTAGTCTCAGAGATTGAGAGGAGAAAGGGAAGAAGGCAGTCACTAGAAGAAGGATATGTGATAACCTGCATGCCTTTGATGGAGAATCAATGATTTACCTTCCTGTAGGACTCATTGAACATGAGTTCCCTGAGGACTGGAGCTTGTATACTGAGCTCTGTATAAAACAAGACCCTGAGTGGGTCCATTATTCCTTTTGTCTCTGTTGGGGCAGGTTGTATTCATCATAGGCTTGTGGTTTTTGTTTCACTTTATTTTGTGCAATAAAAGCACTGTATCTTTACAGGTGACTCCTCGAATTGTTAAACATATTCAGAAAACATTCTGAACTAAATCCTGACAAACCCCTAGGATCAATCACGAAAATCATCCTCAGGTCTTAAGAGAAGTGACTGCAGAGATAATTGATGCATTAGTTGTAATTTTCCAAAATTTCCAATTAAGGAAAGGTCCTATCAGACCAATAAAAAAAGCAAATGTATTCCTCTATTCAAGAAAGGAGAGAGACAAAAAGCAGGAAGCTCTTGAATAGTTCATCAAAAATCTATTACAAGAAAAATGCAAGATTCGGTTATTAAGGACGTTCTTGCTTCGAAAACATTAATGCAACCAGGCAGAATCAACATGGTTTTGTAAAATGTTTGATGAATATATTAGAATGCTTTGAAGAAGTAACAAAGAGCATGGGCAAGTAAACCTGTAGATATAGGCTGTGATACTCCCAAATTGGAGCTAAATGCCCACACCAGCTGGAAACCTGGAGAGATTCCCATTAGCATTAGCAGAATCTATCAGATGAGATTCTCCCACTTGATAGATGTGAATTTAAGCACAGTGGAAACTCCCACCCCTATCCCCCAGTCAGCCCTGCTGTTCCAAAACTGAGCAGCCATTTTTAAATGACGACCCAATCTCAGAGACTGGCCCTGCCCCTACAAAAAAAAGTGACTCCTACACTGACCAGGGGAACACCATCAAATTCTCACCAAAGCAGGAAATCCTCCCCACCCCACCCACAAATAACGGGTAACTCTCACCCCCATGCCACACAGGCACGAAAGTAATCTGACCCCTCCTACTCAGTCCCTTCTACCCTCAGTGTCCTTCCCCTTTCCTCTTAGGCCCCCCTCAATCACACACCCCATCAGGCCATGTATCTTGGTAGTGTCAACAGTGCTTCTCAATAGTAGATATCAGAGGGAGTGCTGTAGAAGTCACCTTTGTGAGGGCTTTTTTCTGTGGTCACAGTGCATTGATGCTGGAGGGAGTAGATGTTGAGGATGGGTTCGGGACATTACGTAATACTGACTACGTGATTTGGGAGAAACAAGGACTTTTTGCTCTGTCGGTTTAAGCACTGGGATCAGAAAATATATCCTGTTACGCTTTGCAGAATTCTTCAGCTCTGTATTCTGTAATAATGCATGATCTCCATCAGAGGGAGCAAGCTCCCAGATTGAAGAGTCTATCCTTTCCTTTGGGAAGTTCTTGAGTGTGTTTGTATATTCAGCAAATTAGAGAACAGATAGTTGAATAAAAACATTGATTTTGCAATTATAAGCTCCACTGCTGTACAAAATATTCACTCTTTCATAATCTGAGTCTGAAACTTTTCCTGTAAACACCAGTTCCTTAAAGGACTTGATGTGGATATGATCAGGATCAGTTTTGTTAGATATTATATACCTAATGTCCTGATGATGGCCAAGGGCAGGATTCCACCTCCACTCAATCAAAGCAAAGATATTCAAGAATAGAAAAGTAAACTATTGCAGATGCTGAAAGTCTGAAATAAAAAGAGAAAGCATGAGAAATACTCAGCAGGCCAAGCAGCTTCTGTGTAGAGAAAAACATTAATCTTTCAGATAGATAAATAATGAGTACTAATGAAAAGTCATTAATCTACAGATGCTGCCAGAGCCTTTTAAAAATATGTTAAATAGATAGTTGAAGGGTGTGGGTATGAAAGAATAAGGAAATAGGACTGTTACACAGGATTAGGACAAGTGCTTGTGTGGAGAATAAAGATCAGCACTGAAAGGTAGTGTTGTATGGTGTGTTTCTGCGCATTACTCTGTAAGGATTATTTCAGATCACTCTGAGCCACCGTCTACATCCGATTATTTCAAATTTCAAACTGTTTGCACCAATTGGGCGGGAATATTGAAGAAAGTATTGACATTACATTAATGATTTGCAAGGATGCAATAAATTCCAAACGGTGCAGCAACAGTTTATCAAAGGACACTTTGTCATGTTAATGGAACAAGAGATTGCACAAAACCAGAGCAAACAGAGGCAATGGCAAAATAATCTCCAGGTACAGATACTAGTTGGGTAGATTTCCTATTCCACTCTCTCTTCCTCCCCCACCCGATCCTAGCAGTGGGGAAATCACGGGAAATGGGATGATAGTCACCCATTTTTCCCTGATCACAACCAATAAATTATGGGTCACTCATTTTGTCGGAAACATGGCAACCAATTTGTTCACAGCAAGATCACACAAGCAGCAATGTGATAATGACCAAATAAGCTGTTTTAATGCTTGTTTATGTTTATTTATTAATGTTACAAGTAGGCTTACAGTAACACCGCAATGAAGTCACCGTGAAAATTCCCTAATCACCACACTCCACCACTTATTTGGGTATACTGAGGAAGAATTTAGCATGTCCAATGCATCTAACCAGCACATCATTTGGACTATGGGAGGAAACCAGAACATCCAGAGGAAACCCACGTAGACATGGAGAGAATGTGTAGACTCCACACAAACAGTGACCCAAGCCGGGAATCAAACCCAGGTCACTGATGCTATGAGGCAGCGCTCATAGCATCACAATGTGTCACCATGGCACCAGAAGGCAGTGCCTCACATGGATAGATGTGTTAGCCAACTAGTGACTGAAGCTTGGGAAAAGTCACAATGAAATCTCCAAGAATACATTTAATCACAGTTGACAACCCTAAGGTTCAAGGTTTATCCCAGATATAGGCCTATGCCTATGACTCAGAGTCTAAGTAATGCTAGTATATGTAAAGTAATTGTCCTTTTTGTTGAGACCTATACAACTCACACTGGGCATAATCTCCAACTTCCTATTCCCAGTGAGGGTCTCAGCCCCCACAAAATGGCACATTGGAAATTGAGATGAACATGATTAGGGGTTTCATTTTATTAGCCAATTTATTTTAACTGGTTAGGGAGCCACATCAGCACAGGCCTGGAATTTTATTGAGTGGGAGATTCTCCCAGGAGGATTCCAGAGTGAATGCTGTCCGCTTACACCAGACAATGTTAGAACAGAGAACAAAGAACAAAACAGCACGGGAAACAGGCCCTTCGGCCCAACGAGCCTGCACTGCCACCCCGATGTTCCCACCTCTACCCGTGATCCCTGTCTATGTTTATAGATCTATGGTTTAAAAACCAAATTTGAGACAATTTAGGAAGAATTTGTTTTGCCAATTAGCCTAAGAGCACAGCTTTGGGATGTGGGTGAAAACTGGAGCACCCGGAGAAAATCCACACAAACACGGGGAGAATGCGCAAACTCCCACAGACACAGGCCCAAATCCATGTATCTGCACAGCACAGCCATAGTCTCTGAGCTGTCGTGTTGCCCATCAAATGGCCTAGGTCAAGTGTACACTAACGACATGAAGCACTAGGATGTGTTAATCCCACTTTATCGATTTGTCTTTGTGAGAGCCTGCTGTTTCTATTGGGTTGATGATGTCATTGTTAAAAAGGTCAATGTTTGCATATTGTAAATAGTTATTTAATATTCTGTGACACTTTGCACCATTAACAGACAGCTTTACAATCTACATGATGCAGCAGCAGCAGTACTGCATATTCCACTTCAGCCTGGCTAATGTCTCCTCTGCACCCATTCAGTATTTTCAGATATAACACTGAAACCTTAGCTGTGATTCTTTAGGTCCGTTAGCTCCCGCCAAGAGAGGGGAGGCGATATTGAGGCGGTATTGTCACTGGACTAATAATCCAGAGATTCTGGGCAAGATCTGGGATGTCATATGTGGAGATGTCGGTGTTGGACTGGGGTAAACACAGTAAGAAGTCTCACAACACCAGGTTAAAGTCCAATGGGTTTATTTGTAGCCTGGGGATCAGAGTTCAAATCCTATCACTGCAGTTGGTGAAATTTGAATTCAACAAAAATCTGAAATTAAGAATCTACTGATGACCATGAAACTGTTGTCCATTTGTTCACTAGTGTCCTTTAGGGTAGGAAATTTTCTGATCTTAATTGGTCCAGCCTACATGTGACTTAGACCCATAACAATTGGTTGAATTTCAAATGCCCTCTGAAATGAAGCGTAGTTAGGAATGGTCAATAAATGCAGGTCCTATAAATGAATCATAAAAAAAGAGTCAAACATCATTTGAAAATCCATTCCAATGCTTTCAGTCTGCCATGGGAGCCTTGATCAGATTCCTGGCCAGAGCAGGCAGGAATTCAACAAATATTCAAATGCAGTAATTTACATCTGATTGACAGACATGAAACCAGATTCAATTCCCCTCCACTATTCAGCCACCTCCCCAGCAGGATCTGTTCTGGATGATCTTTGGTACACGTCCTCATAACTGGCATGTTGAATCTCGAATGTCCGGGGGTACTACCAATTCCTCAGAGAAGAAGGATATATCCCCACAAATATCAAATAACATATCACCTCCACCCCACCCCCAGCCATACACTACACAGGCATAAGGATGACCTGAACTGATTCCTTTCAGCTACCCCCTCCCATTGTCCCTAACCATAATATTTACATATGCTGGAATTCTATCGCCTCACCCCCGCCCACCACCCCCTCTTCCTCCCATGGAATCAGAGCAGGCAAGGAATGGACAACAGAAATATCTGCTAGCCTCAGGCAGAAAGTTTCAGTCTCACTCAAGTGAGGCTGTAAAATCCTGCCCATCGGCTCTTCAAAGGCAATAAGAGGTCTGCAAAAGAGGAAGAGACCTGAAGAGAGCCTGAGTGGATGTCTGGAGGGGAAGGGTATCCTGGTTGTGGGTCTGAAGGGGAAGCGGAGACTGAATAGGGGGGCTCTGAGTAGGAGGGGGACGTTGGTGGGGGTCTGAAGAGTTGGGGGCTGAAGGGTATCTGAGGGGAGAAGAGGATTGAGAGGGGGAATGAGGGGTTGCATGTGACCCTCATGTCTATGTTTTGTGGGGGAGGGGACCATTACTTGTTTGGAAGTTGGTCTGGATTTTGGTCCCCTGGTCAGGTGAATAGGGTCACAAAGTTTCCCACTGTGGCAAACCCATCCTTTAAAATTCCCTTCCCACAGGTCAGATTTGTGGTCATGGGTGAGGGATAATGGTGTAAGCTGAAATATGAGTCAGGGCTGGCAACCATGGAATAAATGCAAAGGCTGCTGGCTATGGGGACAAGCTGGGCAGGAGGCAAGGCCTATTCTCCAGCATTGTATTTAAACAAATAAAAGAAAGAGTAAAGCAAACAACACCTTCCAGCCATATCCCCCAACTCCCACATACATCCATGCTAATCTATGCTAACTGAAAATCATGTACCCGTTCCCATTGCCCTCATATTACCTATGCCAATTTAGTACTAACTCATGCCAACTTATGTCACCCACCATCCATTGCCTTTACCCTCTCTATGCCACTCACCTATTATCCTTGGACAGGTCCTTGACAGTTTTGACAGCTAGACAGTTCTTTGACAACTGTTTGTGCATAAAAGGTGCGTAATAGTGTTCACTTTTAATAATACCAAAGGATGCACTGACTATCTAAGCAAGTCCAATGAATTTAAGTCTGCTTTTATCTGGTCTAATCTGAACATTCCTGATTCCGCCAAAGTCCCACTTCAATGGAGGCAGCTGGTGATTTAAGCCCAACCCATCTCCACTGCTGTCCCCAGGGGCAGAACTTCAAAATTTCAGCCTTTCCTCAGGTTTGAGTCATGACAAAGAGGGTGTCTATCATGAAGAAAATTTGGGCCACAGCTTCTAAAATTGTTGGGAAAAAGAAGCTTCTTAAGGAATTCTTAAGGAGTGCTGTTGGGGTCACTCCAGAATGTTGGTCTTTACTGCTTCAGAATGTCAGCCTTTAGTACTTTATTGAGGTCGGTGGCTCATCGGTCTAGGGATACGATTCTCACTTAGGAATTAGTGTCAGTATACGGGAGATCACAGGTTCACGTTCCAGTCAAGTCCTGCAAATTAATGGTCAGTTTTTAAGCATGTAGGTGCAACAGGCAGTAAGGAAGACAAATGTATGTTGGCCTTTGAAGCAGGAATTTTCTCTCGGTGTTAAGTATTGAGCTGAGCCCTGCTAAACACAAAGGCTGGAATTCTACCGCATGCCTGCCTTGATTCCAGGGGTGGACAAGTCTCAGAGAACGGCATTCTATGTTGGCCTAGAGTTGGCCTAGGATTGTACAAACCTCAGGCAGACATGCTGGTAAACTTCCACCCAAACATTTGGGAGTGACAGTCTGCTGGTTAAAGACATATTTATTGTGCTGGAAGAAAGGCAGCTAGGCACATCAATCCTTTCTGAAGTTTCCAATGCAATGGTAAAACTGTTATATATTTTCAAAAATTCAGTTCTGCCGTCTTTTCCGTCATCCTAACTGAATGCTCCAATTGCATTAGTACACATCAATTGCATTCTACCTCCCAGCAGAATTAGGAATCCATTGGTCTACAGGACCCGAAAGGTTGCTGTTGCTAAGCAACTTCTGAGGAGGGCTGAGAGGGGGCCTGAGGAGGTACGAGTGGCCTTCATGCTTTTGTTTTGGGCGGGGGGTGGGGGGGATCCATTATTTGTGTGGAAATTGGCCCAGAATTTGGTCCCTGGGGCAGGTGACTGTTGCTAAGCAGCCTCACCTACGTAAATCTGTAAGGCTCAAAGGTTGCTTTCTCATCATAAGCCATAGAGTTGAAGAGGTGATTTTCCCATTGTCTCATACTGCCTTATTATCAGTAGGAATTGAAAATTGTAATCACTGGAATTGAATATTTTATATACTTTGTCAATACTTCAATTCATTTTCTTGAGTATGAGAATTTGAACTCTCCATGACTCTTATAACTGTATTCTGTGACTTATTGTTCCCAAATGATGTGGCCTGTCTAGTTTACTCTTCCTGTTATGCTTTAGGGTCATTTGCATTTTGGCCAAGGCATACAATATATTCAAAAATACTCAATTAAATTGAAAATATATATTTAATTTTCATAACAGTAGTTTTGTGATTGTGTATTTAAGTAGTACCTTTGTATAAAGTAAGTATAAGGCACATTGTTGTCATTATTCTAAGTTAATTTTCTCTGTTTAGCAATCTTATTAGTTTTTAAAATCCCAGGTTCTTTGAACCCTTCTAATAGCCTTCAAAGCAGAGGTTTTGTGTACAGGAGCAGGGATTCTTGCTGCAATTCCAAAGGACCTAGGGAAAGCCACACTTAGAATATTGCATGCAGTTTTGGTCTCCTTACCTGAGGAAAAATGTTACTGCTACAGAGGGAATGTAGAGAAGGTTTACCAGATTGATTCCTTGGATGGCAAGACTGACATATGAGCAGAGATTGAGTCAGTTAGGATTATATTTGCTGGGGTTGAGAAGAATAAGGGGGAATCTCAGAGAAACTTATAAAATTCTAACAGGATTAGGCAGGGTGCAGGAAAGATGTTCCCGAGAATAGGGGAGTCCAGAAACAGCGATCACGGTCTGAGGATATGGGCTAAACCATTTACGACAGAGGTGAGGAGAAATTTATTTATCAAGAGCGTGGTGAGCCTATAGAATTTGTTAACACAGAAAGTGATTGAGGGCAAAATATTGTATGTTTCTAAGAATAAGTTAGATATAGCTCTTGAGGTGAAAGGGATCAAAGAAAGAGGGAAAGTAGGAGCAGATTATTGAGTTGAATAATCAACTGTAATCATAATGAATGGCAGAACAGGCTCAAGGGGAGGGATGGTCTACAACTTTCCCTTTTTCTATAATTCTATGAGTACATTCAGCAGTAAGCTTATCATGTATCAATTCATGTGGCTTGAAATCCTTGTCAGTTTCACAAAATAGTGCAGTCCAAATATTTAATCAACTTTCTTTCCAACTCAGTCCTTTCATTTCAACCACAAAATATATCCCTGCATCACTTCCAGTGATTAGACTGAAGGTAGCAATCGGTCTGTCTAACCTTCATCAAGCTTCAAATACCTTTGGATCTTGACTCCTGAATTGTAAAATTGTCATTGTCCATCCATGACCTTGTCCATTGTTATCTCTGTAAGCTCCTGCAGTCCTGACAATGCACCAAAATCTCTGCTTTTCTCCAATTCTGGTCTCTTCTCCTTCCCCAACTTCCTGGACCCCAAAATGATTGTGTCTTCATGTGCTAAACCCTAAGACCGGCAATTCCCTCTCTAAATCTACTCCACATCTCTCACCTGCTTTAAGTTAAACCTGAAACATTGACTAAGTTTTTGGCCAGCTGTTCTAATATCATTTTATGCAACTTGATGTCAGATTTTGTCTGAAAACATTTCTTTGGGATGTTTTCACTAAGTTAAAGGTGCAGTTGCTGTTATAAGTTACTGACTTGATGATCTTGATCTGCATGACTGATTTGTTGAAGTGACTGTGACGTCTTTCACATCTTCCCCTAGTAGTACTTAGTAGTACCTTTAGACTCACATGCTAGAATTATCTTCAGGCAATACTAAAATGCCCACAAACAGTGGTTATCCAGTGCCATAATCAAATTGCACACCCATCATTGAAATAGGAAACAACACAATAGTTGTTTTAATTATAGAAAGGATTCTTGTAAATGAACTGCAAAGGTTAACGAGAATCTGTCACAAAATGATCGAAGCTAAATTGGAAGCTAAAAGGGGTTTGAAGTTTTTACTTAGTTATATTTTCAGGGTAGAAGTGAGTCTTTAGTTCAGTGGTAGTTTTCATGCCTCTGAGTGAGAGACCACTGCATTCAAACTCTGCTCCAGACAGTTATGTACAGTGAGACAGGAACTTTTTAATGCACTGGTATGGACAACCTAAAAAAAACAAAACAGCATGGAAAACAGGCCCTTTGGCCAACCTCTGTCCTGGGGACCGCATGCGGCCCATCTGCGTTCTGAGTGCTGTCCATGAGACATTTTGTTGACAGTAGCCCACATATATAATCGCCACATTCCATTGATTTCCGTCTATGTAATTTTTTTTCCTACTGGTATGAGTGAAGTCATGTGTACATGAAGCAAGAGCAAGTGAAGTGAGGTGTGTGCTGATTGTATACAACATTGACTGTGAGAGCTATGCACATCCTCTGTGTCCAAAGTATAAATATTTCTTTTGTTTTTACCATTTAAAATTGATAATAGTTGTATTAATGCTCAAATGATTAAGCATATGGGCAACCAGTGTCAGTGGTTAGCACTGCTGCTTCACAGCACCAAGGACTCAGGTTCAATTCCTGACTTGGGTCTGTGCAAAGTCTTCACGTTCTCCCCGTGTCTGCGTCAGCTTCCTCCCAAAGTCTGTGCTGGTTAGCTGCATTGGCCAAGCTAAATTTTCTTTCAGTGTACCCAAACAGGCAGCAAAGTGTGGCAATTAGGGGATTTTCATGGTAAATTCATTGCAGCGTTAATGTAAGTCTATTTGTGTCACTAATAAATAAACTTTAAACTTTATTTTTCATAACTCATTACAAAATATTTGGGGTGCATTAAGTGTATTTAATCTTATTCATGAGGCCATGGTTAGTGAACAAACTTGATTTTGATCTGTGGCTCCTTGAAATGAAAGATGGCCACTCATGCTGTCTACACACTAGCCCAGGTTTCCTATCATGTTTGAAATTCTAGACTGAGCAGGACAGTCTTGTGCAATGGGTGCTGAGGGCAATGTGATGCGTAACAGAACTTATGCTGACAGAGGTCACAGTTTTGTAATATGAAGAAAATAATCCACCTACAGGCACCATCTAACAAGATGGGTCTCCAAAGGTCATGTGGCTTGAAACAGCTGCCTCCAAAACCACTGGATTTCAATTCCTGCTGTTTTTTTTCAGCCTCTGGCTAGCCACATCAATCACTGATGTGACAATTATGGGGAGCAGTGGTAATTAGCAGTACGTGTCACTTACTGCACTCTCAGGAAAGACCAAGAGTCACAGCAAAGCCAAGCTGCCAGTGTGACGTTGTCGAGTGGTGCCTGCGTAACTGGAAGCTGTTTGAATAAACGAACAGTGTATCATAAATATAAATAAAGTAGCTTGTCAACGGCAGGAGTATAAAGTATCAAAACGTCCTGAAGATGAGCTAAAGATTGATTGATAACTCTTATCAGTGTTACAGCACAATAGGAAAATGTCTAGTTGGATGATAACATTGATTTTACGCATGGAGCCAAGAATAAGACGTGACGTCACACAGTTGGCTCTTGATATGAACAGAGGAGAAAACAAGACAAAGCAGCACAAAGAATAGTACAGCACAGGAACAGACCCTTCAGCCCTCCAAGCCTGTACTGATCACAATGTCCCAATTAAACTAAAAATACTCTTCTGCTCTTATGGGGTCCATGTCCCTTTATTCCTTCCTTATTCATGTACCCATTCAGATGCCTCTTAAATGTTGCTAATGTGCCAGTTTCCACCACCTCCACTGGCAGCACGTTCCAGGCACCCACCATTCTCTGTGTGAAAATTTCTCCCACTCGTTTCCCTTAAACTTTTCCCGTCTCATCTTGAACTGTGCCCCCTTGTAATTGACACTTCCACCTTGGGAAAAAGCCTCTGACTATCCACTCTGTCTATACTTCACATAATTTTGTACACCTCTATCAGATTTCACCTCAGCCTCTGTCTTTCCAGTAAAAACAATCCTAGTTTATTCAATCTCTCCTCATAGCCAACATCTTTGAGACCAAGCAGCATTCTGATGAAGCTTCTTTGCACTCTCTACAGAACTTCCATGTCCTTGTGGTAATGTGGTGATCAGAACTGCACATAATATTCCAAATACGGCCTAACCCAGTTCCACTGTTCAGGAGAGTGGATGCACAATCAATGCAGAGAGTGCCAGGAGTTAGAAGAACAAGCCCATTTTCTACATGTGCCAAATTATTCTCAGGCTGAATTTCAGAATGTTTCCTCAGTTGATTGAGTTGAAGAGTTTCTTATCATAGCCTCATTAATGTGCCAAATTTAATACAAATATGTTCTTACACCAGTGATCTGCTCCAATCAGTGGCAAATGTACAAGTTTTCAAAGCTCTCCCGGTCCATCCACTTGAAATGAGACCATGGGGAATGAAGATCTTAACTTGCTGCAAGGACAACATTGTTGCAATGCTTCCCATTTTGGCAATGTTTTTAGCACTCATATTTTAGATTATTTCTCTTTTTTCCTTCATCTTCTTTGCAAAAAATTGTTTTTCTAAGCATTGTCCAAAATTATGAGAATGGCAGGCAAGGAATGGAGATCATTGGGCATCAAATGAAAAGAAAATACATGCTGATGTTGGAAATCTGAAATAAAAACAGAGAATGCAGTCTAAGAAACACTTGTGGAGAGAAGCAATGTTAAAGGACATAATTTTCTTGGCACGTTGGAGTGGGGCTGGGCCCATTTATCATCCCGACTCCATGGCATATTGCCAATGTGGTAATCCAAAGTTTTGGCCAACCAATGGATGGCCAGGCGAGCCATTTATTGGTGTAATTGACCAATTGATCATGGCGGCATAGTGGCACAGTGATTAGCACTGCCTCCTCACAGCACCAGGGACCCAAGTTCAATTCCCGGTTTGGATCACTATCAATGCAGAGTTTACACATTCTCCCCATATGTATTTGGCTGTCCTCCGGGTGCTCCCGGTTTCCTTCGACAGTTCAAAAGATCTGCTGATTAGGTGCCTTAGCCATGCTAAATTCTTCCCCTGCATACCTGAACAGGCACTGGAGTATAGCGACTAGGGGATTTTCACAGTAATTTCACTGCAGTGTTAATGTAAGCCTATTTGTGACACAAATAAATAAGCTTTAAACTTTAAACTAATTAAGCGTCATTTCTCATCTCTACAGGCATTTTATCCATGTCAGGAGTACTTGCCACCACTTGGAATGACTACCAGTAAACCATAACAGTTTCCAGTCAGCTCCTGGGGAGAGATTGGTGCTTCATGACTATGGAGTAACTGTGAGGATGGAGCAATGAGGCTTTAAGGTGATATAGAGAAGTTGAGTGAGTGGGAAAACACATGGCAGAAGTAGCGCCGCACTGCTAAATGTGAAGTTATCCACTTTGGTGTGAAAAAACTGAAAGGAAGAGCATTTAAATAATGATATATTGGAAAGTATGGATGTACAAAGGGATCTGGGTGTCCTTGTACACCAGTCAGTGAAAGCAGAGAGGCAAGTGAAGCAAACAATTAGGTTGGCAAATTGTGCATTGCTTTCACTAGAAGTGGACTTGGGTTCAGAAGTAGGGATGATTTACTGCAATTATACAGGACCTTTTAAGACTACATCTTGATTATTGTGTGTAGTTTTTGGTCTCTCTAGCTAAGAAAGAATATACTTGCCGTAGAGAGAGAGAGAACAGCAGACTTCTATTGGGCTGATACTGGGGTTGGCCAGACTGTCCTTTGAGGAGAGATTGGTTTGACTGGGTCTGTATTCACTGGAGTTTAGAGGAATGAGGATATCTGATTGAAAAGGATAAAATTCTAACAGGATTGGACAGACTAGATTCAGGGAGGATGTTTTCCCTTGCTGGGGAATTTAGTCACAGTCTCAGTATATGGGGTAAACTATTTAGTACTGAGATGAGGAAATATTTCTTTATTCAAAAGATAGTGGACCCGTGGAATTCTCCACCGTCTGTGGAGACCAAGTCATTGAATGTATTCAAGAAAGAGATAGATTTTTAGAAATATTTTAATGGCGTTAAGCAATATGGGGAAAAAATAGGAATATGGCATTGATGTAGAGGATCAGTCATGATTGTACTGTTGGCAGTGCAGGCTTGGAGGGCCGAATGGCCCACTCCTGCTCTTAGTTTCTATGGTTTCCATAAGCTGTCCCCATCCCAATGGCAATAGCCTCCCAGAAGACAATGGCAGCATTGGTATGCCATGAGCCCCTGGTCAAATCCAGGACTTAGGCTGTCTGGTCTCGGCTTCTATCTCAAAACCTATCTGCACTCTAAGGATCCTTCACTATTGAAGTGCCTTCTCTCTAGTGTTGTATCTAGCACTGTGGAACTGCCAGCTCTCTGACTGGATTGGCAGCTCGAAAGGGCGGACTCCCATCCTTAATTGAACCATGGCCCCAGTGGGACCCTTTTAGCTGGCAGAAAAATGCTGCTTCGAGGCTCCACCAACTGCAGTGGGGAGGTGAGGGGAGGGAGTGGGGAGAGATTGGGGGGGGGGATTTGTTCCAATTTTGTTTCCAGATAATCCGAGAAAGTCAGCCCAATATTCCAATTTGACAACTTCTCTTCAAAATATTATTATTATGGTACTGTTAAAACATAGAAAATGTAGGGGTGGGACATTTGGTCTCACAAGCCTGCTCAGCCATTCAATATGATCCTCTATCTCAACACCACACTCTGCACTCTTCCAACATTCATTGAACCCTTAGAGTCTAGAAATCTATTTCCTTCTTAAATATATTTTATGATTTGGCTTCCATAGCTTTCTGTGAGAGAATCCCACAGCTTCACAACACCCCAAGTGAAGAAATTTCACCTCATATCAGTCCTAAATGGTCTACCTTATGTATTGAGACTGTGACCTCTTGTTCAAGACCTCCCACCTTCCTCCCAGCCAGAGTAATAACATTCTAACATCCAGTCTGGACAGCCCTATTAGAGTTCTACATTTTTCAATTAGATTTCCTCTCATTCTTCCGAACTGCTAGAATACAGGCCCAGGCAACCTAATCTCTCCTCATATTATAATCCTGCCATTCCAGGAAACTGTCTGGTGCACTTATGCACTGAGCTTATGAAGGCTCACCTCTTATGCATATCTTTTCTTATGTAAGAAGACCAATATTAGGTGAGAAATGCACAATGTTCCAGGTGTGATTTCACCAAGGCACTGTGCAGCTGCAGTAAGAAACCCTTTCTCCTGTACTCAAGTCCTCTTTCAATGAAGGCCACGTTCCATTTGCCTTCCGAACTGCCTGGTCTACCTATATGCTTGCTTTCAGTGACTGGTGTACAAAGACACCAATATCCCTTTGAATGTCAACATTTCCCAATCTATCACATCTGTGATTCTTTATCACCTTCCAAAGTGGATAACTTCACATTTATCCACGTTATACTATATCTATTATGTATTAGTCCATTCCCCTCAACTTGTCTAAATCCACTTGAAGCCTTTTTACATTGAACTCACCAGTCACATTCTCACCAAATTTTGCGTCACCAGCAATCTTGATAATATTGTATTTGATCCTCTCATCCAAATCATTGATTTAGAAATAGCCGGGGCCTGGGCTTATAGTACCCCATTAGTCGCTGCCTGCCACTCTGAAAAAGATCCATTTAGTACTCTCCATATTAACCAATTGTCAATCCATGCCATTATTCCAATCTTATGCACTTTAATTTTACACACTAACCTCTTATTGACAGACTTTATCAAAAGCTTTTTGAAAAGATAGATTGGGATGGGGATAGGGTGGGGTTATGGGGTGTTGATGACAATTTACAACTTTTGCCCTGGATTTCTTCAAAACTGTCTCTACTCTGTCCTGTAATTTCACAAAAATGACAAACGTTCGCATTCAAAAGTTATCCAAAATTCTACAGACCATAGCCTGACTAGCACCAAGTCTAATTCACCCACTAATCCAGTTCTTGCTAAAACTACACTGACTCCTAGTCCATCAATACTTCAATTTTTCAAATCTCTTACTCGTCTCCAGATCATTCCATAACTTTACTCCTCCCTAGCATTGTAATGTCTTCCAGCCCCTACACTTCACTGACCCCTGCAATCTCCTCCAGGCCTTATGCTCCTCCCTACCTCTGTACCTTCTCCAGCCTTTACAACCTTCCAAACACTGTAACCTCCTCCAGCTCCTAAACCCCCTCCTAGCTCTGAAATTTACTCCAGCCTATAGCCCTCCCTACCTCTATAATCTTCTTCAGCAATTACAACTCTACCTAGCTCAGTAATCTGCTCCAGTCCCTACACCACTCCCTATCTCTGTATAAAAAACAAATTACTGCAGATATGGAATCTGAAACCAAAAGAGAAAATGCTGGAAAATCCCAGCAGATCTGGCAGCGTCTGTAAGGAGAGAATGGAATTGACTTTTCAAGTCCAGATGACTATTTGTCAAAGCTAAAAGACACAGAAAGTGGGAGATATTTATACTGCAGTTTGACAGAATGAAAAATGATTCATAGCCATAGAAACCAGGGGGAAAAAGACTGCTAATAATCACATGATCACAGACAGAATAAAGGGTGTGAATGGCCAAATGACAAATAAGTTAAAATGAGAGGATACACTGTGGCAGATGAAGATGTTGGTGGGGGGGGTGGGGGGGGGGGGGGGGGGGGGGGGGGGGGGTGGGTGGTGGGGAATGGATGGGATAGAGGTAAAAACTTTGAAAAAGAGAAGCAAAGGGAGAAAAGGTAAGGAACGGGAATAAAGTAGGGGGAAAGAGTGAGGAGAGAGAAAGAAAAACAGTAAAGAAATAAAAGGTAGAAACAGTAAAGTATTTTAATAAAATAGAATGAAAACAAAGGGGTTGAGATGAGATACAGCATATCATCTGAAGTTGTTGAATTTGATGTTGAAGCCGGAAGACTGTAAGGTACCAAGCTGGAAGATGAGATGCTATTCCTTCAGTTTGCATTGAGCTCCATTGGAACATTGCAGCAAGCCAAGGACAGACATGTAGGTATGGGAGCATGATCATGTATTAAAATGGTGAGCAACCAGAAAAGGTGCTCAGCAAAGTGATCAGCCAGTCAAAGTTTGGTCTGTCTGATATAAAGGAGACTACATTGGGAGCAGCAAATGCAATGCACCAAATTGAAAGAGTGCAACAGGTTCCCTATCTCTGTAACCTATTCTAACTTCCGTACCCCCCCATAACACTTTAACTTCTCCAGCCCCTACAATCCTCCCCAATACTGTAAACTCCTCCAGCCCCTATACCCATCCTTGACACTGTTACCTTCTCGAGCTCCTACACTCTTTCCTAATACTGAAACCTCCTCCAGTCCCTACACTCCTCTCTAACATTGTAATCTTCTCCTGTCCCCATAATCCTCCCTAATACTGTAACATTCTCCAGCCCCCACAACCTTTAGTAACACGGTAACTTTCTCCAGTCCTTATAGCACAGAATGCAGTCATTCAGTTCACCATGCCCTGCTCTTTGAAGGAGCTATTCCAGTTTTGCTCCTGTCATTCCATCCTACCTAATCATTGTGTACGTCTTGTCTGCTGAGAAGCCATGCAGAGAAGAAGCAGACAGTTAGACATCTATAGTTAATAATAGTTTTTGCAGTGCATCGCTTTTAGATAACCATGCCACAACAATAAATAAAAGAAAGAGCCAGACAGAGTGTTTGTATTCCATGGGATTTCATCTAGTGATAACTTAACACCTCATAAGTTCAAATCAGTTATACGTTTCATTCATTTGACACTCCTATATTTCCTTTTTAACTGCTATTAAACATTATCCAGGCCTTTCTGCATGTGCAAGCACTGAGGAAACTTGCGTGAATCAAGCAAAGTAATTCTTATTGCTATTTGAATGGTGACAGAGCTACAATAATTAATGCCTCATGTTTTTCATAAAGGGTAATAATGGAACAGCACAAAAGTCCCAGTAAAATAGGATGTAAATCAGTTGTTCCATAACTTCCGCTTTCTACTGAGCCATTTGGGAGTCCCTGTGCAATGGTTCATGCCCTCGGAAAGACTGAGCCAAATAAAACAGATTCAGAGACTATCTTTAAGGATGGCGTCTCGTGGCACAGGTCTGGGGGAGATTCACTTACTGAATCTATGACCTGTCGTCTCAGTAAAAACTTTATTTGTGCCTTGGGGAATTGGCAAGTTCCCATGTGGCAGACTGCATTGTGGTAAATCATTCATCCATGACAGCACAGATTGAGGTTTGGGGTCCTCCATGATTCTGTCCAGATGATGCAGTTTGTTTTTCACTGACATAAGTGCGTCAGTATAACAACGTTGGTCTGAAAATAATTTCCATCTATGAGCAGGCAATGTGAGGCCCGAATCCCTGTGTGTAACAGCAGACCCCAAGACAATTGCTATAACTCCAATCAACAGATTCCAAACCAAAGCCACCTTCCTCCTTATCCTCCTCTTCACTCTCCACCTCACCCTCCTCATCACCCTCCATGCACTAGTTCAGAGCTGGCAATTTCTGTTCCAGAAATTCAGCTGATGATGGATAGAAATAGAGCCAATTTTACACACAGTTATAAATACCTATTTTGAATTGCACATTATCACTAAACACCTCTTCATGCAACGACATGACAGTTTCAGTCTGTGTCTATTTATAGGAAGAAGTCTCACAACACCAGGTCAAGGTCCAAGAGATTTATCTGGTAGCAAAAGCCACAAGCTTTCAGAGTTCTTGCTGCTCCTTCATCAGGTGAGTGGGAGTTCTGTTCACAAACAAGGCATATAAAGGCACAAACTCAATTTACAAAATAATGGTTGGAATGCAAGTGCTCTGATATCTAGTAGCTTTTGCTACAAATAAACCTGTTGGACTTTAACATGGTGTTGTAAGACTTCTTACTGTGTTTACCCCCAGTCCAACGCCAGCATCTCCACATCATGTCTATCTATAGGCACACTGGTTAACACTTCTGCCTCATAGTGCCAGGGTCTCAGGCTTGATTCCTGGCTTGGATTACTGTCTGTGCGAAGTACTCATGCTCTCCCCGTGTCTGCATATTTTCTCTGGGTGTTCTGGTTTCCTGCCATAGTCCAAAATATGTGCTGGTTAGGTGTACTGGCCGTGCTAAATTCTCCTGAACAGGCAACTAAGGGATTTTCATAGTAATTTCATTGCAGTGTTAATGTAAGCCTGCTTGTGGCACTAATAAATAAATTTTAAAAAACTTTAAAACATGTGAATCCTTAATTAACGTCCACAACTGCATACAGTTTAACAAAGTTAATATACAGAGTGTACATGTTCAAGTAAAGTTTCAAAATGCATTGAATTAATCCCCACCCCATATTCATATCATCTCGAGGACTCCTAATAATTTAGTCGTTCATGCATTTCTCTTTGTGAAACAATCCGATAGTTGATGATTTGCATCTGTCTATTTAAGTTGAATGATTTCTTCTCTCTCCATCATTTGTTTCAAGCCAGTCACGTCAATCTTTTCTTAGAGTGTACATTATCCCACAATGAATAATTATCTACATGGCATTCAATGTGATTATATCTTTAGTACACTGATCATAGAGATTCTTACTGCAAATATTTAACAAATGAAGTCCCATATTCACTGCTCCTACAAAAACCAGTGTTCCACAGAATGTTTCCAACACCCTCAACATCATCAAGGATGGAAAAGTATCGATTATTCCAGTTTCCTGATTGCTGTTTACTGACCTCCGCTGTAAGTGTGCGATGTGAATCCTAGGGATGACTAGAATAGATGAAGGTGATGCCCTTTCCCTATGCCCAGCATGGTCACAACTTGCCAACATTCAACGGCACGGCTGTTGATTAATGATGATTAATGGTGAGATTAGGATCTATGGAGCTGTACCCCAGTGAGGATTCAATACCTTCAGTAAAGAATGGGATAAAGTGGGCAGAGTAAATTAATGAGGGAGAAAGAATGGCAAGACTTGTCATGCCTTACACCCGTCAACATGATTCTATCAGTATCCCTTCAATTAAGTTCAATGACGCAGAGTTACTAGGGTTGACTCTATCATTCTGAAAGCTGAATTAGTCATTGGATGAGCTCAGTGTTAATTAAATAGCTCACATGCTTTTTTGTGAAGCCATTAGAAAGTGTGAGCAGTGATACAGGTTGCTTGTGTGGGCTGGGTTTTTAACGCAATAAAAACTCATTATCAACTACTATGAACCAATGAGTCATTTCCACAGGACCAAGGATAAACAATTGGACGATATTTACAGTCTGTTAATTGTTTGAATAGAATGAAGTTTCGGTAACTGACGGATACTATAATTGTCGGATGGACATAAAATCAAAGTAGAAAGACTAAAGTAGCTAATCTCCATAAAAGGAATGTAGTTGAAATCCCACATACTACATTTGAACACTTGAGTTGCCTTGTATTCCTGAACTCCTCCAGGTTTATACAGTACAGCTGGTTAAATTTTAACAGTAAGTCATCACTTCATTAGATAAGGATGGTCCAGTACGTGTGGACTCCTAACAAACCATTATGTTCGAGTGATGGGATGGATCATGTGGGTAATCTGTGAAAGAAAAAGAGATATTGACTTGTAAATGTGACCAGGAGGCCACAGGCAGTTACAGACTGTTGGCCTTTTGGCTAAGATCAAGCATGGAATCAAGCCTGAGATAAAGGGTAATGCCTGTTCTTTAAGCTTGGATCTAGTGTGTTTCCTTTGTGGGACCATGGATTGGATTCAGTTTGAATTTGAATTGATATTTGGATTAAGAGTTTGTCTAGTCCACTCTGAGCATTGGCTTTGTAACTCTGAGAAAGGAATCAGATTTTTCTAAGAAGTTACAGGTGGCACAGTGGCACAGTGCACCCAGATCATGAGCCTGGTCTCTTGACATACCAGTCCAGTCATACCACCAATATACCATCACCCACCCTTGCCATGCTTCGTACCAAGACTGAAAAATGGACAAAGCATACCAATTCCTACCCCAACACATCCTATTCAAACTAGGCCGTAAACATGGAACTAGTGAAGCTTCAAACAAAGGGCACACAGTAAAAGATTGCAACCAGTTACTCCACCCTCAGGTCACTAAATTCGCTGTGTCGGTTCTTAGTAACTGTAAACAGCATTACATATCCTGCTAGGAAATGACTGTTCACATTCAGACTTTGAACAGAAAATGGGGAGAAGAGTTTTCTGATGTTAAACATTAACGACGTTGTATCGTCTGCCCCTGCAATTTGTTGCCACAAAGAGACTAACACGAAACCATAAGCGATGACAATACCATTTCCTTTAGCAGGAAGTATTTCTAAGGGTGCAGTTTGAATATTAAACTGTGAAGAGTACAGCTGAGGTCCCACTCCTCACCTACATTACAACCATACCCAAAATTTAAGAGTCCCCCATTGTCTATGAAGTACTTTTTGAAATCATGAAAACATGTAAGGCACTATTTAAGTGAAAATCTTCTCTCCCTCTTTTCCAGTTCGCCTGTACTTCAATTTCTACCCTTTGCTCCTCCTTGTGTAAGCTTGCCTTTCTGCATAAGAGCTGTATAAATGCAAGCCTTTGATGATGACACTAAAATTGAAGTTTGACACTACCTTCCAGTTCCTAAGAAGATTTCATCCTGTGGTGCCTTGAAGAAGGAAAAATAGAATAATTTAACAACGCGTTAGGTTGAAATATTAGTCCATCAACATGAGATGGTACTGGATGATATATCCATACAACCACACTTGAAATCCACTCAAGTGTGAGGATATGGAAGTCTCCTTCTCTTTCCTCCTCATTGGTGATCTACATTAAATATATTTGTCATCAGTTCCGACCCTGCTGTAAGAAGTTCTGCCAGGGGAAGCAATGGTCTTGCCCAACTGCCCAGTTGCAGACAAGTGTGGGATGTTTTCCTTGACAGTGTGGGGAGATGGAGGTCAATTTTAATATTCAAAGCTACTTCCTTTAAATAAGATTGTGCATACTTTACAGCTGCCAATGACCCACAGTGCCACAGGATGCCCAGTTTTGAGCCACTGGGCCTGTTTTGAATCTATCCCCATTTAGCACAGTGGGAGTGTCATGCAATACAATGGACTTTCACCTAAATGAGGAGACAGGATGTTACGTGCACAGGGGTAGGAGTCTTAGCTGTGTTGTAGAGCAGAAGGATCTCGGGGTCCAGGTCCATAGGACTCTTAAATCGGCTTCGCATGTAGAGGCTATTGAGAGAGTGCAGAGGAGATTTACAAGGATGCTGCCTGGATTGGGAGGCAGGCCTTATGAAGATAGGTTGAGGGAGCTGGGACTCTTCTCACTGGAGAGACATAGGTTGAGAGGCGACCGGATAGAGGTTTATAAAATGTTGAGAGGAATAGATAGGGTGGACTCTCAGAGACTATTTCCCCGAGCTGAAATGGTCACTACGAGAGGACACAGATTTAAGGTGCAGGGAAGCAAATACAAAGGAGATGTCAGGGGTAAGTTTTCACTCAGAGGGTGGTGAGTGAATGGAATCGGCTGCCGTCGGAGGTTGTTGAGGCAAACTCGCTGGGGTCTTTTAAAAGACTTCTGGATGACTATATGGAAACGAATGGGATAGGGGGTTATAGATAGATCTGTGGAATGGTAGATGTGATCAGTGCAACTTGTGGGCCGAAGGGCCTTTTTGCGCTGTATTGTTCTATGTTCTATGTTCAATGACTGTACGGTAGTTACTCCTATCAGCACTTCCATGGACAGGTAAATTGATGATGGTGAGGAACAGGTTAAACAAGGTTTTCACACTTATTGAAGAATATATAGGGAAAAGACAGGAGAATGGCACCAGGTATACTGTCCATTCAGAGAGTTGGCGCAGAATCGATGTGTCAATGGCCTCATTCTGTGCTGTAGCAACTCTGTGCCTCTGTGTCTCTATGAATGTTGGTTCTGTCATCACCTTCCACAAGCACAGTCTGGAAGACATGTCTTTCAGGACTCAGCCAGATTGGCCAGTAGTGGTACCTACACTGATTCAAAGAGGGCTTACAGATCACACAGAACTATTTTGCAGAAGAACAAGGGAGTTTTTCTAATGTCCTGCCCATTGCATATTCCTCAACCAAAAATACTAAAAGCCAGAATACCTAGTCATTTATCTCATTGCTGTTGTGGGATCTTGCTGTGCTCAGTTGGTTGTCACACATCTTATGCTGCAACACATTTACATTAAAAAGTGACTGAGCAGGCCGACAAGTACTTTGGGGGCACCTTGAGATTGTAGAAGTGTAAATCTATCATTATCTATACATTAGCCATCACAGAGATATGGTTGAAGGAAGGACACGATTGACAACTCAATATTTCAGGATGTAGAATCTTCACCAAGACAAGGTGATAGAAGAGTAGGAGGCTTTGCATTATTAGTTAAGGAGTCAGTCACTGCTGTAAGGAGAGATTAGAAGCCATCCAATGGAGCTTTGTGGATAGAATTTAGGAATAAAAAAGGGGCAGCCACATTGTTAGGTGTCTATTATAGATTCTGAGATAGTAAGCGAGATATTGAAGAGCAAATATATGCTGTTTGTGAAAACAATAATAATAAATTTATTATATTAGGTGATTTCAACTTTCCCAACATTAACTGGGATATACATGGTGTTAAGGGCTTGGATGGAATAGATTTCCTGAAATGTGTATAGGAGAACTTTTTATATCAATAAGTGGAGAATCCAACAAAGGAAGGAGCAGTGTTGGATCTATTTCTGAGGAATGAAGCCAGGCAGCTGATTGAGGTGATAGTGAGGGACCATTTTAGTGATAGCGATCACAGCATGATACCATTTAAGCTTGTTATGGAGAAGGAAATGGACAAGCTGCCAAAAGATGTTCTGGATTGGGGGAGAACAGACTTCAGTAAAATAAGGTAGGATCTGGCCAACGTAGATTTGGAACAGCAACTAATCGGGAAATCGACAGAAGAGCAATGGGGAACATTCAACAAGGAAATGGGGAGGATGCAACATTTACATGTGTCCCCTAAGGTGATAGATGGGAATAACAAGCCCAGAGAACCATGAATGACCAAAGATATTCAGAATACAATGACAAGGAAAAAAAAGAAAGTACAAGGGGAACAAATGAGTGGAGCCATTAGTGAGGTATAAAAAGCATAGGGTGGAAGAGTTGTTCCCTTCAGCTCAAAGGTCAGTCATGAAGAGACAGAGGTTCAAGGTGAGGGGCAGGAGGCTTAGGGGGAATACTTTTTAACCCAGAAGGTGGTGATGGTCTGGAATGCGCTGCCTGGGATGTGAGGCAGGTTGCTTCACATCCTTTAAAAAGCATCTGGCACATCACCAGATACTCCGGGCTCTGGGCTAAGTGCTGGCAGATGGGGTTAGGTGGGAATTCAGTTGTTTCTAATGTGTGAATGTGGACTCAATGAGCCAAAGGGTCTGCTCTCTGTTATATGATTTTATGATTTTATGATTATGGATTTAAGGAAGTGGCCTTAGCAAGGGAAAATTTTTCCTGAAAGGATCTAATTCATTCCATTTTAAGAGAGTGCTGCAGGGGATGGAGTTGCAATGAACAATCACTTTTAGTTTTATTTATAATTTTGGAATTGGTATACAATAATATTCATCCATTCATATGATACATCTAATTGGCATATACTTCCTAGATGATTTCATGCTAGGATTGTGTACTTTCATCAGTGTAGTCTAAGTTTGATTTTGATCAAAAAAATGAAGATTTTATTAGAATGAGGTTTCATTAGAATAGTTTAAAAGTAAGGATCTCCCATTTATTCAGGGATGAGAAAGGTTTTTTTCTGTCAGAGAATTATGAATCTTTTGAACTGCCTTCCTCAGTAAGCAGTGGAGGCAGATTCAGTGAACAGTTTTAAGGCAGGGATCAGTAGATTCTTGACTAAGAAGGGAGTCAAAGGTTAATGTGGGATGAACAGAATGTGGAATTGAGGCCATAATCCAATATCTTATTGAATGGCAAAGCAGCCTCAAGGGGATGAATGGACTATTAAAATCATAGAATCATACAGTGCAGAAAAAGGCCCTTCAACCCATCAAATCTGCACCAACCACAATCCTACCCAGGACCTACCCCCATATATTTTACCCGCTAATCCTCTAACCTACGCATCTCAGGACACTAATGGGCAATTTTAGCATGGCCAATCAACCTAACCCGCATATCTTTGGACTGTGTGAGGAAACCGAAGCACCCGGAGGAAACCCACGCAGACACGAGGAGAATGTACAAACTCCACACAGACAGTGACCCAAGCCAGGAATTGAACCCAGGTCCCTGGAGCTATGAAGCAGCAGTGCTAACCACTATGCTACCATGCTGCCTGACTACTCCTCCACATAATTTGTGTATTTGCATGTTTGTCCAGGAATCATATCGATCAGATAAGTTCTGCATCAACTAACTTCCTCTAAAAGTTTTTGCCTTTGATAATATGGGCTGTTCCATAAGTCAATAGAAAGATGGTCCAGCACAGTTCATGGTGGGATAAAAATCCTTGCAACATCATTCCTGACAACACTAGCAGTGCAAAGCATGTGATTGCACACTTGTAGACTGCAATTTTCTGTCCATTGGCTTCAATGTTGCAATGCCACAAACTAGGAACCCACAATATTACAATGTTTGCAAACAGCCAAAGAATTTGGTGAGTGGTATTTCATGGATTTCTATGTTGAATCTCCTTTTAGCTACTATCAACAGAAAAAATCTAGCCTTAGGAACACGAGATTTGCTAATTTTACAATTGTGAGTGGGGAAATCCCTCTCACCAGGGTGTAGTACAGGGGAACAGAATGCAAATTTCTGCTACAGAAGTCCCATAGCGTTGGACTCAAGTTTCTTGGCTAGGAATGAGCACTGGGAAGAATAGGGAGAAGATGGAAGGTAAATCATTATCAAGGAGTCCAATCCACCATCTCCACCCGGGAATAGAGGAAGTGTTACGTTAGAGATCAGCTAATCATTTTAAGAGAATATTAAATGGAGTCTGTAAATGACTCCTCTGACAAACTAAATCCACTCATCCATCTCCATTAATGAAGACTTTGGGCACAGTTCAGATCCAGTCAAATTGACTCAGCAAGAGAGGAAACTGAAGCATATGCCAGGAGCAAAATCAACACATCAAGGAATTATTTTCAAGGGTAAGTGCAGAGGGGCAATTTTAGCGTGTTTTTGATTTTTTTGATGAAATAATTCAATCTCAACATCCGGGAATTTATTTTTAATCAAAAAATGTGCCAGCACTATTAGCAGATGAAATTTTTTAAAAAATCTTGAGCTTTGGGTGCCAGGTTTAATGAGATATTTAATGCCCATCACAACATAAGATTAACCATGTAGTTTGGGATGGGGTGGCACATAGACCAGAACCTACATCCTAGTTATGATTGTAATTCTGCTTTCCTCTATATGTATGATATACTTTGACTGAATAGCGCACAAGGAACAATACTTTTCACTGTATAATAACACATGTAAAAGTTTCACAACACCAGGGGTTGTGAAATTTTTTACACCAGAAAGCTTGTGATTCCAAATAGACCTATTGGATTTTAACCTGGTGTTGTGAGACTTTTACTATGACCACCCCAGTCAACACTGGCATCTCCACATCATAATAACACATGTGACAATAATAAATCAAATCAAGGATCCAGTTGTAACTTTTCTTACTGAAGATTATTAGTGAACTAATCTTTTTTAATTCTAATCAGACAATGTAAACAAAAACTTTATGTCTCCCCAGATAATTTCGTCATGTGCAAACTCCTCAGTCATTGGAACAATGAAAGAGGGGAAGGTGAAGGTATCTGTCCAACATGAAGAATGTGGTGTGGTTGAGGAAGGCATAAAAACCAAAAGAGATACAAAAAAGTCGATGTGAGTACCAGACGCCATGGTCAGGGTAAATCTCAAAACCTTCCAAAGCTGAGATAAAAAGGGCCACATCATAGAGACACTAAGGTAAACTATAATGCTTGCTTACCCTGAGATTGGCCAGATTTGATTGCCATGAATTCATCCACGTTCAAAATAAAATCCACATTCATTGAGCAGGATTTAATCAGTGGTGAAGCCAGCAGCGGAATCATTCCCTCCCATCAGTGACAGAGTTTGAGACGGGGATGTGGGGAAGGGGATTTTTTCTATGTGTATGTGTGTGTGTGTGTGTTTATGTATGTGTGAACAATACGATAGGACACAGGGCAGCATGATGGCACACAGGGTGGTGCAGTGACATAGTGGTTAGCAATGCTGCCCCACAGTTCCAGGGACCCTGTTTCAATTCCGGTCTTGGATCACTGTGTGGAATTTGTATGTTTTCCCTGTGTCTGCATGAGTTTCCTCCAGTGCTCAGGTTTCCTCCCACTGCTCAAAGATGTGCAGATCAGGTGGATGGCCATGCTGAATAAAAATACCCTCTAATGTCAAAAAATTTAGCAGGATTAATACATGGGGTTAGGAGGAAAGAGCCTGGGTGGGATATGACTATGTTATGGACTCAACCTGAAATCAGGCCATTTTCAGATCTGGCAATGTTTAATGAGGCAGGTTTAATAAAAATTCTTAGAGTAAAAGATCCCTAGGAAACAGTGACCATAACGTGGTAGCATTTGGGTTTAATTCTGACAGTGAGAAACTTGGGTTAAAAATAATTGTGCTGCACTTAAGTAAGTGATATTATAAAAATAAATGAAAACAGAGTTGACTGTAGTGGACTGGGAAAAGAGTTTAGGAGAAAAGATGATTGGTCTGCAATGGCGGACATTTATAAAAGCAGTCACGACTCACAAAAAAAATCCCAGCATGGAAAAAAGATTCTAGGAAGGGGATAAATCAAGCCTGGTTATCCAAAAATGTTAGGGTAGTGTTAGACTGAAAGAGAAAACATACCGTGTGGCAAAGGTTCTTAGTAAGATTAAGAATTGGGAAAGTTTTAAAAAATGATAAAAGATGACCAAACAATAATAAAGAGGAAGAGGATAAATTATGAGGTTAAACTAGTAAGTAATATAAAAATGGACAATAAGCGCTTTTTTAAATATATAAAAAGGAAGAAGTCAAAATTAATGGAGACCCTTTAGTAAAACATTTTTTAAAAATCTGCCATAGTAGTTGACCATTCCCAGAAATGACTTCAGCTCATAAAAGTCTTTTAATTATGGGAACTCCTTGAAGGATCTTACTTCTTCTTCCAAAGGATGTAGATCCTTTGAGTCAACCCTCAATCCTAAATATATAACTTATTCTAATTGAAGTGCACATTTCTCCCATTTCAGCCTTACTCCTGCTTCTGAAAACCAGCTCAATGGTCCTTCTAAATTGTACCCGTGTTCTTCAGGTGAAGTGCCAGCAATTAATATATCATCCAGATAAACCACTAGACTGGTGATGCTTTACAAAAGGCTTTTCATCAGATGGTGGAAAATGGCACAGACTGATAGACTGCAAAAGGCAAACTGGTATACTGATTCAACTGTGTTGATTGTCACCTATCTTTACGAATCCTCATCCAATTCCAGCTGCTGATAGGCATGGCTGAGATCTAATTCAGTATACTTTAAAACCCCAGTTAGCTTTGTATAGAGAACTTCAGTTCTGGGTTTGGGCTATCTCTCTATCTGTGCTCCTCTATTCACTGTTAATTTGTAAACCCTGCAAATTCTGACTGTCTATCTGATTTTAAAATGGGACTATTAAACTCAATTTCCACCTTCTGATGAAGGGCTTAAGATACCACGTGAACCTGAAAAGTTGGATATCACCTCCGATCCAAACAGATTTTACCTTTAGCTCCCCGTAAGCATCGTAACTCATCTCTGAGGACATCTGAGTATTTATAGTGTCTTCTGAAAACCTCTATCCCTCAAGTTTAACATTTCCAGCCAGTCTAACCAAATCTATTTTAACCAATAACATCCCACTAAACAAGGGTCTGTGATCCTTGATTACCAAGACTAGCAGTCTTTGCTGTCTGGTTCTAAAATGCCACTGTTGGATGCTGCATCTAAAGTCTGCAGTGTCTCTCCGGTATATGTGGATAACATGGCTTAATGGTTGGAGTCCCTTTTGCAGGTCCCCTGTGACTGTGGCCATTGCTGCATCCACTTCCATTTTTAGTGTTTTGCCATTTACTTGCAAAGCTAACTCTATTGGGGGCACTTTGTTCAATTGGACCTGGTTTAGGGAGAACGACTCAGAGCCCTTGCCAGATTCCTCGTCCAAATTGTTTACAGGAGTAAAGCTAGTAGTCACTGGCTTTTTCTTTGCACTGACTGTGCTGATTGATTTGCTCTGCACTATGACCTTAAGTGACATTTCTTGTTACATTTGAAGTCCACATATTTCCTGAATCAACAAATCTCCAGAGAATGTTCTCCTCAGCATTGAAAACACATTTCAGCCTCACTTATGTTTCTGCTACTAGGCACTGCTGCATCCACTCCTGGGCTGTTTTGCACCACAGCTATTTCCCGCCACAGATGATTTACCTCATTAGGCAAATCTTGCAAATCTGTTACCCTCTGCTCCGCACATTCAGTCACCTGGGCCAGCTCCACAAATTTTTCAAAGCTGATTTTGATCTCTCCCAGTAACATTTTTCTGAAATATTAAACTGTTTATACCACAGGCCATTCTGTCTGTTCAATCTCACTAACACTGGGCCAAATTTGCAGTGTTCTGCAATCCCCTAAATCTTGCCATGAAATGTAAAATGGTCTCTCCTAGCTCATGGATTGCTGTATAAAATTGGTATCTCAACAAAATGATCAAGGGACAGAGATTCAAGTGATTTTTGACAAGCTCCACAATCTGGTCCAATGACAGTCTGGTGATGTTCTCACTAAGCTGTAACTCTATGAGACACAGACTATTGTTTTCCATAGTTATTTCATTTGCAGTGAAGTAATGTCACAGCCTTTTGATATTTTGTGCCCAGTCCTCAATCCCTGGGTTGAATGGCTCGATCTTTTCTATCATAGGCATTGCAAAGTTAATGTACCTTATCTCTTCCTACTCTCAATGCTCCAACTCCTCCCTCTTTGTGAACCTTCACAACTTTGATACTTTGCCTCGTCACCAATGTAATAGATGCAGAGTGACTCAATGCAGCTTCAACCATAGATGCTTTATTGCCAACAGAATAATTACATACTTGTACAACAAGGTAAGACTAGACTACATGTGCAACTTCTCTTCTGGACTCCCAGGCTCCAACTGCTAGTCCTTTCTCAAATCATAGTCAGTGCTCTCCTGCCAATATGCTCAGCTTCCCGCTGGAGCGATACATAGGATCCTCCCAGTTACATGGCCCTCAGACCATTCTCTGCTAAGGGCCACACTACTACAGTATGTTTCCTCCCGGAGTGGCTGGTCTCGCCATCAGTGGAGGGATGGTCATGGTCCTTCCTTGCCAGCTTGGCAACCCGCTCTTCATACATCGTGAAGGGGTTGAGATTGGACGCATCCCCTCCTGTCTTCTCCCTCTTGCACCTGTTGTCTGTTATCTTCTTCTGCAGAAGGAATAAAGATGGATTGTGAGCATTTCTAACATAGGTGATATATACATGCTGCCGATCTCCACCACAATTTATTGGCAAATGTATGCTATATGTAAGATGCATGATTGCTAATCCCCAGTGGAACTTCAGCAACGTCCTCCAGAGTCATGGACTTCAGCAGTTAGAAAGACAAGGGCAAGAGAAGCTTGGCGGCAGCAGCATCTTCAGTTGCCCTCTATGCCATGTAGCTACCTCCTTTCCCCCTCCCCCAAGCGCCACACATAATTATTGCCTTCAATGCGGCTGAGTCAGTGAACCACTGTCACCCCCTTATCTGCAATAAGGTGTAAGGCAGATCTTGCACTTTATAAAGGGCTTTGGTGCCTAGGCAGCACAGCTGGTAGTTTTGCCATGGAGGCCTATTCCCAGTTTCCATTCAGTGAAGTGAATGTGGGACTGGGAGTGTTCGCTTACACTGGCACATGATTTATCCTTCACTTGCACTGCAAGGTGGTCCTTCTGTGCATGGGGTTGGCACTCACTGTACTGGCAATTGCCTTCCATTCAGAGGTGGTCATCCTCTAACCATCCCTCAGGAAAAGGACATTCCTCTTATCCTCTGTTTGATTCAGAAGTGTGTCTAACAAGGCACCACTGATTCTTGGGACCAGTGCTGGTTGAATCCTGCTTGCCTCATCCAGTTCCAAACTCCAAAGTACAACAAATGAATGGGTGTCCCATGATGGTAGTGGGATACATGACTTTCTACTGCACAAATTGTCTGGAAACCTCCCCTGTTTAATTAATGATCCCAGTATCATGCGATTCAATGGGCTTTCCTGCAAGACTCTAAGGCCAAATTTGAATCATTGAATCCCAGCAATGCAGAGGGAGGCCATTTGGCCCATTGAGTCTGCACTGACAATAGTCCCATCCAGGCCTTATCCCCATAAATCCACATATTTGCCCAGCTGGTTCTCCTGAAACTAAGGGGCAATTTACCATGGCCATTCCATTTAACCTGCACAGCTTTGGACTGTGGGAGGAAACCGGAACACCCAGAGGAAATCCACGCATAAATAGGGAGGATCCACACCGAAGTCACCCGACAATCACCCGAAGCTGGAATTGAACCTGGCCCATGGCGCTGTGAAGCAGCATGCGCCGCTGTGCCGCACTTGATCTGACTTCCCACCCCCATCTGTAGGACTTAGGTCCTGAGTGGTCCATCCTGTCTCAGAAGTAGACACCACTTTCATTTTGTGTGGGGAATAGTGTTTGAATGATTCACATGGAAATATAAGGGGCCAGTGGGGGAATATTAAACATCTGCAACCAGGTTGTGTGGGCAACTTTTCATTGGAGAGTTCTACGATGAAATCCAGGAGGGTTCTAAAAGAGCCAAGTGGACTGACAGGATGGGACTGTATCTCGGCCTTAGCTCCACACCCTTTATCTGTTCATTCTGCAGTTTGATCAATTTGGTTTTGCAACTCTTCAAAACCTTCAACCGCCCCCAAATGCATCCTCTCATCATTCCTCTTTATTCAAATCTTATTTTTCTTGGACAATTGCCTCACTGGTGGGGATTGGGAACAATCACAACAGGAAATCCCACTGGTGTAAATTGCAGTTTGAGTCTCTTGTGATATTGTGCCCCCATTCCCGTTTGTGAACAGGAGCAGAAAATCCCAGCCAAAAATCCGCACACCTGCCTCGCTGCAGGTTCTCCTCAAGGTTCTTGGGGATGGTGGAAGCATTCCATCTGAAGGATGGGAACAGGAAACCCTTCTCTCTGATCTGGACAGAGATCGCTGAGAAAATGAGCAACCATGAGCTCCACTCAAGATAGTGTAATGCCAGAACAGAACCAGTGCGCAAGTAAGTGGCACAAGATTATTTTTGATATTGGCAGCAGGCTATGTAATTATGCAAGTGCACATCTAAATAAGAAGGATCCCACCCTATCACATTTCTGATCAGACAGGTCAGTTGTCATTCAGAGACCAGTTGCCATGAAATTAATTTTAATTTTAATGACAACTACCCCACCCACCATCCTGCATACCTAGGATGCCCAATAAATGGCATGAATGCTTACCCCTTTTTATGTTTTTGTTCTAGTGATTTTGAAAGTCAATAATGGATCACATTGTTGGTACACAGTCCCAACGCTGCTGCACACCTACTGGGCTGAGGGAGGATTGAGAAATTCCTATCTTGCTATCCAAGAAGAGACCATTCACCCTAAAGCTCATGCTAAATTTTCAACTCAAGTACTCCCACTTCTCTACACTTCCCTATAGAATCATAGAACCCTTTAGTGCAGAAGGAGGCCGATCAGCCCATTGAGTCTGCATCAACCACAATCCCACCCAAACCCTATTTCTGTGACCCTATATATTTACCCTGCTAACCCCCTGACTCTACGGTCAATTTAGCATGGCCAATCAATGTAACTTGCACATCTTTGGACTGGGAGGAAACTGGGTTACCTGGAGGAAACTCTTGCAGACACAGGAGGAATGTGCAAACTCCACTCAGACAGTCACCCGAGACTGGAATTGTACCTGGATCCCTGGCACTGTGAGGCATCAGTGCTAACCACTGTGCCACCGTGCCGCCCAATATATCTTTTCCTACCTGTTCTTTACAAAAATCTATTGCTATTTCATTAGTCACTCCAAATTTTTAATTTTGACAGGTGTTTGAAACTACTTTGTGTAATTTTTTTCAAAATTAAAATTCTGTCTGCTGCTCCCTTACTACTGAGTCTGCAAATTAGTGGAAGCAGTAGTCAACAGCAGGAAATGTCTAGTAATAAATCAGCAGTCCATTTCATATCACTCCCCATTTTTATTTCCATTAGAGTAGAATCAAAATGACCACAGTCTTTCATGAACCTCTTGACATCCAAACATGTGTAGGTTAGATTGACTGGCCATGTTAAAAATTGCCCTTAGTGACGGTAGATTAGTAGAGTAAAAACATGGCATTATGGGAATAGAACCTGGGTGGGATTGCTGTCTGAGCAGACTCAATGAGTTGAATGGCCTCCTTCTGCACTGTAGGGCTTCTATGATTCTATGACACCTTTATTATCTTGAAAACTTAATGATGTTAGATCTCCTCAACATTTTCTGTTTAAGTGAAGATACCTACTATTGTTTCTGCTCTTGTCTCTTCCTTTTAGAAGACTTCTTTGTTACAGAGGGTGCTTTGGGCCAGATTTGACAAAGCACTATAGTAATCAGTTCCAACTGTCCACTATTTTCTGTGTGTTTTGAACAGAATATAATTTTCATTTCTTATGTTACAACAGTGACTATACTGTAAAGTAATACATTTACTGTGACATATTGGCTGGAAACTTTTGGCTATTCATGCCAGTGAGAATGGAGGATTTGACGCTCAGCCAAATTTTCATTCAGTGCAATGGGACCGTAGAACCCCAGCTGTGAGCTAGGTCAAAGAATCCGGCCTGTTGTGTGTTTCAGTGAAAGGCGCTATAGTGATGCAGGTCTTTATCTCTGGACTGTGGAATAAGTTTAATGTTCAGTCATTTGCTCATTGCTTATGTCCTCTGGCACTCTGACCTCTTTGGAGACTGAGCAATGAGAAGGCTTGCAAAATCTTGCTTATTTACAAAAACAAGGTCACCACTGTCACCCCATGGATGTTCCATCTGTACTTCAAAGTGCATGAGAGAGGGAGGGAATGATGAGACAGTTCCTATCACTTGCTCTTTGCATAACAGACAGTGCATAAGGACACTTGTGTTGACTGACAGGCACAGTAAGGTAAAAACATTCTAGAATTCAGACAACTTTATTGTGAACATTGTTTTAACAGCTTGTTATCTGAGAGATTGAATCACTGTTTTGCATCAGTTGTTGGCATTGCTTTCAAATTAATTGTAATAAGACAGTGCAATCACAATAATGACTACTTGATGCCAGTTGTGACTTAGCAGTAGCATGCTGGTTTCTGAGTCTGAAGGTTCTTGTTTCAAATCTCCTACTGGGGACTTGAGCACTAAATCAAGGGCAAAAACCCAATGCACTACTGAGGGAGTGCTGTGCTGTCTTTCAGAAGTAGATGTTAAATTGAGGCCACCTCTGGCCTCTCGGGTAGGTGAAAACAACCCCATGGCACTATTTTGAAGAGCACAGGAGTTCTTCACAAGTAGCTTTGTCAATATTTATCCCCTAAAAATTACTCAAAAAACGTATTATCTGCTCATTTTTCCTTTGCTGTTTGTGAGAGTTTGCTGTGAATATTTTGGTTTCTCAGGGTTGCTGTGTTAGAACAGTGAATATACTTCAGAAGTATTTCATTAGGTGTGATGTGCTTTGAGGGCAGGAGAGGTGCTACATTAATACAAATCTTTCTTTCTTTAACAAATTATCATTGGTATATTTTACTGCCTTGCCCTCCCTGATTCCGGATTGCAGAACAGAAATCTCTGTTGACCTCAGACGGGATTTTACAATCTTACCTGAGCAAGAACATTAAATCCTGTCCATAGAGTCTACAGTAATACAGCACAGAAACAGGCCTGACCCTGCTGACTATGGGGTGCCCTCACAGCTTGCCCTAATTTGACAAATATTTCTTTGCAAGTATTTTGTACACAGCAAGATTAAATAAATGGTAGTTAATTGAGTGACCAGCTGATCTGTCTTTGGTGATCACAGAATGTTTTAAGAGAGGAATATTGGCCAGAAGATTGGGAAAACCTCAGTTCTTCAACGAATAGTGCTAAAACATAATAATAAGATTTTAGCTTAATGTTTCATTTTAAAAAATCCGCCAAGAGTGCAACATATCTTCAGTACTGTTGCAAAATGTCAACCTGAATTGCATGTCCAAATCATGGACCTGGAGCCACAATTTTCAGAGTTAGAAGGAAGAGTGCTAGCAATTGAAGCAAGTTAACACTCACTCTTGACTTGCAGTAGATCACCATATCATAGATACAGGGGGAGACAATTCAGCCTCTCTTTGTTGTGTCAGTCATTTAGTCCATGGCCCACCTGTACTTTAACACTATTTACCCAATTCCCTTACTGCCCTCGCTTATCCAGCCTCAGTTGTGAAATCCATAATTAGCCATACCGAGGCTCTTTGGGAAAGAGATTACAGGTTACTTTTTTTCTATTTCTTGTGGGAAACAGAAATATTCAAACTTAAACCATAAGAAAAACTACTCTTGTTTTGGGATTATCATAGCTTCTGAAACATTTGCACATTCTCCCTGTGCCTTCATGGGTTTCCTTCAGGCGCTTCGGATTCCTCTCACAGCTCAGAGATGTGCCGGTTAGGTGGATGGCCATGCTAAATTGTCCTTTAGTGTTCCAAGATGTGTGGGTTAGGTGGATTAACCATGGTAAATGTGTGGGTTTATAGAGATAGAGCAGGGGATAGGATCCAGGTAAAATACTTTGTCAGAGAGTCGGTGCAGACATGATTGGCTGCTTGGCCTCTCCTGAACAGTTGGGATTCTATGATTTACAAAGGCTTTTGTGAAGGCAATCAGCTTTGATAAGCTATAGAGGCTGCTTTAAAATCACGTTTATAATTGTTTTTCAGTTAATGCAAGGTTCCATGAGATCTGACTAAGATGTGGCTAAGTTTGAGAGGATGTAATAGAAAAAGAAACCTCAAAACTGCTTTGTGACTTGTTTAATGAACCAAGCTGTAGTTCAAAAATTCCAAAAGTTTTCAACTGTTATTAAATGACTATTTACTAATCAACTGTTTAAAAATGGATTTGTAGCTAATTGAATTTTAAAGCATGTAATAAGTTGAGTGAAAGGTGTTGGGGAGAAATGCCAAAGGCCAGTTTGCTTTAACCTTTATTTCAAGTCATCCAGATTTTCCCAATAAATCAATTGAAATGCAATACAAAAAAAAACATGATTTGCAGAAGGTAAAGTCTTAGTGTGTACGAGTAATGAAAATTATTTTTTCCAGACGACTAACAAATGTAGAACCAGTATGAACCAATAAGAACAATGTATCCCAATTTTTTTGAAATGAATCATACAACATATTCAATTGCTTACATAATATTCCAAAGTCCTTAGTTTATTTATGTAAAAATAATGCATTTATCTGAATATTTCACAAACGGTCTTTTTTTTGTTTTTATTCCAATTCAATCCAATCAAGTCCAATTCAGTCTCAACAAATTGAAACATTCCTGATTCATGCTAAGACAGGACTCTCACCTCCTGTCCTGGGCCCAAGCTGATTGGTATAGGCATAGCTCCTCCTGCAAGCTTGATTGCATTTGCATCTTAGCAAAAGACCGAGCTGCCGCTTTTAAAAATTGCTTCAAATGAAGCTGAAATGTAACCTAATGACTTCAACCAAGCATAGCATGTCAATACTAAACTTGATTTTAGCCAAAAGACCAAAATGCTATTTATGCAAATGTTTGGTCGTGAAGTCCATTCCCATTGCTTTGCACGTTCATCTTGATTTGACCAACACTCTATCACTTTAACAAGGAGGTTATTTCCCAAACTTCAGGGCTGGTGCATAACTAACACTCACTCTATTTGTCTCTTGCAGATAAAGAGCTTCAGGTTTTCTTGCTTCACATTCATTTATTCAGCAATAGGAAGAAATGGGAGTGACTGTCATTCAGATATTCTCTCTATCTCTGACCTTTCTGGGAGTCGTCCTTACCATTGTTTCCACGACACTCAATGAGTGGAGAACCTCCAGCTCATCTACTACACTAATTACAGCAAGCTGGATCTATGATGGTCTCTGGAGTACATGCTCTGCCAACGCGATGGGAATAGTACAATGTCTCAGTTACAGTTCTTTGCTCTCCTTAAATTGTAAGTGGAAACTTCTTCTGAATATCTGATCAAGGAAATGATTTAAAATATGCTGAAGGAGATTTTATATCCTTTTCCCAAACAGACCCTTTCTGAATCCTAGCAGATCTCCAATGATATTACTCTTGCCAAGGGTATACTTGCTGGAAATCTCCTCAGAGCTCCTCATGCTCCACTGTCCTAACTCCACTGCATGTGTGGTCAGATATCCCACTCATATATGTAGAGTGTTGCTACTGCAGTTCAGCGTCTGCTATGACAGCAGGGCAAGTGCCGTCCTCAGCAAATTCTTCTGCCATTGTTTTAATGTCCATAAGTGATTGTTAATTTACAGGGACTAAGCAAGTCAAACTCTCAAATGATCAAATGATTCTCTGGGGATTTTCACAAGCACTTGCAAGATTGAATTTTATAACTCTGTCCAATATTCTGTGAACATCATGAATGTTCAGCAAGGACACCAGTTAGGGGCAAGTCACTGATCTTGGAGTATTGTGATTAAGGCTCTGATAGGAACTGCCTCACCAGCGTATCAGAGTAAATTTTAATGAGGTTGCAGAGGAGTTGTGAGTAAAATACTTTTATCATTCTATGTACTCTCCTTTGTGCGTGCCTTATTTTACCATAACTAGTGAATGCACTTGTCTCAATTGTGAAGCGTTAGAGTTTTGAAATAGCTTCATTTTTGACAAAAGGTGGATGGAAGCTCTGCTCCCAAAACATTTCTGGGAGCTAATGTCAAGAATGCCTAGTTTTTGGTATTTATTAATATTGGATAGGCTTTATTGATGTTAGAAACTGTTCCTCATTTTGGCAATATCTGGAGATAGTCCTGGGTTTTACTGAAGACTAGAGGTTGGAAAGGCAGTGGGCCTATTAGGGCCTGGCAGTATCGGGAGTTAATTCAAAGCAGAAAACCATCGAATTCCAACAGTGCAGAAGGAGGCCATTCAACTCATTGAGTCTGCAATGACTCTCTGAAGAACATCCTACCCAGGCCCTCCCCTCCACTCTATCCCCATACCCTCGTGCATTCACCATGGCAAATTCACCTGACCTGCATATCTTTGAACTGTCAGATGAAATCAGAACAGCTGGAGGAAAACATGCAGACATGGGGAGAAAATGCTAACTCACCAAGACTAGAATTGAACCTAGATCACTGCCACTGTGAGGCAGTAACACTAACCACTGTGCCAACCATACTGTTAAGGAGAGCTATCACAGGACCTTTATAGTTGGGGTCTGAGAGAGTATTAATCTCAACTCATCGCAAATTTCCTTTTTATAATGTTTTAACTATATTAGGGGTTGTGAGCTTTAACAAAAAGATGTGGATTACATATGTGGATTCAAAATTACAAAACAGATTTATGCTAGGAGCTGTTCCTACACAGAGTAGAACAGGAAACTAAAACAGGAGCCTGTGAGACCTCTTTAATTTCATCACTATCAACTCATGTGGCTGGTTCTTAAAGCAATCATGCAACCACTTAAATACATAACAGGAAGCAAGCCTACTATGGCTTGGCTCATGGATTTCTTCTGGGCAAAATGAATATTTCTTTCTCTTCTGGCCTATGGAAAACAAAACTAAATAATCAAAATAACTTATTACTTCTTTTGGCCCCAGGTCCACTTGCTAGCGAGTGTGCCTTGTCCTCAACTAGTTTCCTCTGCTTTGCCAGGATTTAATTTGATTCCTGACAGCTTTGAGTTTGTTTAAGTGCTTTTCACTTACAACTTTATCAGATGCCCTTTGGAAGTCAAGGCACACCACAGCACAAGGCATCCCATCTTCTACTTGGGTCCTCAAAGAGACAGGCTGGATGGAGCCCTGAGTCAACAATGGCTGCTGTTTTTATAGATGGTCAATCTACCATCTATAGGAAGCCACAGTAGCCCAGTCGTTCGCACTGCTGCCTCAAGGCACCAGGAACCAGGATTCAATTACAATCTTGAGTGACTGTATGGAGTCTCCACATTCTCCCATGTCTGCATGGATTTCCTCCAGGTGCTCTGGTTTCTCCCACTGTTCAAAGATATGTAGGTTAGATTGATTGATCGTGCTAAATTGCCCTTTAATGTCCAAAGATATGCAGATGAGGTGGATTAGCCATGATAAATTGCCTCTTAGATTCTAAAGATGTGTAGGTTAGGTGGATTAGCCATGGTAAATGCATGGGGTTACAGGGTGGGTGAGTCAATTCAGACTTGATGGGCTGAATGGCCTCTTTCAGCACTGTAGGGATTCTATTATTTTATGATTGTCCCTGATAATTATTTACATAAGTTTACAGAGTAAGCCTATTGTTTATGATTTCTGGTTGGCCTTTTTTCAGTTCAATTCTAATATCCTCTTTCAAAATTTCCTTACTTTCCCATAGCCCATGAGTCCTTCTTTATGATTGTTAGCACCTCATAAATCTCCACCCTATTGTCTGTCTCAGAATTTGGACAACAAATATTATCTATGCCAAGAGATTTATTTGTAGTTAGCTAATTTAGCCTGAATCGGATTTCCATCCCAATTATAATGAAATGATAAATTTTACTTGGGATATCTTTGTCTCGCGAGAGCATGTTGCTCTTCTCTTCATCTGTAAATACTTGTAAGGTGTTAACATTCTAATATTTATTATTTTGTGCTCATTCTCAGTTTGAAGATTATCGTTTCTTTAACTACTCTCTTCTTGTACACCACTGAATATTTCCAACAGGTTTGTTTCCAGATACAATGTTTTTCTCATTTTTCTTTACCTGAATGAAAACTTTTATAATCATGCTTCATGAACCTTTTTATTCATCCACAAAATCTTTTTCCCTGCAAAATTTACACGTTATTTTCCCTCTTGCTTACTTTGAATTTGTTCATTAATCCCTTTGAAGTTGCATTTGTTTGGTCTGAGTTTTTAGGATTTGGGAATATATTTATCCTTATCCAACATTGCTCAACAATCGTTTGACAATGTTTACCACTTTTCTATTGTTGAAGTGTTGCTCAACAACCTCCCCCAATCTATCACTTTACCCAGCACTGATCTCTGTCTAGGTATAGTGACATAGAAGCTGAAGTAGGCCATTTAGTCCATCAAGCATGCTCTGCCATTCAGCACAATCATCCATTTTAACGCCCTTTCTCCTCCACACTATCCCCATATCCCTTTATGTCATTGACATATAGCCATCTGTTTTAAATTTACTCAATGACTGAGCTTCCATGGTCCTCTGTGTTAGAGAATTTTAAAAGTTCACAACTATCTGGACAACGAAATTTGTCCTCATCTCAATCCTAAGTGGCTTCTCCCTTGTTTTGTAATTGTGTTTCTGGTTCTCGATTCTTCCGCTGAAGGAAATATCTGTTTCTCCTTGATCTATCCCTTTAAGTATTTTGTACACTTCAATGAGATCACTTCTCATTCTTCCAAACTCGAGAGAATACATGCCCAATTTCCCAATCTCCCTTCATAAGACAGTTCTGCTATTCCGGGAACAAGTCTGGTGAACATGCGTTGCACTGTCTCTTTGCAATAATATCCTTCCTAAGAATATCACTTGTCAGTAAATGTGGGACCTAGATATTAATTCAAGTGCCATAAATCATAAATGACACTCCAAGTTCTTAATCTTGGCATATCTTATATAAATGAGGGAATATTTACACAGCCAAGGACTTCACAATGCATGCAAAATGAAATCATCAGAAAATGTTTCCATTTTAGCCTTTGTGCTGGGAGTAGACATCAGAAATTCATGCATTAGATTGCAGCCTGTCCCATTTTTCCATCTTTATTTCACATTCTATTCTCAGTGCCTTTATTGGAGATTAAATTGCTATAAGTTAGTGTGTGGTACTTTGGATGTGATGTCACCCAGAACACGTTTAGAGAAATGATTATATGCATTATGGCTATGATCTTTCCTTCTCGTCCCACTGGTCAATGGGTGATGTGAACCAGTAAGGTCACAATAGAGTTGAGAAATCAGGTTTGCAGTCAATATCTCACCTCTCGCACTCTTAAGGGCACTGGACATCCAACATATTCAGCCTCATGCCCCTTCCTGGTCAGAAACAAATTGAGGCTTTTTTATTGCACAGAGCGCCATAAGATTCGACTGGTGGCCTCGCCAAAAAAACGGATGTGAAGCTAACAAAGAACAAAGAAAATACAACGTAGGAACAGACCCTTTGGCCCTCCAAGCTTTCACCGACCATATTGCCTGACTGAACTAAACCCCCTACCCTTCTTGGCACCATGTCCTTCTATTCCCATTGTTTTCATGTATTTGCTTCCACTATCTCCCCTGGCAACGAGTTCTAGGCACCCACTACTCCCTGTGTAAAAAATCTTTCTCATACATCTCCTTTAAACATTGCCCCTCACACTTTAAACCTATGCCCCCCTAGTAATTGACTCTTCCATCCTGGGAAAAAGCTTCTGACTATCCACTCTATATATGACCCTCATAATCTTGTCGGGTCTATCTATCAGGTCTCCCCTCAACCTCCGAAGCACCAGTGAGAACAAACCAAGTTTCTCCAATCTCTCCTCATAGCTAATGCTCTCCATACCAGGCAACATCCTGGTAAATCTTTTCTGTATCCTCTCAAACTCTCCCGTTTTCACTCCTGTTCTAGACTTAGAATTATTTTGGTAAGATCACCCCCTATGTGAGCATATGTCAATGGGTTCTGGGCATTGCTGGCAAGGCCATCATTTGTCAGTTCCTAATTACCTCTTAGAATGTGGTGACAAGTTGACTTTTTGAACCATTGCAGTCTATATTGTTTCTGTAGCAGTTTGGTACATTGGACCTTTTCAGTGGGCTGTTAAGAGTCAACAACGTTGTTGTGGATTCAATGCGGAGAGTAGAATTTGTTGTGAGCCTGTAAAGCATCTGTTTAGTAGCAATACTTATTCCAACTTTCGCACTAAAGTATGTAAATATTACAGAATTATTGCCACATTGAATCACGCTGAATAATGTGCATAAGTGCTAAACAGTGAAAATGCTATTCACTTGCACCATGTGGAGGAAACGTGTTGTAGTGAATGATTTGATGTTAAATAAATCTATCCTATCACCCCCTGATGATCTCATCTGAAATATACACTTTAGTGCGATCCTGCGGCAAAGAAGAATAAGTGAAATTTCTTTATTGGTGTCAAAGGTAGGCTTACATTCACACTGCAATGAAGTTCCTGTGAAAACCCCCCAGTCTCACCACGCTTTGGGCCTGGTCATGTACACTGAGGGAGAATTTAGCATGGCCAGTGCACCTAACCAGCACGTCATTCGTACTATAGGAAGAAACCTACGCAAACACAAGGAGAACATGCAAACTCCACACAAACAGTGATTCAAGCTGTGAATCGAACCCAGGTCCCTGGCACTGTGAGACAGCAATGCTAATTACTGTGCCACCAATCCCACAAATGGAGTGGAGGGTTGGGGGGGGAGCGGAATTTTCCTCAGAGATTCACTTAATTGCTGTGCTAACTTCATTGGAAGATCAGCAGCGATATCTATTCACAACATTTCCACAGACATTCTGGAAAGTTTTTTGTTAAGGCGGGAGATTGAGAGAATCCTGGAAGATAGTCTGTTAGTCGATCTGTAAAATAATAGACCCTTTAACAAATCTCACTTACAATCATTTTGATTAGGTACATAGCATATTTTACCTGCAGCAATGACTTTTTTTCCTTTGACTGTGCATATATGAGATTAAACTTATTGTGATGAACACAATAATATGAGTGGGATTTTCCATGCCCCTTGCAATGGGTTTCACAGTAGATTGGAGGCAGCCCGCCAATAGCCGGCAGTGAGATCAGAAGATCCTGCCACTATCAAGGGGGCATTTCCTTATCTGCATGCCCCGCCGCTGGGAAATCCACAGTGGGGATTCGCCATCGGCAAGACCAGAAGACCCTGCTGTTGAAAATGTTCAGAAGATTCCAACCTATGTTATTTTAATTTGATATGTTATTATTTGAATTGGCATATTGGTTAAGGAGTGACAGCTGGAGACAGAGTTTACGTAGAACTGGAAAACAGCTTGAATTTCATAGAGTTGAAGGACTGGATTCTGAATTTTCAGCCACATGACTTGCTATTCTGTTTGGTTGGCCTGTGGGCTCCTGTGGACCAGGCTCCCAAGGTCTCAGGACTACATCAGCTACCCAGAGGTGACTTTCTAATGGTGGGAGGCCACTGCCTCCGGATAATGATGAGGCCCTCCTCAACATGCTCTCTTGGCCATTGTTGCAGTCGTAGACTACCATGAAGATGTAATTCCTTCACAATGGTGGCCTGGGAAGCTGTGAGCATTTCTCAGTTCAAATTTGAAGTTGCTGAGAGAGTCTCAAACATGGAGATTCCACCTCTCTCTCTCTCTCTCTCTCTCTCTCTCTCCCACTAACCCTGCAAAAAAGGAATGCAGCCTCCTACTTGCTTCAAGAATTCACACTTCATCTTTAATTGGATGGTTAGAGCTGGGTCAAAATCTTGGAACTCCCTCCCTAACAACACCATAGGTATACCTCCACCAGATCGACAGCCATGATTCAAGCTCACTGTCACCTCCTTGAGGACAATGAAGGATGCTCACAAAATACTGGCCTTGCCAGCAATGCTGATGTCCTCTAAACAAAGAAATAAGCAAAATATTTTTCCAATGGCAATAACTAAGGAGAACAAAATTAAAATGTTTGGCAAAAGAACTTTATGTGAAATTAGGGAGAAAAGAATGTGAGCAATGAGTTGTGCTGATGCACTGCCTGAAAGCCAATGGAAGTAGACCAAATGTGAAATTGGATAAATTAGCTGATTATGGAGCGAAGGCATGCAATGGGTCTAATTGAACACTGCATTCAAAGTAGCATAGCTGAATAGCCTCTACCAGGGGGACGGATCCTAAACCTCCCAGTCAGCAGCTGCATCCCTCACCCTAACCCTAGCCCTAACCCTAACCCTCCTAGCCAGGACAGGGACCCTAATTTCCCAGCCAACTACTGCAACTATACTCTTAACTTCTTGTTTGAGACTAAGTCCAATTGGTTAACACTTCACCAGGAGATGGGACCAAGCCGTACCATTCAGCAATCTTTATATTGAGCCCTTTCAAGATGGTGAGCCCTAGTGACATATCCCTTTGAACAAATTCACAGCCAGTTTGTAGACCTAAGGGATGCCATTGGGGCTAATCACCACCATTTTAAGGCGATGGATGGCATCAGCTGCACATGGGCAATGGCAACCAGCAGAGAGCTGACAGATGTGAGAAAGAGATTTGTTAGCTATCTGCTACTGCAGCCAAGTTTGACAAAGCACCCCAGCCCCTCTGAGATATTCTGGGGGTCTGTAGCCACCCGCGAGCACACCTAACCCTGAAATATCACTCCCAATCAGCCTGCAGTCCAGACCGATTGCTCCCTTCAACAATCGCATGCAGTAGGCCCTCCTCCCTACCCATCTGCCTGCTCCATCAGCTCTGCCCTTGTCTTGCCCCTTCAGGCCTCTCCTTTCAGTTCTCGTCCCTTCAGGCCTTGTCCCTGTAGGATCCATCCTTCAGGCTCTGCCCCCATACTGCCAGGCTGTCAGTGCCCAAGGGACACACCCCCTTGCCCTTGACCTCCTGCGGGGATGGTGAGGGGTGGAGGGCCTCAATGGCTTCCAGTTCTAGGCCACAAAGGCAAGTGAGCCTGAACGACTCTGTTCCAAGCTCAGTAATATCATTTAAATTCCCATATATTTAAATAGTTTATTCAGTTTCTCACCAGAAATGGGTGAAAGACAGAATATGCTGCATATCCAGTGCTGATAAGATCACGAGAAGTGAGAAATCGGGCATGAAATTGATTTCTCGGCTCTCACGTGATTTTATCGGTTCCTCCTGCAACAGGGCGAAGTGCTAAACTCGCCCCCACTGAGTCTGACAAATGCTTGATGTCATGTATGTTGTGGCTGTGACTCTGAAATGGTATGCTGTGCTCTGCAATTGCTGTTAGCCTGACTGTTTCCTCCCTCTTAGTCACTCTGTTACATTGCTGGAGACCAAGTCAACGGTCAACAATATGGGTGTGTCCTAATATGTGGGTAGTAAGTAGGCGAGTCAATGGGATAATGAGCACTGTACAGTTATTAATTCATGCACTCACAGAGTCTTGACAACAAACTACATAACTGTATAATACCTTTACCAGGCAGTGGCACCAATTTGATGCCAACTCCATTAATGTGCCTTGAGAATCTACTCCATGTTTTTAGTGGAATACACGTTGAATAGGCCACAATGACTATTCATCCATAAAGGAAGTTCATGATTGGCCAGCTGTTCCATGGTCAGCCAATAGTTGGACAACATTTGCAACTTGGACACTCACCTGAATTGGCAAGGCTGTCTCCTCCAAGGTTCAGGGATTTCAGCATTGACAATCTACCTCTCAAGTGAGCCTTTCTGAATGCCCGCTTTCTTGTTGTACCCAAAACGTCCACTTCTGACTTCTCATTACCCTTGACTCGTCCACCCCCAACCTCCTCCCCTCACCCTCCTGTCCAAAAACCACAAGTTCCGCCTGTAGTTTTTAAAGGTCAGTTTCACCAAGCCAGCAATTCTTCTGTCCCACTCAGAAATGAATGTCTGGGCCCGTGTCTTCAGAACAAAGAATCCTGAGGGGGGGAAATGAGTATTTTTGAATCTGCTTGTGTCTAGTGCATCAGGGAAGCCACAGAGGCAGTCCACATCTTAGCTTAGCAATAGTGAGTGAGGCGATAGTACGGAGAGGATGGAGTTTGTGACATCCCTGGGGCATGGTGACTATAGAATGACATGTCTTGCAGCTCAGTAAGTCCTGAAGTAAGGCGCATGTCATTCAGAAAAGAGCCCAGTTCAAACGAGGAAATTGCCAGTAGATTTTGGGGGCAGATGCATTCTGCAACACATCAGTGGAGTACAACTGAACCACTTTAAAGGCACGTTGAGAAATGCAATTGTACACTGATGGTGCAGCAACCTCCGAGACAAGACGCCAGAAGAGAGATGGATTCACTTTTAATGGTGATCTCAGTTCATGTCGCCTATCTAAGAGCAAGAGGACCAACCCAGCAGATCCCTCACATTCACTCGTACATCTTAGCTTGGTGTCACATCAGTATTGAAGATAGAATCTTACCAATATTTCTTCCTTTTTCTTTTATTTCTGCTGTATTATTTTGTGATGTATATTTTTTGCAGGGTTTCTGTTCCCTCAGCCACCCACTTGTCCAAGTGAGCCAACACATTGCATATCAGCAGAATATCTAACCCAGCTTGATACTATCTCGCCCAATGTCCAAACAAGCACACAGGCCTGGATATTCTCCATGACAGGAATGCCCTCCATCATTGTGAAAATGGCCAGAGTCCTGAATCTGCAAACTCTGCCTGCCAAACATGGTAATTACCATTTTCACAGGGGTGAGAACAGGCTCTGGCAATGTTCACCCATACGCATTTTGCAGAGGCAGCTGCTCAAAAAAATTAACAATTTTTTTGTTAATACAAAACTCATGTGCAGTTTTATCATGAGCGATATTTGAAATCTGACCTGTACAAATTAAACCTCATGGGAATAGGCCTGAATGTTGTGGATTCATTTGAATAGCCAGAATTTCCTTTTGGAGAGGTATAATGCTCTTTTGGATAAAGCCCTGGGACACCTTTATAGTGTAAATGATGTAAAGATGCCGGCGTTGGATTGGGGTTGTAAGAACTCAGTAAGAATTTAGCAACACCAATTATTAATTAATAATTGGTGTTGCTAAATTCTTACTGAGTTCTTAACACCTTTATAGAACAAAGAACAAAACGGCATGGGAAACAGGCCCCTCGGCCCAACGAGCTCGCGCCGCCACCCCGACGTTTCCACCCCCACCCACGATCGCTGTCGATGTTTATAGATCACAATCCTTTTGGAAAAGTCAGGTACACTTTGGAAGAGGTAAAATGTCCTTTGGCGTTGTTAAAAATAGGCATGAATTTGTGTAAGAAGTGCTTAAAATCATTGGAAACGTGAAGCTTTTAAAACTGTTAAAAAAAACTCTCAAAGATATCATGCTGAATTGGGAATCTGTGAAGACAGTTAAAATGCCTGCACTTTAACTCTTTGAAAAGACTGTTCAAAGTGTTAAAATAAATGATTGCTTCCTATTTCACTCTGTCTGTTGACATAAATATTAGTGCGTATGATTGGTTTCATAACATCCATTACTACAATCAGATACTTGCCATTTCACTGTTTGATTGACAGCTCCAAATGGTCCTGTACTCCTTCAAAAAGGGCTATGAATTCCAATACTTGTTTTAATATGGGGATATGTGAGATGAGGGCTGGAGAACTATTTTACGTTTTTTTATAATTTTACTTCAAATCTGCTTTCTGCTTAGCCTGCTCTGCATTTAGCATCCTCCACACTCATTCCTCCACACAAGCTGGAGATTAAAAATACCACAATGTATCATGTATTTTTCAATTTACTGACTAGGAGGATCTGAGTGTTTATACTTTTATTATTGGGAGAGAAAGCTATGTGGGATTCAGCAAGCTGAGGAAAGTCATTCTGGAGAATCATATATATTTTTCCCATTTATCAACCCTGTGCTCTCAGGTTCGATAAATTGAAATCTTTTTGCTTTGCCTCCAATGATTTGTCTCAATCCTAACGTTAACAGGCACCCTATTACTACAAGGTAATATTGCTATATCCTGTATCAACTATTCTAAAGTTCTTTGTGACAGAGATGCCTGATTTGTGAACTTTTCAACCAGTTGGGACTAGGTTAAAAATGTCCAAACTCTTCAAATGGACCAGTTTGGTGATCAATCTCAGAAAGAAGATTTTTACTCTTCCTGCTAAGAATTGGATTCAAACTCAAATCTCATAGAGTAAAATCTTGTGCTTGAATCTGTAACATTAGCATTTTCAAAGGTTTTTCCCACTTTATCCTGTGCCATTTTCAAATCACATACAATGATTACCAATCGTTGCAACATAGGTTCAAATTTGGTTCAGCCTGCCTGCATTTGGATAGTTGATCCTTCCCCGGACTGAATCATCTCCTCACCCTGCAGTATCGTTCTCATTGTTGAGTTTCACTGAAAGTCCCGTGGGGTATTGATACTGCAGATCAATATCTTGTCAAATATTAACTGAACTTAACTGTCTGACTCAAGTGTTCCAACATAGTGAAACCAAGAGAAGCAGATTTTTGACAGGATCTCTTCCAAGATTGAATCAATGCAGAACATTTGCATTTCTGTTCTTTACACAACATTTATGGATAATAGCAAAGATCTTTAAAAGTCAAGGCATGGTTTCAGCCAAGATGATTGTGCCAGTCCCTAACTTGTCACTTCACCTGAATGACAATTCAAATATTTACGTTGTACAAAGAGTGTATTGCACCACATTTCAGTCAATTTTGTGTAATATTAATTTTGGATTAATACGTCATTGCATTATTCCTTTCTGGAGATTTGTTGAAAAAAAATGGAAGAGTTGATACTGTTCTGACCAGGAAACTCCATCCCTTAGTAATTAACACAGCCAACCAAGGTCACACCCAGTTATTGTCGTTTACGTGCCACCTTATCATTTTATGGTCTTTGAGCAAGAGAGCGAAGGTTGGGTTGCCTTTATGAAGCGCACAGAGTGACAGAGAGGGAAAGAGTGTTTGAAGCTGAAACAAGAGGTTTCCCAGTGCTCAAGCTCTTAACGCGAGGAGATCATTTTCTTGTGACTTTCACCTTGGGACAAGACTGTATTGCAAAGACTTGACTATGGCAACTGCTTTTGAGGTTACTGGTTTCCTGATGGGGCTGGCAGGATGGATGCTTACTGGGTCCACGTTAGCGAACAATTACTGGAAGATTTCCACTGTCCGCGGGAGTGTGATCACAAGCTCCAGGTTGTATGAGAATTTGTGGAAAAGCTGTGCTCAGGATAGTACTGGCATTTTCAACTGCCGAATGTTTGACACCATGCTCGGCCTATCTCGTAAGTCCTTTAATCTTATTAAGAACCATAGGATTGTTTTTCTTTAACTCTTAGATATTTAACGGTGGAATATAGGACAACTAGATATTGTATAAATAGCTGCAACTCAAATTGATTGTTTTTACAATTTCTTTTTAGATTTGTTTTACTTTGCCGTAATATGAGTAAGTCCCTATAAGTCACAATTTTAACTAACCAGTGACAGCCAAAAAGCCAGGCAAGGACAGCAAGTATTTTAAAAATTAATAGATTAATATTGGATGGAAACATTATTTAATCCAATTGTCTTTTTTCAAGTTAAGATTTTAGCCTTGGAGAATCGTCCTCGAAATTCTATTCTATTGTGATCTACCACAGACAAATGACTTTTATGAAAGTTGATTCAAATAAATTATGTTGCTTTTGGTTTAACAATGAAAGAATGCCTATTACCCACACATAAAGCTAAAGGAATAATGCTGAAAAAGTTTTAAATTTATACCATCACTCAAAAATGGGCAGCACAATAGTACAGTTGTCAACACTGCCGATTCACAGCTCCAGCAACCTTGGTTCGATCCCTGGTTTGGGTCACTATCTGTGTGGAGTTGCACATTCTCCCGTATCTTCATGAGTTTCCTCTGGGTGCTCCGGTTTCCTCCCACAGTCCAAAGATCTGAGGGTTAGATTGATTGGCCATGCTAAAATTACCCCTTAGTATACTTGGATGTTTAGGTTAGAGGGATTAGCAGGAAAATTTGTAGGGATATGGAAGTAGGGCCTGGGTGGGATTCGACGGGCCGAAGGGCCTCTTTCTGCACTGTAGGGTTCCATGATAATCCAAAAACTATTGCAATTAAATGAAAATGTTGACTTTCTTGCTATCCTCAAAAGCAAATTTTCTGCATTTTTCATTGAAGTTACCTATTCAAACTTGGCTTAAATTTAACCATAGATTATACAGTGTTGCTATTTTGGTTAAAAGTTGCAGAAAATGCTAATATACGTAACTGCAATATAAACATTCTGTGATCTGCTCCAATGATTGTAGTGGATAGCCATGTGAGCTGGTTATATGGACGTAGCACTCAGTCAAACCGTTTGCCAAGACAGAAATATGTTCTAAAAGTTGTATCTTCATGTTAGAAAAGGCAGCTAATGTAAATTGAGACAATATTTAATTTCGTTAGATTAGATTCTCACACAGATCAACAATGATGGCAATACTTTGCTCCCGCAAAACCTGGTTGAGAGAACAAAATTGTCTCCCGAAAAGAAATGTTAAAAAGCGGATGGATATTTGATGACTGCTAAGTGTATATGTAGGTAGCCACAGTCTCAAAGATCACAACCAACCATTGACGGAAACCAGTTGTATTCTTTGAAACACCAAAAGTATCAATGAAAATCTCATTCTTGTTTTGTAAATTATTTAAATTGTTACTGAAGCTTCAGTTGGTTTGCACGATGGTCAGATTATTACAGAGTAGTTCTTAACCTCCATTTTAGTTCGGGGAAGTGTCTCAGAGGAGTTCTGAAAGTATATTATCAAAATGGAGGAACCCAGACCAGCGCCAGAGATGCGAATTACAAGCCATGTGGAAGAAACTAAATATACCATACAGAAAGTGTATAATATTGAAGCCATCTTTCTTCTGAGTGCAAAATATAAGGATTTTTGTAGGATTGAGTATATTTTGGCACAATTGCTTTAAATTAGCTCCAGTGATAATTATTTACCTAAGATTAATTAACACTTAGACTTTTATTACACAGGTTTAATCCTTATTTAATTAACCTTTAAGAATCAGCCTGATTGTTATGGAAGGACACTGTACTCAGTTGATTTATGTTCAGTCTTGGAAAGACAATTTCAGTAGTTATTTTCAAGCAGTTCTCTTTCTTATTACAATCTAGCCAATTGATGAGTTTTAAGGAAACAAGCTCCCTCCACCAAGTCAACACACTTTTGCTGCACGTGATTTTTTTTACACAAGTTTATTTATTAGTGTCACAAGTAGGCTTCCATAACACCGCAATGAAGTTAGTGTGAAAATCTCTAGGGATTAATCATTGAATCTGACAGCTCAGTGAGAACCTATTGTTCTCGAGACTTGACTCACCAAAAGTACTATTCGAAGAGTTTAAATCTCGTGCTTTTTCTTCATTATCCGATAAAATTTTACTTTTTAAGTACAAATTGATTTTACTTTTAAAAATTGCTATTGAATCTACTCCAATTCACAAGTCTCATGCATAGTTCATCTCAGATGTTAACAGCTTTTGCAGAAGAAGGTTTCTTCCCATCTTTCTTCCAGGTTCTTTTGCCATTTATCTTAAATTTCTGCCTCTGGTTATCAATTCTGCCAATATGTTTCCCTTTATTTATTCTGTCAAAATCCTACAAAATGTTGAATATATTAAGAATTCTCCGCTTAACTTTCTGTGCTCTAATCTACTTGAAGTAAAATTTACATGCACACAGGATGGATTTCTTCAATCTTTCCCAGCAATGAGATTGTCCAGTCTTGCTGATACCGCAACCCCACTGGTTCCCCCACGGCAGTATGAGCAAGCAATGTAAGGCTGGAATTTTCCATCCCTCCAGCTGGAAAATAAAACTCTAAATCTCCATTGACTTCAAGGAAGATCCTGACAATGGTCGATGGTGAACCATTTCCCACCATCAGGAGGCTGGGCATTTCCACTTTGTATTCATTTGTGATCTGCATTGTTCCAAACTTTGAGCAACTAGTGAAGTTGTGACTGCCCACCTTCGCCTTACTTTTTACTACTTTTATCTGTTAAATTGAGATGGTGAATCCACTAAAGTAGCAAATTGAATGTGAGAATACATTAAGGAAGGTCGGGTAAAGATCAATGAAATTTATAGCCATGGAATGTGCAGTGTTCATTGGACTATAATAAGAATGTGGACACGTTGGAGAGAGTGCAGAGAAAAGCAATAAGTATCATTCTAAGTTTAAGTGAGATGATAAAAGTTTAGTGATCAGACATTGAGAGAAGATTACAAGGGGAATTTATCAAAGTATCTAAAACATTAATTGATACAGAAAAGACAAAATGGTATCTTGTTTTGAAGTCAAGCAAGTTAGTGGGACTAGAAAAAATAATTTAGATGGGTTTTGGGAAAGATTTTCCCTTAAAAGGTAATGATTATTTGTAATTATCCTCCAGCTGGGGTTGTCAGTGCCAAGTCACCGGAGCATTTAAAGAACAGACGGATAGACCATCAATGGCTCATTGGGGTTTTTTTTTTCTCTGACCTCCTTTGACTGCTCGCATGTTCTTTTGTGGATTGTTTGCCATGTGCCAGATAAACCACTTTGTCACACAATATGGCTGAACCATCAGGTGACAAATTGAGGAGCAACAGGACAACTGGGTGCCATGAGTGAGATAGACAATAGAGATATTAGCCACAAACAGATCTTGACCCATCCTCTTTTGAGAGCAGGAATCTAACAATGTGTTTTCATGACAAGTGAAGAGGGAGACTTCCATCCAGTTGGCTATTTTATCTGCCCTGCATTTTACCTGGATTAGATCTTCATTGCCAACAAGAATAAATAGTGTCAGGCATTACTATCACTATCAGATTGGCACAGTAGCACAGTGGTTAGCACTTTTGCTTCATAGCGCCGGGGCCTGGGTTCAATTCCAGCCTTGGTGACTGTGTGGAGTTTGCATGTTCTCCTTATATCTGTGTAGGTTTTCTCCAGGTCTCTGATTTCCTCCCAAATCATACAGGATTAAATTGATTGGCCATGCTAAATTGCCTTAGTGCCCCAAAATGTAAAGATTAGGGGGATTAACAGGGTAAATATTTGGGGTTATTAGAATAGAGGCTGGGTAAAATCCTCTTTCAGAAAGTTGGTGCAGACTTTGAAAGGACAAATGGACTCCTTCTGAACTGAAGGGATTTTATGATTCTGTTATTCCATATCACTCCTAGACAATATTAATGTTCATGCTGTGCTAGCAACTAAAAGGAAGATTCAGCGATCCCATGCTTTCAATGTTAAACCTCATTTGAAGGCAACATAAGTCAGGGACTGGGGTTACAGCAGTCTGTCTCCAAACACAAATTCTTTCAAGTAAGGCACACTTTGAGTGTGAGGATTATCAAATGTGCTTATGAATTTCACTCTTTGTCAACTATCAACTATTGGCATGAAACTGCTTCCCCAAAAGCATATCTACAGATTTGATGTGCATGCATCATATTTACCAATAAAACAAGTTGTAGAAGGAATCAAATAAATGCTTGAAATGAAAAATTTGGGTTGGTTGGGGACAACATGGAAGGAAAAGATTGAGATATGCAATTTATTTTTTGTTCATGGAATATGGCATTGCTGGCTAGGTCAATGTTTATTGCCCATCCCTGAGGACAGTTAAGAGTCAACCACATTGCTGTGGGTCTGGAGTCACATATAGGCCAGATCAGGTAAGAAAAGCAAACTTCCTTTCCTAAAGGAAGCAGATAGGTTTTTATAACAATTGACAATGGTTTCAAGGCCATCATTAGATTTTTAATTCTAAACTTTTATTCAACTGGTGAATGGCAAATGGTAGAATTCGAATCCGGATCCCCAAGCATCACCCTGGGATTCTGGATTACTAGTTAAGTGACAATATAACTATGCCACTGCGTAACTGGATATGTCTCTTTCAAAGAGCTGGCACAGACATCATGGGCTGAATAGCCTCCCTTGATGTAACCCCATGATTTTACAACTTGTTTAAACCCAAACATGTACCAAACTCCAAAATATTACAATAGTGTTTAATCTCACTGGAATACCCAACAATGCAACCAGATGTATAGTGTGCATATTTTTGTTTTGAAATATTGCAAACATTACAAATTATAGATGGCCCAGACAGCTACCAAATCAGGAATTTCCCATTAATGAATCCTAGTCTTTAAGGAAATATTGGATGTAAGTTTTTGGAGAACTCTATCTTGTCAATTACCCACAAACAAAAGAATAAGAATTTTTCCTTTCTTTCCTTACAGATTCTTTATTAGGTGAAACATTAGATAAAATGTTGTGAAATAGCTCAATGATTAGTAGATAATTACTAGGTGGCAGTCCCTTTTGATGACATCACTATATGTGCTCCAATACCATCAAAGGTGCATTCATGAAGTATAAAATCTGATTTTGCCAGACAGTGAGGATTACGGATGGAAGAAGTAGAATTTAAATCTTCCACAAAATTGACATTACAGATTAACTCCCCGTTGCTTTTAGGAGAAATATTCTGGCCTTCCATCAGTGTGTTTCTTGTTGGTGGAGATCGGCACACCATTCACTTTTGGCAGAATCTTCCAATCCCATCAATGTTAATGAAATTTCCCATTGACTGTACCGCATGCCACAGAGAAACCCATGGCATGGAATATGCTGCCAGCAGGATCAAAGAATCCTACTGGTGTAAACAGCTGTAAAATTCTGCCAATTCAGAAATTAAATTTGGAAGGATGTGGGGGTGGAGGGGTGGTTCCTGTAGCAGACAGTTGATTCAGCATTACTCAAGAGAGCCAAACCTTCACTGAGAGAAACAATGTTTTAGAATTTGAGGTTAGATCATGGATTCAGGTAAAATATTTATCAGCCAAGTTTGTTGTCATTACATGAGTTAAGCTATCAGGAAAATGACTGAAAAGGAAAGCTCACTAAGTTGAACATGTTGCTAATAAACGTTAGTCTTTCTAATCTAACACCCTCCCACAAGACTAGATAAAAGGTCATTGTTCTAGTCAGAAGAATGTGCTTTAACATCATCTATGAGTGAAACTTGGAAAACAAAATTCCCCTTGTATTTATCATTTCATTAGTCACAGTTGAGGGTTCTGGAAAAAGAATTTGAATTCTTTAGGTCAATTCTTCTTTCTGCGGCATCTTACGTCCAAAATGGTCTTCTTAAAAATATTATTGACTCCTGACTACAATCTTGCATAACTCATAAGAGTATTTGTAAAACAGTTTGTATTTATTATGCAGTTTCAGATGCATGTATATATCATATGTGTTTGCAAATGCATATGAGGATGTTGCATATGAGGTGCGATTGGCAGTATCCCTACCTCTGAGCCTGAAGTTTCAGGTTCAAGTCCCACTCAGGCCATGATGATCAAAAAAAGATGTGTTTATAGCAGGACCAAATGGGTTGAATATCAATCTGCAAACCGTTCAAACACATGCCAATGTCAGCCATGTGATGGAAGGAATGCAAGTGCCTCAACTATTATTATCCACATATACATACAACTTGCATGTAAAATTGTATGTTACTACAGTAACTCAATCTCCCTTAATGAGCGGCAACACACCAATGTGTGTGCGTATGCGCGTGTGAGTGTGTGTATGTATGTGTGTGTGTGAGAGATAGAGAGAACATGAGCATAAGCATGCATTCATCTGTGTACACACTTGATGAGATGTAAGTAAAAAGCCATTGCTATTTTGATTACAAGTGAATATTCAAAAATTAGGACAGCGATTGTAACTGATGATAAATTAGCAGAAGATTGCAAAAATCAATTAATAATCAACAAGCACAAAGTGATTTGATGTTATGAATTTGTCTGGCCCAGCTTCAGAAAAATCGGAATGAAGCAGTAGAGAAGGAGGCCATTCAGCCTTATCTGTTTAGTATTTGATAAGTCCACCCCACGAAAGAGTCAAGGGTGAGAAAAGATCACTTGATCCATTGAGTGTGATCTATTCATTACTCAATGTCCATAATAATTTAATTGTGACTATCAACACTATGCCTTCAATTTTATTACAACCACAATTTTTATTGTCCTTTGAGTAAGGGCTTTGGACTTGAATTAATCTTGGGTGGTGGTGTAAAATGGTGACTGTGGGTCAGCCTCTCACATTGTATTCTAAATTATCTTTACATCAGGAAATGAAATTGAACAGAGTATAAAAGGGGTTATGGATTCACTGTTACTCCTTTTATATCACTAACCAAGTCAAAATTTCACCGCCAATCATTTTAGGATTTGTTTTACAATTGTCTTGTAATCATTGTCCTGTAATCATTGGCCTTCTGAAGCTACAGAAGAATGCAGGGTTGTGGGATGCAGTGCCATAATCAATGGATGGGGCAGAATTTTCCATGCTCCCTTCTGTGTTTTATGGTAACGGAGATAGCCTCCATTGGCTGTATGCGGGGAATTCTGATCCTGTCTCTTTCAATGGAGTTTCCTATTCCATGTAACCCCCACAATCTAGAAGCCTACACCTTTAAGAATAGGTTGGGTAGGTAGTTGAAGAAAAGGGGACAAACAAATAGAGGAAGTCAGCAAATACATGAAATTAGGACTACTGCACATAAGGTGGGAAAACACAATTCTGAATTAGTTAGGCTGAATTGCCCATGGCTTAAGCAGCATTCTGGATTTATTTATACCATTTTGTAATTTTATACATTTTAGTGAGGTCAGCTCATTGGATTAATAGTGAGGTTAGAGGAGGAGGAGGAGGAGAAAGAGACAGATAGAGAAACATAGATACAAAATCTAAAACATAATACTATAAAGAGTACATAGCTTAGAAACAGGCCAATCAATCCAATTATTACATACTGGTATTTAAATTTCATTTGAGCCTACCCCTATACTTTCTCTGTTTGACTTCTCTGTTCATATTAGCATGAGATTTCTTAAAATGAAGACCTCAGGATACCCCATTCCCCATCCTATATCTAGCTGATTTCACCATTGTACTCCAACATTTTGAAAACAATACCATCTTCTACTCAATAGGATGATTAAATAATTTTAGTTTGATTTTTGGGGGGGGGTTATTTTGGTGGTCCTCAAGAGTTGGGGAATGGACCATTTTCCCATTTTTGGCACTTTATGCTAATTTCTATGAATCGACCATTGTACCTTCAAGGAAAGCTCAATGGATACTCAAGATAGAGGTACCAGTGACATTAGCAACATTTTTACCGTGGCTGATCAGGGGACCCAGCCTATTAGCTCCCAGAGGAAATTCTAGCTGTGCTTTTAGTGAGAAGCACTTAAAGAAAAGCAGAAGAGAATCAGAGTTAGAGTAAAAAGCCCTATATATCCTACCCAACAAGGTGTTTCTCTACCAACCTCAAAGGAGTAGCCCTTATCACACCAATGTGGTAATTCCATCTCACACATCAGTCCTTGTGGTGGCTTGGAGAGAGATGGCCAATTAAAGTGGCATACTAATGCTGTGTCATCCTGTGAATGCTTTGAAATCATCTAAACTTTTTCAACATAAGTAACTGTGAAGGGAAGAAGGATGTTCTTTTATAAATGATCTGGATGAGGGTATAGAAGGATGGATTACTAAATTTGCAGATGACACCAAAGTCAGAGGAGTGGTAGATAGTGAAGAGGGGTGTTATAGTTTGCAGAGAGACTTGGACAAGTTGCAGAGCTGGGCCGAGAGGTGGCAAACGGAGTTTAATGTGGAAAAGTGTGAGGTAATTCACTTTGGCAGGAATAACAAATGTGTAGAGTATAGGGCTAATGGTAGGACTCTTAATAGTGTTGATGAACAGAGGGATCTTGGTGTATATGTGCATAGATCCCTGAAAGTTGGCAATCAAGTCGATAAGGTTGTTAAGAAGGCATACGGAGTCTTAGCTTTTATTGGTAGGGGGATTGAATTTCGGAGCCGCAACGTCATGTTGCAAATGTACAAAACTCTAGTGCGGCCGCACTTGGAGTATTGTGTACAGTTCTGGTCCCCGCATTATAAGAAAGATGTGGAGGCATTGGAGAGGGTACAGAGGAGGTTTACCAGGATGTTGCCTGGTATGGAGGGCAGGTCTTATGAAGAGAGGCTGAGGGATTTGAGGTTGTTTTCGTTAGAAAGAAGGCGGCTAAGAGGAGACCTTATTGAAACATATAAGATGATTAGAGGTTTAGATAGGGTGGACAGTGATAGCCTTTTTCCTAGGATGGAGAAAGCTAGGACGAGGGGACATAGCTTTAAATTAAGGGGTGGTAGTTATAGGATGGATGTCAGAGATAGGTTCTTTACCCAGAGGGTGGTAAGGGTATGGAATGCCCTGCCTGCTGCAGTTGTGAATGCGCCAAGTTTGGTGGCGTTTAAGAGGTCAGTGGATAGGTTTATGGATGAAAAGGGAATGGTTTAGGTTAGAGGGTCACTGCTTTTTCTTAATTGGTCGGCGCAACATCGAGGGCCGAAGGGCCTGTTCTGCGCTGTAATGTTCTATGTTCTATGTTCTCTTTGAGCACTGTTAATTAAATAGTTGTTTATACGAACAGAAATGTATGCACGCTGTGGTGGTTCATATAGAAAAGCTCTCCTGTTGGGCTGTTTCTATAGCAGTCCTGGCTCAGTTTTGCACCAACACTAACACTCTTCTTTCTCCTGCAGCATACGTTCAAGCATGTCGTGCTCTGATGATCATCGCTATCATTCTGGGTGTAATTGCTACAGTGATGTCTCTGTTTGGTCTGAAATGCACTAATATTGGAAGCATGGATGAGAAAGCAAAAGGAAAGGTTTCCCTTTTTAGTGGGCTTGTCTTCATTCTATCAGGTCAGTACAATTACACGAGCTTTCACAAGTAAGAAGTCTCATAACATCAGGTTAAAATCCAATAGGCTTGTTTGATATCATGAGCTTTCAGGGTGCTGTTCCTTCATCAGATGTGTGACTCACCTGGTAGGAGCTGGGCATTCTGCAGCAAATAATTCCCTTCCTGACTCCCAAAGCCTGTGAACCATCAACAAGGCTCAATGGATGAGTGCAACTTAAACACACAAGAGACTCAACACCATCCAAGACAAAGTAACCCAGTTGATTGGCACCCATCCACATCTTAAACAATTGCTCCCTCCACTACTGATGCACAGTAGCAACAGTGTGTACCATTTACAAGATGCACTGCAACAATTCACCAAGGACCCTTTGACAGCATCCACAACCCCAAAATTTCTATCATCTCAAGGGGCCAAAGCAGCCTGACTTGGAAATATATCACAATTTGTTCAATGTTGCTGAGTCAAAATCCTGGATCTCCCTCCCTAACAGCACTATGGGTATGCCAACTCTTTAAGAACTGCAAGGGCTCAAGAAGGAAGCTCACCACCGCCTTTTCAAGGGCATTTACGGATGGGTCACTGTTGGTCTGGCCAGCCAACACGCATATCCCATTTCAGAATACGTTCTTTCTCCACACTTGCTGCAGACTAGCGAGATTGACAAGACACTTGCAAACTAATTTATATAGTGCCTTTTCAATTTCGTGAGAGTTAAATATTGCTGTGAACTTTCCTGTTCCTCTCTGGATTAGCGCCATGGAACACTGTTTGGCCTCTGAGAAGGCAGAGTTTCTTTAATGTGACGTTTTAGCCAAAAGATGGAAGCCACCCTCAGTATGACCATTGTTCAAGTTTCTGGAGTGGCATTGTCTCTTCACTTCACAACGTAAAACTTGAGTGCTTCTGTGACAGCTCTCTGTAAGAGCAGTCAATAAATTACATGAGCAAATCACATTTGGTAAAGCAGATAATAAGTAAATTACTTATTATTATTGAAATGACAGTTTGGTAATAAAATACTGAAAGCATGAATAAGTCCTACTGAATATTTCATCTTGAAATCTGGTTAGTAATTAAAGAATCATTAAATCATGAAGTACAAAGGGACGGAATTCAACCAGTGTCAATGCTTTTTTCCTATTCCAGTTCTCTTCCCGCATCTAGTGGTGCATCAAGGCAGTCTTTCTTCTGTTGCCACAGGTAGTATGGAACAGATCACTAGTCTGTCACCTGGGGCTTATAAGTTGAGGGGCAGCACTCCACATCAAGCATGGATGACTAAGAGTCTCTCCCACTTTACTGCCAGCCATTGGCATGTTTGGAAGGAAGGCATACTCACACAGTCATTACCACTGCTGCCTCACAGCATCAGAGACCCAGATTCAATTCTGATCTCGGGTGACTGTGTGGAGGTTGCATATTCTTTCCTTGTCCATGTGAATTTCCTCTGGATGCTTTGCTTTCCTCCCACACTCCAGAGATGTGTAGGTTAGATGTATTAGCCACGGAAAATCTATGGGGCTACAGGGATAAGACTAGGGAGACAGCCAATGCAGGTTCAATGAGCCGAATGGTCACCTTTGCACTGTAGAGACTCGATGATGAACATACACCTCACATATATTATTAGTGATGTAATGTTTGGGTGCAAATTTGGCTGATTGAAAACAAAGTGTAGCAGTGAATGGATGTTTTTTGAATGGGAAGAAGCTACGCAGTGAGTTTCCCCAGCAACCAATACTAGAACCATTGCTTTGCCTGATATATGTTTATGAATTAGACATGGATGTACAGGAAATTGTTTCAAAATCGACAGATGACACCAAGCTTGGAATTGATCTGTGAGAAGGATAGTGACTGACTTCACAAAGACAGAAAGAGGTTGGTGCAATGAGTGTACATGGGTACACATTTAGCAAAGGAAATTTAAGCAGAGAAGTGAAAAGTGATTCATTTTGGAAGGAAGAAATGAAGAAGCAATATAAAATAAAGAGTACATTCTTAAAAGGTCTCTGGGTGTATGAGCAAAAGTCATTGCAGGTGGCAGAGCAAGTTAAGAAAGTGATTAAAAAGGCATTCTTTTTCTGGGCTTTATAAATAGAAGCATAAAATACAAAAGTACCAATGATAAATCTGCATAAAACATGGATTTGGCCTTAACTTGAGTGTCATGTCCACCTCCAGTCCCCACTGCAGTAAAGATGTGAAGGCAATAGTGAAAGTGCAGAAAATATTTAAAGAATTGTTCTACTTGAATCGTTAAAGGACATGGGTGGATTAGAGAATCTAAGGTTATTCTCTTAGAAAAAGAGCTTGAGAGAAGATTGCTACAAGTGTCCAATATCATGTGGAATCTAAAGAGAGTAGATAGAGACCGGGATTTTCCGGTACTGGCCAACATCATGGTGGACAGGACAGGAAAACCTGGAAAGCCATTGATTTTTCGTGGCTCTCCAAATATTCCCTTCATTGTCGAGGCCAGAAAATCCTGCCCAAAGAGAAACTTCCCAATGAGAGAAGGATCGAGAATCAGAGGACACCAATTTAAGGTGATTGGCAAAATAAACAGTGGCAACATGAGGAAATCTTTTTTTCATTCAACAAATGGTTTGGCCTGGAATACACTGTCTGAAAGTGAGGTGGAGGCAGATTCAATCATGGCTTTCAAAACAGAATTGAAAAGCACCTGTAAAAAACAAAAAATTGCAGGGCTATGGAGAAAGAGTAATGGAACGGGATCAAATGAGTTGTTCATAAGGACTGTACAGACAAAACAGACTAAATAGCGTGCTTCTGTGCAGTACCTATTCTAGGATTCTATGATTCACTACTTAAGTAGAAATTAATTAAATGAGTGGATATGTTTCTATCTGTTATCTGAGTTTTCTGGAGCTTAATGTATTTTTTCCATTTGATTGACAGGTTTATGTGCGATCGTCCCTGTTTCCTGGTATGCCTACAATATCACAATGGACTTCTACAATCCCATGTTTGCTGGAACTAAGTACGTATATAGTATTTAATAAGAAAGCAATATTGTCAGTTAGTATTTGTTTCAGCATCCAGAAGTGCTAAAGGAGAACTAAGGGGAGATTTTTCTACTGTGCTCTCACTGAAGGAGGCCTATCAGAAGTTAAAGTTGGCTAAATATTTTTACAGTTATAGGAGAATAAGAACTAGAAGCAGGAGTAGTCCATCTTGCCCTTTGAGCCTGCTCCCCCATTCAATAAGACCATGGCTGATATTTTCGTGGATTCAGCTCCACTCACTCATCTTCAATAAAAACAAAGAAATACTTGAAGCATTCAATGGGTCGGTTAGTATTCATGGAGAGAGAAAAACAAGAGTCAGGATATTAAGTCAATGACTTTTCTTCAGAACTGGAAATAATTAGAGTGTATAAGTCAATGCAGAGCAAGGGAAAGACCCAGGGAAAGAATGGACAAAAGAGCCCATATTAGGGTCGAAAGCGGATGTTGTTAAATTAAAAAAGATGAGAGGGCAAAACAAAAAAATTGGTAATGGAATGAGCAAGGAGATAAAAGATGGGTCAAGCAGAGATACAAACAGCAGCAGCATCAGTACCAACAGCTTGGCTAAGTTCTGAAATTGCTGACCACAATATCAATGTTAGACGATTAAATATCCTGGGGTAGTAAAGAGACTCTATATATGCACATTGTGTTTGCTGCTAAAGATATAACTTCCAAAGAATTGTAAACACACTACTGACAAGTCTACCAGCTTTATATCCACATGGGCTAACTATTCAAATCAAATTTGTTATCACATCCATTTCTATCCAGTAATTTAACCTTACATGGTAAAAATCTAGCCTAAAAGAAGGAGCTTACAAAAAATATCCTGACAGCAAATGCAAATGATAATATACATAAAGCCTATTTACTATTTAATACTAGTCTTTTTTAATTGGTCCTCCCCACCAAGATGGGAGGTCTTGTGGTCCAGTGGGAGGTAGTGTCCCTAGCTCTGAGCAAGAATTTCAAGTCCCACTCCAGAATTTGATGGCCAGTGAAGGTATGTTCATAACACAGTCAAGCATGTTGTGTGTCAGCCTGCAAAATCCTCCCAATCACGCCAATGGCTGGTAGTAAGAGTGGGAGAAACTCCTGGGCCACACTAATTGATGTAGAGCAGTGCCCCTCAAGTTTAAACCCCTGCTTACAGACTAGTGACTTGTTCCAAGAAAAAATTCACGCTGGGAACAAATGGAAGTCGGTCTTGTGAACCATTAGTGGGGGAAGCAAAACAGTACCTTGTCAAAGGGCACTGCTTCATTGCTGAAAAATGCCTCCATCCCCACTTACACATTGTCCAAGAGGCCATTCACCATGTATAAACTGAGGCAGCACATATTGGTTGGGAGATATGCGCACTGACACACTGACTCCCAGTCCAGCAGTGTCTTCAATTTTAAATTCTCATATTGAAAGTTTCTCTGGTCTCATAGCCCTCTTTATCTCTGCAACTTCCTCCAGCACTACAATCCTCCTGGAATTCTGAGTTCCTCCAAAACTGGTCTCTTGAACACCCCTGGTTTCCTTTGTCTTATTATTACAATCATGCCTTCATCTGCCTAAGTCCAGCCTAAGCATTGGAATTCTCTCCCTAAACTTTCTGGCTCTTTAAGTCTCTTTCCCTTCTTTTGGAATGCACCTAAAAACCTAAATTTTGGTCAAGACTTTGGCCCATATCACCAGACGTGGTTGGTACCTCTTTTTATCTGATTACATTCCTGTGATGTAGCTATTACTAAAGTAAATGGGAATTGCAACATTTGGGATTCACCCAATATCCTTACACCAGACAAAGATTAGAAATGGCTAATCTCTCTACCCCCTTACCTAATGCCAAATGTAGCACCCCACTCAGTTACTCGATAATTAGAAATGAGCAATAAGTTCTGGCCCAGCTAGCATCACTCACATCCCATGAATGAAAAGAAATTTTAACATTCCAGAAACTGATTATTTAATCTGAGACCATTAGGGTCCATATGATTTAGTAACATATATACCGAATAGATGGTGCCCTCGCGGTTGGGCATCACTCAAACTTCGGTAGTTGCTTAGCCTTGGGTAATAAACAGATATCTTTAACAATATATGAGCCTAACGATGTATTTTGTTTGCAGATATGAGCTGGGATCTGCCCTCTACATTGGATGGGCTGGATCAGCTCTCCTCATTTTGGGAGGTGCATTCTTGTGTTGTTCCTGCAAAAGAAATGCACAGCCAGGGTAAGTGTTTTTCTGATGCCCATTTTATCTTGCGCTCACCTGCTGCACCTTTGCCATCAATAAAATGGCTTCCCTATAGGTACTTGACTCAATGTGCTTAAGCAGATGTAATTTGACTGAGATTGTCATTTCTCCATACTGAGACTCCAACTGAGTGATGAGCATGAAAATGCACCCAAAGAATTAGAGAAATAAGAGGTCCAGTAGAATATAAAGTCAAAATACAGTCAACATAGAGATTGGATAAGAGTTTCAAATTTCTGAATTTTTTTTACACTCTTATGATTCTCACAATCTTACCATGAAATCAGTTTCAAAAAATAATTGCCATAATAAGGTAAGTTTAACAAAATAGAATGCCAAGATAAGACACCATCAACATACCAATAATCATAGAATCCCTACAGTGCAGAAAGAGGCCATTCAGCCCATCGAGTCTACATCAAATCTCTGACAGGGCATCTTATCCGGGCCCTATTCCCATAACCTTATGTATTTTTACCCAGCTAATTTTCACATCTTGAGACATGAAGAGGCAATTTAGCATGGTCAATCCACTGGAGCATCCAGAGGAAACCCATGTAGACACAGTGAGAATGTGCAAACTCCACACAGCCATTCACTCAAAGCTGGAATCAAACCTGGGTCTCTGGCGTTGTGAGGCAGCAATTCCAACCACTGTACCTGTGACATTGCATAATATTGCTCCATTATGAGCAGACTTTATGCCAACCTTAGTACAAGTAAGATCATACCAGTGTCAATGTTATATGGTCTATAGTTTACACCTTGGATTTATATTTTAACTAAGTTTCATGTGGGTCTTATAATACATATACTTGCTATATTCTTCTCATTATAAATCAAGTGCAAAGGCATTTCACTATCCTGTTGTAGGCATTATGATAAGTTCACTGTACACAGCCTCACAATAAAATTTTTTTTAACATATGTTCCATAAAAGTTGCATCATGAGTAGACTTAGGCCTAATGATAAGCTGGCTTAGTACAGGTTCTACTGTGTGTTAGTTCTATACTGATATAATGATGATGGGCTCTACATAGGCTATACTAAATAAAGTTGTGGCGTAATGGTATTGTCACTGGACTAACAATCCAGAGACTCAGGGTAAACCTTTCGGGACTTGACAAATGGTCAAATTTGAATTCAATAAAAATCTGGAATTCAAAGTCCAAAGATGTTGATGAAACCATTACTGATTGTTGTAAAAACCCATCTGGTTCATTAATGTCCTTTAGAAATGGAAATCTGTTATCCTTACCCTAGTCTGATCCATATGTGACTCCAGACCCACAACAATGTGTTTGATACTTAAATGCCCGCAAGGATGTGCAATAAATGCTGACCCAGCTAGCAATGCCTACATCCCGTAAAATAGTAAAAAAAAGACTTTGAACAGATTCCGCAGAGACCTCTTTTCCATTAGCAAGGAAGACAACATATTGTTTATTGTTTATTGTTGTCCAAGATAGTGTCTGGGAGATGGAGCAACTCCCAAAGCTGTTTTAGCTCCAGCTATTTCATCCATTTGACATGATTTGTCAAAAGATATGTTTTGCATCTTTCTCTTTCTGTTTTGTTTTTCGTTCGTTACTTAGCCATTTGTCTTTTTTATTCTCAGAGGAAAATTGAGGGAGAGCAACAAAAAAAGGGAGCAAAATAGGCATGAGGAAAGGTTCAATACTGCATTAGTAATGACTGAATATATCCCTGTGCAAGTAATGATAACTATATGTTCTCTTTCACAGTGGATACAAGTATTCTTCTGCTCAAGGTGGACAACGAATTTACACAAAGGCAGAGTCAGCTCAGTCAAAAGCTTACGTCTAAATCAAAGACTGACAAAAAAAATGCTTCTTATGTTACTCAGGTCTTCAAAAGTCTTATGAGAAAAAAATCATTTGTATTTTGTAAAATTATTATGTCACTCTGTGAAGCATTCAAATAAGTAGAGTAAGTGACTATACAGCAATACTAAAGATGTTGAATATTCTATTATCACACTGCCAGAATTTTTTTTGTTTTAATCTGCACAAGGGATATTGGCTTTATGACTCCACTTGGGAGAGTCAATTGAGTCACAGGCCTAGGCTTCAGTCTTATTTGCTTCAGAGGTTTAAGTCAGGAATCAGAGGACTGAGTAAGAGCACTTACTGTAGCGGGAGCGGAAATGGTAGGGGTAGCAAAGGAAAGGAGAAGATTCTCACCGCTTGCAATCATCCAGTAGAAAATCTGGCTATCCCACGCTTTGAGGAGAAAGGAGAATTTGACAGGATGTAGCAATGCAGAGAGCTACAGAATGAAATGGTTGCAAAATGCAATTTTTTTACTTTGTTCTTACCATTATGTCCAAGGTGTTTCCAGCATTACAGTGCCAGATATAATTACATAAGGGAAGTGTTTTGCTGCAAATTAGTTCATAACAGAAATTAATTTTATGAAATCACGATGCCGCTGGTTAAACAGCCTACCCTCTCTACTCTTTGAGTGGGACTTATCACATTACCACCATGGAAAGTCAGATTTCAATTCTGTCACTGTGTCTTTTTGTTAACACCATCCTACGAAACTGAAAAGCATTTCACTGGTTATCTTTTAGAGACTGAAATCCTTTTAATACCGATGAGGCATTTTTAAAAGTGGTTGCAAACAGAACTATGCCCTTTGTAATCATCTGCGATACAGATCTTTGTGTGTAAGAATTGGAAATGAAAGCACGATAAGCAGAACCCCAAAATGATGCAATTTTGGTGTATTCATTGCGCCACCCTTAAAGAATTCACATGAAAACAATAAAAAACTCTGGCTTTATGATGTCTTACCTCTCAACCTCTACACTTCAAAATTGGGACACAGGCCTCAAAAAAATCAGGAAAAACAATCCATGATCAGTATATATAAAAGTAAAGCTCAAGGAAAAAAATCTGACCCCAAAAACACCAACAACAAAAAGACAAAATCCAGGACACAATTTTAAAAAAATTGAGAATAAATAATAAAATCAGAACATTGGGCTTAGAAATCAGGGCAAATTACCAGGAGAGAAAGATACTATTTCATGAATTTCCATGAGTAATTAAATAATTTGTTACTTTCACTGTTTTATAACTACTGATATTCCTCAGATTCCTGAGCTTCTGGCTCAGAGGCGGGGAGGTGCCCACTGCATCACAAGATCTCCCTTTTCAGTGAGGTGGCAACCAATTTTTAAAAATGATTTGTATTAAATAGCGAGAGGTTTTATGTATATTGTCATTGACATTTACTGTCAGAATATTAGTTAATATATTGGCTGGTATTTTCCTGCTCTTTCCGTTTGTGAGATTTTCTGTCCTGCCAAAGGCAACCCTCCCACAACGGGTTCCCTAGGAGTGGGGTGAGCATGATATGCAAAACATCATAGATACCAGTGGGACAGGAAGACAGGAAGCTAATGGTCACCTCTATCAAGAAACCTGCTATAGGTGGTTGGGAAATCCCACCATTGTACTGGATGGCGAAAAGATCAGGGAGCAGAGTTATCCTTTTTCATATTTTGCATTAGAAAATTAAAAACATAGAAAGGGTAAGAAAGACTTCCATTCTTCCACACAACTTCCAGATTTCTCAAAGCGCTTTGCAACCAATGACGTACTTATTTAGTACAATCACTTTCGTAATGCAAGTAATTCAGCAACCAATCTTCACACAGGAAGGTCCCACAAACTGCACTGTCATGATGACTGGATAATCTGTTTGTTGTGCCATTGATTGAGGGATACACTTTCTTCAGGACACCAAGGATATATACATTGTTATTCTTCAAAGTAAAGCCTTGGAAATTTTCATATCCACCCGTGAGAGAGCAAATTTTCCAGTAAATTTCTTGTCCCGATGGCTGTGGGAATTGTTGCGAATGGAATGGACAATTTGATGGACCATTTAAAGGTGCGTTGATCTCTGGTAGGAATCTTCAGTATTGGGGTGGGAACAACCAGAAAATCCCACCTTGACCCTCAATTTAATGTCTTGTCTAACAAACAACTCTCTCACAGCACTGAGCTTGCTCAACGCTGCATTTGCTTGTTAGCCTAGATTTTTGTGCTCAAGTCTTCGGAAGAGAATCTAAATTTACATCCTTCTGACTCAGGTGAAAGCGTTACCTACTGAGGCATAGGAAAGTTCAAGCATGTTTTAAAAGCATGGAGAGAGTAGAAATAAAAAAAAATCATCTGCCCCTATAACAGTCCATTCCAGAAATACAAACATATATCTGCCCAATAGCCATGTCTCAGAGAATCAAAACAAAATAACATAGTTTGGAAGAAAGAATTTCAACATGTTAAAACCATTTCAAAATTGACAGGGAAAGTAAGATTGGGACAGGATTGTAAACAATGTGTCTAATCGAAATATCCCAGTGAGAGGAAAGTGTGGATGTAATACTCCAGTGCTTTGAATCTGTTTAATCTGATTGGCTTTCATTTTTGTATGCATGTATACCAGAAATTATATGGTTCTCAGTGCTGAACTTCTATAGGTTGCTCTTTGTTTTGTATTTGGAAAACTGTATTTCTGGCTTTTTGGTAGGTTTTAAGAATAAGATTTACAAAAACAAGTTTTTTTTTAATTATTGTGTAAATGCTTCAATGGAGTTTAAACATTGTTCTTGTTTAAATTGTAACATAAACATTTAATAAAAATTGAAAATGGTAACACGCGTATGTGGGGTCTATTTTAATTGACGTCAATGGCGGGGGGGGAGTGCGTGGTGGTGTTAGGGTTGGATTGGCAGTTGGAATTGGTGAGTTCAAGTGCAGCCAGGAGGCTAAATCCATGGTTGGGATTCTCCGGTCTCTCTGCTGTGAATGGAAATTTAGCTGAGCACCAAATTCTTCACTCTCAGAAAAAAAAGTGAGCATATTGGAACCCAACATGATCCCATAGATTTCTTGCCTCTACTACGCATGTGGATTGCCCTCATGGAACAGCCAGGTCTATAGTTTAAATAAGAATGGCTGTCCCGAATTGTGTGAAACTTGTCAGGGTCAACAACAAGGTGAGTGCACAGTGGGGTTTCATTGCTAGAAAGCCTTTAAGGAACAAAACTGCAGAGCTGTTTCCTTGTCCAAGTGAAAGGCTTCAGCTCACAAGACTTCAGCCTGGAAGTATGCTTTCACTGCTTTATAGGTAATTTCCAAGTCACTACCCCTGTCGTTGACTTTATCCATCTTGATCAGTGCTGTCAATCTTCACTGCAATATGGGAGCAATCATGAAGCTCTAACTTGGGCCTTCAGTAAGAACAAGAGGAACAGCAACACCAGCAGAAGCATCAATTGTCTTCTCCTCAGTCACATGACACAGCACAGGACAGATATTGTTGAAATGCAATTTCAGCTACAAGGAGACTATATTTCAATGCAGGGTATCTAGGCAGAGGATCAGCTTTTTTGGCATGATTAGGCCATGGTGTTTAGGAGACTCAGGTTTCATGGCAAGTCATTGCTGGCATTTACATCTTCCTGAATAAGACCACCATCTAAATGGGATAGTGGGGCATGCATTGCCAGTGGCATCATAGAATCATAGAGTCCTTACAGTGCAGAAGGAGGCCATTTGGCCCAATAAGCCTGCACCAACTCTCTGACAATAATCCCCCTCAGATCCTTTCTCTGTAATCTCAAGTATTTACCTTACTAATTCCCCTAACCTACACATCTTTGAACACGAAGGGGCAATTTGGACTATGAAAGGAAACCAGAGAACTAGGAGGAAACCCACACAGACATGGGGAGAACGTGAAAATTCCACATAGAAGTCACGCAAGGCGAGAATTGAACCCAGGTCTCTGGCATTGTGAGGCAACAGTGCTAACCAATGTAACTGCAGCCCAGTCTCAAGTGGCTACAGCATAACCACTGGCCAACATTCTTCAGCATTGGCTCTTTCCAGAAATCTACTAGTAAGATTTTACAATCTTCCATCTGCAATTGTGGCTGATGCCATATTTAGCAGGGTTGCTACGAACATCCATTTTGGTATTGCTGAAGATCGTCAGAAGCACAGGACTCTGGCACTTCATAGTGCACGATTCCTCCAGGCACAGAGAGTCACAGGGCAGGATTTTACGACCTCATTTGGGCGAGGCTTGTAAAATCCACCTGATGTTAATGGGGAATTCTGTTCTATAAGCCTCACCTGTCCCAGAATTGGGGCAGGTGAGGTGATAAAATTCCGGCCTTAGACTGTACACAAGTGACAATCAAGGCACCTTCAAATCAACCAAGGAGTCTTTACAATCATACTAGATTCTGGCATTGTTGCATTAAAGTATACATATGTACAGACAAACAGGCCAAATAGGAGCAGGAGAAGGCCATGCCATACCTGGAGCCTACAAAGCCATCCGATAAGATCACGGCTGATTTGATTGTGGCCTCAACTCTACTTTCCTCTCAATCCTTAGAGACTCAGAAGTTTCATAAACTCACAATCGCTCACCCTTAAGACTCCCTTGTCAATCAAAAAATCTATCTAACTCAGGCTTTAAAATATTCAGTTTATTCAGTCATATCCATTACTGTCTAAAGAAGTGAATTCCACAAACTCACAACCCTCTGAGAGAAAATCAAATCAGACTTATCTCTGTCTTTAATGGTAGATCCCTAATTTGTAAACTGTGTTCCCTAGTTCGAGTCTCTCCCACAAGGCAAAACATTCTTCAATATCCATTTCATCAAGTTCCCTTACGATCTTTTGTGTTTCAGTAAGATCAAGTGTAAACTCCAAGGGATACAGGCCCAACCTGTCCAATCTTTCCTTAGAGGAAAACCCCTCCATCACAGAAATCAGTTTGGTGAACCTTTGCTGAATTGTTTCTGATTCAAGCCTTTCTAAAGCAAGGAGACCAAAGCTAATGCATCATATCCAGAATTGGTCTTGCCTGCTTTCTGTAAACTGTAACAAAACTTCCCTACTTTGATATTCCAATCCATCTTCAATAAATGACAGTTTCTTTGTTTTCCTAGTCACTAGCTGTACTGCACCAGATTTTTATGATTCATGTACCATGACACACAAATCCCTCTGTATCTCAGGGTTCTGCAATTTCTCTCTATTTAGATAATAAGCTGCTTTATCACTCTTCCCACTAAAGTAGACAAGTTCATATCTTCCTTCCTTATATTTCATTTGCCAAATTTTTGCTCACTTGTTTGGCTTATGCATATCCTTTTGCAAATGAGCTGCAGAGATCGTAATGGGTGGGATAGAAAATTTGGCTGACAATTTAAAGGTCCAGGGAATTCCCTATCTCGGCCAGAAAATCCTTATTGTCCTTCCCACAACTTACATATCTATCTTTGTGTCAACACAAAAGTTAGCATCCACACCTTTGAATCCCTTTATCTGAATTATTTACACAGATTGCAAATCATTGAAGTCCCAGAACTGATGCCTGTGGCAGTCCACCAGCTATATCTTGCCAACCCAGTCATGATTCATTAATCCCTATTCTCTGTTTCCATCAGCCAACAAATCCCCTATTCGTGTTAATATGTTAGCCCCTACCCCATGATTTTGTGTAACAACGTTTGGTGTAACCACCAGAGGATTTTCATGCATGTTCCCCATATTTGTGAAATATTCATGGTGTCTTCAACACTTCAATGTGCTGACCCATGCCACCAGCAGCATTACATCCTTTCTCTTCACCATTGTGCCAAAGTGGAATTGCCAGTTATGCCAGCAAACACTTTATCACATTCCATTACATTCAGACCAGACTTTGCCCTGATTCCTTCTTGTGGAATCAGGCAATCAAAGCTTCAGCTTCAGCTTGTCTCGCTGCCAGGTAAAGCCAGAATGAATCAAGTATTGATTGGGCTCAGGATGCTTCAATGCTTGACTCACTTCCACTGCTTCAAATTCACTGCTTCTACTGAAATTCAATGAGCTCAACATTGGGAAGTACCCATCAATGTAGGCCTCTGGAACTTCGGCAAAGTTCCTTGATTTGTACATGTTCCCCTGAAGGGGAACACTTGTCATAGGATGATGGTATTGTGTGTTAGTCAATTTAGCTTTAAAACTGCTCATGGCCAATCTGTCAGTCCTTATATTAAGATCTAATGGAAAGGGTGGTCAACCTGTGGTCAATCTGCAACCACCAATATTCTTCCCCCAGGTTTTTGTTCAAAATGACCCTCTAATAGCATTGTAAGCAGTTACAAAGTCATCAGGTTTCAGGTCTTATAACTGGGGGAAGCAGTATCAGAAATATCAATAAATACATATGTGTGTTACTGCAAATGTTACTATGGATAGTACCTAAGATGTTATTATGGATGTTGGCATGGATGTTACTATGATTGCCTGAATAAAAGAGGAGCTATTTGCACTCCATTTCCATTTTAAGTGTGGACCTCTTTCAGATTTGCTTCTTGATTTGGCTCCAGGTCTCTTGTCACTTAGTCTTGGAAGTTTAGTAAAGCTAAAGTTCAATCATTGCCCTTCTCCTTGTTCCACAACTGATATTAATTGACCTATAAGAGCATAACATAAGAAATTAGGAGCTGGAGTACATATGCCACTTGGCCCTTTAACCTCTGTTATGCCATTCAGAAAAATTATAGTTGATCTTTTACCTTAACTCCATCTTTTACTACAATCCTTGTTGTGGTAGGAGAGAGAAACTGAACTCCTTTCTCCTCTCCCCATCACCTGTCCATAGCAAAGATGTTTTTAACTTATTTTAAAGTGCGAAATGTTTCCCCACTCCTTCAGTTTAATAATTAATAATAATCCAATTTAATAATCAGCTCATTTGCATTATGGCTAACTCAGAAGATGAATTTATTTATACTGAACACGCACACTCAAGCGCATGCATACCCACGCACTGACTTTCACACACTCATGCATACTCATATGTACACACACACATGCATACTCATATGTACACACACAGGCATACTCATTCATACAAGGACAGATATACACTCACTCACACACACTCATCACACACACTCATCACACACACTCATCACACACACTCATCACACACACTCATCACACACACTCATCACTCACACACACACAGTTACAAACATTTACATACAAAAACACACACACACACTCCCAAACACACAGACACATGCTCAAAATCACTCACAGACATGTCAGCAAGCTCATACACACATTCACACACTCACAATTACTCAAACACACATACATACTCACAAGCTTCATACACTCACAATCACTCACGTACATGCACACATGCAAGCACAAACACACATGCACACACGTGCACAGACACACAGGTAGCTCTTGCATACACACATGCATGTACATGCACAAGTGCTCTCACACACATATGCATGCACACACATGCATGCGCTCACATACACACACAAACATTAAAGATTTATACCTATGGGCAACAACATTAAAAGTACCACAGGAATTAATATAGTTCACATGATTTCCAATGTCCGAGAATTCAAACTCCAAGTGGTGTTTCCATCATGGCTGAGTTCAATCCCAATGAGTTTCTGATTGGAGACATCAACATAAAAGTCCTTGAAATAAGTGACAAAGTGGCATGTTGACATTTCTGTGTTACATATTTTCAAAAATCAAGCAGGCTTCAAAAAATTGAGAGATAGTTGCTGGCTGTTTGCTGAGCTGAGAGCTGCTGGAGTTATTTCAGTTGGTTTTAAAACATCTGTCTGAGGATTTCTCAATTCTTAAAGAAATTTAGATATTTCAATATGGTCATTTGAATTGTGTGACCTCCCTTCTCCAAAATAATGTCAAAGTGATGTTTATCTACTATCTGGAACTAACTTTGGTTTCAGGATTGATAATGTCCCAGCCACTGGCTGGAATTCTCCAGCTGATTATACCTTATCACTGCTGCTAAAAAACACAGTGAATTTGGTGCTCAGCCAAATCTCTGTTCACTGCAGTGGAACCATTGGATTGTTGACAGTTGAGAGTGGGTTGTTCATGCTGGTATGAACAACCAAAGAACCCCACCCATTATCTTTTGAAAGCATTACCACCCATTTTCAGGTTCTTGTGTCAGGAAGCCATTGTCCAAGCAGATCAAGAGGGTTCTCTTGCACAATAATCTTATCACGTTGCAAATGACACCCATTTTCCCCTTAATTATACTCTAGAAATCAATCACAGGAGTGAGATAAGTTTGTTCACCACTCTCCAGGAGTGATGAGTTTCAATCTGAATCTCCTGGTTTTGTCATTGTAATTAAATCCTTACAATTTGGATATGAGATTAAACGATGATGAGAGATTAATTTTTTTTGTAGTTCCTATCGGTAGATTCCAAAGCAAAGGATCATGTGACTTGTAGCAGACATCTTTTTAGTTCAGCAGGAAGTCCATTTTGAAAATAGCAAAAAGCAATAAATTTTTTAAGCACACAGTTTTGGATTTTTTAATGCTTATTGGCCTAACAATCTACACTTCCCTTAATTCCCATTGTATTAAAACTCTATTGACATTCATCTGAATACATTCAATGAATGAATATCTACATTTCTCTGCGGCAGTGAGTTTCAAAAATTCAAAACATTCTGAGTGAAAAAATTTCTCCACATCTCAATTCCAAAATGTCAACACCTTATTCTGAGACTATGACCCAGTGTTTCAAATCCAGCATTTACCCAGTAAAGCCCTTTAAGAATTTGTGCACTGCATCAGGTTAGGAGCCTGGCAGGACAAGATATCGCAAATATTTGAGCAACAGGTGAAGCTAGTTGTAACACACTGCTATTACACAATAGCAACACAAGTAGTATTTGCCACTAACAGAATGCTGCCCAAATCAAAAAGATCTTCTACTCACCACACACATGAGTAATGTGGTATATGAATTTCAGTTGCTGGGTACGTATGTTGACATTCGAAAGACTAGCGGATCATATCAAGCTACATGACCCTTCCGCTGCTTGCAATGAGCAAGGTAAAGACCATATCCAAAACACAAATTGTGGGTATGTGTGGGGAAGGTGGGGGGGGGGGGGGGGGGGATTGTGGGAGTGGAATTCTCCTAACCAGCTGCACTGCCAACCAACTAACACTCTTTTCTCATTCAGAATAAAGTTGTTGTTTCCTGTGATATTGATATTCTTGTGATTGTCCTGATGAGTGCTTGATGAAAATCTTCAACAAAATGTCTTTTTTCAGCAATACTCAAGCACTACCAAATGATTATCTATTTTCTTCAGTTTGATCATATCTCTTTCTTCAAGGGAATATTAACTAAATGGGGCAGCATTGCAGCACAGTGGTTAGCATTGCTACTTCACAGCACCAGGGGACCCAGGTTCAATTCCTAGCCTGGACCATTGTCTATGTGGAGTTTGTACATTCTTCCCATATCTGTGAGGGTTTTTTTCCCACTTTCTGAAAGAAGTGCTGGTTAGATGCATTGACCCAAACAGGTGCTAAACTGTGGTGACTAGGGGAATTCCACAATAACTTCTTTGCAGTATTAATGTAAGCTTATTAGTGACTAATAAATAAACTCTTAATTAGTCTACTTTATCTCTCTTCATAGGACAATGGAGAAATGGTGACATAGTGGTACAATCTTTAGGCTAGTAACCTCAAAGTTTAGGGTTATATTCTTAGGTCATAAGTTCAAATCCCATCATGGTAGCTGGTGGAATTTAAATTCACTTAATAAATCTGGAATTGAACAAGTCTCAACAATGGTGATCACAAAACTATCATCATTGGTGCAAAAGCCCTATCTGCCATCCTAACTTGTGATTGATTCAAAGTGATTAATTCTTACATGCACCTCTGAAATTGCTTTGCAATTCACACAGTTCAAGGGCAATCTGGATTGCTGAAAAATTCACATGCCATGAGAGGATAAATTAATCCCCTTATCCCATGTGCCTGTCTAATGATTCTTTGTTGCACTCCTTTTTGGATCAGTCTGTGGGAAAAGTGGGGAATTCTTCCTCTTGGAGGTGCCACTGCATTCGATGAAAACATTCCATTGACACAGGGCCCCATCCCAATTTGGCACACAATAAAGAGACTACCAACTTGAATCCCCAGCCTGTCACTTTTTCAACTTTACTCAGTAATGTAGCTGCTGATTTCCAGCACACAGCTGGTGCTTTTTAGTCACACTTATTTCATTTTCTATATTTACATTAGTCTGGCCATCTGTTCACTGTACTGAGGCAATCCCAGCAGTGAGAGATTTTCAACCGGGGATCAACCAAGCACCAGATGCACTTGAAACATCTGCCAAATGGCCATTCTATTGCGGTGCCTGCAATTGAAAACCTCAAATGACAGCAGGTAGTCAGTATGAGGTGTGGTCAATTAAAGGACTAAGTTAGTGGGCAAGGGTTGGGGAGAGCGAGAATTGGAGAATGGTGAAATTGGGAGATTTTTGCATCATCAGATCAGACCCTCATGCTCCTTCTGGCACCATCTTTGTAACAACCAAAACTGTATCTTTATCGAAGAGGCCTCCAGAAGTCCTTTTACACATCATCAGTAAGGCCTCTATGGCCTGTGGGCATACATTGCCCATTATTCCATCAAAGTCACAACTAGTGTCTTGAAGTAGATCTGGAACCAAAATTTATATTTTTAAACAACTTCTTGCCTATTTTGATCAAAAGCTGGGCCTCAAGGCCTGTTTGAAAACTGGGCAAACAGGTCCAGTTTCTCAGGGCAGACACTAAAAATCTCTCCTATTAGTATCTATAAATCATGGTTAGGATTATGTTCAGTTCTGAGAACCCCATGTTTGGAAGAATTCAAGGCCTTGCAAGAGTGTGGGAGAGATTTATTAGACAATATCAGGAATCATATATGTGGAGAGAATACTCTGCAATGATTCTCCTAACAACAAGAGGACATTAAGAGATAACTTAAAAGAGTTGTTCAAAATCATGAAGTATTTTGTTAGCGTCAGTGAGGAGAAGCTGATTCCAGGAACAGGAAATCAGAGGGCATCGAGGACGAGATGTGTTTTTACATAGCAACCAATATGACCTGGAGTGCATCGTTTGCAATGATTGTGGAAGCAGATTCAATAACGATTTTCAGAAAGGAATTGGTTAGAATACTTGCAGAGAAGTAAATTCTGGGGCTATAGAATAAAGTTAGAAAAGTGGGGTTAAGTGGAAAGCTCTTTCAAAGAACTGGAACAAGTATGATGGACCATATGGCCTTGATTTTATAGCCAAATTTCAAACTCATCTCACAGTAACCAGCAATAAGTTCCTGTTTGTCGTTCTAAACAAACAGTGCTTCACATTTAACAATAAGAAGCAAAATGCAATACTTGATATTGCAGCACTGCCAACTCACTTCTTCTGTGTAAATCAACTTTCAATTAATCACTGAGAAACCAGACAGAAACTTCAAAAACCATAATCCAGGACATCACCAAAGTTGTATAAACTAAATAAAATACAACAACAAAATAAGGTGATTAATTCAACTCAAATTAAGTTTTAAAGGTCGGTGGGTTGAATTTTCTTTATTCATTCAAGGGACGTGAGCCGTGCTGGTTAGGCTGGTATTTATTGTCCATCTCTAATTGTCCTTGAGAAAGTGATGATGAGCTTCCTTCTGGAGCTACTGTAGTCCCTGTAGTGTAGGTACACCTTCAGTGCTGTTGGGGCACGATTTCCAGGATTTTGATCCAGTAACAGTGAAGGAATGGCAAAATAGTTTCAAGTAAGAATGGTGAGTAACTTGGGGGTGACTTCCCGTTGGGATATTCCCAGGTATCTGCTGCCCTTGTCCTTCTAGATGGTAGTGGTCGTGTGTTTCAAAGGTGCTGAATATGGACCCTTGCTGAGTTCCTGCAGTGTATTTTGTAAATGGTAGACATTTAATGCTTGAACAGTGTTTCCATTTAGCATTTGAATCTGTTAACATAGACTGCATTTGTGGACATATCCGGTTACACAGAGAAACATTCATGTAGGAATGGGGCCTTCTCGTCTATCACACAGCTCTACTCAACAAATTTGTGGATGGATCCCCTGGGATTTTATCATTCGGATTTTACTTGTTGTGGAAGAGGTACAAAATTGATATGATTCTCAATTTCAACACAGAGGCAAGGAAATGTGTATAATGTGGTGTAATTTGAAACATAAGAGAGGAGACTTTAGTGCGTCAACACCATTATGAGAAGAATCAAATAGAAAAAGATAAGAAAGGCGGAAAGAGAAAAGATGGATAGAATCTGGAAATCGAATTGGCATGTGGTTGCCACCTGAGTTTTAATTCAGTGTTTAACAGGACGTGACAAATAGTTACAAAGATAGCATTTGTTTTATACAGAGACAAATGAATGGCATTATCAGTGACAAAAATACATTGTATCACTTGGCTTGTTTATCGGTAACTTAATACATCACCTTTAACATAATAAACTATCCCAAATATCTCAAGTTACAAAACAAGATTTGACACCGAGCTGCGCAAGATGTCAGATCAAATGACCAAAAGCTTGGTCAAAGAGATATGTTTTAAGGAACATCTTGAAGGAGAAAAAGTGAGGTGGGGCTGGAGAGGTGTTGGAAAGGAATTCCAGAATGTAGAGCCTGCATCTGAAGGCAGAGCCCCCAATGCCAGAGTGATTAAAATCAGAAATGGGCAAGAGGCCAGAATTGGAAGTGTGTAGGTATCTTAGAGACTTGCGGGGTGGCCTTGGAGGAGATCACAGAGAATGGGAGGGCTAGGCCATGCAGGGACTTAAAAACAAGGATGAGAATTTAAAAATGGAGTTATTGCTTCATTGGGAGACAGCACATCAGCGAGCACACTGGGTGGTGAGTAAATGGACTTGCTGTGAGTTAGGGTATGCTCAGCAGAGGCAATCTGAGTGACAAGTGTCGGTACACATGTGGAAACTGATGTGTTTCCAGATAACATTATCAAAGAGCAGCATATCATGGGAGATACTACGGGGCCAAGGATTAATTCTGGGGGGATATCAAAGGTAACAGTGCAGGAGCAGGAAGAGAAACGATTGTAAATGATTCTCTAACCATAATTAAACTGATAACAATGGAATTGGGTGAAAGCAGTCCCACCCAATTGGACAACTATAGACAGATTTTGGAGAATGGTGATCATCAAAGTTGAGCAGTGGAGGAGGATGAGGGAAGATGGTTTACCCTTGTCACAGTCACATAGGATATCATATTGGACTTTAATATAAGTTGTTCCAGTGTTGTGACAGGGTGAAAATGTTATTGAAAGGGTTCTAAATGGTGTTCTGGGTGAGATTTATATGGCTTTTGAACTCTTTTTCTGATCGAGGGGGTTATTGGGGCAGGCAGGATGTAGATTTGGGATTACTAGCAAATCAGCCATGATCTTATTAAATAGTGGAGCAGGTTCGAGGAACTGAATAGCCTACTGCTTGTTTTGTATGTTTGCATTTGGGAGGTGACAACACGTTCAAGGACTTTGGAGAGGAATGGGAGATTGAAGGCAAACAGTAGTTTGTAGTGAAGGAGTGGCAAAGGGTCAATACTCTTGAATCATGATCCTGTGCAAACCTCCCATCACAAAGTATTTTGTTACTGTAGATCTGTAATGGCAAATTCTCACTGCAATGGATTACAGAACTGCACCTTGTCATAATATGTGATGGACAGATGAAATAGTAATGAGATCTCCCTTGAAACAGTGAACCAGCGATAATATAAGGCAAAGTAACTGGTCATCTCACAGTAGCAGTGACATTGAATATAGATTTTCTATAATATCAGTAAAGCAGGTCTGAAGGAAGCAGGTCTGAAGGAAGCAGGTCTGTGCAAAGCTGCTGTGCTGCTCAAAGCATTCACCCACAGGTTGAAGAACTGGCTCCAAGCTGCCTGGATTGAAGTTCGCCTTCGTATCTTTGAAGTTGGAGCCAGAAACCCTCATTGGGCTCTACCACTGGCCTGGCTGACTTCACATGCTGCAAAAATAAAACACAGCGTTAGGTTTAAAATAAATTTGTCAGACTCTCCTCATCCAGGAGGAAACATGGACTGATATGATTCTCCTCATTGGCTAAGGAGCCAAATATAAGTGTTCCACTTCCACCTTAGTTAGCCTCACCTAACTCAGGCCAGCCCAATGATCCAGCTTGGTCTTTCTAGGCAGCACCATCAAATACTATATGGTTTCTCACCAAAAGGCCTGCCAATTCTTAATGGTTCATATTGGAAAATCAAAGGCTTTGGAGAACAGCAGAAGCCCAGTAGGACAGCCCGAGAGCACAGAAAGCAAAAATATTAGAAGCCAGAGAGCAGAGTAAGATTGCAGAGACCCGAAAACAATGCCAGCAAGAGGACCCTGAGGATAGAGAGGCCTATGAGCACAACAAGAGCACTGGGGGAGGGCCAGAGCACAGTGAAAGCAGTGGAAGTTCCAAGAGCATAGCGACAGCACAGAGGTGAGACACACAGAGAGGCCTGAGAACATAATCTATACAAATGGAATAGCAGAGTCAGCAAATTGATAAACACAAAGAAAATATCAAGGATTGTTACAAAGGACAGCAAGTAGGTGACTGATTTATCTTTTGTTTGTGTTTATTCTCTCTCAAAGTTCAAGCAGTTAATTAAACAAGGAAATATAGCTAATTATCTATTGAGTTTTAGGTTTAGTAAGTTTTAATTAGGTTTAAGTCGAAATCTTATTTTTAATTTTTAATTTGTTTGTATAATAGTCCTATAAATAGAGTCATGGCAGGGAGTCACAGTTGATTGCACATTCTGTGTCATATAGGAACTGAAAGTCGTTCATCATGTCCTTGATGGCCCTACGTGTCCTTGATTCGAGGAGTTTAAGTCCAGGTTTCGGAGCTTGAGCATCATTATGTCATTGTGACACATCCATGAAGCTGAGAAGGGGGTGGGGGTGGGGGTGGGGGTGGGGGTGGGGGCAGTAGGGGATAATAGCTATGTGGAGGTAGTCATCCAGCAGGCAGGGAGAAGGAATGGATGACAGCGAAGAAGCAGCAGGCAGTTACTGCAGGAGTTTCCTGAGTGTATCTCAACTCTCCAAAAGATTCAGGTAGCCAAGGGATAAAACAATCATTGCTCTAATGGTTGGTGGAACAGACAGGCATTTCAATGCTGTAGAAATAACTCCAGGATGGTGTTGCCTCACTAATGCCAGAGTAAAGGATGGCAGCTTCAGAGTACCCTGAGGGGGAAGGGTGAACATAAGAAATAGGAGCAGGAATAAGCCATCTAGCCTCTCAACCTGCCCTGCCATTCAATAAGATCATGACTGATCTGATAGCGGTTCAGTTCCACTTATCCGTCTGCTCCCCATAACCCTTAATTCTCTTATTGTCAAAAATCTATCTGTGGATTTTCATTTAACGAGGTAGCCTTCACTGCTTCAATGGGCAGCGCATTTCAAAGATTCACTACCCTCTGGGAGAAGAAGTTCCTCCTCAACTCTGTTCTAAATTGATTTCCCCGTATTTTAAGGCTGTGCCCTCTACTTCTCGTTTCCATTCTAAATAGAAATAATCTCACTGCTTTTACCTTGTCTAGGCCCTTCACTATCTTATGTCTCTATAAAATCTCTCCTCAACCTTCCAATCTCCAGTGAGTACAGGCTCAGTCTACTCAATCTCTCCTCATAAGCTAACCCCCTCATCTTCAGAATCAACCTGGTGAGCCTTCTCTGCATTCCCTCCAAAGCTAATATATCTTTTCTTAGATAAGGAAACCAAAATTGCACACAGTACTCTAGGTGCAGCCTCACCAGTACCTTGTACAATTGCAGCAAGACATTCTTGTTTTTATATTCCATCCCACTTGCGATAAAGGTCAACATTCCATTTCCCTTCTTGATCACTTGCTGTGCCTGCAAACTGAGTTTTTATGATTCATGCACAAGGATACCCAGGTCCCTCTATACACTAACATGTTTAATTTTTCACCATTTAAATAATAGTTCATTTTACTATCATTCCTTCCAAAGTGGATAACCTCACACTGCCGATGTTATACTCCATCTGCCAGATCCTTGCCCACTCAATTAGCATATCCAAACCACTCTGCAGACTCTGTGTCCGCCACACAATTTGCTTTTCCACTCATGTTTGTGTCATCTGCAAACTTTGTTATCCTACACTTGGTCCCTTCCTCCAGGTCATCTATGTATATAAAGAACAAAGAACAAAACAGCACAGGAAACAGGCCCTTCGGCCCAACGAGCCCATGCCGCCACCCCGATGTTCCCACCTCTACCCGCGATCCCTGTCCATGTTTATAGATCTATGGATTAAAAACCAAATTTGAGACAATTTAGGGAGAATTTGTTCTGCCAATTAGTCAATGAGCACATCTTTGGGATGTGGGAGGAAACCGGAGCTCCCGGAGAAAACCCACGCATGCACGGGGAGAATGCGCAAACTCCCACAGACACAGGTCCAAATCCATGTATCTGCACAGTACAGTACAGTGATAGTCATTGAGCTGTTGTGTTGCCCATCAGATGGTCCAGGTCAAGCATACACTAACAACGTGAAGCAGTAGGATACTCTCGAAAAAGGTCCAAGAGCAGTCCTCTCACGGCCTATCGCGTGTATGCCCTTCGTTAGACAACAAGGTGGACCAAAGCACCTGTAGGATAAAAACAAGTACATCAATATCATCATCTATTTACACACTTCCCAGGGACTCCCAAGGCTCATGATCCCTATTTTAAATCAGTTTTCTATACCCCTCCATTCCCATTCTGTTCATGTACCCATCTAAGTATTTCTTAAATAACTCCAGAGTACCTGCCTCCACCACTTTACTTGGCAGCGCATTCCATACCCCCACCACCCTCTGTGTGAAAAAACTCCCTCTAGCATCCAAATTATACCTTACCCCCCTCACCCTAAGCCCGTGACCCCTCGTGCTATTTGAGTCCATCCTAGGAAAAAGCTTAACCCTGTTTACTCTATCTATACCCTTCATAATCTTGTACACCTCTATCAGATCTCCTCTAAGTCTACGTCTTTCTAAGGAAAACAGTCCCAATTTGCCTAATCTCTCCTCGTAACTCAGACCTTCCATACCAGGCAGCATCCTGGTAAACCTCCTCTGCACTCTCTCCAGAGTCTCCACGTCCTTCTGGTAGTAAGGCGACCAGAACTGGACACAGTATTCCAAATGAGGTCTAACCAACGTTTTATACAACTGCAACATTAAAGACCAGCTCTTGTACTCTATACCCCTTCCTATAAAGGCTAGCATACTATATGCTTTCTTCACAACCTTCTCCACTTGCTCTGCCACCTTCAGAGACTTGTTCACCTGCACCCCCAGGTCCCTCTGCGTTTCTATACTCTTAATAGGTCTACCCTTTATCATATACCTCCCCGCTACATTCTTTCTCCCGAAATGCATCACCTCACATTTATCAGGATTGAATTCCATCTGCCATCTGTCTGCCCAAGCTACCAGCCTATCTATGTCATAGAACATAGAACATTACAGCGCAGTACAGGCCCTTCGGCCCTCGATGTTGAGCCGGCCAGTGGACCCTCTAACCTAAACTATTCCAATATCATCCATATGCCTATCCACCGACCATTTGAATGCCCCCAAAGTAGGCGAGTCCACAACTGCTGCAGGCAGGGCATTCCACGCCCTCACCACCCTCTGTGTAAAGAACCTGCCTCTGACATCCGTCCTATAACTACCACCTCTTAATTTAAAGTTATGTCCCCTCGTGTTGGTCATCACCATCCGAGGAAAAAGGCTCTCACTATCCACCCTATCCAATCCTTTGATCATCTTATACGCCTCAATTAGGTCACCGCGTAACCTTCTTCTCTCTAATGAAAATAACCTCAGGTCCCTCAGCCTTTCCTCATAAGGCCTTCCCACCATACCAGGCAACATCCTGGTAAACCTCCTCTGCACCCTTTCCAATGCTTCCACATCTTTCTTATAATGCGGTGACCAGAACTGTACGCAATACTCCAAGTTCGGCCGCACCAGAGTTTTGTACAGTTGTAACATAACCTCACGGCTCCTAAATTCAATCCCTCTACCAATAAAAGCTAACACACCGTACGCCTTCTTAACAACTTTATCAACCTGGGTGCCAACTTTCAAAGAGCTATGTACTTGTACCCCAAGATCCCTCTGCTCGACAACACTATTAAGGGTCCTTCCATTAGCCCTATATTTCATATGCCTGTTATTCCTACCAAAGTGAATCACCTCACACTTATCCGTATTGAATTCCATTTGCCACCTCACGGCCCAGCTCTGCAACCTATCTATGTCCCTCTGCAAACTGTAACATCCATCCTCGCTGTCTACAACTCCCCCCACTTTGGTATCGTCAGCAAATTTACTAATCCAACCCTCTACACCCTCATCTAGGTCATTTATAAAAATGACAAACAGCAGTGGCCCTAAAACAGATCCTTGAGGTACGCCACTTGTAACTGCACTCCAGGTTGAATATTTCCCATCAACCACCACCCTCTGTCTTCTATCAGCTAGCCAATTCCTAATCCAAACTGCTAAATCACCTTCAATCCCATGCATCTGCACTTTCTGCAGTAGCCTACCATGGGGAACCTTATCAAACGCTTTGCTAAAATCCATATACACTACATCAACTGCCTTACCCTTATCTACCTCTTTGGTCACCTCCTCAAAAAACTCAATAAGGTTTGTGAGGCACGACCTACCCTTCACAAAACCGTGCTGACTATCCCTAATCAATTTATTTCTCTCTAGATGCTTATAAATCCTATCCCTTATAATTCTTTCCAAGATTTTGCCCACAACAGAAGTCAGGCTCACCGGTCTATAATTTCCAGGATGGTCCCTACTCCCCTTTTTGAACAAAGGGACAACATTTGCCATCCTCCAGTCTTCCGGCACTATACCTGTAGCCAACGACGACATGAAGATCAAAGCCAAAGGCTCTGCAATCTCCTCTCTAGCCTCCCAGAGAATCCTAGGGTAAATCCCATCTGGCCCAGGGGACTTATCAATTTTTATACCCTCAAGATTCGCTAACACCTCCTCCTTATGAACCTCAATCCTGCCCAGTCTACAACCTGGTATCGCAGTATTCTCCCCGACAACATTGTCTTTCTCCTGCGTGAATACTGACAAAAAATACTCATTCAGTGTCTCTCCTATCTCCTCAGGCTCCACGCACAACTTCCCACTGCTATCTCTGACTGGCCCTAATCTTGCCCTAACCAATCTTTTATTATTTATATACCTGTAAAAAGCTTTAGGATTCTCCTTAATCCTATCTGCCAAAGTCTTCTCGTGACCTCTTCTAGCTCTTCTCAACTCCCTCTTTAGCTCCTTCCCGGCTAATTTATAGCTCTCCAGTGCCCTAACTGAGCCTTCACATCTCATCATTATATAAGCCTCCTTTTTCCTCTTCCTTTTTCCTCTTCACCAGAGATTCAATTTCCCTAGCACACCATGGTTCCCTCACTCGACCACTTCCTCCCTGCCTGGCAGGTACATATTCATTAAGGACATGCAGAAGCTGTTCCTTAAATATGCTCCACATTTCAGATGTCCCCAGCCCCTGCAATATCCTGCTCCACCCTATGCATCCTAAATCTCTCCTAATAGCCTCATAATTACCTTTCCCCCAGCTATAACTATTGTTATTCGGTATGTGCCCATCCCTTTCCATCACTAAGGTAAATGTAACCGAATTGTGGTCACTATCACCAAAGTGCTCACCCACCTCCAAGTCTAACACCTGGTCTGGTTCATTACCCAGTACCAAATCCAATATAGCCTCACCTCTTGTTGGCCTATCTACATACTGAGTCATGAAACCTTCCTGCACACATTGAACAAAAACTGACCCCTCTAACGTACTTGAACTATAGCTTTTCCAATCGATATTAGAAAAGTTAAAGTCCCCCATTACAACTACCCTGTTACTTTCACACCTATCCAGGATCAACTTTGCAATCCCTTCCTCTACTTCTCTGGAACTTTTTGGAGGCCTATAAAAAACTCCCAACAGTGTGACTTCTCCTTTCTCGTTTCTAATCTCAGCCCACACTACCTCAGCAGACAAGTCCACATCAAATGTCTTTTCTGCCACCGTATGTCCTGCTGTATCGCCTGACAATGCTCCTCACTATCCGCAAGTCCAGCCATCTTTGTATCGTCTGCAAACTTGCTGATCACTCCACTTACTCCCTCTTCCAAGTCATGTATATATATTACAAATAGAAGAGGTCTCAGTACCGAGCCCTGCGGCACATCACTAGTGACCGACTGCCAACTGGAAAACCATCCATTTACTCCGACTCTCTGCTTTCTGTTAGATAGCCAAGCCTCAATCAACGTTAACACTTTACCCACAATTCCATATACCTTTATCTTAAGCAGCAATCTTTTGTGAGGCACCTTCTGGAAATTTAAATATACCACATCCATCGGTTCCACTCTGTCAACTGCACTCGTTATATCATCATAAAAATCCAGTAAATTCATCAAACATGACTTTCCCTTCATGAATCCATGCTGCGTCTGCTTGATTAAACCATTCTTTTCCAGGTGTCCTGTTATTTCTTTCTTAATGACAGATTCCAGCATTTTCCCAGCTACAGATGTTAAGCTAAACTCCCTGTAGTTACCCGCCTTTTGTCTACTTCCTTTCTAAACAGTGGCATTACATTAGCTGTTTTCCAATCAGCTGGACTTCCCCAAAGTCCAACGAATTTTGATAAATTACAACTAATGCATCTGCTATTACTTCTACCAGGTTGATTCCAGAGATGAGAGGATTAGCTTATGAGGAGAGATTGAGTAGACAGGGCCTATACTGACTGGAGTTTAGAAGGCTGAGGGGAGATACATATAAGATAATGAAGGGGCTAGACAGGGTAGAATGGGAGGCATTTCATCTGGACCTAGGGACTTGTCCACCTTTAGTCCCATTAGCCAACCCAGCACTACTGCTTTAGTAATAGCGATCGTTTTAAAGTCCTCATTCCCTACAGTCCTTTGACTGTCAATTATTGGTATGCTACTTGTGTCCTCCACTGTGAAGACTGAATCAAAAAACTTGTTTAAGGCTTTGGCCATTTCATCATTTCCCATTATTAAATTTCCCTTCTCAAGTCCTAAACGTCCAACATTTACTTTAGCTACTCTTTTCCATTTTATATATTTGTAAAAAGTTTTGCTATCAATTTTTATATTTTGTGCTAGTTTACTTTCATAATCTATCTTTCCTTTCTTTATTGCTTTCTTAGTAGTTCTTTGTTGTTTTTTTAAAGCTTTCCCAACCTTCTAGTTCCCCACTAATTTTGGCCACTCTGTATGCATTGGTTTTTAATTTGATACTCTCCTTTACTTCCTTAGTTATCCATGGCGGGTTATGCCTTTTCTTACATTCTTTCTTTATCACAGCTTTCGCAACTAGAGGTTTCGGTTCATGTCAGTGTCAATGACACAGGTAGAAAGATGAATGAGGCCCCCATAGTGGGTGAGAGCAGACAAACATTAGGAAGGCAGTGGGACCAGATGGTAGTAGTGATCAATGGCAGGTGTTTAATCTCCATGGTCCCAGATGCATTGCCGCAAAAAAGTTCAGTGACCTCACATAACTAGTCAAGGTCAGTGACTGCATCTTCAAATGCCATATCCCACCATCTATCCCACGAGCCTCACGTTATTCAGCGTATCACACCCCATTGCTCATTTTCTCCATCACAACTACTCTTACTCCTCACTCTTTCTGTGATTAACTCTTCCCGTTGCTTCCAGTTTAGTACCACCCCAAGCCTCGCATCTGTATCTCACTGCTTGCGTACGCTACCAGCTATTCAACCATGATAGGCAAACAAATTGCAGAACACTCACTAATCCACTTTGCTCCCTTTTGCAAAACAACATGGTGCAAAACAGATGGCATCTAGAGTTAATGGACAGCGACAGACATGACTTCATTATTTTTACCCTCGTGGATGCATAAATAGTTGCCATCATTAGAGTGACTATTGTTGAGGCCAATGTGCTGAAATAATTGAAGTTGATGGGATTCTGCTACCTAAGTCTTCTCTTCGCACCCTATTTCCACCCATCCCACAATTCCTTTTGACTTGAGCATATGAAAAGAGATTTCTCTTTTCTGATTCCTTGTCAGGCAGCACTGGGGGAGGAAAAGGTGAAAGAGCAGGAGATGATGAGGAAGCAACACCATCACTCACTCTCACACTTGCAGTCGTAGCGTACTTTAAAAAATAGATTAGAACCAGGATCTGCACGTGGTGAGGCATCAGGTTTGGGTGGCCTGAGGTTAGAGCCAGGTGGACAAAAGTAGCACAAGTACCAGTTTGGAAGAGGGCAAAGATGTACATGACCTCTACTGCAGTGGATTCAAATGAAGACTGATGGGATGGCCTAGGAAATTGAAGTGCACAATGAAACACTTGGCCCATTCAGGAGACTGCTAGAAAACCTATGGTTAGTATCAAGAAACTTGGAGGAATCCACTTGACACCAGGGCTTTGTGCCAAACTCAAAGCCTATCCTTCCTAGAGTGTACATGATAGCCAAATTCATTTCCAGCCTTGTGCATCCAATGTGAAGCTGCATCTGAGACTGATGTTTTAGCTTGCATTACACTGGGGTCACCCATAGCCAACACTGCAGCTCAGACTAAAGTCAGGCAAGGTCAGCTCGCTGTTATACTAACTCAGTCTGATTATCACAAGCTGCCCACTCTGCTTAATTCTGCCATTCTTGTGCACTAAAAGCCTCACATCAATGCCACCTGACAGGATTCCTCCCAGAAGCATACACACTCCATGATGCAATTTCAAAGGCAAAGTGGCACTCACATCACCAAAAAAAAACCAGGAGCAACAGAGCCAAGAGAGTGCTTCAAATCAAGCAGGTCAAAGCCCTGCCTGAGCTGCTCTCTTAGCCTTTTTATTTACAGGCAGTGTGAGTTTCTTCAATTATCAGACAACAGACTGATAAGAAACTGCCTTGTGGTAACCATGTGCCAAGCTCGTTACCAGCAAGTATAATTTAAAACAGCAAATTAAAGTAAAGCAGCAGTGAGAAAGGGAAAAGGTTGAACCTAACCTTAGGAGCAATTTAATTTCTTTAATGGGTCTAATTGAAGACCTTCCTGCCTTTCAATCCTATTGCTCACCACCCTTCCTCATTGATTTCTATAAAAGCAATTTGGTCAATAGCTTTGCATCTATTGAGAACATCTAGTACAAAAACATTAAACTCCAAAGGAACAAAGTGCAGCTGTCCATTACCCACAATGCTAGAGTGAAATTAAGACTGCCTGCTGCCCTCTGTTGCTGTAGAAACCATCCCATTAGTGTTGTGGGCCAGGTTCCACAGAAGGAATGGTGCTTTATTATTCCTCTCTAATTTCCACCTCATATCTGGTGCTGATTTATGATTGACATTGGGTCTTTTTGTGGGTATTTCCCATGAACTAGTTTAGAGAGTTGGGTATTGCTAAACTGTACCCTCATTATAACAGGAGGAGGTTGTTCAGCCCTTCGAGCCTGCTCTGCCATTCAATTAAACCATGACTGGTCTGAACGCCATTTCCATGTAACCTCCATTTTGTGTCCCTATCCTCTATCCTGCATTTTGGTCCCTATCCTCTTGTAAACCAGGCTTTGGTGTGGATCAATTATGTGACAATAGCCTGGAAACATATTGGCATTTAATGTCTTCACCCCAGTTAATGATCTCTATCCCTGTTAACTTCACCTACCGAAAATATCAAACTCTTTCTCAAAATTTGCATCATCCAGAACTTTTTGAGTCAGATTTCTGATACCTTTTGTGTGAGAAAATTCCCAGGTGCCATAGAAACATGGACTTGATGTGCACATCCAAGTATTAAGCAAGGATCACTGAGTCGCAATCAGGATGCAAAAATCAAGGCATGTGCCAATGGGCGCCATGTTCATTGTCCTATATATGTTGAGGCATCTGGTCTCAGGTGAGGTTTCTGCAATTGGCCTTGGTGCCCCGAGCTGTCCAGGATGGGAGAATTAGGTTCCCATTCCGGATTATATGATTGCTGTTAGAGATTGACCACACGTGGACAGCAAACTAAGTCTAAATTGGACTACAACTGCGCTGCCTTCTGTCCTTGAATAGCCTTCAGTTACCCACTTGGAGGGCTGTTGGCAATAATGGGACCATGTGCCACATACACAAAGCAGAGAGAAATTGATTGAAGACAAGTTAGTCTTTTTGGCAATAAGTTCTGGTCGACCTCCAAAATCATTGGTTATACATCTGAGCTGGAATATTGCCCAATTCTGGTCAAGGTTTTGGGAAGGGTGCTGTGGAGAGTTAGTTAAACTGCACCTTAAATTTTCAGTTATGTGGAGAAAGTGAAGAAGTTGTCCTGAAGGCAGAGAAGGATAAAGGGAAATTTAATGCAGAAGTTTGCAAACACCAGCAGCTTCGATAAAGTGGATAGGGAGAAGCTGCTTCCAGCAACAGGAATCTGGGCAGCCAGAGGGCACAGATTTAAGGGTTATTTGCAAAAGAACCAGAGGCGAGATGAGGAGGAGTGATTTTACTGTGTTTTGGAAGATATTGGCTATAAGGGCTGTGGATGCAAATTTGAAAGGGGAATTGGACAAATACTTGCAAAGGAATAATTACACTCTGGGCAAAGACTCTGGGGAGCGGTGCAACCGATTGGATAACTCCTTCAAAGAGCCAATGATGGGCCAATTGGACTCCTACTACACTCCAGAGGAAAATATAGTACAATTGAGAAATAGAAATACTTGGCTAACCCCTTATTTTCCCTACTGGGACTGTATAATTTCAGGTTACCTTTGCATTGTAGAACAACACACAGGGCGAGCTGGCAGTATAAGTGATGAATGGTGATGTCAATGCCCATTGGGACTTCCCAGCAGATTTCACACAGTTTATAACTCACTCACCTCGAATGCTTCCTGGAGGGAGAGACGCCTGTGCTTCATGAGGTAAGCAATGCAAATGGCCGCTGATCTGCTGCGGCCGTTCTTGCAGTACACCAGCGTCCTGCCGCCTGCCGCCCTGGTACTTTCGATCGCGTCGGCGCACCTGTCGAAGTACTTGTAGAGATTCTCAGCCGGGTCATCAAAGACCGGGACCCGCATGGTGCTTATTTTCAGCCCCGGGAAGGGCTGCTGCTTCGACACATTGACGCAAAACGTCACCCCCTCTCTAGAGAGCAGTTCGTCATCGCAGGCCGACCGGGAGTTACTAATCAGCAATGAGTCAGTGAGCTTGCACAGCTGAAGCATTTAACAAGAGAACAAACCAGCACCACCAATCAAAAGTGAAGAGTTTTGACGGGAGACTCTGCGGAATGGCCTGGTCTCCTGGAGGTGTCAAAACTCAGCCCGTGCGACACTTCATCTTAGTCAGATAACCTTCAGTGGCTGCAGCAGGGCGAGCAAATAATGGGGACATTCTTTGCACTTGAAGTGCATCTCTCTGAAAGCTGCCTTGAGCTCCCGGGGAAGCGTGTGTGTAATGAATCTGCTATATTTACTGCCAAGGCATTGAGTGGGAGGATTCCACCAGGTCCTAATGCCAGCTGGACTGACATACAGGCAGCACAACATTTTCCTAATCAAAGAACACTCTTTAAGGGGAACATCAAATAACTAAACCTGTTCACTACTCTCACTACTTCTTTTCCCATTCTGATGCCTTTCAGTATCTCACCCACATGACCATTTATGTTATTTAATTGCATTTTGTTTTCTTTGTTCTTTTTTGCATGGGGTAAGGGCAAGGCCAGCTTTTGCTGTCCATCCCTAATCGCCCTTGAGCTGAGTGGTTTGCTAGGCCACTTCAGAGGGCAGTTAAGAATCAACCTCATTCATGTGGGTCTGGAGTCACAAGTAGACCAGACCAGGTAAGGATGGCAGATTTCTTTCCCTAATAAACCAGATGGGTTCTTACAGCAATCAATAATAGTTTCATAGTCAGTAATACTAACATTAGTGCCAGAAGCCTCCAACCTCATCCATGGCTGGGATTCTCTGATGCCCCTGAAGTGACTGAAGTTTTGGCTCCAGTCACTGCAGCGGAACCAGAGAATTTTCCATTCTTGCTGGTAGCGGAGACAGGATGAATGAGATTGGAGAATCCCACCCTAGATTTCTATTCTAGATTTAATTAAAAGAATTAACATTCTAACCATCGCTGTGGGATTTGAACCTAAGACTTCGTAGCACTAGCTAGACTTCTGGATTACCATCACTGCACTGGATTAGCCTGGTGATACTGCCACTTTTCCAGCATCAGCTCATATGAGACATCACAACCAGTTCCACCCTCACCCACAGGTACTTTCGACTGGGTGAGCTTCTTCTCCCCAGTAACATCAGATGGCCAAGTGCAGCACACTAGTTTCCACACGAGATGAGATCAGCCAGCCATCCACACGAGACAGTTAATCTACAAATGAATATTCATGAGAAAATGTAACTGGGAAATTACAGGAGTTGCATGCCATCTTTATCGTAGGAATATCACATACAAGTAGCATGCCTCTCAATGGAATTCGCCTTCTCAGGATTCACCTTCTCAGAAGAAAGGATGACACAATAAGGCTGTCATAAGTAATGAAGGTAAGGAATAGGTCAATTAATCTTGCATTCAGTGATCTCATTGGTGTCCTTTTCACTTAATTGTTTGAGATTTTAAACTCTCCAATGGGCCAATGGTCAGAGAGGGTGAAAGTCAACTAAATTACCCATTTCTTCAGCGCCAACTAAAGGTTTAGGATTGGGCCTCATTGTGGTACCTTCATAGACAAGTAACTTTCGGCTCACACATGTCAAATGCCAGGTGGATGAGGTACCAGGGAGCTGCCCAGGAGAAGTAAGGAAAGGAGGATATAGTAAAAAAGCAAAAAAATCACACATGTTGGCTGAAATTTTCCAGCCATTCCTGTCAATGGGATCTTTTGGTCCTATCTACAGCGACTCTTCGCCACAGATTTCCTAACAGTGAAGGATGTGAACAACACAAAAAGCCACTGAGAACAGTGATGGGCTTGTCCATTGCCACAAAACACACTGCCAGAAGGAAGTGTCGGGGGATTGGTGGGCAGGGGGGGCCTGCTGGATAATCTCACCCATTATCTCCATGTGAAATTACTCTGAATGTGATTATTGACTATTCAGGTTCTCAAATAGGCTGGGATGATGAAATCCTTCATAGGACACAATAGTCCCTGTGATCCTGGGGTCTGTGAAACAGTTGTGAATGAACGTTGGTTGAAATACATCAGGAAGGTTTGAAATGTTAGGTTGGATTAATACAGTAGGACTCTTACTGGGTAGTCTTGGCAAATCAGGGAATATTTCCACTGGACTTTCCATGAGGAGATTAAAGTAGAATTTTGAGTGAGCAGACTAATCAAAGACAGGGGAAAGAGTGGTCTGAATGGCACTAATTTTCCAAGAGGGAATACAATGATGGAACTCTTGCACCAAGGGGTTCCTCCATTCCCCATCTCTAATGGTTTAAAATGACGTGTAGTTTACCTAAGTTACGATCATATGGTACCAAACTTGGTAGGTGTCTGATTTAGCGTCAAGGGTGACAAAGAATGTAAGAACATAAGAACTAGGAGCATGAGTAAGCCATCTGGCCCCTCCAGCCTGCTCCGCCATTCAATAAGATCATAGCTAATCTTTTTGTGGATTCAGCTCCACTCAGTCAACTGCTCACCATAACTCTTAATTCCCTTACTATTCAAAAATTTATCTATCCTTGCCTTAAAAACATTCAATAAGTTAGCCTCAACTGCTTCACTGGGCAGGGAATTCCATAGGTTCACAACTCTCTGTGTGAAGAAGTTCCTCCTCAATTCAGCCCTAATCTGCTTCCCCTTATTTTGTGGTTATGCCTCCTAGTTCTAGTTTCACTTGCCAGTGGAAACAACTTCCCTGGTTCTATCTTCCCTATTCCTTCATAATTTTATATGTTTCTATATGATCTCCCTTCATTCTTCTGAATTCTAGTGAATATATCCCCAGTTTACTCAGTCTCTCCTCATAAGCCAGCCCTATCAACTCTGGAATCTCCTCTGCACCCCCTCCAATGTCAGTATATCCTTTCTCAAGTAAGGAGACCAAAACTGTACACAGTACTCCAGGTGTGGCCTTACCAGCACCTTTCATATCTGCAACATAACCTCGCTATTTTTAAACTCCATCCCTCTAGCGATGAAGGACAAAATCCAATTTGCCTTCTTAATTACCTGCTGCACCTGCAAACCAACTCCTTGAGATTCTTATACAAGGACACCCAGATCCCTCTGCCCAGCAGCATACTGCAATTTTTTTACCATTTAAGTAATAGTCTATTTTGCTATTACTCCTACCAAAATGATGCCCTCACATTAACCAACATTGTACTCCATCTGCCAGACCCTTGCCGACTCATTTGCAGACTTTCAGTGTCCTCTGCACATTTTGCTCTGCCACCCAGTTCAGTGTCATCTGCAAATTTTGACATATTACTCTTGGTCCCTAACTCCAAATCATCTATGTAAATTGTAAACAATTGCGATTCCAACACTGATCCCTGAGGCACACCACTAGACACTGATCATCAATCAGAAAAACACCATTTACTCCAACTCTTTGCTTTCCATTAGTTAACCAATTCTCTATCCATGCCAGTACATTACCTGTAATACTGTGATAATCTTTGGTGCGGCACCTTATCAAATGACTTCTAAAAAATCCAGATAAACCACATCCACTGGTTCCCCATTGTCTACTGCACGTGTAATGTTTCACCAAAGAATTCCACCAAATTAGTCAAACATGACCTGCTCTTCATGAATCCATGCTGCGTCTTACCAATAGGAAAATTTATATCCAGATGTCTCGCTATTACTTCCTCGATGATAGATTCAAGCATTTTCCCTACTACAGAAGTTAAGCTAACCAGCCTAGTGTTTACTGCCTTTTGACTACTTTTTTTAAAGAGTGGTGTCACATTTGCTGTTTTCCAATCTGCGGGAACCACTCCAGAGTCCAGCGAATTTTGGTAATTGACCATTAATGTATTTGCTATTTGTCCCACCATTTCTTTTTCTCCTTGGGATGCATTCTGTCAGGACCAGGATTCTTGTTTATCGTTAGCCCCATTAACTTGCCCAACTTTCGTGATAATGATAGTTTCTAGGTCCTCACCTGCCACAGCCTTCCAGCCATCAATTCTTGGCATGTTATTTGTGTCTTCCACTGTGAAGACAGACATAAAATACCTGTTCAATGCCTCAGCCATTTTCTCATTTCTAGTTATTACATTCCCCTTTCTTGTTCTCTAAAGCCATTCTTTTTCATTTTATATATTTGTAAAAACTTTTGCTGTCCGTTTTTATATTCTGAGCTAGTTTACTCTCATAATCCACCTTACCTTCCTTTATAGCTTTATTTGTGGTTTTCTGCTGACCTTTAAAGATTTCTCAATCCTCTAAGTTCCCAGTAATCTTTGCCACTTTGTATGCATTTTCTTTCAATTTGATACCCTCCTTTATTTCCTTAAATATCCATGTCTGATTATCTCTTTTTCTACAGTCTTTCCTTGAGAATAGTATGATCAGGACAGGAAAATGGGATTACAGTACATAGGAGTTTGTTGGTTGACACAGACATAGTGGGCCTAAGGATCTTTCTGTGCTGTAAAAAATGTCTCTATGACAGACTTGTGCGTGCCAACACAGTGAGTGTTGGGAGGCTATTTTTATGTGAGTGGCCCGGTTCTATTCATAACCAACATTCACGTACACATGTTCCATTAGGAAGTTTTGGACGGCAATCAAAAGGTTCTACTTATTTTCCTCTCCTGCAGTACTGGACCTTAAGTCTGTTTTAGCATTTCTTACTGTTGCTTTTGTTGAATTTGATCTTTCTGTACGCTCTAGTTATGACTGTAACACTATATTCTGCACTCTCTCCTTTTCTTTCTCTATGTATGGTATACTTTGGCTGTATAGCATGCAAAAAACAATACTTATCACTGCATATGAACAGATGTGACACTAATAAATCAAATCAAATCAGCTACCTCAGCACAGATTGGGAGTTGAACCTGTAATGTTCAGGTGTTTATTGCCCAAATTCACATAATGTAGTGCTCCAGGCTTTGGAGGGGCATCACAAATTACTTTCTCAAATCCCATTTTAACTCATGTCCCCAAAACATTATGAGCTACAACTCAGTTAGTGGCATTCTCACTTTTCAGTTAGGAAACTATGGGTTCAAGCAATTCTGAGACTTGAGCACATAATTTAGGGTGATGTTGGATGCTGTTTCTTTCTCAATGTGACCACAGTGTGCCCTCTCTTTCAATGACGTTATAGATCCCAGGGTACCATTTCATAGAGGAGCAGAGGTGTTCTTTTCAGTGTCCTGGTAAATGTTTGTCCTTCATTCAGCTTCACTAAAGATTACCTGACCATCACTGCATTGCTTATTTTTGTTGGAGCTTGCTGTGTGAAAATTGAGTACCACATTTCCTGCATTACAACAGTGAATACACTCCAATTAAGTATTTCATTGGCTGTAAAGCAATTTGGGGTAATGCAAACATGAAAGGTGCTATACAAATGCAAGTCTATCCAGAACGGCTTTTCTATAAGGCCGTTTTTCCCACTCGCCAACCTTGCTGCAGTTGGCACACATTTCCTTTCTGGAAAATAAAAATAACTATCACCATTAATCAATACTTGCACTTCATGACATGATACAGATCTAACTGTGATTCAATTGTCAGCACAATCGCTGAGGGCAATGATCATGGCAGATTATAAACATTGAATAAGCAGAGATCAGGTAACAAGCATTAGACCACATTTGCTACAAAAATAAAAACAAAAAATGTTGGAAATACTCAGCAATTTAGAGGCCTTCTGGAGGTGAAAAGCAAAGTTAATGGAAAACATTAATTGTATTTCTCTCTCCAGAGATGCTGCCCAACCTGCTGAATGTTTCCAGCATTTTCTGTTTATATTCCAGATATCTAACGTCTGTAGTATTTTGCTTTTGCTTACTTCCTGTTTTGGAAAATTTGTGTTCACATTGACTGGGGTTCAATTCGGGCCTTGGGTCACTGTCTCTTGGGGAGTTTGCACATTCATCCAGTGCCTGCGTGGGTTTCTCCTGAGTGCTCCGGCTTCCTCCCACAGTCCAAAAATGTGCAGGTTAGGCCAATTGACCATGCCCAATTGCCCCTTAGTGTCAGCGGGTAAGGGATAAGGGCCTGGATGAGATTGTCAGTCAGGCTCAATCAAGGATCTCGGAATATTTAGTGACATTAAGAGCATTATCTATACCATTTTATAAACTTGAAATGACCCTAGGTCAAATAGAGTACAGAAAAATGGACAATGAATCTTTATCCAATTCTGTGCTATTAACCACCATCCTAGGTCAAAGCTCTGCCCCAATAATCAACATCAGAAAGCTTCCCACCACTCTCCCAGAATGAAATTTGGATTTTGGCATTTGTGATAACCCTCTGCAAGATCCATGGAGAATTACTGATTGATCTCCCTCTGCAGATCATTGAGTTTGAGTTCCCCTGGTAACAGGCAGTGACCTGTCCAGCTTGAACTCATTACCTGAGTCCTTTATAAGGCGGGCTCAAGACTTGGCCTGCTGAACTGTAATCCTATGTGGGGACCAGTGTGTGTACACCATGGCAGTGGTTTTACTTTGCATTCTGTGATAAATTATGTTCCTTTCCTATCATTACATCACTGGGCTTTGCCTATTTTGTGACAATTAGTATGCAGGTGAATTGACTTGCAAGTACTTAGAAATGTCCTTAAAATGTATTCTCTGCTCTTGTCAGACTCTGGAGTGTGGATTTAAGGTGTGACCCTTAGGTGTTTCCTGGATAGAACTGTAAGAATAAAGAAAATCTTTCCCATTTGGACCCAATTAATGATCAGAGTCAAACACTGAAAAGATGCAGTTCTCCTCATAATTTAACCCACCCCATTGTAACTTTGGTCAAGAAACCCCTGAAAGATCTGATTATTCCCTGAATATTTCTACTTAATGTATTGATCCCATTTTTATTCAATAATTGTCTGGTATATTGTTTGATATGAGCTTAATATTTGTCACCACATTCTGCTATCACTCCAGTTAGCCAGCAGCTAAAATTTGAAAAGGGACATATCACAAAGTTTGGCTGAAGGAAATTTGAAAGACAAATGTGTTCACAGCCAGATCAGGCAACCAGTGAGAGAGTTGAAAATAACAGTAGTAGAAAAAGGGTTACAAGAATTCAGAATAGAATTGTATTAGCTAGCAACTTTTATAGACAAGTGTTATATTCCTGATAATTGCACAGTAAGGGCTACTAAGAGAGAAACAACATAAGAAGGACAAATGTGCAGAATTGGAAGGTAGTGGAAATGAATCCAACATCCCAGAGGGAGAAGTGATTCTGAATGTTGCACAGATTCACGAGGGTGAGAGATAATTCCCTGCCATCTTTGTCTAAAGTACTATAGCTGAATAAATTACACCAATAAGAATATCTAATGGACTTGTGTTCAAGGTCATTAGCTCATCAGAGAAGGTAAATTGGTCTTGGAGGAAGAGCAACATGGGTTCACCAGAATGACATAAGAGCTAAAGGGTCAAACTTTGGAGATCAGATTGCAGGCACCTGTTTTGTGTTTCCTTGAGTACAGAATACTACTGAGGTATTTTTAATTTCTGAAAGGACTCAAGAGAATAGCTGCAAAGAAACTGTTTTCTCTGATGGCAGAATCAAGAATAAGATGGCATCATCCTAAAACTAAAGATCAGCCTATTGGACACAGAAATCATGAAGCATGTTGTTTACAGAAAATCCAGAATGTTCTGCTCCAAAAGACTGTGAATTGATATTAATCTGAATTGAAATCGAGACCAAATGGATTTTTGTTGGGGAAAGAGTTCAGGAGACATGGAACCAATGGAAGAAAATGCAGTTAAAGTGCAGATATCTGGAGTGACAGTTCATGAGGCTGAATAACCAATTCCTCTTCCTAATGGGGTAATTACAACACCCAACAGATGGTGGATTTGAGTCAGAAGAAATAAAATGTCAGAGATTTCAAACATAGCCTCGACACTCCTCCACTTATGATTTTAATGGAGGCAGGACAAGAAACCGGTGACTAAACCATTCTCTGGAGGCAGAATTCTCATTAGAATATTTTAATAGATTGCGTGCCTCCATTTTTACATGGTTTGTATTTTATACACCGTTGTTTCTGTTTGATTAAAGGAGACAATGTAGATTAGATCCATACAAAAATGTATTTCTAGCACTGCTTGGAAAGGAAAAGCATTAATCCTTTAGACTCAACGAGTTTAATTTGTTCCCCGTGTTCACTCGCCCCGCGATAATCATTGAAACCTCCAATCTCACCCCATGCATGTTCTCCCAACTACCAGGAAACTTTCCCGCTCCCATGAGGTTAGTGCCACAATCTTCCTCATCTGATAGGCTGTCAATAAAACTTACTGCCAAGTAAAAAAACAGGGAAAGAATTCTCACTTGCCCTGAGCTAAAGACCTAACACCATTCAGGGAAACGCCAATTCTGGGATCTTTTGCTCCTCCTAAGCACCCCGCCATGGTAAGTATTGGGACAATGTCTCTCCTTTTCATTACTAAACTAAATTTACTGGCTAACTTTCCGTCAGTTTTGCAAGTTGAGAGATTGCAGTCAGTGGAATCCTACTGAACTAACACACCGACATTGTCTTTTTAATTGTGCTACTTAATTACATCAAGAACAACAATATCCAGGACTTAAGTGGAGCCCAGTGAATTACTTTGATAAACTTGAAACGTTTATGTAAGCTTAGCTGTTTATTCCATCAATTAATTATCTTAATTGATTTCTACTCTCCGTAATTGGCAAGAATGGAGTGGGCAAGCAACTAAATGGAGTGATTTCATTTCGCGGTCTATTTTCACTCATCTCTGATTTTAACACCACTTTTTTTTTGCACAGATGATGTATCCACTGTGTCTGAATAGAGCCTTCATGAATAAATGACTATCAGGACCTGACTCATGACCTCAATTGAACATGGATCATGTTTTAAGCTGAGACTGGGTAACTCAGAAACTTAGAAACCCTACAGTACAGAGAGAGAGGCCATTTGGCCCATCGAATCTGCACCGACCACAATCCCACCCAGGCCCTACCCCCATATCCCCACATATTTACCCACTATAACTACATATCTCAGACACTAAAAGGTAACTTTATCATGGCCAATCAACCTAACCCGCATATTTTTTGGACTATTGGAGGAAATCACAGCACCCAGAGAAAACCCACGCATACATGAGGATAATGTGCAAACTCCACACAGACAGTGACCCGAGCCAGGAATCAAGCCCAATTCCCTGGAGCTGTGAAGCAGCACTGCTAACCATTATGCTACTGTGCCTCCCCTGCTCCAAGCTCACCCTCCCCTTTAAGAAGCTGTCATGTCTATCAATAAAATTTATTGCTAGGTAAAGAACCTGGGGAAAATATTCTCACTCGCCCTGAGCTAAATTCCATTCAGGAAAACCTTTATTTCTGGGATCCTTAGCTCCTCCTACGAACCCCACCTCGGTAAGTTAAACAACCCCTGCTAAGCCAGTCTTCCCACAATACAGCTGGTTCCTTCTAGATGCACAAATATCCAATCTCCTGCTTGCAATTACACAAACTCCAGCAACTCACAACCTACTTGAGAGTTAAAGGTAGTTTCAGATAAAAGCTGTATTGTCCAAGGGTAGAAGATTAAAGATGGTGGGAGATCAATATTCACCAACGCAAGAGTCGGCATCGAACACGCAGTCACCGACACTTGAACTCCTATTGTCACTTAACACTTACTTGAGCATTGATTGGCAGTGAGAGGGTATCTATCCACCTGTGGAAGGAAGTCCTGCCCATGAGAGCTGATGGCCAATCAGGTTGCCCAACGTCTCTTCAACCTGGCATGGCATAACACTGCAGTGACCCGAAGCGATACTGCAGCCCTCTGCTTGCAAACAAATCCCAGAACCTTTGGCCAAGATAAATTGTGGAAGTCTCAGGGCAAAAAGTCCCTGTAACCCCCCTAGGTGGGGGGTTTGGGGGGTGAGGTTGATTGAAATACAGGGCACTTATGGCATTAGGGTAGAGGGTTTCCCAGAGTTCCAAGGTCCTGAGGTGGGGGAGGGAGCGAGGGAGAGGCGATGGCATCCAAACCCTTCCCTTCTGAGATGGGGAATAGCATAAATATCAGTTTTTCACCCTTCTCACACCCTCTCTTGTCAGCGTAAAAATTAAGTCTTGGCATGATAAACCCCTTAAGTAGCCACTGAATGCCCTGCATGAAATTGTTTCTGGAGGTTGGACGGATAGTTCCTAGGGGAAGTCCTGTCCACTCAGTTGGGAGATGTGTAAAATTCTGCCCTAAGTGTTTGACATTAACACATGTGTAATTATGTTGTCCCAAGGATATTTAAGAAATAACTTGCTCTCACAAAATGTTTTGCACAACCGCATGATGCTCACAAGCGCTTTGCAACAAATGAAATAGTTTTTTGAGTGTAGTCACTGTTGTAATGTGGTAAATGTAGCCATAAAACCTTTCAGCATGAACTCACTGAAAGAAAAATCTGATATTTCCTGGATAATTGTTTTTGTGCTGTCAGTCGCAGGATGGATGCTGGTCAGAATGCCATAGAAACTCTCCCACTCTTCAAAATGGTGTCAGGCGATCTTTTATGTCCAGAAGGTTTGTGTTTTTTCTGTGGGCAGCACGGTGGCACCGCAGTTCACATTGCTACCTCACAGGGACCAGGGTTCAATTCCAGCTTCGGGTCTATGTGGGGAATTTGCACGTCTTCCCTGTGTCTGTGTGGGTTTTCTCCAGATGCTCCAGTTTTCTCCCACAGTCCAAAGCTGTTCAGGTTAGATGGATTGGCAATGCCAAATTGCCTCTTAGTGTCCCAAGATGTGTAGGTTAGCAGGGTTAGTGGGGTAAATAAATGGGATTAAAGGGATCTTTTTAAGTAAAGCTCATTTATTTATCACAAGTAGACCTGCAATGAAGCCACTGTGATAATCCACGAGTCACCATATTCCAACACCTCTTTGGATACACCGAGGGAGAAGTTAGCATGCATCTAACCAGCACGTTGTTTGGTCTGTAGGAGGAAACTGGAGCATCCAAAGGAAATCCACGCAAACCTGGGGAAAAGGTGCAGACTCCACACAGACAGTGATCCAAGCCGGGAATTGAACCCAGGTCCCTGGTGCTTTGAGGCAACAAAGCTAGCCACTATGAGACTGTGTTGCTGGGGTGATAGGGTGTGTCTGGGTAAGATGCCTTATCAGAGAGTCAGTGTAGACTCAATGAGCCAAATAGTCCCACTCTTCACTGTAGGCTTTCTATGATTCTATGAAGGAAGTAAAGTTCGTATTTGGATAGCACTTCCTCAATCCTGCATCAAGGCATCACCCAAGATTATGTGCCCATATCTCTGCTGTCCAATTTGGACTTAGAGGCAAGAGTGCTGATTCATTGCTAGTGCAATATAAAAGCACAAGGTCATTCAAGGAATGCAAGTTTATTGTTTTATGGTCTGACTCCCTCTGTAATAACTTTAGAAAAGAGGTGAACTCATTCACTTAACTGTTCATATCAGTCCTAATAGGGCTATTGCAATCTTAACCAGATGCGACAAAACATTTTGGCAAACTAAAATTCAGGTGTATAGTACTTCATTAATCAGGGAGGATGGAGGGTCAGACTGCACCTTGAAAGGGATTAAAGATGAAGGCCTTGTCTGATGTCTATTTCCAACGTGGAAACTTGAATCCATTGAATGCAAAACTAAAATTACAGGCCTTGTATGCTGTGATACTGTGCCCATACCAACTATACTGAAGTTGCCTACACTCAGTCCACACTGAACCGATATAAACAGCAGGTCAAGGTCACATTTTTCTGATTTGAATTCATACAGTGGTTCCACAGAACATGACTAAATATGTGGTCAATTTTGTGAAAGTTTCTGTCTGCCCAAAGTACAAGTGAATTCCTGGTTAATGCTCACCACCTGAATACAGTTAAGCACTTAATTCAATTAAGACATCACTCCAGGCAGAGTTTTTGGATTTTTTTCCAGTTTTAGTCTCTGGCAGGAGGCCAACTGCCTTCTCGGTGTTTTCAGCCATATTTTTAAACATTTGGAGAAAAACGAATTGGAAGAGCTGGATCCCACAATGTTGCACTGGGGCGGAGGGGGTGGGGGGGAGGTTGATGGGTCATTCCTGAATGGGACCACCTTGCCAGCAACCTCTGTACTTTTTTAAAGGGCTTTCCAATCAAAAAATTAAATAAAGGCAATCTCTCCCCCCTCTACGGGTCATGGAACCATATGCTACCCTCTTCTTCCAGGGAACCACCCACCACATAACGAAAACAGGACCACCCACATCCACCCCTGCATGGGAGCCCCATCTCATGGACACAGGATCCCAGAGAATCACAATCCCCAACAGAAACTCCCAAACCCAGCAGTGCCACCTGGCATTAGCCTGTGGCATTGCCCCTTGACAGTGCCTGGCTACTGGCAGTACCAGGGCAGTGCCAGGGGCTGTGCGAGGGTTCTGTCAGGGTAATGCCTGGGCTTGACCTTCTGCCCCCTCTGCTTACCTATATTCTGTTCTGCTCAGCAGGCCTCCGTTTGTCATAACCTGTTGATCACCTCACCAGTGTGACATCATCCCAGTTTTTTGGGGGAGCACTGTACAGATTTCCTGATTTGGGGAAGGGGGCGGGGAATGAAACAATGAAGATGCCAGCCAAGTGAATGTTAATATATGCTAATGAGATCCTGATCTTTCATGATAGGAGCCCATTATGTCATTGGTGTGGAGATGGGGGTACAATCTCAACTGGAAGTACCTCTAATGTAAAACTTATTTTGGGACATCAGTGGATTCTCTGCCCCTCCAATTCTTCCTGCCTGCTGAAAATGGGAGTGGAAAATCCAACTCCCATTGTCCACAGGTGCTACCATATGCCAGTTTTCCCAAACATTTCCGGTCATGGTGCCCCTAGAGACCTTTGGAATCAATGAGTGCTATTCTAGTTGGCAGTTGGTGAATAATGGAGTGCCGCAGGGATCAGTGCTGGGGCCTCAACTGTTTACCATTTACATAGACGATCGGGAGGACGAGGCTGAGTGTAGGGTAACGAAATTTGCTGATGACACAAAGGTGAGTGGAAAAGCGAAATGCATGGAGGACGCGGAAAGTCTGCAGAGAGATCTGGATTAGCTGAGTGCGTGGGTGGGGATCTGGCAGATGGAGTATAATGTTAGCAAATGTGAGGTTATCCACTTTGATAGAAATAATAGTAGGAGGGATTATTATTTGAAGAGTGAGAAGCTGCAGCATACTACTGTGCAGAGAGACCTGGGGGGGCGGGGCGGGGGGGGGGAGAGGTAGGAATGCGTGTACACGAATCACAAAAATCCAATCTGCAGGTGCAGCAAGTGATCAAGAAGGCGAATGGAATGATGGCCTTTATAGCGAAGGGGATAGAATATAAAAGCAGGGAGGTCTTTCTTCAACTGTACAGGGCACTGGTGAGGCCGCAACTGGAGTACTGTGTGCAGTTTTGGTCCCTGTATTTGCGAAAGGATATATTGGCTTTGGAGGGAGTGCAGAGAAGGTTCACCAGGTTGATTCTGGAGATGAGGGGTTAGCTTATGAAGAGAGATTGAATAGACTGGGTCTGTACTCGTTGGAGTTTAGAAGGCTGAGAGGGGAATCTTTTTGAGACTTACAAGATAATGAAGAGGCTAGATAGGGTAGAGATAAAGAGATTCTTCCTGCTTAGAAAGGATAGCAGAACTAGAGGGCACAGCCTCAAAATAAGGGGGGGGGGTGGCAGTTGAGAACAGACTTGAGGAGGAACTTCTTCACTCAAAGGACGGTGAATCTCTGGAATTCTCTGCCCATGGAAGTGATGGAAGCTACCTCATTGAATATATTTAAGTTACGGGTAGATAAATTTCTGATAGACAAAGAATTAAGGGTTATGGGGAAAAAGCAAGAAAGTGGAACTGATTCATTTAAGATCAGCCATGACTTCCCAGGAATGTCAGGAACCCCAAACATTCTCATTATGTCAGCGTCCTTTTTTTTGCCATGAAGTATATGTCAACATAGAAATCAAATGTCTTTTCTAGTTATATTTATGTATCGCACACATTCATATCTCTCTCAAAAATACACACACTCACCTCTTTCCCTCACACACACTCAAGTCTCTCCCTCACATACACACACTCACTTCTCTCTCTCGTTGTCAAATGCAACACATTGACGTCTCTCCCTCACACACACACTCATATCTCTTTCTCTCTCTCACACACACATACACACACGCTCACCTCTCTCCATCACACACACTCACATCGCTCTCTCGCTCACACACACACTCATGTCTCTCTCTCTCACACACATATACACACACTCACCTCTCTCCCTCACATACACTCTCACTTCTCTCTCTCACACACATACACATACATTTATAATCTCTCTTTTGCGTATACTCACTTTTCTCTCTCTCTCTCTCTCTCACACATACACACTCACTACTCTCCTTCACACTCATGCACATCTTTCACACACATGCCCACCTCTCTTCCTCTTACACAACATTGAAGAAGGACTTGCATTTCTTTGGCATATTTTACAGCCTCAACAAAGATTGTGAGGTACATTTCTGGTAAAGGAGTTCAGAATTTGATATGTCCGCTACAACACTCATCAATTTTTACAGTTTCATCATAAAAAGCTTTCCAGATATATCACAGCTTGCTGTGGTTCCTCCTCTGACTAAGACCACAAAAAACTACGAAGGATTGTGAACGAAGCCTAGTCCATCATTCAAACCAACCTCCCATCCACTGACTTTGTCTACACTTCCCACTGCCTCAGGAAAGCAGCCTGCAATAACCGTGAACCCGAGATATACCTCTGATGCATTTTCTTTTGTCAGGAAAAAGATGAAAAGTCTGAGCTCACATACCACCCAGATCAAGAACAGCTTCTTCCCTGCTGCCATCTTACTTTTGAATAGACCTATCTGGTTTAAGCTGATCTTTCTCCACACCCTAATTGTGACTGTAACACTAAAAGCTGCACTCTCTCATTTCCTTCTCCCCATGTACTTAATGAATGGTACGTTTTGTCAGTATAGCACAAAAAACATTACTTTTCACTATATCAAATACATGTGAGAATAAATCAAATCAAATCAAATCAAGATATTAAGGTGCTGATTGTTGTCTCCATCCCATTTCAAGTTATACAGTGTTAGTTCTTAAATCAATGTTTGCAGGTTAGAATAATTGGTCATGCTAAAATGTCCAAAGATGTGTGGGTTAGGAAGGTTAGCCATGGCAAATGTGCAGGGTTGCACAGAGCAGGGGAGGGCCACTGGGTGTGATATCTTTCAGAGATTCAGTGTGGACTCGATGGGCCAAATAACCTCCTCTTGCACTTCTGGGATTCTATGGTTCAACAATTCTATGATTCAAGTATAGTAAGTTTAAACTGATCTCGATTAACTATTTTTAACTAAAGATTTGCATGAGGTAAATAAGGAGGGCACAAATACACAATGCTTTCTGACTCAAAACTGCAATGTAAATTATTTATTGGCTCTTAAATTTCCAATATTCAAGAATCTTTTGAATCATAATTCAGCAAAATGTAGACGTCCATGCAACAATGTTTGTTTAATTATAGATTCTAATAGGGCACATATCAAAGAACATTAATGAATGCACTACATGCTGGGCCATTCATAGAATCATAGTATCCCTACAGTGCAGAAGCAGGCCATTCAGCCCAATAATCCTTTCTGGTCTTATCCCAGAAGCCCACCATATTTACCCCATTGGTCTCACTGACACTAAGAGGCAGTTTAGCAAGGGCAATCCATGAAATCTTTACATCTTTGGAGTGAGGGAAGAAATCAGAGCACCCAGAGAAAAGCCAGGCTGACAAAGAGAGAATGTAACAAACTCCATGCAAACGATGGAGGCCAGAAATGAACCTGGGTCTCTGGCTCTGTGAGGCAGCAGTGTTAACCACAGTACCACTGTGCTCTCACTGAAAATAAGACAGTCAGATGTACTTTGTAGAAATGATTTCTGAATATCTGGACACTGATTGCTGATACTTAATAACTAGGAATGAAAACATGGTTATGACTTTTATCTATCTTGATCAGTAGTTCTATAGCCAGAGCTAGTCAGGCTCATTGTGCAAATGCAGTAAAGTCCATCATTTTCCTTCACTTAGAGATAGCAGCAAGGAATCCATGAAACTGATTGCATGTGTCATACTTCATTAGATCCAGTTAAAAAATTAAAGAACTCTCAGCATTCTGAAATGCCGTGTCTTTTGATTTCAAAAAATGATTCAAAGCATTTAATAAAACAGAATTCTTAAAATTCTTTTAATTTTTTTCCTCCATGTAATGCTACATTTTACAATAAACACCTGTTTTTGTTTAACCTGAAATAAATGATGTATCAGCATGATACTTTTTACTGATTGGAGAAAGGTACAGCATACATTCACCAATCCCGTGCTCCAGGAAGGAGATATGCCCGAGAGCAAGGGTATGATTTTACAGATGTAAATCAATGGATTAAGAAATACTTCCTCTAAGGTTGGCATATTAATCCTTACATTTTTATAAGTTGCAATTTAAGATCAGAAAAAGTACTCAAAAGAACAACACTCCCCACCTTCAGTAATTGTCTTGTTACTGTGAGCACAAAGGAACAGTATTGAGATGAAGCTTGAACCGAACAAGTATCCCATAAATATTGAGCATAAGCCATTGTTTATGTGGCAGGAAAATTTGGAATAATCCTTTCTCTATTTTTATTTTACCCGATGAATCTGACTGGTGCATGCACTTTTAGATAATTGGACTTCAAATGTTGATCTTAATGTCAAAAAGCTGGCTCATTATTGGCTAATAAATGTGTAAAAAAATGCAGCTATATTACAGTGTTGTTTAACTGTGAAGCATCACTGCTTTTATTCGTCTGCTTCCTGTAGTGCTTACTGGCTGCTTTTTATCCTTTATGTGTATAATTCATATTTCTTTACAAGCTAATTTACTGGAAAGTGCTAGTGGGTCTCCAGTTTAACTTTGTCAAGTTTTCTTGTGTTTGCAGACTTTGTATTTCTTTTTTACCTGAAATGTATCTATGCAGAAAAGCACAGAATTCACACCAGAAAACAGAGCCTTCAGCCTGGCCAATATAAATTGGTGCTTATCTATTCTGAGAGCAAACGGTTCCAACACATTTGCCTCCACTGTCCTATGTCCCTTCTACTCCTTTCCTTTATCCTTCTGTCCAATCTATCTTTTAATATTGATTTTTATCTAAACCATTAACTTTGGAAGTGATGAAGGGTCATCCTGACTCGAAACGAATGGCTCTATTCTCTCCCCTCAGATAGTCAGACTTGCTGAGATTTTCCAGCATTTTCTGTTTATGTCAAAGTAAATTCCATAACTCACTCTTTGAAGTTATCCTGGCTCTGTTCCATATCATACTTAATCTTGTTGTTCATCCGTCAACCACAACAACAACCTTTATTTATATAGCATAATATTATGTTATATAGCATGAAATAAAACATGCCAAGGCACCTTACAGGAGCATCAACAAATTTTACTGCCTCACTCGTCCCAGAATTGGGGTGGGCAAGATCCCCCGAACAGCATTCTCAGTTGGCATTGGGCAGGATCTTATGAGCCTCTGGCGGGTGAAATGCTAAAATTCTGGTCACAAGGTCTGGTAACCAAAAGTTTGGTAAAAGAGAAAGGTTTTAAGGAGTTCCTTAAAGAAGGAGAGGAAAGTAAAGAGGCAGAAGGGGTTAGGAGGAAATTCCAAAGTTTAGGGTCTTTGCAGGCAAAGCCATAACTGACAATGATGGGGCAATTAGAGTTAAGAATGCTCAAGCAATCAGAATTGGAAGTGTTCCAATATCTTGGAGGGTTATAAAGACATGAGAAGTCAGAGGTAAGGTGGGATGAGGATGTGGAGAAATTCAAAGACAGGAGGACTGGAATTTTCCAGCCCCTCCCTGCCACACCTCTGCAGCTGTGGGTTCCCAACCACGGAAATCTCCACTCACGTCATCAGGACTGGAAAAACCACATGAAGGACTGGAATATTCCAGCCAAGAACTTTAAAATTGAACTGTTTCTTAAGCAGATGCCAATTGCAGGTCAGCGAGCACAGTGTTTTGGATAACTGTGATTTTATTGCTGGAAGTAGCACGCTTTTGTCTTTCCTTTCAACATTTTTCATTAAATGTTGAGTCATCGAGCTAATTTTTCTTTTCCACTTTATGCAGTTTAGCGAGCTTCAGTAAATCAATAGGGAAAATATCTTTCTCCTCCGCTGTGTTTACTTCTGTGCTACTTCCTTTCAGTGTGTTTTGTGCAATATTTGTGTGTATATCTATATTTAATAACATAGAAAGTGAATGAAGAAACTTGCATTTATATAGCATCTCTGAATCACAGAACATCCCAGAGCACTTAAAGCACAATGAAGTAGTTTTGAACAGTAGTTACTGTTGCACTGTAAGCAAATACAGTAACCCATTTCAGCACAGCAAGTTTCTACCGTGAAATGATCAGGTAGTCTGTTTTATTGATGTTGATTGGGGTATAAAAGGTGTCCAATACCCATGATTTTCTTTATGGAATCTCTGTGAGGGCAAAGAGGGGCTTGGTTTAACATCTCACATGACAGTACTGCACTGCACTGAAGCGATAAACCTTTTTTGCATTTACTGACAAGCATCCTGTTGCACTATAGGGATATTACAGATGCATCCAGGTTCCTTCTCCCTGTGGGCCTGACTTGTTCAGCTTCCAATCCTGATGTACAGTAGGCTTCAGGGTGATGGCCAAGAAGAGCTGGAGGCACAGGTACCTGCTGCCTCACTCTTCAGGCAGGGAATCTACAGTAACTCATTGCAACCATGCTCAGCTTTATCTTCATTCTGCCAAAAAAAGATTTGGTTATCTTTGTGTCCAGCTTAATTTTTATTATCAATCTTTAGTCTGAAGTATATTTTCTCAGGTCTAAGCTATATCTTCTTGTCAAAGGAGACATCCTCTGGATCAATCTCTCCTTCAGCATATCACACAAACATACTGAGTGGAACCAATCCCCAAGGGAACTATTGTCTGGCTGTGCTGATGTTAGATTGACGTAACCATTTCCTGGCAGTAATTATTTTGAGCAATATCAATCAATACTTCGAAAGAAATGAACATATTTTCTTAAAATGTACAGTGAAGACACTGTGCAGTGCAGCACTGTCAAAATAAGATATTAAACCACACAGATAGATGTGAAAGATCCTGCAAAGAAAATCAGGGGTTCTGGCCAACTTTTATTTCTCAGCCAACATCAATAAAACAGATTATCTGGACATTGTCACAGTGGGAACTTGCTGCGCTGCAATGAGTTACTGCACTTGCTTGCAATACAATCGTAACAGTTCCTAGAAAATAAATGTTTTGAAGTTTGAAGATTGAGGTTTAAAGGACCCCAACTCTTCCTGTTATTCAATTCAAAGACCAGCTGAGGTCTCTTGTTAAATGAATCATAATCCCAAGGAGGAAGCTGAGGGAGGCCTCATTGGGCAGAACACCCACAACTTTATCATGGTTCTGTGGCATCAAGCTTCACCACATTGTACCCATCGATGTCCATCCATTGTCGATGGTGGGCACAGGTCAGGTCTTGGTGAATTACCAACCAGCAGCCCAATCAAGTGCTGGAACGTGAATCTTAAATGTTTTACGTTAGCATCTAAACCTGTTACCGCCATAACCGACAGGTTGACTTCCATTTAAAAATAAGAGCAGGAGCATTCATATGAAGTAATTTTTTTGTGGTGTTTCCTATATTAAAATAGTGACTATACTTCAGAAGTGTTTAATTGACTATAAAGTGCTTTGGGGTATCCAAAGGTTGTGAAAGATGTTACATAAATGCAAGTTCTTTTTTCTTCTACTCCTTAGTTTATCTGTCAATTAAGGTGTATACATCAGATATTTGATTGATTAAGTGTGGATCCCAATGGGTGATAATTGTTGCATTTGCCAGCATAGACATCTTGAATTAGGGGGCAGAGGGATCCAGAAGGAGACTCCCTTCATTTCTTGTGTGCCAAATCAGCTCATATATAAGGCTTATGTCATATCTTATTAACTGTCTCATTCCATTACTATAATTAAAGCATGGTTCAGGAAGATATTTTTGGAAAATCCATCATAAATTTCTAGGAAGTATGTAGCAGATTTGAACTAATAACATATATCATGGAGACACAGATATAATGTGTTAACAACATATGCGAATCATATCTGTGTCTTTACAAAATGTAACATTATCAATTACAATTGCTTTCCTATATAGTGTAAGGACAAGAACCATTCTGTAAGTTCATTCTTGTCCTATTTCACTTCCCTTTTCTATACAGAATCATAGAATCATTGAATCTACCATGCAGAAGGAGGCCATTTGGCCCTTCGACCTGCATTGCACAATCCTACCCAGGTCTTGTCCTGTTCCCGTAACCCCACATAATTACCCTCCTAATCCTCCTGACATCAAGGGGCAATTTAACATGGATAATCAACCTAACTCACACATATTTTAACTGTGAGAGGAAATCAGAGCACTCACGCAGACACACAGAGAGAATGTTCAAACTCCATACAGTCACCTGAGGTTGGAATTGAACCTGGGTCCCTGGCACTGAGAGGCAGTAGTGCTAACCACAGTGCCATCGTGCAGCCCCACTTCTCGTACATAATTGGCAAATTCTGCACTATTGAGATCTGGGTGGGGGGTGCATAAGGGTCACCCATCACCAGAAACTAAACTGGATTAAGCCACATCAATGACATGCGTACTACTGCAGGTCAGAGGTGAGGTATTATGTGGTAAGTGACTCACCTCTTGACTTTGCAAAGTTTACCTGCCAATTAAAAGGCAGAAGTTAAGCTTTGATGGAATGCTTTCCATTTGCCTGGATAGCTTCATCTCAGGAGGATTGGCACTATGCAGGACAAGACAGTCCTCTTAATCAGCACTTCATCTATCACCTTGAATATCTGCTCTCTTTGCCACTGGCACATGATTCCCAAGGTTTGTACTATCATCAGTAACTCACCAAAAGTTATTTGGCAGTGCCTCCAAAACCCTAGAAAGGCAAAGCATTAAGTGCTTGGAAACATCATCACCTCAAGGTTTGCATCTAACATTCACATCATTTCCACTTGGACATTAAAGGTAGTCCCTTGTTGTTGGTGGGTCAAAATCCTGGAAATTCTTTCCTAATCATCCCTAAACCACAAGGACCTCAGCAGTTCAAGAATCACTTTATTCTCAAGGACAATTCGGGATTGGCAATAAATGCTGCTTATGAATTTACAGATACTGTTAAAGCTGCTAAAATAGTTATTACAAATCATGTGTCTTTGAGCATTTGGGTTACAGACAGTGTCCACTCCAGCAAATGCCTAATTAAATAAAGGCATAGGTTAGGATACCTCACAGCCATCCATGGAATTCACACATATCTTTGTTTAAGGATGGGTTTATATTGTCCCGGTGTTTCATGATGCACAAAATGAAAGATTGAAAGTCAATTTGCAGTAGATGGAAGTGAATGTGCAATATCAACCCCCACTTCTTCTCCTCCTGCTCCTCCTGCTCCCCCTGCTCCCCCCTCCACCCGCCACCTGCATTGAGTCACCATATCTTTCTTATCCTAGACTGAGTTGGCCTCAGATGCATTAATTCATTCTTTGTCTGGGTATGCATGAATCCAAACATGTCATATTTCATTGGTCTCACTATCTGTGTGATTTGTTAACCGAATTAAAAAGAGATAGAGAGATGGTGGCAAAGTGCACTAGTAATACAGAAGCCCAGGCCAATGTTCTGAAGACATCAGTTCAAATCCCACGATGGCAACTGGTGGACTTTAAATTTACTTAATTAATAATTCTGGAATTTCAAGCTGGAATGGTGACTAGGAAACTATCATTGATTGCCATTAAAAATACATCTCGTTCACTAATGCCTTTGGGGAGAGGAAATCTGCCATCCGTACCTTGTCTGGCCTACCTGTGACTCCAGATTCACAGCATTGTGATTGACTGTTAATGCCCTCTGAACTGGTTTAAAGAGCCACTCAATTATACCAAGTACAACAGAAAAGTAAAAAAGGAATGAAACCAGATGAATCACCAGCGTTGACCTGGGTGTAATAATGGCACAGTCATTCCTGCCAAACTCTGCAAAGTCCTCCTTAACAATATGTAGGGCTTTATGCTAAAATTAGGAGAGCTATCCCATAGACTAGTCAAGAACCAAAGTCATATTCACTGTATTATACCTCACAACCAATGTCCCGGTTGCTGCCATCAGCATCCCTCGGATATGTCCTGTTGCAAGAATGGATTATTTTTTAATATTTTGGGGGAGTGTTGTGTTATTCTGTAGAGAAATCTATGTGTGCATATATGTGTGTATAAATGATTTAAATTAAACTGGAAGAAAGGTCAATGGAGACAGCCTATCTGGGAGTATTGAGAGATGGAAGCAATAAAGGTGTTAAATGCAATCATTTGTAATGAAGCTAAAGTTAAGTGGATTTATAAGCAAATTAGAATGTTTAAAAATTTACATTAGGAAATGGATATGGACTTGTTTCTTCAGCTGTTAAAATTCAAGAAGAGAAAGACATTTCCAGCTTTCAATGGTTTCATAAGTAAACAAGAGAAGGTATTGCATTTTGTTTGACCCAAAAAGGAAGTCCATAGTTAAATGTGAACAATGTTTATATTTTAAAAAAGCTATGTTCTAAGAGATGCTGAGAATGAGTAAATCCATGCTAAAATGAAAAAAGGACATTTAACGAGAGACGTTGATCTGAATTGGCGTTGACATTGTAGAGGAAGATCTCCTGGGAACAGTTCCACGCTAGGAGAAGATGTGTGTTGAATCAGCTATTCAGTCAAAACTCAGAAAAGCCTTGGGTTTCAGAAAGCAAGAAACTTGTTTCTGAAGTTTCTTGGATTTCCACATTGTGGAAGTGAGTGACATCAGTTTTGCCTTGGATAATATTACAGGATTTTTATAGTTAAACATCTGTAAGGGAATATTGCTTGGAAGGTGTTTACTCATGGGATACAGGAATATTTAGAGAATATTTGTAAGATCTTTTTAACTGTGTAACTATAATATTGTATGCTTGTGTTTTCTTTTCTTTTAAACAAAAATTCTAACATTTTAAATCCCAAAAGTGGCCCTGGAATTTTATGCTGATAATATCAGGAATTTTCTTTCATTTTTAGAATACAGAAATAAGGCTAATTTGTAAGTCAATTTCCCACTTGGACTTGGTTTGTTCAGAGATTGACATCTGCTATGGTCATAACACCTTCCCACCAACAGACATAGCAGTGCAGTGGTCAGAAGCAAGTTTCCTTGGCAGTTGTCACCATTGACTCTGAACCTCATGGAGTCTCATGATATCAAACATGGGCAAGAACATTTCCTATTGATTACTACTCATTGATCCCTATCTCTCTGATCCTCACCTTAGCTGATGAATCAGTACTACACATTTAGCCATGAATGGTGGTGGACAATTAAAGGCCTCAAACACTGACCAGAGAAGAAGGCTTCATAAATATCTTCGTTATATCTCCGCACAGCAGAGCAAAAGACAAAGTCGACGTATTTGCAACCATTTGCATTGAATAAACTAAGATTCTTCTCTCTGGAAAGATGGAGGCTGAGGCTCCTGATATAAGTTTATAAAATTATGAGGGGCATAGATAAGTGAACAATTGGAAGCTATTTCCCAGGACAGAAATAACAATTACAAGGGAGAACAAGTTCAAGGTAAGAGAAGGGAAAGATACAGTGAGTGGACTCATCAGTGCTCTGAAAGTTTGTGCTACCAAATAAACCTGTTGGACTTTAACATGGTGTTGTTAGACTTCTTATGTTCTTTGTTCCTTTTGTTCTATCTTGAGACAGAAGGGCTACGTGGATGATCCATCTCATCTTTCTCTTGAAGTCCCCAGCATCCTGTCAGATACCTTCAGGCAAACGTGAAAGCAAGAAACATTTGAAGGCTCTGGATACTGTTGCAAGGTGATGGATGTAGTTAAGTAGCTCTTATTAAGGCATTACATTGTTAATATAAGTCCATCTCATTCATTCAAATCTCTGAGTGCAAACATTGAGGCTGTCTTGGAAGCCTTAGAACGATTCTGTATCTTGTTCTCAGTGCTATCAGAGAAGGCTCTGACTCTGTGGATAAGAATTGTTGAATTTTATTATTGACATTAGCATATTCACAGCATTCCTGAAAACCTGGAATAGCTAGAATCTGGAAAGCTGCATTCGTGAGCTAGCATATTTTCTGTAACAGATGTATTCCTTAGATTTCTGTTTTCCCAGGATTCTTTGATAGTTATATTATCAAGAATCTATATTTTAGGAATAGTTGAAATCCATGGAAAAAATCTCTGGAGAGCTATAATCCTAGGATAACTTTTCGCTGTAATCTCAGAATAGCTGGGTCCCCTGGGATATCAGTATTTGCAGGATAGCTGGACTCAAAGGATAGCTGTATTTGAGGGCAGTGGGATTTCAGGATCATAAGATTCCTGTAATAGATATAATTCTGAAATAATGAGATTCCCATGATAGCTAATCCCGTGATAGCCATAATTCGAGGACAGTGAGGTTAATTGCAATATCAAGAAAACCGTAGTCCAGGGAAAGATTTAATCCCAGGGTAACTGTAATTCTGGGATAGTTGTTATCCCCAAATCACAGTAATCCTACAAGAGCTTTAATCCTGGTAAAACTGTAATCCCAAGAAAACTGTAATCCCAAAATAGCTGTAACTCTGTGATAGCTTTAATTCCAGAAAACTAATTCTAAAATAACTTGTAATGCCAGGATAACTGAAACTTTGGGATAGCTGTAATCTTGGAATAACTGTAATTTTGATAAACTGCAATTCAAAAATTACTGTAATCCCAGGATAACTATCCCAGATTTGTGTAATCTTGTAATCCCAGTATAACTGTGATCCCATGATAAATGTCCCAGAATGAGTATAATTTCAGGAGCAGGAGCCGAAGAGTCCAGGGTAGCTCTAAATCCAGAATAACCGTCCCTGGGTAACTGTAATCCATGGATAGCTGTAATCACAGATTAACTGTCATACCAGGATAATTAATTTTGGTTTAGATATAATTTCAGGATTATTGTAATCCCGAGATAACTATATTCCCAGTATAACTGTAATCTTGGCAAAACTGTAATCTTGGTACAGTGGTAGTGTTGAGATAGTTATAATTCTGGGTTAATCATAATCCTCAGATACCTATAATCTCAGGTTAACTGTAATCCCAGAATAGCTGTATTCCAAGGATATTTGTAATCATGGGACAACTGTTGTACTGGGCTAATGGTAATCTTGGGTTAACTGTATCCTTGGGATAACTGTAACCTTAGAATAACTTTAATCTCAAAATGACTGTAATCCCAATACAGTTGTGATCTCATGATAATTGTCCCAGGATGAGTATAATTTCAGTGTAGCAGTAATCCAGGAATCCAGTGTAGCTCTAAATCCAGGAAAATTATCTCTGGATAAGTGTGATCTAAAGATAGCTGTAATCAAGGGTAACTGCCCCAGAATGAGTATAATCCTGGTAAAACTTTAATCATGGAATAATTGTCCTAGGATTGTTGTACTCCTGAGATAGCTGTCATCCCACAATAACTGTCATGAGATGAATGTAATCCTGGGATAGTTGTAATCTAGGGATAACTGTCCTGGAATAAGTGTAATTCCAGGATAGATGTAACCAGGAATCCCTGAAAGCCATAACACAGGATAACTGTCCCAGGATAATTGTAATATTGGATGGCTGTAATGCAAGGATTATTGTCTTGGGATACTCTCTCAGAAAGGTTGAAATCCCAGGACACTGTAATTCCAGGATAATTATCCTTGAATAATTCTAATCCTGGGATGGCTGTAACTCTAGAATTACTGTAATACCAGGATAACTGTCCTGGAATGGTTGTAATCCTGGGATAACTCTAATCCTGGGATAGGTTGAGAGAGCTAGGTCTCTTCTCCCTGGAGAGACGAAGGTTGAGAGGCGACCTGTTAGAGGTTTATAAGATGTTGAGAGGAATAGATAGAGTGGATTCTCGGAGGCTATTTCCCAGGGCTGAAATGGTTGCTACGAGAGGACACAGGTTTAAGGGGGGCAAGTACAGAGGAGATGTTAGAGGTAAGTTTTTCACTCAGAGGGTGGTGAGTGAATGGAATTGGTTGCCGTCAGTGGTGGTAGAGGCGAACTTGCTGGGGTTTTTTAAGAGATTTCTGGATGAGTACATGGGATTTAATTGGGAGTTACAGATAGTTCTATCTGGTAGGTGTAGATATGATCGGCACAACTTGTGGGCCGAAGGGCCTGTTTGTGCTCTAGTGTTCTATGTTCTAACTGTCCTTGGATGGCTATAATCCAGGGCTATCTGTAATCCTAGGATAACCAAAACAGTACAGCTGTAATCCCAAGATAAATTTCCTGGGATTGCTGTAATTCTCAGAAAATTGTACCAGAATGACTGTAATCCTATACTAGTTGTACTCCCAGGGTACCTGACCAGGGATGGTTGTAATCCAAGGATTATTATCCCAGAATATTGTCCCAGAATGGTTAAAATTCCAGTACACTGCAATCTCAGGATAATTGTCCTAAAATGAGTGTAATCCCAGGATATTTATAATTCCAAAATAACTGTCCCAGGAAGAATGTAATTACAGGACCCAGGATAATTGTCCCAGGATAGCTGTGTTCCTGAAATAACTATCCCTGGGTGACTGTAATCCTGGGATATTTGTAATGCTGGGATAGCTGCCCTGGGCTAGCTTCAATCCTGGGGTAATTGACCCACTATAGCTATAATCCCATGATAAGTATTCCAGGATGGCTATCATTCTGGACTAGCAATAATCCTTGATGATTGTCTTGGGTGTAATCCTGGGATAGGGAGGAAGGATGCACAGATGTTAGCACTGCTGCCTCAACAGCTCCAGGGACAGGATTCGATTCCTAGCTTGGATCACTGTCTGTGTATATTCTCCCTGTGCCTGCATGGATTTCCTCCAGGTGCTCCAGTTTCCATCTACAGTCTGAAAGAATTGAACATGCTGAATTCTCCTTCAGTGTATCCAAATAGGTGCCAGAGTGTTGTGACTAGGGATTTCCACAGTAACGTCACTGCAGTGTTAATGTAAGCCTACTTGTGACACTAATAAATAAACTTTAAACAATACTCCGGAGCTAGCTCTGGTTGAGGAAAAGCTGAACTCTAGGGATGGCTGTACTCCCGGGAAAGTTGTAATCCCAGGATAGACGTCACTCTGGAATGGTTGTAATCCCAGGACAGATGTCACTCTAGGATGGCTGTACTGCCGGGATCGTAGTAATCCCTGGATAGATGTCAGTCTGGGATGGTTGTAATCCCGGGAAACTATAATCCCGGGATAGATATCACTTTGGGATGGTTGTAATCCAGGGATAGCCGTAATCCTGGGATAGATGTCACTCTGGGATGGCTGTACTCTCGGGATAGCTGTAATCCCGGGATGGATGTCACTCTGGGATGGCTGTAATCCCGGGATGGATGTCACTCTGGGATGGCTGTAATCCCGGGATGGATGTCACTCTGGGATGGCTGTAATCCCGGGATAAATGTCATTCTAGGATGGCTGTACTGCCGGGATAGTAGTAATCCCAGGATAGATGTCAGTCTGGGATGGTTGTAATCCTGGGAAACTGTAATCCCGGGATAGATATCACTTTGGGATGGTTGTAATCCCGGGATAGCCATAATCCTGGGATGGATGTCACTCTGGGATGGCTGTACTCCTGAGATAGCTGTAATCCCGGGATGGATGTCACTCTGGGATGGCTGTAATCCCGGGATAGATGTCACTCTGGGATGGCTGTAATCCCGGGATAGATGTCACTCTGGGATGGCTGTAATCCTGGGATAGATGTCACTCTGGGATGGCTGTAATCCTGGGATAGATGTCACTCTGGGACGGCTGTACTCCCGGGATAGCTGTAATCCCGGGATGGATGTCACTCTGGGATGGCTGTAATCCCGGGATGGATGTCACTCTGGGATGGCTGTAATCCCGGGATAGATGTCATCTGGATGGCTGTAATCCGATAGATGTACTCTGGGATGGCTGTAATCCTGGGATAGATTCACTCTGGGACGGCTGTACTCCGGGATAGCTGTAATCCGGGATGGATGTCACTCTGGGAGGCTGTAATCCCGGGATGGATGTCACTCTGGGATGGTGTAACGGGAAGATGTCACTCTGGGATGGCTGTAATCCGGGATAGATGCACTCTGGGATGGCTGTAATCCCGGGATGGATGTCACTCTGGGACGGCTGTACTCCCGGGATAGCTGTAATCCCGGGATGGATGTCACTCTGGGACGGCGTACTCCCGGGATAGCTGTAATCCCGGGATAGATGTCACTCTGGGATGGCTGTAATCCCGGGATGGATGTCACTCTGGGACGGCTGTACTCCCGGGATAGCTGTAATCCCGGGATGGATGTCACTCTGGGACGGCTGTACTCCCGGGATAGCTGTAATCCCGGGATAGATGTCACTCTGGGATGGCTGTAATCCCGGGATGGATGTCACTCTGGGACGGCTGTACTCCCGGGATAGCTGTAATCCCGGGATGGATGTCACTCTGGGATGGCTGTACTGGATAGCAGGTTTCTCGCTTGCTGCGTTCTGTATCGATTCGGTTGCCCCGGTAACGCTGCAATTGTTTGCTTTCAATCTCCGGGAGCCAGGCGGCCCCGGGTTCTCCAGCCCCGCCGCAGCAGCATGCCTTCCCCGGAGCTCCCCAGCTCCCGGAATCAGAGCCCCAAGGCTCCAAACCAAATCCGGGCACCGCCGGAGTCGCCGGAACTCATCAAGGTGCCTGCCCAGCCCATCAGCTTGGACCTGGAAGTTCCGCTTGAAATGGGAGTCCAGGAGTGGCCGAATGGCTGGAAATACGAGGGGGAGTTTGAAGAAAACCTCAAGCACGGGCACGGGGTCTTCCAGTGGGAAAATGGAGAGGTAAGTGACCACAACCGACAGCAAAATGGGACTGCAGTTAGATTGACAAAAAGTTCCATTTACCAGACCTATTTCCGTCTGTCGACCTCTCAAATCAAAATTTCAACATTGATGTTTGTGTCTTAATTACTTACTTCTGAAAATGAATGCCACAATTTTAAATGCTCGCTGTGCTCTTGGTTCCCAATCTACACCGTTAAATGTTTACGGTCAACAGTTTCCTTGACTACTGTAAATATACAAGTCTGGCCCATCCCTTTATAAATCTGTGCTGTTCAATTGAGAAGGGACATCAGGTATAACCAGGTCTACAAATAATTACTGTTGACTAGAAGCATAGAATCTCTATATTACTGAAGGAGGCCATTCAGTCCATTGAGACTGTGCCACCTTACCAGTCCTCTCTAGCATTCACAGTATTTTGCTTTGACTTGGCATAGTGGCGCACTAGTTAGTACTATGCCTCACAGCGCCAGGGATCCAGATTTAATTCCAGCCTCTGGTGACTGGGTGGAGTTTGCACATACTCCCTGTGGCTGCATGTATTTCCCACAGATGCACCAGTTTTCTCCCACTCTCCAAGGATGGGCGGGTTAGGGCGATTGGCCATGCTCAATTGACCCTTAGTGTGTCAAGATATGTCCATTAGGTGAGTTATATGTGGAGTTATGGGTATAGAGAGAGGTAGGGGTGGGGGTGGTGGGAATGGGCCCAGGTTTTCAGCGAGTTGGTGCAGACTTGATAGGCTTACTAGCTCCAAAAGCTAGAATTGTGAAACAAGATCAGGACATGCTGGAAAGTGGAAGGTATGGTTAATGTTTCAGACCAATGACTTGCTGAAAAGCATTCCCTCCCCCTTCCCTTGCTCTATCACCATAACCCAATGTTGAAGTTTTGATTTGAGAGGTCAATAGATGGAAATAGGATTGATAAATTGAGCTATTTGTCAGTCTGAGAGTCCAGAGACTTGAAATTCTAATGCTGTGTAGATGCTGACAGACCAACTGAGTGTTTTAAGTACTTCTTGTTTTTATTGCGAAAAAGTTTATAGATGTGTAGCGCCACAGCCCTAGCAGGTAACAAGGCGGTGTTTTTGAATCGGGAATGAGCCTAAATATTTTCAGTGTTCGTTCTTTTGCTTTTCAAGCTAGCTATACCACCTCCAAGTTACATTTTCAAGAAAACTCCAACAGATTGTTCAACATCATTTCCCTTTCATAAATCTATGTTGACTTTGTCCAATAACGCCATTACTTTCTAAGTATCCTGTTAGCATATAGATTCTAGTATTTTCCCTACAACTGATGTCAGGCTAACAGGTCTGCAGTTCCTCGTCTTCTCTCTTCCTCCTTTCTTCAATAGTAGGATTACTTTTTCCACTTTACAAATTGCAGGAACCATTTCAGGATCCACAGAGTTTTGCAAGATGCATCTACTGTCTCTACAGCCATTTCTTTCAGCATTCTGTGATGTACATATTCGGATCCAGCAATTTTATCTACTTTAAATCCTATTAATTTCTCTAGTGCTTCTTTTTCACTAATATTAATATCTTGCAGTTCCTTATTTACACTCCATTATTTTTAGCATTTTCTCCTGTGAACACAGATGCAATGGGTGGGATTATCTGCACTCTCCCTTGGCGTCTTTCGGCATAGCCTGCCATTGACTGGTGGCATGATCTTCTAATCTCACTGTCAATGAGGTTTCCCATTCTATGCACACACCCTACCCCTACCCTCACTGCCTCTGGGAAACCCGCAGCTTCACTGTCAACAGGAACAGACTGAAAATTCTGGCTAAAGTACTTGCTTAGCTTCTGTGCCATTTCCTTATCTGATGTTTACTGACTATTCAGGAATAGTCAGTAAAAGTAATTTTCCAGATTTGGAGCCACAAACTGATCCACTGGGAACACTTGGTGCAAATTGTTTTTCAGTCCAATTTGTATGAGTAGGAATTCTGCTGTGTGGCAGTTTCTGCATTTGCAATGTGGAAATTGGAATGAAGATTGAAAACATGAAGATCAGAAAAACATACCTAATAAATGCAACTTTGTGTTATTGCACCTCTTATCCTTTTGCTCTCTTTCATCATCTAAGCAGTTCAAGAATTGACTTCTTTCTTGTGTTGCACTGCCCCATTGTAACCATATGCATCTTATTATTGCAGTGTTATATAGGGCAATTCTTCAAAGATCATCGCCATGGAAATGGGACCTACACCTGGCCAGATGGGAGCAAGTTCACAGGAATGTTTTACTTGGATCGAAAAGATGGATATGGGACCTTGGAAGTGAAGGATGGCTCGATATTCCAGGTATTCAATAAGCTTAACCTATGCAGAGGAAAGAGTGTTAAATATCTTTCTTGAAGGTGAGGTTTTCTTTTTACTCATTTATCTAAATACAGCTATTTGCAGGCAAGGCCAGCAAATCACCCATCGCCCTTTAAAATAAGGTGGTAGGCTTCCATCTTGAATAGCTGCAATCCACATAGTGTAGGCTATGTTGAAACTTCTGAGATTTTAATCTTGTAATAGCGAAGGATAGCGATATAGTTCCAAGTTAGGATGGTGTGAGAATTGGAGGCAAACTTGCAGATGGTGGCATTCCCATGCATCTGATACTTTTTCCTTTCTAGGTGGCAGAGGTCAGGTGTTTGGGAGGTGCTGTGTAGGAAGCCTTGGCGTGTTGCTGAAATGCAACCTGTGGATAACACACAGGCAGCCATGTTACATTTATGATAAATGGAGTGAACGTTGCAGTGGTCAAAGTAAATTGTATAGGCAGGAAAGAGTTCCCAAATTGCTATAGTTGGTGGAGAACCTCACCCACCAATATGCATTAGGGATTGGTAGGCACCCTGATCACTATTTCCAATCTGGGGCAAAATCACAGATTAGCTAATAGCATGAATTTGAAGAACAGAGCGTCAATACACCATTTCTCCAGCAGTCCCACAATATATTGACCCGATTTTACCATCACGTTATCAAGTTTTCGTACCCGAAAACAGACACAAAGTTGGGTGTGAGGCAAGTATTGCGATCAGTGCCTATCTCCACAACAGTTCCCCCTTTACCAAGGCCCGAAAATGGACGTGATCAGGACTGCGCCCGAAACAGGCATGATGGCGATTTAAATGCGTTTGAATATATTTAAATTGAATTAATAGGCTGCACACCCAACTATACTAGCATTTACCACTGCGTTTGCTGATCCGGAATCAGCACAAAACAGACATGCTCCATAAAAGTCCGATTTGGGCGCTCCATCAGTGAAGGTTAGTGAGGAGGTAAGTGGGTAGCTCTTACAGCTCTCTGCTGCTTACAGGTGCCCTTTGGTTGCGGTCATTTTCTTTCCAGGTCAGTGGCGGCTCTGCGAGTGTGTGGGGGGGTGGTTGGGGGCTGTTGCTGTGCAGGGTCTCCAATGTCTGATTTGCAGCACAGATATAGAGATGCTGGCGTTGGACTGGGGTAAACACAATAAGAAGTCTCATAACACCAGGTTAGACTCCAACCAGTTTATTTCAAATAAATTGATTGGACTCTAACCTGGTGTTGTGAGACTTCTTACTGTGTTTGCAGCACGGACCCAGGTCTCAGCACTGACTTCGGGGTCTTGCGGTGCTGCTGGATCCTAGCACACTCAGCTCATTTCCAGCTGAAGCTTGTACACAAAGCCCTTGCAGATTCTCAACTTTTCAAGGAGCTGCGATTGTGGGGAGGATGTGACCGGAGGGATTGGAGGGTCTGTGACTGTGGGGAGTATGTGGCTGGGGGAATGGCGGTGGGAGGGGGAGTCTGTGATTGTGGAGACCATGTGACTAGGGGACTTGGAGGTATGTGGCTGGAGGAATGGGGGGGGCAGTGATTGTGGGGAACACGTGACTGGAGGAATTGGAGGGTCTGTGACTGTGGGGAGTTACGTGGCTGGGGGAATTGGGGGGGCTGTGATTGTCGGGAGCATGTGACTAGGGGAATTGGAGGGAATAGACAGTGATCGCCACCCCTCTCAGAATGATGAGAAGGCTTTTGCAATGCAACCAGTTGACCTTGCTGTTCTTTTGGTTGCTGTTGGAACTGAGGATGAGGAGCTGGAGGAAGAATTGCGGGCACAGGAAGCCCGGATCTTGCTACTACTACAGCTGGAGGGAGACGACCACCAGAGGCAGAAGTTGGCTGCCATTCACCGAGGTGGGGGGTAAGGGCATAGGAGAAGGAGAGAGCAGAGACCTCCATGGCAGTTCCATGCACGAGTGTCATTTGAACAGATATCGGACACCGTGTGCCGCTGACATATCCACCTTTGAAAAGGGACGTTGCAACACCTGTGCAACCTGTTGCAGGACCTGGCACCTAGAAGCAGGGGCAGACACCCACTCTCGGTGGCTAACAAATTGATGGCTGCTTTGAACTTCCATGTGACTGGCTCCTTCCAGAACCCTAGCAGAGATGTCTGTGGCAAATTCCCAGTCACCCTTGTGTCTACCAGGTCACAGAAGCTCTGTATACGCCGGCTGGGCAGTACATCAAATTGAACCTGGACCAGGCCCATCAGAAAGCCCGGGTATAAGCTTCACAGACATTACAGTGATGCCTAACATATAGGGGGTCATCGACTGCACCCATGTCATCCTCAAGGCCCCCCTACAGAATCCGTGAAGATTCATCAACATAAAGGGGTTCCACTCCCAGAATGTCCAGATAATGCATGTGACCACAATATGAACATTATGCAGGTCTGTAAAAAAACATCCAGGGAGTGTCCTCGACAGCTTCATTGTCAGGAACTTGGACATCCTGGAGGCATTTGAGTAGAAGCCCAGACTATGGTGCTGGCTCATGGAATAGAACATAGAACATAGAACATTACAGCACAGAACAGGCCCTTCGGCCCTCGATGTTGTGCCGACCAAAATAAAAAGCAATGCCCCTCCTAACTAAACCATTCCCTTCTCTTCCATATACTTATCAACTAACCTCTTAAACGCCACCAAACTTTGCGCATCTACAACAGCTGCAGGCAGGGCATTCCACTCCCTAATCACTCTTTGAGTAAAGAACCTACCTCTGATAGCCGTCCTATAACTCATACCCCTTAATTTAAAGCTGTGTCCCCTCGTGCTAGCTTTCTCCATCCTAGAAAAAGGCTATCACTGTCCACCCTATCTAAACCTCTAATCATCTTATATGTTTCAATAAGATCCCCTCTTAGCCGCCTCCTTTCTAACGAAAACAACCTCAAAGCCTTCAACCTCTCTTCATAGGACCTGCCCTCCATACCAGGCAACATCCTGGTAAACCTCCTCTGTACCCTCTCCAATGCCTCCACATCTTTCTTATAATGTGGCGACCAGAACTGCACACAAGACTCCAAGTGCGGCCGCACTAGAGTTTTGTACAGCTGCAACATGATGCTGCGGCTCCTAAATTCAATCCCCCTACCAATAAAAGCTAAGACTCCATAAGCCTTCTTACAACTTTATCCACTTGACTGCCTACTTTCAGGGATCTATTGACACATACACCAAGATCCTTCTGTTCCTCAACACTATTAAGAGCCCTACCATTAGCCCTATACTCTACACATTTATTGTTCCTGCGAAAGTGCATTACCTCACACTTTTCCACATTAAACTCCATTTGCCACCTCTCGGCCAGCTCTGCAACTTGTCCAAGTCACTCTGTAAACTATAACACCCCTCTTCACTATCTACCACTCCACCGACTTTAGTGTCATCTGCAAATTTACTGATCCATCCCTCATTACCCTCATCCAGATCATTTATAAAAATTACAAACAGCAGGGGCCCCAAAACAGACCCCTGAGTCACACCACTTGTCACCGAACTCCACGATGAATATCTCCCATCAACCACCACCCTCTGTCTTCTATCTGCCAGCCAATTCCTAATCCAATTAGCTAAATCACCCTCTATTCCACACATCTGCATTGTCTGTAGAAGTCTTCCATGGGCCACCTTATCAAACGCCTTACTAAAGTCCATATATACTACATCAACCGCCTTACCCCCATCCGCCTCTTTGGTCACTTTCTCAAAAAACTCAATGAGGTTAGTAAGGCATGACCTACCCTTCACGAAACCATGCTGACTATCCCCAATCAATTCATTTCTCTCTAAATAACTAGAAATCCTATCCCTAATAATTCTCTCCAATACCTTGCCCACAACAGAAGTAAGACTCACTGGCCTATAATTCCCTGGAAGGTCTCTCTTCCCCTTCTTAAACAATGGGACCACATTCGCTATCCTCCAGTCCTCCGGAACCACACCCTTAACCAACGAGGACCTGAAGATCAGAGCCAGAGGCTCTGCAATCTCCTCTCTTGCCTCCCAGAGAATCCTAGGGTAAATCCCGTCCGGCCCAGGGGACTTATCCAACTTCAAACCCTCGAGAATTTCTAGCACATCCTCCCTATCTACTACAATACTTTCCAATTTGCAACCCTGTACCTCAGTGTTCTCCATAGCTACATTTCCAGCACTCTGCGTGAATACCGAAGAGAAATATTTATTCAGTGCCTCACTAATCTCTTCAGGCTCCACGCACAACTTCCCACTGCTGTCTATGACTGGCCCTAATCTTGCCCTAACCAATCTTCTATTCTTAACATATCGAAAGAATGATATGGGTTATCTGCTTCGGACATGCTAATGACGCCTGTGCACGTGCCTGTGATTGAGATGGAGACCTGCTATAATGAAGCGCATGTAGCCACCCACGCAATAATGGAGAGATGCATTGGGCTCCTCAAGATGTGATTCTGGTGCCTGGACCAATCTGGCAGGGCTCTCCAACACAGCCCTGTGATCTTCCTACATCGTGGTCGTGTGCTGCGCCTTGCATAATCTGGCACAGCAGAGAGGTGACGTATTGGAGGAGAAGGGCATGGAAGCTGACCAGCCTGGCGTCACTGGGGAGGATGACCAGCAGGAGAAGGAGGAAGAAGAGGAAGAGCATGCCGAGGAATATCACCCAGGTGCCAGAGGGCTGGCAGATCAAATGAAGTGTGAGCACGGCAAGGGAGGCCCTGATACCCAGGCAGTTTAATTGCTAAGGGCTTGTGTCTGTGGGTTCCATTCACTACCACTCCTTCCCCCAAAATTCCTTCTATCTCCTGCCTCATTATCACATCAGAGTGGTGTGCCTGGGTACCCTGTGTTCTCAATTTCTTTGGCAGGGAGGGTGATGACAACTTGCCAAGCACCATTATGCTGATACAGACTAATCTGACTCCTACCTGAGCTCCGCATGCACACTGGCACCTGGGCCCACGTAGTGAGTAAGGGATCTAAAAACCCCATACACGGCCTTGGATGGATGGGGATTGCTCGTGGGTTCTGGGGAACAGTGACTTCCTTTTTCCAGTGACACAGCATTGAGGACTTCTCCGACTGACATCAACATGAAGATTCCCTCCGGCAATCATCAATGGAAGAGAATTCCTATTCGAGACAAATTTGAGACAAATTAGTCGCAGGTGGGTGGTGAAAAAGCACTTAATTGCAACAAAGATATTTAAATAAGATGTTCTAACATAAAAACTTGTGAACAGAAAATCTTAAGGTGCTTAAATATCTTTTTAACTAGAGCAGCCCTTCACTTGTGCCATCTCATTGCAACTAACCAGACATGCCCTACTCCACGTCTGAGATTCCCCAGAATGTACAGTGCAGGTGAAGGGGGCCAGCATGTCTACCTCATCCCATGGCATGTTATGTGTGTGGCAGGCATCCTCTGGAAGTCCTGCATCTTAAGGGCCTAGGCCTGCTTGCAGATGTCTGGGATGTTTCCATGACTCCCTCTTCATCCCGTTGCCCCACTATCAAGAAGGGATCAGTCAGAAAGTGTAGCCGCAGCCACAGTCTATTGGCTGGAAGACCTTGGATGTGGGCTCAAGCCTTCCTTCTCCCTTGGGGTTCCTGTAGGCCCCTGAATCACTCCATGGAATGGCAGTGCTCCTGTAATGAGCTCCAGAAGCTCCAACGTCACTTTGCACAGCCAATCCTGGAGGACCACCTGCGTCCTACCCCGGATGGTTGCACCCTCTGTAATGGCCACTTGAGTCGGGAGTTACTTCTCAAGGCCACAGCACATGTCCTCTGAGATTGGGCGATGCTGTACAATCCTTTAGCTGTGGCCCTCTGAGACTCCATTGTCATCCCATTCACTTGGTTGTAAAGATGCCTCTTAAAGGCCACTATCGTATCTGCATCTGCGACCTCCCCTGGCAGTGTGTTCCAGGCATCTACTACTCTCTTTGCACAAATAAACTTGCTTCATACATCTCCTTTAAACCTTGCCCCTTGCACCTTAAACTTGTGGCCCCAAGAAGTTGTCTCAAAGTGAGTGGGGAATGATAGATGCTCACCTCTTGATGGGAGTCCAACCACGCTGTCATTGACAGCCTGTATCTCCCCTTCTCTTTTGAGCTCCAATGTCCGCTCCTCAAAGGGGGTGAGGACCGAGATTTGGCTCACCACCCATCTCCATTCTCTCACGGGTGTTAGTCAGTCTTCTCCTGTGGAGTTAGAATGAACCATGAAAGAAATGGTGGCATGACTCCTTAGAGGATAAGCACAGTGGAGCTCTTGGCAGGAGGGGTGGGCGGCGGGGCGCTGTGGGGAACAGATAGGAAGGAGCTCTTTGGGGGTTTTGGGTGTCCAGAACTGGAAGCATACAGGGTGCTGGGGATGGGAGGATCTGGTGGAAGATGCAAGATGGGCTTTGTTGCATGGATGAGGTCATTGACTTTTTTTCTGCACTGCTTCCCTGTTTGGGGGCAGGGGGGGATCCACTGCCACTCTGCCTGAGATCAGTGGGCCAGTGCGGGAGTGGGGGTGGAGGGCAGGGGGGAACCACTGCCACTCTGCCTGAGATCAGTGGGCCAGTGCGGGAGTGGGGGTGGAGGGCAGGGGGGAACCACTGCCACTCTGCCTGAGATCAGTGGGCCAGTGCGGGAGTGGGGGTGGGGAGCAGGGGGAATCACTGCCACTCTGTCTCAGATCAGTGGGCCAGTGCGGGAGTGGGGGTGGGGGGCAGGGGGAATCACTGCACTCTGTCTCAGATCGTGGGCCAGTGCGGGAGTGGGGGGGGGAGCAGGGGGAATCACTGCCACTCTGTCTCAGATCAGTGGGCCAGTGCGGGAGTGGGGGTAGGGGGCATGGGGGAAACCACTGCCACTCTGCCTGAGATCAGTGGGTTGGGGGGGCAGGGGGAACCACTGCCACTCTGCCTAAGATCAGTGGACAGAGGGAGGGGGTCTGCTCCCACTCTACCTGAGATTGGTGGGGAGAAGAGAGCAAGGGCCTGCATTCAGTCTGGGTGGGGGGATAAGAGGTCAGTAATGTTGTGGGCAGTGGGGCAATGTCTAGGGGAGTCAGGAGGAGGCATTATCTGGGCCAGGAGAGGTGTGGCAAGAGAGCATTATTTCTATCATTTTGCTGTGCATGCACAGTTGGAGGCGCAGATTGGAGCTGCAGGGTTTTGGGTGCGTTAAGCTCCACCCACAGGCTTCTGCAGTGCGCTTCAGAATTGCTGATATTTTGCAGGCAGAGTGCGTACGGGTGTGCCTCAGAACAGGTCTAAAAGTCAGATGTGAAACACCCCTCCCCCCGTTTCTAGTCTGCCCAGCACTTTGGGCCCAATTTTACCATTTTGATTCAATGTGTCTGTTTCTGTCCGTGGTTCACCATGTTTTTGTTGAGGGCTGTTCAGCTTTAAGAGCAATAAAGGGAGATAAAGGATAAAGAAATCAACATGGAAGGGATAGACTGAGATAAGGCAAGCTAAGAAAAGCTAAGGAAGAGATAGAGACATGAAGATAAATAGATCAATAATATGTAAATTAATTGCAAAAGAGAATAGTGCAAAGGTCTGGCAACTAATATGATTCATATATATAGAAAGGGCAATGGAACAGATCAAGAGAATTATAGATCAGTCAACTTAATGCAGAAAAGATAATGGAATCCTTGCTTGCTGATTTCATAGGAGAACATGTCAAAGGCAAAAATGTAATAAACAGTAATCAGTCACTTCTCAAAAGTGGCAATCATGCTTGTCCAACTTTTTTGAGTTTTTTGAAGAAATAGCAGGAACACTATAAAATTTAATAGAAACTCAGAGCAGAAGTAAGCTATTTCAGCTCCTGGGGCTTTCCCCACCAGTCAATAAGATTATGACTGATCTGATTGTTACCTTAGCCCCATTTTCTTTCCTGCTTACACCCCCAACCCTTGACTCTTTTTGTGGATCATCAGTCTGTTTAACTCGAACTTGAATATATTTCATGATCCAGAGCACACTCCTAGTAAGGAAAGAAAATTCCAAAGACTAAAAATCCTCCTTATCTTAAGTGGGAGAGTAACTATTTTAAACTGTGTCTCCCTAGTTCCAGATTCCCCCTTAAGTGAACTGTCCTCTCAGTATTTACTCTGTCAAGTTCTCTCAGAAACTTGTATCTTTTAATAAGATCACCTCTCATTTTTCTAAATGCCAATGAGTGTATTGGCATTGAGATCTCATTGAGATCTGCTAAACTCATTGAGATCTGCTCAACCTTTCTTCATGAAGCCAACACCTTCATCCTAGGAATCAGCTAATGAGTCTTCTATGAACTGCTTTCAATTGAAATATATCCCTCCTTATCAAGAAGAACAGAACCATATGTAGCACGTGAGGTATGATCTCACTGATAAATGTAGCAAGACTTCCCTACCTTTATGCTCCAACTGTCTTACAAAAGAGGCAAGAGTAGACATGAGTAAAGCAGTGGATATAATATACTTAGGCTTTCAAAAGTCTAGCACCATATAGTGAATTGATGACTAAGGTCAAAGTATGGGGAGTCAGGGAAAGAAAACTAGCTGCAGAAGAAAAACTTGGGCCAGAATTTTACCGCCCTGCCCACCACGGGAAGCAGAGCCAGTGAGGGGCTGAACATGGAAAGGTCCATTGATCTCGGATGGGATTTTATGGTTTTGGGTCAACAAGGCTTTAAAATCCTGCCCTTGGATTAAATGCCATTAATCAAATTTGGTGGAAGATAGGATGTGGCATTCCATAGTGCGGGGACCCCTATTATTCAGCATTTACATTTACAATACTTTGGATTCTGTAATCATAGTATGAATTCAAAATTTATGATGGCACCAAAATTGGTGCGTTACAGTTAGCAACATAGAGCTTCAGGAACAAAATACATAAAATACATCAACAAACTTGTAGAAAGGATATGCAGATGCCAAATTAATTTCAATTTACATAAGTGCAAGATGCTGCAGTTTAATAGGAGGTCGATAGGGATCACAGTTGTTTGGACAACTGGGATAGAGGAATGGGAAGATCTAGGGATACAGGTTATAAAATCATTAAAAATAGCAATACCATTCAAAGAAAAGCTATAAATGTACAATCAAAACAGGAGAGTTCATTTGAAGAAGAATAGAATACAAAATTCAAACATAGGAGAATGATGATTGAGTGATCTGATAGAAATTCTTAAAAAGTTGATGGAACTCAATGGCATAGATGTCAAGAAAGCGTTTCCATTTGGGCAGAAGTGAAAAACTAGATACCATAAATATGAGCTAGGTAATATTAAATCCAACAAGGACATTCGGAATGAAGAATAAAATTATGGTGAGAGATTGCAAAGCTCTGAGATGTAGAGGGATCTAGGTGTCCTACTGCATTACAAAAGGCAAGTCATTAAACAGCCCAGTAGAATGTTCTTGATTATTGTGAGGAGAATTGAATCCAAAAGTAAATACACCATGCTTCAGTTATACAGGAAATTGGTGAGACCACATCTGGAATACTATATACAGCAGAGTGCCCAAAACACTGATTGTGGTTGGCTGGTCAATCAGGAACTAGTTTCCATTTTACCGCATGCTTTCTGTGTACTGAAAACTCAGTATATGAATTGTGCAGGCTTTTAGCACTGTGGGAAAGGTAAAAGTAAACTTTACATGATAATACTATAGAAACAACTTTTATGTATTTTTGGTGAAGGCAGCTGCAAAAAAATCCCATGTGTTGGAAGCAGAATGCAGTTAGTGTATATTTAAAATACTCGCATTTGTTAACTAGGTTGGCAGTGGGTTAGATAGTAGTCTCGATGCTTTGAAGTCAGATTTTGCTCAGGCTGATGAAAAGTAATTCTCACCTAGCATTGTTGAGATATCCTTGACTGCATTATTGTAAGATTTTACCCTTAGGGCTCAATCGAGTTTCTATTGAGTAAGGATCAACAACACAAGACTGTCCTCACTTATTCACATTCATGTTAAAAATAAAAGACATCCTACACCCATAGAATAAGTGCCAACTGAATATTAAACAACATTAAACCTTTGCCAATTCAGGTCCCAAAGCATGTTATGTCACAGGATTTGTAATCCAGATGCCTGGATTAATGATCTGGAGGACAAAGTTCACAACCCATCATGCAATTGTAAAATTTAAATTAAATTAATTAAACCAGGTTAAAATTATGATGACCACAAAAGTACCAGATTGTTGGAAAAATCTATTTGCTTTACCGATGCCCTTTAGGGAAGGAAATTTTTGCATAATAGAGGAAGAGTGTTCTTGGTACATTTTTCTTCTTTTAATCCGTAGCAGGCAGTATAAGGCTTCTATTGTGCAACATGTTTGAATGTCCCTGTGTAGAATGGTGGGAAGACAACACTGGTGGACCGTCTTAGGGTGACTATCAAAAAAAAAGATCACAAGTCACTAAAGTTTGGGCATCCTTGGTGTGGAGTACTGATCTCCTTATTTAAGGAAGGAACATTGGAACCAGTTCATAGAAGGTTTACTAGATGAATACCTGGAATGGGTGGATTGTCTTATAAGAAAGATTGGACAGCAGACTGATATTTGCTAGAGTTCAGAATGGTAAGAGGTGACTTGATTGAAACATATTCTAAGGGGTCTTAACAGAGTAGATATGAAGATGATGTTTCTTTTTGTGGGAGAATCTAGAACTAGATGTCACTTTTAAAATAAATTTAAGGCAGAGGTGAAAGTATTCTTCTCTCAGCAGGCAGTGAGTCTTTTGAAGTTCTCACTCAAAAGACAGTGAAAGCAGAGACTTTGATTATTTTTAAGGCAATACTAGAGAGATTAGCAAGGGGGTGAAAGGTTGTTGGGAGTAGGTGGGAGGTTACAATCAGATCAGCCATGAACTTATTGAATGGTAGAGAAGGGTCAAGGCACCGAGTGACCTAGGCCACTCATGTGTTAGGAGGGTTGTAAGGAATTTAGAATAAATTTCCATACTCAGCACAATGAGAATGTCAAATTCATTGACTGGAATTTTATTGCACGCCTACTCTGGAGTCAGGGCAGGTGAGGCTCACAGAATGGCATTCTCCATTGACCTCAGGAGGGATCTTATGGGTGGGTGTGCTTTTAAAATTCAGGCAATTGTCACGTGGAATAAGCTGAGGTGAATAGTATAGATTTGTTCAAAGGGAAGCTAGGTAAGGACATGGTGGAAGAAGGAATTGAAGTAGTCCCCATAAGCCATCCCTCTTCCTATCAATATTTGCATGCGTGATCTCTCAGTGGCCTCATCCTCCCTCAGCTATACATTCTCTGGATCAATTTGGAACTGAGGCATTGTTGTATACTCTTCGGTTCAGTTGGCTGGATAGCTGATTTGTGATGCAGAGCGATGGCAACAGCACTGGTTCAATTCCTGTACATGCTGAGGTTTTTTATGAAGGCCCTATCTTCTCAATCTTCCCCTCACCTGAGGTGTGGTGATCCTCAGGTTAAAATCACCACCAGTCAGTTCTCTTCATCAAAAGCGGGAGGCAGCCTATGGTCATTTGGGATTCTGGTAACTTTCCCTTTTACTGTTCCATCACTAATCTTCCTGTGCAGAAGTACAGTGATCAAGGGTGTAATGTAGGATGAGTTGTAGATCACATGTACCCCACATAACTTGGTGATCCCTGGAGTTTTTCTAATACCCTGTTCATTACTTGTTTCTTCAATTTGATTATTATGGGGACGACAGGGCTGTCTCTCACAGTCCGGTACATTCTAAATTGGAACTCTGAGATTAGTAATTTGAGATATATTCAAACTAATGGAAACGTGGCTTAAAATTTACATTAATGGGTCTGGCAGTGATTATATTAGGTAATGAATCCCATTAGACAAGTCGTGAAATTGAAGTCAATAGATCTGGTCACCATTGCCCCAACTACTGGCTAAGTAAATACATAGTGGCATACAAATTGTCCATTGTGATTATTGGCCCACTCTTGTCCTTGACAAAGTTGCATGATCCAGCAGGATAATCTGGGTGCTACATTTGGCAAAGGTATCCCAGGATTAGGGAAGTGGACAGTTACTATCCAGAGGACCCTCTTCCCATCAAGCTCCCAGAAAAGTCAGGAATGGGGAAAAGCAGCAGCTGCATGGATGTTCCCAGCCAAAAATAATGAAGCACTTTGCAATCTAATGAGATACTATATGATCATGCTCTAGCCCCTGATCTCCTGGTTTGATGAAATTTCTTCTATAACAAATGAAAATGCATTACCCTGGACCATTCCACCTCAAATTACATTTCTATAACCTGGAGTTTTTCTTCTTCATTCAGGGACTTTATAAAGCTGATGAGCGTTTTGGCCCTGGAGTGTTGACCTACCCCAGTGGCCGCCAAGATGTGGGCCTGTGGTACCGGAATCACCTCATCAGGCTCTGTTCCAAAATTCCTGGAGCCTTCACGTTGAAGGATCACCCACTTTATCATTCTGACATCAAAGAGCTTGACATCCCAGTCAAAGCCTACAAGGAGAAGTACTTCTGGAGAAATGATCCTGAAGCGGACCCCTTCTTCTACCCTTACAAAAAGTTCCTCTTTGATGACAACTACACTCTGCCTGCCGAGATTGGGACTTACTCCACGGATGCAGACCACTTGCCTCTTACTCGGTCTTACACGAGAGACGGTGACAGACATTTCTTTCAAGAAGAAGAAGAACTGGGAGATGAGGACAAAACAGATAAAGTCACCATCACAAACCAAACTCCTTTGATGGTTAAAATGCAGCTGCACATCCATAGGCACAGGTATACTATTCTAGATTATTCTGGGATGTTAGCCGAGTATTAGTCGTATATGATGTACATACTTTGTCCATGAGTTCCTTGATTAATGTGAGTTTTATCTCCTTTCCTCCAGGCAGCGGGAGGACAGGCAAAATCCTCCTCCCAGGCCTCTTCACTGTAGCATGAATGGAGAAGAGATTAGGAACTGAATTGCTTTAGCAACTATCCCTTCCCCTAATCAGCCTCAATCTCTACAAGTGAACTAACATTTCAGCGCAATACTGAGGGAGTACAGCACTATCTGAGGTGCCATGGCACATTAAACTGTGGCCCTGTCTGGCCTCAGTAGACATAAAAGATCCAATGACATTATCTCGGCAAAGGAATGAACAGTTCTTCCCTGATGTACTGATCAATATTCATCCCTTAACCAGCATACCTGAAGCAGAAACAATCGTGTAAATTTTCATTTCTTCACAAGTTGTGAAGCACTGTAAGACATCCAGAGAGGCACTACATCAATGCAAAGACTTTATTTTTTGAAAACTTCTTGTCTGTTTTTGTTTTGGGTTAGATTGTACTGAAGTACAATGTATGGAAGCAGGCCTTTCAGCTCAACAAGACCATATCAATGTTTATATTTCACATGAGCCTCCCTCTACCTTTCCTCCACTTTTGGGAGAATTGCCCCCATCTTCTCTACGCTCATAATCTAAGAGACCTCTATTAGATTACCCATCAGTTTTTCTCTCCAGAGAAAAGAGATCCAGCCTGTTCAATCTTTCCTGATTTACAGAACCCAGTAATGGCACCATCCCAGTAGCACTCTCTCCCCTAATTCCATATCACTTCTATAACATTGAGAACTTTGCACAGTATTCCAAGTGTTGTAGCACCAGATAAGTTTACCATCAGGGGCTGAATTTTCACTTTGGGGTTGGAAAACAGGAATGCTTACTCTGCCTGTGAGGGGAATAGTCACTCATTGAAATTTTTGTCAGGACAGCAGCAAGACAAAGAACAGCTGGGAGCAGTATTCTTAACTCTCCATTTTACTAGTGTTCCATTTTAAAGTGTATAATTCAGACCAGTATTCTTATTTCTCCATTTTACTGGTTTTTCCTTCTGGGAACCTTTTTGATTGGCATAGAGACAGACTCCCTGCCCAGGCTGGCAGATGGGTTCCCAAAGCTGGAGGGCCAATCAGAGACATTGGTCAGTAATTGAATGGATAGTTTGGCATGAAGGTGACCTCTCAACAACTTTTTAAAATTAAATTCAAAATGGAGAAAGCAGCCAGTCTACAGCAGTTTGGTGGCAGCAAGTGGGGGGAAGAAGGTAACTCCTCAACAGAGATAGGCACATCTTGCCACTCAGGCCTACTTGCCTCCCAAAGGCCCTCCTTAACTTGCTTTCAGCAAGGCTCTTCATGAGCCTGATTGGCTAGCTGCTGTAGCCCGGAATTAATCGCAGACAAAATGGGTCAAGAAACTAACATGTCAACCTGTTTTGTTACTTCCGAGCCCTATCCACCTACCCCTGTTCTGAATCTGAGCCGGTGCACAATATCTATGCTTTCAAATTCTATCCCCTCCTTTGCTTTTTGTGGCCTTGTTAACTTGCATTGTTGCAATGGGTTGATTTGTTAGGCAGTGCCTGGTGCGTGCAGAGATACATGGCATAAGGAGAATTGGAGCACATAGTGTACATGTGGCTGCTAATAGTTAGCAGTGGGGTGGGAGTTGGGGGGAAGAGGGGCTTGGTGCCGGGGTTGGGGGTGGGGGGGAGTTGTTGGTGCAGAAAATGAACAGTAGTTAAGAGGAGCCCAACAGCAAAATACTCTTTCTTGCAGAGACTGGAAAGGGGGAAAATGACACAGAGGGGGCAATGTTTGGGGGAATGGAATAAGAAAGGCATGACATTGGAGAATGGAGTGGAACATGTAGTTAACATCAGAGCAATTTGTGAGATGAGGATGTTATGAGGAATGAGTGGAATTTGATGGATATAGAATGAAAGGGTTGGCCTGGGAAGGATCGCATAGGAATTTACAGTAGCAGTGGTGCAATAAAGATACCAATATCACTGCAAATGTTTTGAAGGTCTCATGTAGTAATAAACTGAAAATAAAATATTTTGGATGTAGAAAAGGAAAACAGAAAATGATAGAAATGGTCAGCAGAAAAACAGCAAAGACAACAGGATGTATTTTCCAGCTATGTCCACCTGAGGAGTTGTAGTGGGCAGGACAAAAGTTTGATGGATCAGTGAAAGGTCCATTTATCCCTGACAAGGAATTTTTGTTCTAGGGGTGGGCAGGACAGGAAATTCCCACCAATGCTTCAGAGTGATTATTGATCTGCAGTGTTAACTTTGATTTTCTCTCCACCAATGTTGCTTGAACTGCTGACTATTTCCAGAAATTTCTGTGTCAATTGTGTTATTTAAAAATAAAAAATTGAAGATGGAGGGGGTGGTGGGGTGGGGTAGGGTAGCAGTGAAGGGGTTTTGGATTGCATTTGGAGCACTTTCACTTCCAGGGGCCCCCATGTTCTGCCTGTGTACCGGGGATGATATAATACCCTGTCTCACTCCCCAGTGACACCATGCCCCATCCACACCCCTCAGTGACGTGGTCTCTTTACCTTCCTCAGCCTTAATATGGAGGTTGAGAGTTGTGCCAATGCTCCCCTTTACAGCCATTGACTAATTCCTCCTCCTTGGCCCTCACTGAAGGCCTCACAGGTCCATACCTGATGCAAAATCAATGATCTCATTATTGTCTCAGGCTGCCTGCCTGAATGTCAAAAGCCACTGCTTTACTAGCAGAGAGAATTTCAGAAACTTCAGACTGGACAATCATGAGATCCGTCTGAAGTGCTTTCAAATCACCACCACCACCCCTCAACTGGGACTCAGTTTTTCCCTATTCTAAGTGGACTCCACCAGTTGGATCCCAATGTTGTTCTCATTGTCTGCTGATATCCTCTTTTGAATTTTGTGAACCCATCAGCAAACTCAGAGCTACCAGACTCTGATGCTTCCACAGCCAGCTCTCATTTTGGGACCCTCCCATTGACCGGGCCCTACGCTGCAGCACTGTCTGTTTCATTGTAAGCCTATCTCTGCTTTGCAGCATTTGAAGTTAGGTGATCACATGATGTAACGTCCAATTAGAAACACATCCAAATCAGAGTTGACAACTCCAAATTTGATGCACACTCCATTAACACAGTGCCAAATTCACTTTTCTGTAGGCACTTTCAGGCAAAGCAAACATGGAATGTGGCAGCTATAATAGAAGGAAATCGAGAGGACTTCAGTCCGAAAGGACCTATTGAATGCAGTTCCGAACAACTGATCATTGCAGCCAAAGAAGGGGACCGTGAGAGAGTGCGCAAGATTCTCGAAACTAACTTAGTGAGTGCCGATGTTGCTGATGTCAATGGCCATATACCACTGATTGGTGCCTCAGTAAGTATCACTCTTGTGTGCGTATAAGGAACTTTCGTAACAAGTGGCATTGTTATCAACCTGTCAGAAATGATCCAACACACTGAAAAACCTTCCCACTCTGCTGGGGGCTTCTGATCTCAATTAGAGTCAGCATTCCTTGTTTTCCCTTGTTAGTGAATTGGTACTGACTCAGCACTGGGAGTATTCTGCTGTGGGCTATATAGCATCCTGTCATAACACTCAGAGATTGCACACCTTTGTAACAGTAAGAAGCTGAGACAGCTCTTAAAAAAGTACATGGAATTTATGGCTTTATTAATGGACCCTCGAATACAAAAATAAGGACGTTATGTTACTCCTTCCTAAACCACAGGTTAGGACTCAGTTGGAGTATTGTGTTTGATGCTGAGTAACAGGGTCACCCATTTAAGACAGAAATGAGGAAGAATTTCTTTTTTCAAAGAGGAATAAATCTGTGGAATTTTTTACCACAGAGACCTGTTTAGTCTGAGCTGACAGGAACTCCAGTACACAAGATGATGGAGCAATCCAGAGCCTGAAATTACAAAATTGCACAAACAGATACAATTTCAGATTCAAGTATAAGTAATTAACATATACCAATCAGAGTTGTACATTTGTATAGGAGTTACCTATGCCCAGTCACAGCCATTGATTCAGATTACATCATGTATAGGATACAATTGTTAAAAAACAGTCACAATATGAGCACGTCTACTTAATTATGATAACCAATCAGTGTAAAGGTCTGAATATGCTAATTGATCTAATCTATTACCAGCTACAAGTTGTTCTTAACATCCCAACTTGTATCTATGTTTATAGATATTAGTTATCTCCATCATGTTCAAGACTCTGAGTTGATGAATTCTCTCAGGTTATGAGGCTTCAATAAATGAGTGACCCCATACTCTGATGTTGCCTCCCTGTCATCTGGAGATCATTTAGTTGCCAGAACAGGCCCTCATTGTTTTATAGTCTGTCAGATTTCACATCTAATGTATATTTCTCTACTAAACTGCATTGTTTAACCCTTTCACTGAGTATGGTTATTCGTATAGTTACTTGTCCCCTTCATTGGGAAACTAGAGAAGCTAAAATTGTTGTCCTTAGAGTAGTGATGTTTAAGAAGATATTTCACAGAGGTATTCAAAACTATGAAGGGTTTTGATCAAGTAAATAAGGAAAAACTGTTTCTCATCACAGAATGGTCAGTAACCAAAGGATGCCGATTTAATGTGAATGGCAAAAGATCCAGTGGCACCATGAGGAAATATATTTTCACATGGCGGGTTAGTTGGGATCTGGAATGCACTGAAAGAGCAGTGGAAGCAGATTCAACAGCAATTTTTTCCAATTCTTTTCTAAAAATATTTGAAGGGAATAAAAAAAAGACTGGATCACAGGGAACAAGCATGGCAGTGAGATTGTCTCGCCAAAGAGCCAGAATGCATCTAATTGGCCAAATGGCCTCTTTCTATTCTATACATTCTTTGATAGTGTGATTGTATGTTGGTCTGATTTTTGAAATCTCACACAGCTTCATCTGAACAATTTCTTATAGGTTGCTTGCAACGGATTTATCATCAACATGCTGCTAGATAGTGGAGCAAATGTGAACAAGCTGAACAATGAGGGTGTTTCTGCATTCAACTGCATCACGACACTTTACTATCCCACTGGCTCCTTTCTACACAGTGATATCTACAGACTTGCAAACAAGAAAGAGGTTTGTTTCACTTGAAGCTAACACCAACTGGTGAGAATTTTACCTACATCCATTTTCTTTATTTCATGGAACAACCAGATTCTGCTTCACTTCATTGAAGGACTCATTCAGAATGAGCATGACTTAGAATGCAGTGAGAATGTGGAGATCAAGGCAATGGTGGAGTAAGTAGTTCAAATGTGTTTAAGGGACAAGGAGACAAGCATTTTTTTTAATTTGTTCATGGGACATAAGTGTCATTAGCTGGGCCAGCGTTTATTCTCCATCCCTAATTGCCCTTGAGGGGCCACATTGCATTGGATCTAGAGTCACATCATTAGACTTTTAATTCCTGATTTTTATTGAATTCAAATTTCATCATCTGCCTTAGGGGAATTTAAATCCAGATCCCCAGAATATTACCCTGGGCCTTTGGATTATTAGTTCAGTGACAATTCCACTACGCCATCTTGTTTCCTTAAATGAGGGAATAGATAATTACAATGGTAGAACTAGATGAGAAAAGATAGAAAGCAAGGGGAGGGGGCATCCTTACTCCTATTTTTTATTTACTCTTTCCTGAGATTTGGACATTTGTGGCAAGGTCAAGACTTGTTGTCCTTGAATTGAACAGCTTGCTATACTATTTTAGAGGGTGGATAAGAATCAAACACATTGCTGTAGATCTGGAGGCCAGACTAGATGAAGCTGACAGATTTCCTTAGTGAACCAAATGGATTTATAATGTTTCATGGTCACTATTTTGGAAACTAGCTTTTAATTCCAGATTTATTCATTAAATGTAAAAATCCACTGACTGCAATTCTGGGATTTGAATCCATGCTCCTAGAACATTAGCCTGGGCCTTGGGATTACTAACCCCATGACATTAACACCACCCCACCATCCCCCACTTGTGAAATAGAAGAGATTGTGAAAATAGAAGGCAGGAGGGGTTCAAAGTGGGCTATGAGGAAAAGAATTAATGTGAGGACACTCATCTCCACTGATTGCAGCACTGCTACAGATTGTAGCTTCATTCATAGCCACACGAAGATAAACACCATCTTCACCAGCAAGGCAAGAACGTAGAGCCGTACCTCCCACTGCCAAATCAGTGCTGTTGCCACTGGTTGTCCCTCACCTTGTCCTGCGCAAAAGACAAAAGTATATTAGTGAGTCTGGTATGATTTCTTTATGTGGTGCACCTGTCTTGGTTAAAGAGCTGAAAGTCTGTGCAAGCTGTGATTTTGTTTATCTCATTCATGGGATGTTTGCTGGCATTTATTGCCCTAATTGCCCTGGACAAGGTGAGCTCATGTTGAATTCCTTTCCCTCCAGGCACCAATGAAGAAGGGGATGCAGTTGGGATCAGATGAGGAACTGACCACCCAGGTGAAGATGGCCAAACGAATCTCAGTTTATGATGACCAGATCCGATTGGGCAGTATAAGCTACCAGAAGACATTGCCTGTTTCACTGTTGCTGGGAAACTCAAATGAGCTAAAGCAGGTGGGGGAGCAAGTGGTTGAGCTGGTGGAGGAGCAGATAGAGGCGGAGGAGATTCTGGATTTGGAGGACTTTCTGGAGGAGGAAGGCACAGAGTTGGGAAGTGATGATATGGAGAACATATTGTCTCCATCAGCAGGGCCTCCCTCAGTGACTCACTTTGAATCGTCACAAAGCTTGCATCACTATCAATTCGAGGTCACTGAGCGACATTTGCGGCGTGCAGCTCAAGTCTTAAGTAGGAACAAGTACTTTAGGAGGGTGACTGAGAAAGATGTGATTTCACCTGATTTCAAGCACGATGAGAGAGTATGGAGAATTGCAGCGATGAAATCTCAGTAGGTGCAACAAGACCATTTCTCTCACTTGTATTGCTGGGGGCCTCGTAATAAAGGCAAACAGTTGAACACAACTCACACACTTTACCCACCAACCCGCTCGACCCTGCTCACTGTAAACTGATTGAGGGAAAGTAGAATGCACATTCTCTGTTCTCCACCCACCCCACTTCCATTTTCTCATCATCTAGTGAGCGTGCTAACTTGAGCTAATTTCAGTCCAAATTCATGGCAGGTGATTCCTGAGCATTTTACTTGTTTGCCTCGTAATGAGTGGTGACCATGAAGAATGACATCAACCACAACTGATTGCTGTCACCTGACCACCATCTGCAGTGCAAACCCCAAAACTTCTGGGTCCTTAAGCCCACTGGAGGACCATTATGGTTAACAAGTTAACTCATAGGGATCAAATGTGCAGCTTCCCTACATAGGCCTTGCAGTTGGATTTCTACTGTTCCTCCAATACTAAATACAGTGTGCAGGATCCTCTGGCCTCCCCTCAGCATTCTTCTTGGTGGTGAGAGACAGTGTGCCATTCACTGGCAGTGGGATTTTCGGCTCCTGCTCTTGTCACAGTAGGAATTCCCATTGAAGCCGCCTCAGGGCTGTTAAGAAACGCATGGCAGAGGGTGTGCTGCCAGTAGGACCAGAAAATACTGTTGGTGCGAATGGCCAGAGAACACTGGCCAACTTCAACGCTCTATTATCCTCAAGTTCTCCCCTGTCTCTTTATTAGTTGCATTCACCTCTCTGTAGTCAAATAGGGCAAATTTGCCCCACTACCTGCCCTGTGTAACTCCATATAGTTTGTTCCAATGCTCCTGCTTGATTCAAAATTGTTAATAAAAACAGGAAATGTTGGAAAAGCTCAACATCTATAGAAAGAGAAACAGAGTTAATGGACTATACTTTCTGAGTTCCTGAGTACTCAATTTGTGGGGGGTAGAAGGAGAGGGGGTATCCTTCTCAAAACTCCACGGGTAATGGTTTGAATAACAATTCAGAGCCATGGTGGTACTAATTGTCACTCCAAGGAAGACACAGCCCAATGCTTTGAGTCTGTCCGACTCTTCTTAGAGTGGACTCAAAACAACTCAGTTTCTCACTCCACACGATGCTGCTGGGCTGGCATTTCCTGTTCCATTTCGGATTTCCAGCATCTCCAGTATTTTCCCCTGAACAAGTTCTAATCTTTGATTCATCACGGCTAAATTAATGCATAATTCTTTGATTTCCATGTGTGTTGCTATTCCCAGGCACAGGAAGAGAGGAGAGATCATTAACTTGCTTCTCCGCAGGGGGGCAGATCCCAACATTTCCACAAATCCAATCCCACCGCTCTTTTCCGCCGTATTGACAGGGGACCTCAACGCAGTCGCGTCCCTACTGGCGAACAAAGCCGACCCAAACATTCGACTTAAATCACAGGTAATGCACCAAACTGTACCAGCAACACAAAAAGGCAAAAAAAAACACCATTGACATGACTGGATGCTGTGACGTATTAACCATACACTGGCAACAGTGTGACTAGGGCTCAGGCACTGTGTTGTGATGCAGTCTTGGAACTCAACAAAAACTTACATTTAGACCAGTGCTTCCCCATATTTTTCCTACTGTGGCTCCATACTGAATGGTTCCCAGGATGTGAGATTTCAGTTATGAAGATTGAGTGGAGAAGATAGACTGTCCTCCTTGGAGAGAAGGCTAAGAGGAGAATTGGTCTGCATTTGGTCTCCCCCAATGCAGAGCAGATGACCTACAGTTGTCAACACCTAAAATCAACAGTGAATACAGGACGCTAAACCAAAAGAGGGATAACTCAATCACTATTTCATCTGGAAGGAGTGTTTGGGACCCTGGATGGTAGGAAGGGTGGAGGTAAAAGGGCAGCTTTAGCGTCCCACACATGTGCATTGCAAGATGCTGGGAGAAGGATGGCATTCTGCAAGCTATTGAAAGTGGAGCAGGATGTCATGGAATAGATGATGCTTTTGAAGTATACTCATTGTTGTGTTTCAGAAAATCTTCCACACAGGAAGGCTCCAAAATATCAGCAAAATAAGAGCCAGAAATTTTTTTAACTTACATTAGTTGAAAAATAAATACTAGCCAGGGTACTGGCATTAGAGAAATCATTCTGTTCTTCTTTGAATAATACTGTAGGAATTTATAGATTCAGTGAGTGTATAGCCTTGATTGAAGGTCCCTTCTAACAATGCAGCAGGTTGAGATTGTGTGTTTTAGGCTCTGGCATGGGAACTTAAACGAATAACTTTCTAATTCAGAGGAAAGCATGAGCAACAGAGGAGAGAGAAGTGGCAAGGATAGAGGCTTATGGTCCCTGGATTGACCTTAGCAGACAAGTGAACAACTTTAGTTGAAGAGAGTGTGACCCAATCGCGTCTAATGTGACAATGGATGGCTCATCCACATGTGTTTCCTTCGAGGAAAACACATGTGACAAGTAATAAATCAAACCAAAAATTGTTGGATTCTCTAGCCCAAAGGGTCACTCAGCAGCTAGGTATATTCCAGGCTGAGATCAATAGATTGTGCACTCTCTCCGCTCCAAAGAAAATGGGGATCTAATGGAAAAGTGAAGTTGGGGTTAAAGGTCAGTTATGATCTGAATGAATGGCAGAGCTAGCTCGAGAGACCAGAAGATAAGAAATAGAGGCAGGAATTTGCCTTTCAGCCCATCAAGCTCATTCTGTCACCAGGACGAATGACAGGGATGGGAGACAACAAATATTTGTTGGGGCCAATTCCAGAAATGAGGGAAATCCATGGAGCAATGGAAAGCCAATAAATAGGTCATGGGGAATTGCAAGGACTGTTGGAAGTGGTTTGAAGGGGAATTTTTTGCCAAAAGTGAAACTGAGCAAGTGGATTGGAATGGGATAGGGTGCGGGAGGGATACAGCAACTTAATTAGAGAGAGCTTCATTAGTTGTCACAGGAAATGATATGCCCAAGATTGAACCAGTAGTTCTTGTTTAGAGGGAGAGATTTTGGAGGTATGCGAGAGGATAGAGGGTTTAAGGGGAGTTTGGACGAGGACTTTGCTAGGGTTGCAGAAACATGAGGGAGGAATGTGGGCGTAGCTGGTTTGAAATGGTTGTGATGAGCTAGTCAGTGGTAACCCCCAGGATGTTGTCAGTGGGAGTCAAAACCCATGCCTCAGCATGCTGCACTGTCCCCTTATTACCTTTCCCTGATTTCCTTCGATACTGTTCTTTGTCAGTCCTATTGAGTGTTAGAGTCCTTGTCCAAGAATGGTTGGTATGGTTTTGTTGAACACAAGAGTTGAAGCACAAGATCAGCCATGATTATACTGATGATCATTGTTAATAAGGGTGGTCAGGCGTTCGGGGGAAAAGGGAGGAGAATGGGGATAAGAAAAATATCGGCTATGATTGAATGATGAAGCAGGCTCAGTGGGCTGAATGGTCTATTCCTGCATTTACAGCTTATGGTCTAAATTCTAATTTCATTGCTCTGTCTCGTTGAATTCATACTTCACCTTGTTTCCTAATCTGAACCATGATGAACAGGAATGTTGGATTCATTTCTCAATATCTCCGAGTAGGGATGAACACTTAGCTTTCTTTCTAAGAGCAAAGAGCTTCTATTGGGTAGTTTCTGCCACCTAGTTGGTTCCTCAAGGAGGCAATGGCAGCACCTTTGCAAAGTGCCAGTGGCTTCCCTAGGGCTCCTCACACCCATACATATTATCGTACCCACCACTCCTCTCACCCCTCCATGCCACTGTGTCCTTCCATTTCCCCTAATCTTGCATGCTACTGTGCCTCTCCCGTCCACTCCCCCCAAACCTACAGAATCCATAAGATTATAAGGCATAGGAGCGGAAGTAGCTCATTGGACCAATCAAGACTGCTCTGCTATTTAACAAGATCATGACTGCTGTGATGTGATAATCCTCAATTACACTTCCCCACTTTATCCACATAACCCGATTCCTGAACTGATCAGAAATCTATCGATCTCAGCCTTGAATACTTAACAACCCAGCTTCTGGAGCCCTCTGCGGTAAAGAATTCCATGGATTCTTTGCCCTCTGAGAGAAGAAATTCCTCCTCACCTTTATTTTTAATGAGACTTGGAGATGATGCTCTCTTGTCCTAGACGGTCCCACACAACCTCTCAGCATCTGCCCAGGCAAGCCCCCCTGAGAATCCTATTGGGGGGATTTTCCACACCCCATCCCCCATGGGTTGCTTTGCGGCAATGGAGGCAATTCCCACATTGACTAACGGTATCTTCTAATCCGCCACAGTCAAGTTGCCTTCCCATTGTTCGTATCCTCCACCACAGGTGAACCTGCAGCACGCTGGAGGTTGCTGTCGGCAGGATTAGAATACCCTGCTGGCAGGAAAGGCTGGTGAATTTCAGTGTTTATGCTTCAACAAGGTCACTGCTCATTGTTCTAAACTCCAATGATCCAGATCCAATCCACTCAACCTGTCCTCAGAAGAAAATCCCTCCATACTAGGGATCAATTGAGTGAATCTTCTCTGGACTAATGCCAATATATTATGCCTTGCAATATTCCAGATGTGGTCTAACTAGTGCCTTGTATAAGTTTAGCATGATGTCCTTATTTTTATAGAAATCATAGAAACTCTACAGTACAGAAAGAGGCCATTTGGCCCATCGAGTCCACACTGACCACAATCCCATTCAGGCCCTACCTCCTTATCCCTATACCCACTCATCTCTCTAACCTACACATCTCAGACACTTAGGGGCAATTTTAGCATGATCAATCAACCTAACCCGCACATCTTTGGACTGTGGAAGGAAACTGGAACACCCGGAGCTAAACCACTCATTCCCTTTGAAATAAAGGCCACCCTTCCATTTGTCTTCCCTATTACCTGCTGAACTTGCATGTTAGCTTTTTGTGATTTATGCACAAGGACTCCCAAATCCCTGTGTGCTGCAGTTTTCTGCAATTTTTCTCCATTTAAATAATGTTCAGCTCCTTCATTTTTCCTACCGAAGTGCATAACTTCACATATTTCTACATTACTTTCCATCTGCCAACTTTTTGTCCAATCACCTAATCCATCTATATTACTTTGGAGACTCTTTGAGGGCAATTTTACCATTGCGTTGGACCCATTTTCAGGTGTGATGCGGTGATAAAGTCAGGCATAAAGCACTTGACACGATTGAGGCCAGTTTTCATGACTGGCGGCATTTTACAAGTGCTGGATTTTAGGTGTGGTCAGCCTCTCACCGGAAATGGGTGGGAGACAGGTTAATATGTGGAAATTTATTATAATACTATTTTAAATCTGCTTAGTGAATCTGGTGCTCAATCATCCGGGCCCACCTCCCCTCTCCCTTTATAACCTCGCCGGAAAGGTTCATGCCTGTGAGGAATAGTCATGATCCCCATGAACGAGGAGTGTTGCCAGTGGAACCAGAGGCCGTTTAAGCTCCTGGGGAGCCTGAGGGCAAGGACAGGGGGAGGTAGTGCCCCTTGGACAGTGTCAGACTGGCAGTGCCACCCTGTTTCCTGGACAATGCCAGTCTGGCACCTGGGCAATGCCCACTGGGCAGTGCTAATGGGGAAGAAGGGTTAATTGGGGGAAGGGCCCTGCTGCCACTGTGCAGTATTTAGTGTGGAAAGGGAGGTAGATGGCAGTGGGCACTGCCATCTGCAGGGATCAGTAGGGGGGAGAGTAGGGAAAGGGGGCCCACTGTCACTCTGCAAAGATCAGTGGGGGAGTAGGGGAAGGGAGGGAAGGAGGAAGGGAAGGGGGCTCGCTGCCACTCTACAGCGATCGGTGAGAAGAGGGAGGAGGACAGCAGGTACGCAATCAGTGGGAGAGGGGATTCTGCGATTGGTCTGGGCGACAGGAGGGATGGTGATCAGTAGGGGCTATTTCTTGGGCTGTGGGCCCTTGTGATTGCAAGGGGTGGGGAGCTGCTTCGGGCTGTCTGCAATAGCAGGGGCCTGACAGCTTTCTCTTTTCTGTCAGAACCTCTGGTACCACGAATGCGCATGTGCAGCACCAGCGGCCTTAACATGCTCACTACTGCCCTCTGCAGGGTTTCGGGTGCATAAGCCCCGCCCACAGGCTTCTGCGGCAAGCAACAGGATTGAGGATATTTTTGCAGGCAGAGTACGTGTGGGCGGGAGGGTTGAAAACATGACCAAAAAACAAATCTGAAATTCTCCCAGTTTCAAATCCACCCAGAAAATGCTAAAATAGCCCCCTTTGTGTCATCCTCACCTATCTATTAGCTTTCCTATCTATTTTTGTATCATCCACAAATGTGACAACAGTACATTAACTTCCCTCATTCAACTCAGTAATTCATATTGTGAATAATTGTGGCCCCATCACTGATCACTATGATGATTTAGTTACAAGTTGCCATCCTGAAAATGGCCCTGATCCCAATTCTGTTTTCTATCTGTTAGCCAACCCTCAATCCATGTTAATATACTACCCCCAATCACAGGGGCTCTTATTAAGGCCAATACCGTATCAAATGCTTTTTGAAAATCCAAGTGTATTAGATCAACTGGTTCCCCTTTATCTATCCTGTTCATTTCACTTCAAAGAATTCCAATAAATTTGTCAGGCATGATTTCCCCTTCATGAAGCCATGCTGACTCTATCTGATTGCAGTATGTATTTCTAAATGTTCTGCTACTACATCCTTTATAATGGACTCTAACTTTTTTTCCAATGACAAATGTTAAACCAACCGTTTTTAATTATAGAAATCTTATCATAGAAACCTTACAGTACAGAAAGAGATCATTCAGCTCATCGAGTCTGCACTGACCACAATCCAACCCAGGCCCTATCCCCATATTTCTATATACTTATCCACTAATTCCTCTAACCTACACATCCCAGAACACTAAGGGCAACTTTTTTAGCATGGCCAATCAGCCTAATCCGCACATCTTTGGACTGTGGAAAGAAACTGGAGCACCCGGAGGAAACCCACGCAGGCACAAGGAGAATGTGCAAACTCCATACAGACAGTGACCCAAGCCAAGAATCAAACCCAGGTCCCTGGAGCTGTGAAGCAGCAATGCTAACCACTGTGCTACCGTGCTGCCCATTGTCATGTTTTCGTCTCCGTCCTTTTTGAATAAAGGTTAAATTGGCAGTTTTCCAATCCTCCGGGACTTTTCCAGGATTTAAGGAATCTTGGAAGATTACGACCAGTGCATCCATTATCTCTGTAGTTACTCCCTTTAATATCCTAATGTACAACCATCGGGTCCACAGAATTTAACAGTCTTTTGCTTACCCTGTTTTTTTTTCTCAAGTGACAGCTATTTTATTTTCTACCCCACCCAACTCCTGCAACACCCTCTCCTGCTTTTGCTCTTTGATGATTAGTATGTTTGGAAAGCTATTAATGTCTTCCACCTTGCCATTTCCTGTTTACTATTATTTCCCCAGTCTCTTTCTCCAAGTGACTTATGTTCGCTTTGACCTCTCTCTTCCTTGTTATATATTTAAAGAAGCTCTTACAGTCCTGTTTTTATGTAAGTTGCTGTTTTACCCTCATGGGCAATTTTTTGGTGATCTTTTATTGTTTTTTAAAACTTTTCTAATCCTGTATCCTACTACTAATCTTCGCCACATGGTATGTTTTTTCTTTCAGTTTAATGCATCGTTTTAATACCCTCCCTGGATTTATTCCCTTCCAAGAATCCTTCTTCGTCATTGGAATAGATCTTTGTTGTTAATGATTGACTATTTTCATAAGCGACTACCATTGCTGATCAATTTTTTTTTTTGCTGAACTCCTTTGCCAGTCCATTCCGGCCAACTCTGACCTCATTCTTTTATAATTACCCTTATTTAAGTGCAGCACAGTTGTTTCTGACTCAAGTTTCTCACTCTCAAACTGAATGCTAAATTCTGCCATGTTATTGTTACTGTTTCCCAGAGGATCTTTTTACTCTGCAATTGTTTATAAACCTTCCTCATTACACGTTACCGGATCCAAAATAACCTGATCCTTGTTTGGATCCATAACATGATTCACTATGATGGAACTATCCCAAATACAATCTGTGAATTCTTCCTCATCGCCACCGCTACCAACTTGGTTTTCCCAATCTACATGAAGATTAAAGTCACCCATGATTAAAGTACTGCCTTTTTCACATTCCTTCATTACCTCCAGATTTGTTCTCCATCCCACAATATAGCTACTGTTAAAATGCCTCTGAATGACTCCCACTCTTCCTTTTGTTGTTTCTTACCTCCACTCATGTGGATTGTACATTTTCCAATCCAAGATCATTTTTATCTCGTACAAACAAAGCTACCCCACCTCCGTTTCCTTCCTGCCTGTCCTTGCAAAAAGTCAAATATCTTGAAAATTTAGTTCTCAGCTTTTGACCATCTCCAAAACAGAAACAAAAGATCTAATGGGATGTGCAAGATGAAAACCAAATGGCGACGAACATGAATGCTGTGCTTTGCTGTTTGCTTGCAGATGAAGGAACTGGACGGACTGGTGCCACTCCACGCCGCAGTGGCTATCCCTGGCAAGAAAGCAGTGGCCATTACGCAGCTACTTCTTAATGCTGCAGCCAACCCTGATAAAGGGGCAAATGATGCCGATGTGATCTATGCGCCTGATCTGGTATGTGCTAAGTGGGTGATCCCACATACTTGTTCTGAGGAACTCCTGAAACATGTTTGGATAGGGTGGACAGTAACTTTACTATCTGTCATACCAAGACAGCACAGTAAGAAATCTCACCTGGTTAAAGTCCAACAGATTTATTTGGCAGCACAAGCTTGCGGAGCACTGCCCCTTCATTAGATGAGTGAGGACTTGTGTTCACAAACAGAACATATACAGACCCAAACTCAATTTATAAGATAATGGTTGAAATGCGAGTCTTTAAAGGTAATCATGTCTTAAAGTTACAGACAATGTGAGTGGAGAGAGGGCCAAGCACAGGTTAAAAAGGTGTTTATTGTCTCCAGACAGGACAGTTAGTGAGATTTTGCAAGTCCAGGCAAATGGTGACGATTACATATAGTGTGACGTGAACCCAAGATTGAGGCCACCCTCGTGCGCGAAACTGTTCATGTCACACGATCTGTAACCCCCATGACTTGCCTGGGCTTGCAAAATCTCATTAACTGCCCTGTCTGGAGATAATACACGTCTCTTTAACCTGTGCTTAACACTTTCTCCACTCACATTTCTATATTTTAAGGCTTGATTATCTGTAAGGACTTGCATTCCAGTCATTATCTTGTAAGTTGAGTTTGTGTCAGTATTTGCCCTGTTTGCAAACAGAACTGTCACTCACCTGATGAAGGAGCAGCGCTTTAAATATTGTGCTGCCAAATCAATCTGTTGGACTTTAACCTAACATTGTGAGGCTTTTTATTGTGCTTACCCCCAGTCCAACACTGGCATTTCACATCATTCTAAAATGGGGCAGACAAGCAAATGAGCACGAGCTCTAAAACTAAAACTAAAACAAAATGCAAAACTGGGAACTTGAGACAGTCCAAAGCAAGTCAGCATTTGTGAGATAAAAGTTACTGGTCACAAAACCTGGCTGCATAACACCTGTATTTCTGCTGCTACGGGTAACATTTTGGCTCTGAAATGCAGTCCAAAGCATTTGGGTTGCAATTGGAGTAAGCGTCCATCTGGCAGTGTCAGAGTAGAACAAATCGCTCAGACTCAAATGTGGGAGTGATTCCTGAGGTGGGTGGCACAATGGGACACAAGAAAACAATATAATGCCATGTCAGAGATGGCACAGTAGTTAGCACTGCTGCCTCACATTGCCAGGGTCCCAGGTTCATTCCTGGCTCGGGTCACTATCTGTGTGGAGTTTGCGCTGTTTAAAAAATGAGGTAGACAAAAGACGGGTAATTATAGGCCGTTAGCTTAACTTCTGTAGTAGGGAAAATGCTTGAATCTGTCATCAAGGAAGAAATAGCGAGACATCTGGATATAAATAGATCCATTGGTAAGATGCAGCTTGGGTTCATGAAGGGCAGGTCATGTTTGACTAATTTGGTGAATTATTTAAAAACATTACATATGCAGTGGAAAATGGGGAACCATGTGGATGTGGTGTATCTGGATTTCCAAAAAGCATTTGACAAGATGCCATACCAAAGACTGCTACATAAGGTAAAGGTGCACCATGTTATGGATAATGTATTAACATGGAGAGAGGATTAGTTAAATAACAGAAAGCAAAGAGTGGGTGTAAATGGGTGTTTTCTAGTTGGTGATCAGTGACTAGTGGTGTGCCACAGGAATCAGTGTTGGGACTGCAATTGATTACAATTTATGTAGATTTGGAGTTGGGGACCAAGTGTAGTGTGTCAAAATTTGCAAATGAAACTAAGATGGGTGGCAGAGCAAAGTGTGCAGAGGACGCTGAAAGTCTGCAAAGGGATATAGATAGTCTAAGTGAGTGGTTGAGGGTCTGGAGGATGGGGTACAATTTGGTAAATGTGAGGTCATCCATTTTGGTAGGAATGATAACAAAATGGGCTATTATTTAAGTCATAAAAAATTGCAGCATGCTACTGTGCAGAGGGACCTGAGTGTCCTCGTGCAGGGATCTCAGGAGTTGGTTTGCATGTGCAGCAGGTAATTAAGAAGGCAGATGGAATTTTGTCCTTCATTGCTAGAGGGATGGAGTTTTAAAATAATGAGGTTATATTGCAGTTGTACAAGGTGCTGATGAGGCTACATCTGGTGTACTGTGTCCAGTTTTGGTCTCCTTAGCTGAGAAAGGATATACTGGCACTGCAGGAGTGCAGAGGAGATTCACTAAGTTGATTCCAGAGTTGAGGGGTTGGCTTATGAGGAGAGACTGAGTAGACTGGGGCTATACTCGTTGGAATTCAGAAAAATGAGGAGATTATGGAGAGAATAGATAAGATATAAGCAGGGAAGTTGTTTCTACTGGCAAGTGAAACTAGAAATAGAGGGCATCGTTCAAAATAAGGGGAAGCAGATTTAGGACTGAGTTAAGGAGGAATTTCTTCACACAGAGAGTTGTGAATCTGTGGAATTCCCTGCCCAGTGAAGCAGTTGATGCTACCTCATTGAATGTTTTTCAGGCAAGAGTAGATATATTTTTGAACAATAAAGCAATTAAAGGTTATGGTGAATGGGCAGGTAAATGGAGCCGAGTCCACGAAAAGATCAGCCATGATCTTATTGAATGGCGCAGCAGTCTCGAGGGGCCTACTCCTGCCCCTAGTTCTTATATTGTTACGCACGTTCTCCCTGAGTCTGCATGAGTTTCCTCCAGGTGCTCCAGTTTCCTCCCACAGTCCAAGGATGTGTGGGTTAGGTGGATTGGCCATGCTACATTGCCCATTACAGTCCCCCTGATAGGGTAAATGCATGGGGTTGTGGGGATAGGGGCTGTGTGGGATTGTGGATGGTGCAGACTCGATCAGCCAAATGGCCTCCTTCTGCACTGTAGGGATGCTGTGATTCAATATGAGGCGCACCTCAAAGTTACAGCCGACTCTGAGTTTTGATGGTACTGGCTCGAAAATTATTAGCCAGCGTGCAGCCTGAGTCACCCCACTAATAATGAACAGAGTCTAGGGGCTGAATGGCCTCCTGCTACTCCTCCTAGAAATAAAAGGCATATGGCATTTTGAAATACGCTGACAGTGTGACAAAAGCCGCGTAAATTCTCTCCTTAACAGCCCATCGAGCCAGAGATGCACACAGGGTTCATCATGAAGAGTCCCAATTTGTTGGGAGTCCCATCACATTATCATGCTCCCTCGGATATAATCCCTGTGGAAAATGGACGAACTCCATTGCATATAGCTGGCCAACGCGAGGACAGCTACAAGGTAAGCACATAGAATATTATCCATTGGTAGCCAACTCCCTGAGCAGGGGTTCTGCTGAAATCTATAAAAGCATCAGTGTTGGAATGATTGAGGTGGGGGGCTGGGGGGACCGGGGGGCAATGGGAAGGGGAGTGGGTGCGGTGTATTTTGAACAAAAGCTAGATGCTGGGTGAATGGATGCAGAATATTTCTGATGCCCAGCCAATTTCAAGAAGTGTTGGCTGGAAGAATCTCTCAATAAAATGGGCAGCATGGGTGGCACAGTGGTTAACACTGCTGCCTCACAGAGCCAGGGACCCAAGTTCAATTCCGGTCTTAAGTCAGTGTGTGTGTATGTGTGGAGTTTGCACGTTCTCCCTTTGTCTGTATGGGTTTCCTCCAGGTGCTTCAGTTTCCTCCCACAGTCCAAAGATGTGTTGGATAGATGGTTTGGCCATGCCAAATTGACTCTAGTGGTAAGGAAATTGGCAGGTAATCGTGCGCAGTTACGGGAATATGGCCTGGGTGGGATTGGGATCAGTACAGACTTGATGGGCTGAATGGCCTCCTTCTGTATTGTAAGGATTCTACGAGGATAATTCCTCTTTTCCTTTTCTTGAATGGCCTCCCATTGGTAAGATTATTGATCACTGGGTGCACAGCTGCACTGGGTGAGCTTTGTGCCATCTGCACAGCGTAAACACATCATTACGACACTGGAGCTTGATAGGCAGTGGGTGACGAAGTGCCTCCTGTATGCAACAATGTGGTGGTGCAGCAAAGCAGAGAGGCCATGCAAGGGCATGGAGCCCCCATGTTAGAAACACTAATCTTATCTATAGTGCTAATATTAAGCTGAATTTTCTTAGCCCCATGGAGATTGGGTAGGGGGCAATGGGGGCCTCAACATCAGGCAATGTTTCCCTCAGGATGGGCAGCTACTAGAACTGGCAGTCCACTCAAGTGGAGTTGGGACAAGGAAACCAATTGAGGCCCTGATCAAGAGGCATTTTACCCAGTGCTGCTACTTTCTTGATGTCCCTGGCTGGAGTATCAGCAGCCCACAAATAAACAGAATAAACTGGCAACCTCAGGAGACCACAGTGATCACAGAGGCCCTGGAGTAGCCACAGGCATCTCTTCCCATAAGAAAAAAGTAAAGTAATTGGATGGCAAATGCGGAATCAGCCAATTAGTAAGCTACTTTACGTAAAGTTAACCCGGCAGTCACACTGTGGCTCTGTGTGGGCTTCGGAGCTGTAGATAGTGCCAACCTTGGGGATCTAATGCCCACAGAAGATAAGTCAGATCACTGGGAGTCGTGCATTCCATTAGAGGGTGGCACAGTGGTTAGCACTGCTGTCTCAAAGTGCCAGGTTCCTGGATTCGATTTCTGGCTCGGGTCACCATCTGTGTGGAGTGTGAACATTCTCCCCACATCTGTGTGGGTTTCCTCCGGGTGCTCCAATTCCCCCTCTGTCTGAAAGACCTGCTAGTTAGGTGCATTGGTCACGCAAAATTCTCCCTCGGTGTACCCGAACAGGAGTGTTATGACTGTAGGATTTTCACAGTAACTTCATTGCAATATTAATGCTAGCTTACTTGTGACTAATAAACTTTTTGGATCTTTGACAGGTTTGGTGTAGAAATTCAGCCGAAGGCAAGTTTCCTATCACCAACACCTTTTATTGTGCACCAAAAGAAAGGACCGCCTAAACCTGTGGCTTAGCAGCAGATTATCTTCACCTCAGGACCTATAATTCTGGTCCGGGAAGGGTAATGGGTTAACACCCCCGGCGAACCTCCACTCATTCCATAAAGCAAATTGTACTCCATAAAACCCACAGGAAGATATATTGATGATTCCCTATGGCCATCATAACAGTTAGGCCACATTCAAGGAGATGTTGAAGGAACATAGTATCTGCTAGAAATCCCAAAAGTTTGTATTATCCCATTTGCGGTGAAGTTTTGACTCTAGGGAGTGTGTAGTTTTACATTAACATACTCCCATCCTGGAGGGCAGAATATTTATGAAGACCCACCTTTCACTGGGATTGGAAGCACTAAAGATAAGTTCAATAGTTTTATAAAAATGATTTGGAAGCACTCTAGAGGAGGCAATTGCCCTGGGAAGGGAGCTTGTAGCAGCCAATGGGAGCATGTCGGGACAGTCTGATCCATCACTTGGAAGTGACTGACGTTGGGAAATGTTGGGGAGGAGGTTTACTGATTAAATCAAAGACTGTCTTTAAAATATTACAATCACCAAACACCTACTGTCAGCAAACTGGCAGTTCAACACTTGTTGGGTCTCAGAAGCAGTAAACACTTGAAATTTCTAATCAACAAAATTCACCTGTTTTAAAAAGTAACAATTCAGTGGTGTTATTATCATCAGAGGAATCTGCAGTGTGAAAATATATACACTATCAAAGGATTGCACGTGAAGTGTTTGTGCTTGCATGTGAATAGTTTGAGGGTAGATGTTTTCGTGTGGGTAGTTTGTGTGATGATGATTTATAGGTAAATGGCCTATGTGCAGGTGGTTTACATGTAGATAGTTTGCAAGTTGATGATTTATATGTGGACAATTTATATGTGAAATGGTTTGCATGTAGTTGCTTTCACATAGATGATTTGCATGAATTAATGGGCCAAATGGCATCCTTCAGCACTGCAGGGATTCTATGGTTCTATTCTATGTGGATGGTTTGCATCTAGATGGTTTGCATGTTAATGGCCTGTGTACAGATGGTGGATTGTTAGATGGTTTGTGTATGGATGGTTTGCATGTGGGTGTGTTGGCTGTGGGTAGTTTGTGTGTAGAGAAGCCTTGCATGACTCAGTCAATGAATGGCCTCCTCCTGCAGTGCAGGGATTCTACAATTTTATTCTATGTGGGTATTTTGCAGGTGGATATTTTGCAGGTGGATATTTTTGTATGGATTGTTTGCATGTTGATGGTTTGTGTGGATAATTTGTATGTGAATGGTATGGGTGTAGTTGGTTTGTGCAAGGATGTTTTTGTGATTCAGTGGACCAAATGGCCTCCTCTGACACTGTAGGGATTCTATGATTCTATTCTTTGGATAGTCCGCGGGTGAGGGGTGTGTGTGCGTGAGTGGTATGCGTTGAGTAATTTGCGTCTGAGGAGTTGCTGTTAGTCAGTTTGCATTGAATGTACACTGATGAACGTGATATCTAATTACAGCACGCACATGAGATTATCAGTTTGCTCCTGAAGCACAAAGCAAATCCCAACGTGTTGTGGAGTGGTCACTCACCCCTTTCAATATCCATTGCCAGTGGTAATGACCTGGTAAGTGCTAAATGATTTGAAACTATTCATCACTATTAAACTGCCTTCCCCTTATAATAGAACTTTTCCCCACTATTTGCCAAGATTAACTTCCTGCAGACCCTGCTGTACATTGAGCACTTGTCAAGTGAAAATTAAATTGCATTAAATAACCTCCAACTTCTGCAAGACTGTAGTACATGTTGGGTCTTTGAATGGCACTACCCTTCCTTAAAGAATTTTTCAATTGCCATCTAATTTCTGCAGTATGGAGTATGTGCCACACGATGGTGCCAGTGCATCATACACAAGTACTGGGACTGCTATTCCCCTCTAGTGGCAGTATTCAGTACAGCAGTTGAGAGAAATAAAACGAAAGTGCCGGAAAAACTCACCAGGTCTGGCAACATCCCTGGAGAGAGAAACAGAGTTAACGTCTCGAGTCCAGTTTGATTCTCCTTTTAGAACAGCGGGACTTTTAGACCATTCGAATGGGTTACCGTACAGACAGCTTGATAAATAGTAGAAATGTTGTAAAGTATAACTTTGGGAACTTGTCCAGCTTTAAAAAAGGATTAGAGGAGAGAGTGTGTAGAGTAGAGTAGAGTTATCAAAATGATAACATTTCATTTCTGCTGAGGGAAACGAAGAGAAGCTGGGGTTGTCCTTTCCAGAGTCGATGGGCCAAAGGTTCTCTTCTGCACTGCAGTATTCTTTGATTTGAAAGAGATTTTCACAACTTGATCAATAAATTCATCTATGCAGTAAAGTTCTAAGATTATATGAATAACAGGATTTCAATACATTTCAATATCCATCCTGTTTGGTAAATGTGAATAAATTAACATAAACTGTGCTGGAGGGACAATACCATTATCCTCTCCCCATATCCATCAATGGCATCAACACCAGCTAAACCACTGATCCAACAAATCACCTTCCCCCTGTCACGGACCTTCCTCTGCTCCGACAATTCACCTTCCTCCATCATGGATCTTCCTCTGCTCCGACAATTCACCTTCCCCCTGTCACGGACCTTCCTCTGCTCCGACAATTCACCTTCCTCCATCATGGATCTTCCTCTGGTCCAACAGTGTCAATAGGGTTTCCTGTTAAATGCACCCCTCACTGTGGGGAAACCCATGGTGGGACGCGCCCCTCACTGTGGGGAAACCCATGGTGGGACGCGCCCCTCACTGTGGGGAAACCCATGGTGGGACGCGCCCCTCACTGTGGGGAAACCCATGGTGGGACGCGCCCCTCACTGTGGGGAAACCCATGGTGGGACGCGCCCCTCACTGTGGGGAAACCCATGGTGGGACGCGCCCCTCACTGTGGGGAAACCCATGGTGGGACTTGCCATCAGCAGGACCAGACGATTCTACCAGTGTGAATTTCAGGAAATGTGTGAATTGGAATTGAATTGAAATGTGTGAAATTTCAGTGTGAATTGGAAATCCCATCCGTTTTCATCACATTCTGTGATGTTGAACTAGTTGTATAAAACACTAGTTAGGCCTCATCTGGAGTACTGCATTCAGTTTTGGGTGCTGTATGTGAGGATGGATGTGAAGGCATTAGAAACAGTGCAGAGGAGATTCACAAGAATGATTCCAGGCATAAGGTGAAAAATTGACTAAGTTGGGGCTGTTTTCCTTGGAGGAAAGACAGAGAGGAGACTTGATAGAACCAACTTACTGGAGTTTTTGAGAAATTAGGATGTGCTGTAGATTAAGGAGAACCAGTGGATGTGATATACTTAAATTTGCGGAAGGCATTGAGTAAGTTGCCACATAAAAGGTCATTGCAGAAATTAAAAGCTCATTGTGTAGGGGTTAACATATTGGCATGGGTAGAAGATTGACCAGCTGACAGGAAGCAAAGAGTAGACATAAATGGATCTTTTTCAGATTGACAAGATGTGACAAGTGATGTGCCACAAGGATCAATACTGGGATGTCAACTGTTTACAGTTTATATTAAATGACTTGGATAAAAAGGATTGATGGGATGGTTGTCAGATTTGCTGATGCTACAAAGATAGGTAGGTAATTAAGTTGTGAAGAGGACATAGAGACTACAAAAAGACAAATAATATAAATGACTGGGCAAAGATCTGAGAGTACAATGTGGAAAAAATGTGAAATTGTACATTTTCACAGTAAGAATAGAAAAGAAACACATTAGCTAAATGGTGAACAGTTGCAAAATTTAGACTGGCTCAGTGGCACTGTGGTTAGCACTGCTATCTCACAGCACCAGGAGCCCGTGTCCAATTCCCATCTTGGGTCACTGTCTGTGGATTCTGCACATTCTCCCCATGTCTGCATGGATTTCCTCCAGGTGTTCTAGTTTCCTCCCACAGTGCAAAAGATGTGCTGGTTAAGTGGATTGGCCATGCTAACTTCTCCCTTGCTGCATCCTACCCAAAAAAGCACAGGAGTGTGGCAATCAGGACATTTTCACAGTAACTTCATTGCAGTGTTAATGTAAGCCTACTTGTGACATTAATAAATAAACTAAACTAAACCTGAGATGGACAGGGATCTGACTATTGCAAAAAATCGTATGCAGGCTCAGCATGTATTTATGAAAGTGAGGCATAGAGTATAAGATCAGGGGAGTTATGATGGAACTGTGTAAAATATTCATTGGGCCACAGCCAGAATATTGTGTGCAGTTCTGATCATCGTGCTTTTGGAAGGAGAGATTACACTAGAGAGGGCATAGGGGAGATTTACCAGGATGTTACCTGGACTGGAATGTTTCAGCTATGAGGAGAGGCTGGATAGGCTGGGGTTGTTTTCCTTGGAGCAGAGAAGGCAGAGGGGGGATATCTGATTAAGGTGTACAAAGTTATATAAGGGGCATAGTCTAGGTAGGAAGAAACTTTTCCCCCTAGTAGAGGGTACAATAACCAGGGGATATAGAGTTAAGATCAGGGGCAGAAAATTTAGTGAGAATTTGATGAAAAGCTTTTTCACCCAGAGGGTAGTGAGAATCTGGAACTTAATGCCTGAAAGAGATAGAGGCAGGAACCCTCATAACATTTGAGAAACTCTGAGATGAGCATTTGAACCAACATGAGGCTACGGACAAAGCGCTGGAATTTGGATTAGAATTGGACTTGATAGTTGGTGCAGATATGATAACCAAAGTGACTCTTTCTGGGGGGTGAAATTTTGTGATCCAAGACTGTGACTCTATTATTCACTGTCCTTTAACTGTACACAGGCAGTGAATGAGCTGCTGGCCAATGGGGCTGACCCAAATCTGCCACTTACTCGAGGCGTGGGGAGTGCATTGTGTGCAGCTGTGAACACCGCGTATGAACACAAGAGAAGCCTGGCCAAGAGACTGGCGCTGGTAAGCATCAAAGTAACAGGGGCATGTCATGGCGTCGGTGAGATTGCCTGTGATCATGTTGTAAAACAGAGAGGTCCCCTGTGTAGATAAATAAGAGAAGTGCTGCCCAGAATAAACCAGTGCATCCTGGATAATTTCCAGCAGGTTTAGTGGTGCCCACTTTACAGCTGTGTGTCAGGAATGATTTCCTGAAGATTGCTGGATCAACTCTCTTTTTGTGTCCCTATGCTGATATTCATGGCAGTCAGCAAGTGAAAGCAAGATAATCCCCCCGCCAGACAAGGGGGTACAATTGCTCCCATTCCAGTAGCTGCCAGTCAGCCCCTGTATAACACTGGCAAAAAGCAGTCACTCCAGACTGGATATACTGAAGAGAGACATGATGGCAAAACTTGTCCTCTTTCACTCATCAGGACAAATGCGAGGGTTTCAAATTTCCAACAGTTGTGACAATTTACAGTGCATGTGGAAAGAATGCTGATTGGTTGGCAAATCGCATCCGTTTGGCTGGGGTGTTACCATGGCGAGGGTAAATGGCAATTAGTGCAAAGCAAAAAACTTTGGGAACATGACTCTCCTATTAGCAACGCTGAAGTCAGCCTGACTACCTGTCAAGATCCTATTCCCGATTTCTTTGGAAACCTGTTCACAGGATGTGTTTGCTAGCTTCAACATGCCTTCAAAAAGCAGCTTCTCTCCTATTCTGCTGGGGAGAAAAGGGATGGAGAATGGATAACCTCAAATATTGATCTTTGCTAGGTCAGAATGGATCCCTCAGGCACTGCCCAGTAAGGCTGTAGCTCCCTGGTGGACATAAATTGTCAGAAGTCAACCTGAGGTTAGAGACTGTAAAGTTCCTCCCCCACCACCCACTTGCCCCTGGGCACAGAGGATGAAGGGGCAACAGAAAATGGCTGCCTGAATTTTCCATTTGTAACAACTGTCCTGTTTCTCCTAGGTCACCAAGTTACTCGAAGCCAATGCCAATATTTTGATGCCCATTGAATTTACGTCTCCGGATGGTCAAGTTGTAGGAACAGCTCTGGATTACGGATATTACAAATACTACCAGGTAATCATTATCAGCTTCATGCTCTCTTTTCATTTAGAACATAGAACATAGAACATTACAGCGCAGAACAAGCCCTTCGGCCTTCGATGTTGCGCCGACCGATTAGGAACAAGCAGTGACCTTCTAACCTAAGCCATTCCCCTTTCATCCATAAACTTATCTACTAACCTCTTAAACGCCACCAAACTTGGCGCATCTACAACTGACGCAGGCAGGGCATTCCATACCCTTACCACCCTCTGGGTAAAGAACCTACCTCTGACATCCGTCCTATAACCACCACCCCTTAATTTAAAGCTATGTCCCCTCGTGCTAGCTTTCTCCATCCTAGGAAAAAGGCTATCACTGTCCACCCTATCTAAACCTCTAATCATCTTATATGTTTCAATAAGGTCTCCTCTTAGCCGCCTTCTTTCTAACGAAAACAACCTCAAATCCCTCAGCCTCTCTTCATAAGACCTGCCTTCCATACCAGGCAACATCCTGGTAAACCTCCTCTGTACCCTCTCCAATGCCTCCACATCTTTCTTATAATGTGGGGACCAGAACTGCACACAATACTCCAAGTGCGGCCGCACTAGAGTTTTGTACAGTTGCAACATGACGTTGCGGCTCCGAAATTCAATCCCCCTACCAATAAAAGCTAAGACTCCTTATGCCTTCTTAACAACCTTATCGACTTGATTGCCAACTTTCAGGGATCTATGCACACATACACCAAGATCCCTCTGTTCATCAACACTATTAAGAGTCCTACCATTAGCCCTATACTCTACACATTTGTTATTCCTGCCAAAGTGAATTACCTCACACTTTTCCACATTTGTTAAAACTTTTCAGGGTCCATTTCTTTGGAGTTTTCATTAAACATCATCCTAACCACTACACCTTTCCCCAATTCCCACCATTCTGGTTTTGCTTCCAACAGCCTGGGATGTCTCAGTGATGTCAGTTTAATATCTGACTTGGAAGGTCATGAGTTCAAATCCCTTCAGAAATTTGGGTGTACACCTTAGCCAATGATCCAGTGCAGTACTGAGGATGAACTGCTCTGTCAGAGGTACCATCTTTCAGATAAGATATTAAATGGAGATCTGTCTGCCCTCTCTGGCAGATTAAAAAATCTGCTGGTTCTCTTTGGTTTCCTCACCAATATTTGTAATGGTGATCTGTTCAAGAATAGGATCAAAACCACTTTGGTCTTATTGACACCTCACAGCAAGACATTTTTAAAGGCAGTCATGTTGTCATATCAGAATCTTTGTTACCTGCTATTCTTCAAAAACTTCATCACACCTGGACACAGACTGGAAAAGAAATTTCAAAAGAAAGACAGTATGTTGGCCGGTTATTAACAATGACATTGAGGTCATTGTCAAGAAGTGAGAGGCATATCAAGGGCATTTGTCAAGTCAGCACAACACACTATTGATTCCGTATAAGATTTCTACCCATCCTTGGTCCAAAACCACATCCAACATCTTTCTTATCCAAGGCATTAACTTCACTGTCAACTATTTTACCAAATACCTCATTATTCAACAATTGCAAAATGTATCACTTTAAGACTTTTGGTTTTTCAGTGTGTCTGTGGAGGTTATTATGGATAATGCTCCTCAATTTATTGATCAACCTGTGAAGTGGATTATCCATCGTACACTTCTTTTCCTCATTGCCCTAAATGTAATAGCCTAGCTGAGCACAATGAAATCCCTGCTTCTCAAATGTAGACAGACCAAGCAAGATCTACACATTGCAAAGTTACATTTGAGAATGAAACTAGTCCATCACTGACAGAGCTCACATTTGACAAACCATTGTCAAATCCATTCTACTCTCCCAGAAACTATGGAGCAACATTGAAAATTGCAAGAGAAGATGTCTAGTGTGTGCCATGTTTACAAGTTCTCTTAAACATCAAATTCTCATTAAACATGAGGGATGCTACAGAAGGTACATGGCAACCAGCCCAGGTGATGAGGATTTGTTTATGACCAAGTTCTTATGAAATCGTTACATACAGAGCACAATGTGACCGAGGACAAATCAGATCGATTCTAGCTTCTTAATCACTGTACAGTTTTATTGCTTCTAGAACAAGATCCTGAATGAAAGTAGGAACAACACCCGAGAGTAACAGTGGATTTGATTTATTTGGACTTTCAGAAGGCTATCGACAAAATCCTATAGAAGAGATTAGTGTGTAAAATTAAAGCACACAGGAATGGAGTTAGTGTGTTGAAATGGATAAAAAAACTGGTTGGTAGACAGGAAACAAACAATAGAATTAACAGGTCATTTTCCAATTGGCAGGCAGTCACTAGTGAAGTAGGGATCAATAGTGGGGCCCCCAGCTAATTAATAATTTAGCTGAGGAAACTAAATGTTATTTCCAGATTTGGAGATGATACAAAAATGAGTGGGAGGGTGAGCTTTGAGGAGGATGCAGAAATGTTTCAGGGTGATTTAGACAAGCTGAGTGAGTGGGTCAATGCATGGCAGATACAGTACAATATGGATAAATGTGAGGTTATCCACTTCGAAAGCAAAAACAGGAAGGCAGATTATGATAGGTTGAGTGAGGGGAATCTGCAATGAGACCTGGGTGTCCTTGTACACCACATCCGACCACATGCAGGTGCAGCAGGCAGTAAAGGTGGCAAATGGTATGTTCACCTTCATAGTGAGAGGATTCGAGTACAGGAGCAGGGAGATGTCAATTATACGTGGCCTTGTTGAGGCTATGCCTCAAATATTATATGCAGTTTTGTTTAGGGTTATATCTGCTGGAGGTCAGAAGAATGAGGTGGATCTCATAGAAACCTATAAAATTCTAATAAGACTGGATAGGGTAGATACAGGAAGGATGTTCCCAATAGTAGAGGTGTCCAGAACCAGAGGTCATATTTAAGGAAAGGGAGTAAAACTTTTATAACAGAGATGAGAAATTTCTTCACTGAGAAAGTGGTAAGCCTGTGGAATTCTGTACCACAGAAAGCATTTAAAGTCAAAAAGATTTTATGTTTTCAAGAAGGAGTTGCCCTTGGGACAAAGGGGGTCAAAGAATATGGAGGGGAAGGTGAGATCAGGTTATTGACAAAGAACAATACAGCACAGGAATAAGGCCTTTGGCCTACCAATTCTATGCTGACACAGATGTCTCTCTAATCTATATTTTCTTGCCTCTACGTGGTACATATCCATTGCAGGTGCAATGGATCACAAAAAGTTGGTTTGCAGTGCAGCAGGTAATTAAGAAGTCAAATGGAATTTTGTCTTTCAATACTACAGGGATGGAGTTTTAAAACAGCAAGTTTATGTTGCAGCTATATAAGGTGCTGGTGAAACCATATCTGGAGTACTGTGCACAGTTTTCGTCTCCTTACTTGAGAAGGAAAATACTGGCACGGAAAGAGGTACAAAGAAGATTCGTGAGGTTAATTCAGGAGTTAAGAGAGTTGGCTTATGATGAGAGACTGAGTAGACTGCGGCTATACTTATTGGAATTCAGAAGAATGAGAGAAGATTTTATAGAAACATAAGATTATGAAGAGAATAGATAATAAAGAAATAGAGAAGTTGTTTCCACTTGCGAGTGAAACTAGAACAAGGGGCATGGCCTCAAAATAAGGGGAAGCAGATTTAGGACTGAGTTGAGGAGGAACTTCTTCCTACAAAGGGTTATGAATCTGTGGAATTCCCTGCCCAATGAAGCAGCTGAGGCTACCTCATTGAATGTTTTTAAGGCAAGGATAGATACATTTCTGAACACTAAAGGAATTAAGGATCATGATGAGCAGGCAGGTAAAAGGGGCTGAGTCCAAGAAAGATTAACCATGATCTTATTGAATAACAGAGCAGGCTCGAAGGACCTGATGGCCTACTCTTGCTTCCACTTCTTATATTATGTTCTGAGTCCTTGCCCATTCATGTATTGATCCAGATGCCTCTTGAACATTGTTATAGAATCTGCTTCCACCTGCAGCACGTTCCAGGCATTCACCATCCTGTATGAGAAAAACATGCACCTTGAATCCCTTTTCAACTTTCTCCCTCACAGTTTCAACCTATGCTTTCGAGTAATTGACCCTATGACCTGGGAAAACGACTGATAATCCTTCCTATCCAAACCTGTCATAATCTTGAAAACCTTTCTCAGGTCCCCTCTAATCCTGTGACATTTCAATAAAAACAATCCAAGTTTGTTCAACCTTTCTTCATAGTCCATTTCCTCCAAACCAGGCAACATTCTGGTATCCTCTCTTGCATCCCTTGCAATACATCAACATCCTTCTGGTAGTGTAGCAATCAGAATGTACACAATACTGCAAACGCATTCAAAACAAGATCTTATACAGCTGCATCATGATTTTCCAATATTGAGTTGGATGATTAGCCAAGATCATAACGAATGGTGGAGCAGACTTGAAGGACCAAATGGCCTACTCCTGCTCCTATTTTTCCTGTTTCTATGACGTCTCAGTTCACTGTGAGCAATTGTAGACACATCCAGACAAGGTTACCATTATAAGATCCAGTTATACCAGCAGATTACCCCTATGCTTTACGTACTCATAGTTTCATTGGTTGTAACTAAACAGAAACATGTAACCACATACTTCTTTAGAAGGAGAGGGGAAGAGTATTTTTAAAAGAAAGGGGAATGTTGAAATACATTTTTAAGAGATAACACTGGAGAAAAGGGCAGATTGGGTGTGGCACATCTGGCTGTGTGACAGTAAACATCTCAATCTTGTTTTATGCACAGGATTCAAAAATAGCACAGACATCTTACCACGCCCTGACACCTGAAGAACGGGAAATCTATAATGCCCGGCATGAACTCCTCAGCTATCTGAGCCAACCATTTCGCGCGTCTTCTATCACCAAGGAACGGAAGAGGTTTGATGACATCATACAAAACAAACTAAGTAAGGAGAGGCATGGTAACAGCTTTCTTTTTGACATGGTAACTGCGTTTCGGCTCTGATTTTTCTCAATCAGACTTGTCTCCCAGACAGCACCAGTTGGCACCGCTGACTGCCCAAGCCGAAGCTCCTCAGATAAACCACCAGGGGGCCCTTAGGGTGAATGAGTGTCTGACTCCAGGGGGCGGTGACAGGGTTGGTACCCCTCACTGCAATGCTTAGCTAAATCAGATAACAGCTAGAGATGGAATTCCCATTTTTTTGCCTAAACCCTCCGTTTCCCTCTTCCCCCCTCCCCTCCCTCCCAATGGGAAGATGGAGGATTTAGGTTATCAGCCTACTGCTAACCTCAAGCAGATTGACAGATAAAATGGACATAAATCATTGGCTGGGTACTCATGTTGAATTTCTTGAAAGAGTGATGGTCTTAGACATCAGCAGCTGGTCACCCATCCTCTGTTTGGTGATGGGACCAGTCTATTTCTCAGTGTCTCAGGTCGAAGCTCTGACTCCAACTCTCAGACAAGAGCATCCTCCCCTAACATTTCCAACAGCCCTTCAAGAACTCACATTCAGGAATTGGCATAGTAGATGCAAAGAGTAGTCCAAGACACAATCAAAAATAGAGTTGGCAAGGCACGACCCCTTGTAAAGGATGCATAAAGGAGATTATGGCTTTTTACAGGATCAGGAATATATGAACATGCAGAATAGAAACAGAAATAGGCCATTCCCCTCGCCCTGCTATCCCCCCGAGCCATTTGTAAAGGAAACGATGGATCTGTTTCAGTTTCCAATTCGACATTTCCATCAAACCGTGACAGTTTAAAACTTCCTTGTCCAGCAAGAATGAGTTTCAAAAGAAGGGCCTTGCATTTTTGAAACATTAAAACTGTTTCTCTCTCCACAGACACTGCCAGACCCACTGATTTTTTTTTTCCCCGGCATTTTCTGTTTTACTTTAATAGTTTATCTACCTCTGCCTTAAAAATATTCAGTGACACTGTCTCCATTGTCTTCTGACACAGAGTTCCATTGTCACACAATCGTCAGAAAAAAACATTCTTCTCATCTCTGACTTAAGAAGACAACACCTCATTTTAAAACAGTGCCCCTTAGTCCTGTACTTACGCACAAGAGGAAACATTAACCCATTGATGAGACCCATTTCATTGATTTCAAAATGTCTTTCAAACATGTGCTGGAATCTGAGAGACTGTAGAGATGAGTTTTGGGTTTTATTGCAATATATCACACAGCTCCAAGATTCAGAGCAACCCCTCCCACCTATTGATATTAACCCTCAAAACGCAGGACTGGAGGAAAGGCGAGGTGGCTCATTACATTTCAAACTCTTTTTTATAATTGCTCTGTTGCTGACATTGTAAAGAGGCAATTTTGTGGTATTTGATCTGGGTATTTCAGAAAGAGCTGCATAATGTAAGTGGGACACATTGAAGATAAATCCCCCTCCTGCAGGTATACGAAAGCTGCTTATTGGATGAAACAAGGGCTATTAGCTCACGGGACACTGTAACATCATAGGAGGCCATTTGACCCATTGAACCCTTGCTAGCTCTTTGGAAAATCTAGTCAATCAGCCCCTCTCTCTTACTCCTTCCTTATTATCCAGAAATTATTCTCTCTTTTCAAACGTACATCCAATTTCCTTTTGGAGGTTTTTATTTTTCAGGCAGTGCATTTCAGATGCCCAGTGGACAGCTGGTGCTGCCCAAGAGGTGTGTCCCTGTTCTGACCTCCTGGGGGGCCTCAAGTCCCAACAGTGAGACTAACATGCCTGGTCCTCATTACTGGGGGCCATACATGTTTCCTATTGATGTGGACCTCTACCGGTGGGGTCAGAAATATTAGCGCACTCAGATGACTGGTCCCAGACTTAATTAATAGATGTAAATTATGATTTCCATATTAAAATCAGCCTCAATTTGTTCCCCAGCATGAGGCTGATTATGTGGAAAAGAAATGGCCCAGAAAGTTCACAACCAGTGGATATTTTTGCATATCTGCTGACATTTCCCGGCCCGTTTGCCATCTTTTGGTTCCGTTTGATTCTGTAAGGTCCACTTTTCACATAAGCAAAGATTTGATGTGAACAATTTATGATCTCAGAGTCATGAGTACCTAATAAATCACCTCTTAACCTTATCTGCTCCGAGAATAACTAGGGTGGGATTTTCTAGCCACGTTCTCCCCTCGCCTGAGGCCAATGGACCTTTCCATGCTCAGCCCCTCACCTGCTCCAATTCCCCATTGGGCAGAATGGAAATATTCTGGTCTCTCCAGATAACTAAAGTCCCTCTTCCCTGCTGCTATTCTTGTAAAACTCTTCTATGTCCATGTCAAATCCTTTACATCCTTCTGAAAATATCGTATCTAGCAGTGCGCATAATACTGTGCTGTGGAGCCGAACTATGATTAATAATGTTTCAGCATGATTAGTAATTGATTGTTCTTTGAGAATGCTGGTTACGACTGGTCCTCAGTTCTTTGGGAAGATGCTGAGGAGGAAAAAAAAGCTGCCTTCCCCCATGGTAGGTTTGGTGGCAGGGTGAGAAGGGGGCATTTAATGATGGCCAGGGGACCCTCCAGCCTCCACCCCGATTAAGTCCACAGCAGAAACGATGGCTCCCCCACCCTGCTACTAATCGAGGCCCTAAAGCTAGCAACGAGTGTCCACTTAAGAGTCTTATCTTGCTGTCACTGGTGTTAATGCAGCGGCGGACAGATGGCTTAGCAGGTGGGAACATGGAAAGCAAACCCTGGCAGTTTACATGGAAGCTTGCCAAGCATCTTCCTCATTCAAACACACTTGGTACCTGATCAAGGGAACTGGCATTTGGAACGAGAAGGTCCCATTGAGAGCCATCACTCTACCCCCCTTGCTGCTTGTGATTCCCCACTCCCACTATCACTCCCCTGTGGCTCTCCTGGATGTTAGATTTCCGATGGATGTAGTATCAACAGCAGCCATCACCTTCCTGGTGGTGCCGCTGAGTACAGTAGAATTGCAGGCTCCTGATTGGCTCTTAGTGGATGGGATCTCAGTCCCCGGGGTCCCTGATTCTGAGGAAGGCCTGTCACCTGCCCAAGTGGGACTTCCTCCCAAAAAGAGATGGTATATTGGTCTCACTGGCTCTATATCACTTCCACAAATGCATGTGGCTGCTTGATTGAACACCCTTCATATACAAAGACGGAGCTTCCTCCAGTGCAGATGTGAGCTTCAGACTATAAGAACATCGGAACCAGAGTGGATCGTTCAGCTCAAGTCTGTTTTGTCATTATCTGAACTCCACCCACCTGGGTTACTTCCATATCTTACACCAACGTCAGGTTTTTAAGATCATTAATTAAGAAGTTGGCACGCTGGGGAGGAGGGTAGAGCTTGGGGGTGGTAAGGGTTCCAATAATGATCACCCTTTGCGGATGAGGTGGATTACTTCAGGAAGGGTGATAGATGCAGATAGTGAAGCTGTGAATTGTCATCCAGTTTCCTCACACAATCACGTTGTGATGAGAGAGAGGGGCTTTAAACATGCTGATTTTCCACTTTCTGACTGTGTCTTAGATTTGTTCTTTAGCTTCTCCTTAATGTCTATATGTCTCACTCACTCTACCTCTATCTTCACCTCTAATCTCTCACAGTATATGGATTGTATATAAGCAAATTGGTTAGGGATGCAGAGCAATGTCCATTGCATGGGTTCAATTCCCATACCAGCTAAGATTATTTATGGAGTCTCCACCTTCTCAACCTCGTCCCTCGCATGAGGTGTTGTGATCCTCAGGTTAAATCACCATCTATCAACTCCCCCTTAACGGAGAGAGCAGCCAATTGTCATCTTGGAAAATGGTGACATTACCTTTATTAATTATATTTATCTATTTATTTCTTGCTTTCTACTTCAGTTAACCTCAAGTCAACTGAGTGTAAACTGCCACTGAATTAATGAGCTGTCCCGCCACCTCCCCTCAGGGCCTCCCTTACCCTCCTTTCCCTGGGTCTCTGGTACTTACAGTAAGAAGTCTGACAACACCAGGTTTAAGTCCAACCGATTTATTTGATAGTAAATCTTTCAAGGCTGTATTCACCTGACAAAGAGCACAGCCTCGAAAGCTTGTGAGTTTATTATCAAATAAATCAGTTGGACTTAAACCTGGTATTGTCAGACTTCTTACTGTCTTTACCCCAGTCCAACGCTGGCATCTCTATGTCATCTCTGGTAATTATCAGCACTGCAGTTCCTGAGTCTCTCACACAGCGCTACAGTATCTCTTCTGCTCACTTCAGCGCAATGCCCAAATGGGCTGGAGGGTGATTGACCAACCTAACTGACCAACAGCCTTCCAAGATGGAACAGCCTTCCAATTACAGATGGAAATTCCACCTACTGCTAATCAACACTGACGAGAGTGTGAAATAACAGAGGGCGTGTCAACATGGGCTTGCTGCCAACTCTCCAGCTGATTGGCATCAGGCACCAGTGAACTGATGGGCTGCATGCCCATGCACGTTCAGGTAAACCTGACCCTCATGCTTTTCTGCATGAGAATGCAGAAATGCATTCCCTCCATAATGCACAGTCAATCCATGTGTAACATGCCTTGGATTGTTTTGTTTTCACAGAGGGATTGGGCCCACAATGCATTTTGCAAGCATGGTAAAGTGTGTGAGGAATTTGGCTGTGAAGGCAGATCAGTTAGCAGGCCTACCTGGGTTCTCCAACACAGCAGCCCAGAAATTTAAAGGTCCCCAAAACCTTAGCCCTCACCCACATCCCCATACCAACATGTCCCATCAGATCATCAATGCCACCCCTATGTCCACACAGACTTCTCCATGATACTTTCATTCCCCCTATGTTCGCTCCACAGCCACTCACACAGCATGCATGCATGCACACTATGAACAATCCTCACAAACCATATAATAGCTGTAGTAAAAATGCATCCATGTTACAAGACAGAATCCACAACATAGCTTTGAGAAAGCTAGCACGAGGGGACACAGCTTTAAATTAAGGGGTATGAGTTATAGGACGGATATCAGAGGTAGGTTCTTTACTCAAAGAGTGATTAGGGAGTGGAATGCCCTGCCTGCAGCTGTTGTAGATGCGCCAAGTTTGGTGGCGTTTAAGAGGTTAATTGATAAGTATATGGAAGAGAAGGGAATGGTTTAGTTTGGAGGGGCATTGCTTTTTATTTTGGTCGGCACAACATCGAAGGCCGAAGGGCCTGTTCTGTGCTGTATTGTTCTATGTTCTATGTTCTATATATTTCATACTTATCTATTTTAGCTGTCTGCCTTTCCCTCCAATGATCACAACTCTTCAAGGAGACATTTTTGGACTTTCAAAACCCGCACCACCACTGGAAACTTGTGGGTGGGAGAAACAACAATTTTCCATTAGCCCTCAGAATGCAGACCCTATCCTGGGAGGAATGTGTGCACGTTCTGCAAAATAGCCTTTTCCAACCAACTAAAAAGGCCACATTAAAATGGTGCAGGGAAGGGACAGAAGTGGGAGAGAAGAATTGTTTTTCCTCCAAAAGGAAACGAAAGTGCAGCTTTTTTGCACCACAATTCCTACCCTCCCCTTGGAGTCAAAAAACAGAAGGCCTAAATCAGTGGCAGTTTCCTTTCTTCCACTGATAAATTGGATATATTTAAAAAGGAAACATTTTTGGAATTACTGGGCCAGTGGAATGGGACTAATTAAACAATTTGTCCAGATGAACTGATTCAGGCACCATAAACCAAATGGCCTCCTTCTGTCGATAGGACTCAATGTCTCTAGATTCTCCTGTTTAAGTCCCTAAATTTAAAAGCAAGACTTTATGCAAGGCTCAATCCCTCAGAACAGGCCTTAGTGCAGAACACCACAAAACTCCATAAGGTTGGAGAGGCAGAGGGCTTGGGCTTTGAAAACATTGCAGACTATTGGAGTGAAGGAAGATATTGAGAGACCTGCCTTTGCTAGAGGCAACCATTTTATCCCTAGTTTTTCCTCAAAATATCCACTGATGTCTCTCTGTGCTCCATATAGCCACTGCTTCATTAAAGGGTAAGCACAAGGGATTTGGTGCATTGCTGACTACAAGGCGCCTATTTTTGCAATGCAATGTTTTTATTGTTAGTCCATTAGGCAGGAGATTGTTTTTGTATTAGGGTCTTCTCATTCATCAGTGTCTTAATCATGGAAAGGCTGTAGTTTCTGATTGCCTGTTCACAATTACAAGCAGATAGACTCAGCTCCTGACAGCTAGTATTATTCTCTTACTCAGCTGGGATGCTTCTCGCTTATAATTGATCCGGAGCATTTTAAATCCCCAGTTTAGCTTTGCACCAGATCTGAATGGATGTCTGTGTTCTTTCCCTTTTACCACAATCCATAAATTTCAATGTGGAAATGTTAGAATTCTCTGTCATAGTGCAGCAGAAGGGGCAAATTCTGAGACTCATTATTTCGTATTCACTTGAAATAATGGGTCTCTCTTTATGGGTACAATCGAAGGGGTGGTGGAGTGGAAAATTGCCCCATTCTTCCTGCAAACATCCGTGTATAAAAACATCATGGAAAATGCACTCAGTGAATGCTTCCAATTGGTCGCTATACTGCAATCTTCCACCATCCAGCCGTTCCTTCACTGTTGAGGGGTCAAAATCCTGGCATTCCCTCCCTAACAGCACAAAGGGTGCACTTACACTACATGGATGCAGTGGTTCAAGAAGATAGTTCATTGACACCTTTTCGAGGAGTATTTAGTGATGGGTAATAAATGCTGGCTTGGCCAGCAATCACATCCCCATGAAACCGAATCTTATTACACAGATGTTCTCAATCATTGAAGCCATAAAACCACAGATTGAGGGAAAGCAAGACGCTATTCAACCCAAGATGCTGGAGCAATCTAAACCTCTTGGCATACTCCTGTTTACTCACAATTCATTTTCTTTTGTGCTTCCAATAATTTATCCAATTTTTCCTTAAATGATCCAATAGTTTCCATTCCCAGCACAGACATTCCACAGATTAACAATAGGTTAAGAAAAATCTTGCAATTCATGTCTCACACATTCAGTAACAATTGTAAATTGATGACCAGCGATATTTACTAGTTCACACCATCAAGAATTCTTCATTTTTTTTAAAATCTAGTAAACCCTTCCCTCCTTCTCAAAGCTATCTCGAGTATTACAAACCTCATTTCATGACTATTTCTTACTCTGTGATATTATTCTGGTAAAATCTACACCGTATTGTCTCCAAAGGTAATGTCCTTTCTAATAACAGAGCACCCAAAACTCAAGGTGGTCTAACTATGACAATTGCTTTGTAATAAGTCACTTGTTGGGATTCTCTGATTTCGTTCACACCACCCGCATTGCCATTGAAAACGGTGATTTTGGTGCTCAGCCAAACCTCCATTCAGAGCAATAGGATCAGAGAATCCCAACCATAGGGTAAGTCGGAGAATTCCAGCCATTATTATATTATTCACTATTTATAAAACCCACAACGTCATTGGCTATTTTGCATTGTTTCATCCATCTGAACCTTCAGAGAATCCATATATTTGAACTGCTGAGCTTGGCAATGGTGTTTTCTACTGAACGCATACTCCCAATCTTTGATTTTCCTTTCTCACACTTTCCCACATTAAAATGAATGTTCCACTCATTCCATCCACCCTCCAGATTTTTTTCCAGTCTTTCTCACCGGTTGATGAATCTCCAAGAGGGGGAGATAAGTGCTGAGGTCAGAAGGAAGTGTTTTAAGCTGGTCTCTGGGAGCTGGGCTGCACTCACAAAATGGCAAATAATAAGAAATTTGTGTAAGAATCAGAAGCCTCTGTGCATCACACATATAAGCTGGTGTCCAACAAGCATTTGAAAGATGTGCATTTGCAACATCTAAAATTACTTACTTTACACACAAGTGCCCCTTTAAGATTGCTTTTAGTCGAGTACAATGATTTGCCTCTCCATTTGTAATGAAAATCTCCTTCAGTTCCCTGCATGAAACCTGGTTGAACAGCGCCATGGCCTCCATCATGGGTACAACAAGGAGAAACATCCCGAATCCATCGGGATCTAACCCCATCCTGCTGACACTAATCAAATCCACAATGGTCATCCAACCAATTGACTCCACCCGCTTCTTACCTTCTCTACTCTTCCCCCCTCGCTCCCAAACCCCGGCAATGTCCAAGACAGATTTTTTATTCTGAAAGAATCAAGAGTTGTGGAGTTAAGGCGGGAAAGTGACCTTGTACTCTCTTCCAACTTCTTACATCAGGAAAAAGACATGAAAATCTGAGGTCATGTACCAAACAACAGCTTCTTCTCTGCTGTCACCAGACTTTTGAATGGACTACCTCGCATTCAGTTGATCTTTCTCTACACTCTAGCTGTAACTGTACCATTATATTCTGCACCTTCTCCTTTTCTTCTCTATATACTGTATGCTTTGTCTGTATAGTGCGCAAGGAACAATACTTTTCCCTGTGTACTAATACATTTGACAATCAGAAATCAAATTAGGTGACTGTTGTGTTGAGTTGCACCTTCCTCCCCCATGTCTGTGTGGGTTTTCTCTGGGTGCACCAGTTTCCTCCCACAGTCCGAAGATGTGCAGGTTAGTTGGATTAGCCATGCTAAATGTGTAGGGTTATAGGGATAGAGTGGAGTAAAGGACTTGGTCCAAGTTAGTGTGGCAATATGCACTTTTGCAAACACGTTATAGTCCCAGAGCTATGGATAGTAAAGGTAACAGCTCAAATTTTCTCTCCATCACATGGTTCGCCAGGAATCTCTCCTGATCTTACTATCTGCCACTGGTGTGTGTTGGAAAAATTTACTGGTTGATATTCAACCCTCTTGGCCATTTTATGAACGCAACTTCCTTGCCGTTAAGTCCTAGAGCCGGACTTGAATCTAGGGCTTGGAGCAACCCATTGCTCTTCAAGGTAATGAAAATAACTTTATTTTCTACAAGGTTTCCTCACCTGTATCCAGAAGCCTTCAAAAAATCTAAATGTGAAAAGGGCACACAGTTAGAATGGATCCACTCTTCCTTCCTGCCAGATGTGTGTCTGTCTGCCTCATTCACGCAGGTACCTGATACGTATTATGTGGCATGTCAGGGCCAGGCACCATGCTCCTGAGTTAGTTAGCAGTTGTTAGTTGGCACTCAAGGTTACATCTTTCAAGAAGGACCAGGCAGAAAAAGGTAGAACTGAAGCTTTTGTTTATCCACTTAGAATCCCTACGGTGCAGAAAGAGGCCATTCACTCCATCGAGCCTGCACTGACTCACCAGAAGAGCATCTTATCCAAGTCTTTTACTCCACCCTATCCCTTTAACCCCATACGTTTAGCATGGCTAATCCACCTAACTTGCACATCTTCGGACTGTGGGAGGAAACTGGTGCACACAGAAAAAACCCACACAGTATATAGTATTCATTCAGTATATAGAGAAGGAAAGGAGGGGGTGCAGAATATAATGGTACAGTCATGAGTTAGATTTAGAAAAGATCAACTTGATGCGAGGTAGTCCATCCAAAAATCTGGTGGCAGTGGGGAAAAAGCTATTTTCGAATTGGTTAGTACGTGACCTCAGATTTCCATATCTTTTTCCTGGTAAGAAGTTGGAAGAGAGTACAAGGTCACTTTCCTGCCTTAACTCCACAACTTTTGATTCCATTTAGATTAAAAATTTATCTATCTCAGCCTCGAATGTAGTTAATGACCTAGCCTCCACAGCTCCTTGTAAAGAATTCCACAGATTTGAGAAGAAATTCCTCTTTGCTTCCGTCATAAATGATCACCCCTTATTTGAAGATTGTGCCCTCTGGTCCTAGTCTCTCCCACCAGGGGAAACAATCGCTCAACATCTGGCCCATCAATACCCCTGAGAGCCTCCCATTATTACCCACCATCTGGTTACAATTCAAACCCATTTGATAGACAATTAACACTGTGAAGTTTCCTGGTGATAGTGATCAAAAGGATATGGCATTTCTTAACCATTATTCCAAACTGTTTGTCTAGCTTCTTTTACCTCCATGATGACAGAAGGATCCTTCTGTTGTAAATTATTTTTCTACCTGCTGACACCAGTGGATTTCCCATTGGAAATCCCCGTGTCTGACATGTTTGTAGGTACAGCGCATGGCAGGATGCCAGCTGGATGAGAGATGATATGTCCTTTTGTTCTTATCTGTGGCCACCCACGGTCTTGGCTCTCTTGGCAGCATACTTGCCTTTGAGATTTAATCATTTTAGGTTTCAGGTTCACTCTAGAGATTTGAGAACAACATCTCGGCTGGCACAATGTTACAGTACTGAAGGGGTGACTCCCTCTTACAAAGTGCTGCCTTTTAAACCAGATTTTAAACCACCACCTTGTCTTTCCCCTCGGGCAAGAGTAAAAGATCCCTCAGCACCAAGGGAGGAAGGGCAATATTCTTCCTTCAGCGGCCAACCTCTCAAGCAAACAGCTTATCTTTTCATTCATCTTGTTGCTGTTTTTGGAGCCTCGTTGTCTGCTGTGCTTCCTACATCACAGCAGTGATCAAACTTCAAGAAGTACTTGACTGGTCATGAATTGATTTGGATGTGCAGAGATTGTGAAAAGTGCTAATATAAAGTGCTAGTATATGGATGAGAAGGGAATGGTTTAGTTAGGAGGGGCATTGCTTTTTATTTTGGTCGGCACAACATCGAAGGCCGAAGGGCCTGTTCTGTGCTGTATTGTTCTATGTTCTATGTTCTAAATGCACGGTCTATTGTTTCTAAAGGAAGTGTATCAAGAGGCCTCTCCCTCCCCATCACCCTCGCCCTTGCCCCTAGTGGTGCTACCCAATTAAGCGAGAGCCTGTTGGAATGTAATACTGGGGTGTCTTCCTCAGACTCCTGCCAATCACCAAGCATCTTTACTTCCATGGCACAGCAGGGTGGCTGCACCAATATCTGCAGCTTTGACGTGATCACTTGACCATGACAGAGGGCACCTCTTGCACTGGGGTTAAGTTAGACAAGAAAGCTAATGTAAAGTTGCGCTGTTTGTGGCATGGATCACACAGCCACCACATGCAGTGGCAGCAATGATCTGAACTGACTGGACTAGAATCATAAAAACATACACAGCAAAGAAGGAGGCCATTCAACCCATCATACCCGTGCTGGCTGTTTTAAAGGTCTATCCAATTAATCTCACTTTCCTGCATTTTTTTCTTTGCCCCACATATTTTTCCAATTCCCTTCAGAGATCTCTTAAATTGCTTCCACCAGCCATTCAGGCAATGCTTTCGAGATCTTTATAAGCAGCAGTCCAGATCTGCGAGAATGGTACACAGGGGAGCACTCCTTATGAGCAATTGCTTTTAAAATCTTGGCTCTCTACCAACCTCCCAAGTGCGATACTCGTTCTCTAGCTGAAACAGTGCATCTACATTGCTTTCCTCCCTCAGCCTCAGCTCTCTCTCCATTTTGACTACTCGGGCTCCCTCTCCTGTGAGTTCACCGCTCTTTTATCTGTATAAACTCATCAACCCGCAGTCACCTTTTTGATCCTGACATCCCATCTGGCCTCCCAGTGTGTCAATCACAGATAAGGCTGTCTCTTCCCTGCATCAATTTTCCCCTACATCTAGCATTGCCCTCCTTCCAACCCCTACCCACTGCCTCCTGTCAGTGCCAGAAAGAAACTCTCACCACTTACAGTTGTTCTTGCAAAAGGCCAACTACTTGGCAATTGACTCACCATTCACCACAACATCTCTACAATTATTGATCTGCTGAACCACACCCTGACCTCCCTTTCAAGGCCTTCATCCTTATTAGTCTCACCTTATTTCCCCTCCCATTAAGGCCAAGGAATACAGACTGAAGTGTGAATCCCTTTAATAGGTGAGAGGTCAGAGGGTCATGTGACCCATTCAGCCAATCAGGCTAAAGCACTTGAATCCTGGCACTGTGTTTGGGCTCACCCAGACAGTCTGAAAATCAGACTAGAGTCATCAGTAGCATCTTACTCATTCTGTATATAATTATTCCTGTTGATAAATAGTCCTTTAGTTACCCCAATTGGTGGCCACCACTCTTTCCAAGATATTACAAATGTGTTGAATAACAGTGCGAACCATCCACAGCCAGATCTGGATGAACTATGTTAAATATTATCCGGTCTTGCTCTTGTTTGTTCAACCTCTTCACTATTCCAGGAAATGCAAAGATAATCCCAGTTTCTTTTCTCTGCCATTAACCATCTTAAACACCTCTCCTATGTCTCTGCTACCCTCAGCTCCATAAACGTGAAGAGCACATGGGTTCCTTCAGCATTAAAATTGAGACCATCCAGTCAGCTATCTCTGCCACTTACTTCTCATCCTCTGGTCTGTTGTGCCAAACAACCCTCTTCGCAAACCTTTGCCTTAGGCCTGAATATGTATCTTGCTCCAGTTTCTCTCCTATCTCCCCTTATGCCCTACCTGAGCCCAACTTGTCAATGAAATCCACATCCTGCTCCCTCAATCCTATTCTCACTAAACTGCTTCTTACCCAAATTCCTGCCACAGCACTGAAGCAGCTCTTACCAATGTGCTGAATGATATCCTGCTTAATTGTGACAATGGAAAACTTTCTCTCTTCATCCTTGTTAATTTGCCTGCGGTCTTTGACCCGGTTGACCACATCCTCTGACACAATTTCACTATTGTGCAACTCTGCTGTCAGCTCCTTCCATGCTAATGAATCCAATCATACTCAGAAAATCACTTACAATACCTTTCCTTCCCACTCCTGCATCTTTATCTCTGGTGTTCACCAAGGATTTATCTTTGGCCCCATCCTATTTCTCATTTACATACTGCTCCTCAGCAACATTATTCAAAGGCACAGCCTTTGTTTTCACATGTATGCTGATAACACCGCCTCTCTTGACACCTCCATTGTCTCTAATTTGTCAGAATAATTCTCCAACTTCCAATTACAATAAGCATAAATTTCCCCCCAATATACTTTGAGAGGATCAAAGTCTCCAGTTCTTGTCAAAAAGTACACTCCCTAACCATCAACTCCACCCCGCTGCCTGGCAATCATCTGAGACTCAACCAGACTGTTCACAACCATGGCGTCGTTTTTGACTCTGTTACGATCAGTTGAGGAGAGGATGAATCACTCCCCTCTTTTTCTTCTCCTTCTTTGACACATTTCTTTTAAGAAATGGATATATTTGCCTATTTATTGAGCACTTAGCTGTTTGATAAAAGAAGCAACAGGGCAGGTTTCGTGGAGTTTAGCAAAGGCAGAGGTTACTACCAGGAGAGGCAGGCAGGTAGTGCAGGAATCTCCTGTGGCTGTTCTCCTTTCAAACAGATATACTATTTTGGGGAAATAAATAATGATGTCTTGAGATGTACGCAACAAGATGGATAAATCCACGGGACCTGAAAAAGCTTTTCCTAGAGTGTTGTAGGAGACTAGGGAGGAAATTGCAGGTCTTCTAGCAAAGATATTTGAATCATCAATAGCCACAGGTGAGGTGCCTGAAGACTGGAAGGTGTTAAATGTTGTTAAATCTTTGTTTAAGAAGATCTGCAGAGAAAAGCCTGTGACCACAGCCTGGTGGGTCTAACATCCTTCATGGGCAAGTTGTTAGAAGATGTTTTGAGAATTAGGATATCCAGGCATTGAGAGAGACAAGGGCTGATTAGGTATAGTCAGCATGGCTTTGTGAAAATCATATCTCACAAATTTAATTGAGTTCTTTGAAGGGGGTGACCAAGACGTTAGATGAGGGCAGTGTAGTAGATGTTGTCTATGTGGATTTTGGCAAGGCCCTTCGCAAGGTATCAGATGGTAGGTTGTTGCACAAGATTAAATCTCGTGGGGTCTAGGGTGAGAATTGGCTTGATGACAGTAGAGAATTATTTTACAAACTGGAGGCCTATGAGCAGTGGTTTTCCTCAGATCGGTGCTGAGTCCACTGATATTTGTCATTTATATTGTATTGATTTGGATGAGAACTTAAGATGCATGGTTAGTAAGTTTGCAGATGACACCAAGATTAGTGGCATAGTGTACAATGAAGAAGGTTATCTAGGATTGCAACAGGATCTTGATCAATTGGACCAGTGGACTGATGAATGGAAATGGAATTTAATTTAGATAAGTGTGAGGTGATGCATTTTAGTGGATCGAATCAGGGCAGGATCTACTGTGTTAATGGTAAGCATTGGGGAGAGATATAGAAGAAAGAGATTCAGGTTCAGGCTCATAGTTCCACTGATGTACTCTGCAAATCAGCATAGTTCCTTGAAAGTAGAGTCACAGGTGAAGGTGACATTTGACATACTTGCTTTCATTAGCCAGAACATTGAACACAGGAGTTGGGATGTCTTGAAGTTGTACATGATGTTAGTAAGGCCACATCTGGTATACCATCTACAGTTTTGGCCACCTTATTATAGAAGGGGTATTATTAAACTAGCAAGAGTGCAGAAAAGATTTATTAGAATGCTACTGGGACTTGATAGTTTGAGTTATAAGGAGAGGCTGGATAGACTGGGACTTTTTTCCCTGGAGTATAGGAGGCTCAGAGGTCATATAAGATTTTATAGAAGTCTGTAAAACAATGAGGAGCATAGATAAGGTAGATAGTCAACATCTTTTCCCGAAGATAGGGAAGTCTAAAACTAGACGGCATAGGTTTAAGGTGAGAGGGGAAAGATACAAAAGGGTTTGGAAGGGCATTTTTCTCCCCACACAGGTGGTGTTGAATGCCAGGAACAAGCTGTCAGAGGCAGAAGTAGAGATAGGGCACTGCCCAGGTTACATCTTGGCACTGCACACCTGGCATCAGGCAGTGTGTGAAGGAGGTGGGAATCTTGCTGCCTCTCTGTACTTTGGGATCAGTCATGATGTAAAGATGCCGGCGTTGGATTGGGGTGGTAAGAACTCAGTAAGAATTTAGCAACACCAATTTTTAATCCAACCGATTTATTTGATAGTAAAATTGTGAGCTTTCAACACTCTGTGTCTTCCTCAGGCAAATGCAGTGTTCTTTGGGATCAGTGACAGAAGAAAGACCAGCAATCGGGGCTGGACATCGGGTTGGGGCAGTGGTAGGAAAATCGGAACTGACGGGTAGAGGAGGGTGCATTTGAGGTGGGCTGGGCCCAGACACATCCGGAAGGCCAATGCCTGGGGGGAACTTTAATTTAGAGAAGTGTGAGGTGATGCATTTTAGTGGATCAAATCGGGGCAGGATCTACTCAGTTAATGGTAAGCATTGGGGAGAAATATACAACAGAGGTTCAGGTTCATAGTTCCTCTGATGTGCTCTGCAAATTAGTGTTGCAGGGTCACGGGGCTAGCCAGCAATCAGGAGGCCAACAGTGCAGGGCCACTGCGCATGTACTGATCTCCTTTCTGACAGCTGGGTGCATGGACAATGACCTAATCTGCACTATGCTGCCGATCTCTCCAGTGGATAAGCCCCTTCCCCCACCCCAATTTCTATTAAGATTCACAATAGGGCTCTCTGCACAGAGTACGGGAGATTCATTTTGAAAGTCCCGCTGAAAAACATCAGCGGGATTTATTCCAGTTTTTACAAAAATTTAGCACTTTGAATTTTTTTGGGCGAATCTCACCCCTGTTTTTAAAAGTTCAGTTTTGGATTAAAAACCATTGTTTTGTTTAGCATGAAGTGTGTTTCCATGACAAACTCAAGCTGAGCTTTCAACCATTTCCCAATGTCATCACTAAGACCACCTCTGTAATATTGCCTGATTCCTGGTAACCTTAATTAATGTGTTGCTGAAACTCTCATCCACTCCTTTTGTCACCTCTAGACATGGTTCAGGGTAGAAACTCCAAAATGTTTAATGCAGGCCACTTGAATCATACGTTTTGCATTTTGAATTTGGCTAGGATAAGCATCAGATCTTTCATTTCAGGTATGATTCAAGTGACCCATTAAGGAGTTTTTATCAAACAAGGTTTATTTAAGAATATAATTAACATGTATCTTAAGAAAATTAGTAAAATCTTATCAATTACATATAAGAAACAATGATAATGTATAACCCTCAACAAAGATCTCTACAATGTTCCAATCCAGCCTCAGGAATGGTTGAGTGGATTGAAATTCCCAATGGAGCCCGAGGGCTTCTTGTATCTTTACTCTCCTGCACCATGACACTCACCTTTAACTCTTCCTGCCTCTTGGACGTGTTTTCCTTTCCCAACACCAGTCTGCTGTGTAGATCCTTCCACGCTCTTTAATTGCTTCCAATGAATCAATGTAGGAACATAAGAATTAGAAGAATTAAAAGGAGTAGACCATTGGCCTCTCGAACCTGCTCTGTCATTTAATATCAAGGTTGACCTTTTTGTGAACTCAGCTCCACTCAGCATAACTGTTAATTCCTTTAATGTTCAAAAATTTTATTTATCCTTGCCTTAAAAATATTCAACAAGATGGCCTTACCTGCTTCATTGAGGTGGTGAAGTTTCTCCTCAACTTAGACCTAAATCTGTTCTTCAACTCTGGTTTCACCCATGTTAGAAAAAACGTCTCTGCTTCTATCCACTCTCTTCACGATATTATATGTTTCTATAACATCCCCCCTTATTCTTCTAAATTCCAATGAATATAGTCTCAGTCTACTAGTCTGGCTTATAAGAACAGTGGGTTAAAGAGCATCCTTCTCAATGTAGCCTGGCTATAGCCCTTCAGGACCAAAATGACACGAGCAGGCAGATTACCCTGAGTCTTTAAACTTAATTATGTTCTTATTACAAAACTAAGATAAGGGCCAAAAGATCATCATCTAAATCAATAAGAATACAGGTGAGATAATGGGGATGCAGAGGAGGCAGTGATATAATGGCATTGTCTCTAGACTAGTAATCCAGAGATCTACGGTAATGGTCTGGAGACTTGGTTTCAAATCCTGCCACCAAAAATGGCAAAACCTGGATCCAGTAAAAATCTGGAATTAAAAGCCAGATCACCATGAAACCATTGTCAATTATCATAAAACCCCATCTTCACTACTATACTTTAAGGGAGGAAAATCTTCCATCCTTACCAGGTCTGATCTACATGTGACTCACGACAATGTGGTTGATTCTTAACTGCCCTTCAAGAGCAGTTAGGGATGGGCAATAAATGCTGGCCCAGCCAGTGGTACCTACATCTTATGTATAAATTTTTAAAAGTTGTTGATTCAATTGTGTACATATAAAGAGTCATTTACTGAAATTAGTGGGCGGTTGAGTTATGGAGGCATAAGTTAGTAATATGTTGCACTCTGTTAATAAATGTGAGGCTGAGTAAAGATTAGCTCCAGAATCACCCTTCATGGATTTCCAGACTAAGGCAGTAATAGATAGCAAAAAAAGAAAAGTATGAGGAGGGTTTCAGCTCTGGACAAGAGAAAGAAATTGTGCAATGAATTCCTGAAAGAGGAAATGCACAACTTAAATGGGAAAAGAGCAAGAACATTCAATAATAAAACTCCTGATCAAAAGGGAATGCTGGGAGAGAGAAGTGTTGGAGACTGGAGCTTAATGAAGGACCACCCATCAAATGGCAAGAAGCGGTGTGTCAAATCCAGCTGAGAAAGGCTCAGATTTAGTTGAAAGTTGTGAAAGGAAAATGTCAGATCCTGCCTCTGATAATTCAATCTTTAGAAAACTGAAATACTGCAGGTTTATATTTTCCTTATTTTTGAATGTCTTACAGAAAAATATTTGTGCTTTTATAGGTCAGGAATTCAGTGAAACACACTCAGAACTCAGCGAATCTGAGGCACTTTCTTTTGCTGATATCAGTCAGACAGCAAAAGCTATCTTTGAGCGACGTGCTGATGGGACTTTGCCATCTCCTCCGGCCTCTGAAAAGAAGAGCAAAATCCAAGATACAGCTCCCAAGTAAGAAATGTGCAGCAGCAAGTGTGAAATGTTTGCATGCCCAACTCTCCAAATGGCTAAGATTTCCAATAGCTTCAGGTGTGGCCTAATCTCAAGATCTGGAACTCATAAGAAATAGTAAGCCAGACTTCCGGTACAAAGATGCAATATTGAGCACTTTACTGGATAAGCCGAGGGGGAAATACAGCATGTGAACCACATGGCACAGACACTCACAGAATGGAGTGAAACAAATTATACCAAAAGTCAAATATGTTTCTGTGGAACAGAAATTTGAAGGTTCCTCGGGTTTTCAGCAAGTTCTACAGTTAACTCCAATTTAAAAAATACATGTGGGTTCAGTGTTTGAGTGCACTCAGCATTTCTACTACCTATACCTATTTGTTTTTTTTTACAAATTTATCTTTGAAAATAAGTTTTATCCTGCCTTGACACAGCAGATCCTGTGGACTAGAGCTCAACACACACAAGGGTAGTTTCACAGATTGTTCCTGTTCATTTATTTTTTGGCAGGAAGTCAACTAACTGGTTGGAAAAGGATGAAGGGGTTTTCTACATCAGATTGATGTCGACTGAACTCTCTTGTTTCTGGGTAAACACTGGCATTGTGTGTGTGTACCAGTTTGCAGCTCTCAGTGCTCGGCTGCAAACACCATCTAGCCATTGTTACTTAATATATTTCATTAAAATTGCTGCTGTTTGAATCAGTTCTACTCATGAGAATGTTGAACGGGCAGCAGCTGGGAGCCACTGTAGACCCTGGGAAAGGGGGAGAAACGGCACAGGTTAGATGCCATAATGGGCAGGAACTCACTGGTGTCTCTGAGGCTGGCATGGAAGAAGCAGTTCTCTCCCATTGAAATATAAATCCTAATCTTCAATCACTTGTGTCCCTACTGACAATAAGTAAAAAAAAATCAATATCCTTTTCTCCTTCCCCACTTACTCCAAGTGATTATCATCCTTTACACCAACCCCTGATTCCATTAGATAGACATTTTGACAAAATGCTTTCCAAATAAGATGGTCTGTTCCTCCCACACTGATTTTCAATGACATTAACAAATTCATATTGCAAGGTATATCGGACTCCTCATGTCTCTCCTTCACCTCACTTAGTCCCTTCCGTTTCCTATATAAGGGTATAGGAGTAAGCCATTGAATATATTCAAGGTTAAATGGGACAATGAGCCAATCCCTACTCTCTAAGGAAGAGTACTCCAAAGATTAACAACTGTCTGACAGAAATAATTCCTCATCTCCATCTTAAATAGGAGACCCCTTATTCTGAAACTATATCCTGTAATTCTAGATTCCCCCAGATGAGGAAACAATCACTCAGCTCTACCTTGTTGAGTCCCCTCAGAAACTGATACGTTTCAATAAGATCACTTCTCATTCTTCTAAACTCCAGTGAGTACAAGGCTAGCCTATTCAATCTTTCCTCAGAAGATGACCCCTTCATAACATGAATCAATCTAGTGAACCATCTCAGTAACTCACAGAAACTTTCAATGTTTTGTTAAATGATCTGGTTTGTTCTCTCACTCTTTCTGAATTCCTTAACCTCGGTGGCTTCGTTGATGCTTGTCAATCATAGTTCTGCTTCAGCCTTTGCTGAGAAGGCCAGCACTAATATAGAGTCATGCTTGATTTTGGAGATCCTTCCATCATACTAAGTGGTGAGTTCAGAAACCTGCTGCAATGTTACCGAGCAAACCACTTAGGTAGCGTTAGCTTCCCAAACTGGAGTGCACACTGTGTACTTGTAAAGGCCAATTTCGCTTCTGAAATTCAAGAGTGTTTAGGTGCAGATTGTTGGAACCAAGGTTTGGGGATATCCAAGGGTGAGCACCAGTAAATTTCCTGATGCATTTCCTCATCTTAGCCATTCGGCTGTTGTTCGGCATGGTTTTCTGGAATGCCACTAGAGCTGGATCTCCTGGTTCCATCAATGATCCAGTATACCTTACAGAGGCTGTCTGGGATGACTTGACCCTAAAACAGAGTGTTCCTTGGTTTTGAACATTCCATTGTAAACACTGTGGAGGCATTCTTGAAGACTGCTCACGCAAACTAAACTTTTCAACTTAAATAAAGCTGATAAAGGAATGAGATGTAAGCTGAACACTTTCAACTGGGTGGAGCTGTTGAAAGGTAAAGATTAAACAAAAAGTGGTTACCAGTTGAGGGAAATATCCGTACCGAGGGAGGATGTGTTAGAGCTTCTAGGTAGCATTAAAACTGATAAATCTCCAGGGCCTGATCGCATTTATCCCAGACTGCTTAGAGAGGTGCGAGGTGAAATTGCTGGGCCTCTTACGCAAATCTTTGTCTCTTCCTTGGACACAGGTGAGTCCCAGAGGACTGGAGAATAGCTAATGTTGTACTGTTGTTTAAAAAGGGTGGTAGGGATAACCCCGGAAATTATAGGCTGGTCAGTTTGACGTCAGTGGTAGGGAAGCTGTTGGAGGGGATTCTTAGAGATAGGATGTATAGGCACTTAGAGCATTGCTATCTGATTAGGGATACGCAGCATGGATTTGTTAAGGGGAGGTCATGCCTTACAAATCTGGTAGAATGTTTTGAGGAGGTGATGAAAACGGTGGACGAAGGGCGAGCCGTTGATGTTGTCTATATGGATTTTAGTAAGGCGTTTGACAAAGTCCCTCATGGGAGGTTAGTCGAGAAGGTCAAGGCAAATGGGATACAAGGACAGGTAGCTAGATGGATAAGCAACTGGCTTGGTAATAGGAGACAGAGAGTAATAGTGGAAGGGTGTTTCTCTAGCTGGAGGTCGGTCACTAGTGGTGTGCCGCAGGGCTCGGTACTGGGACCTCTTCTATTTGTAATATATATAAATGACTTGGAAGAGGGAGTAAGTGGAGTGATCAGCAAGTTTGCAGACAATACAAAGATGGCTGGACTTGCAGATAGTGAGGAGCATTGTCAGGCGATGTAGCAGGACGTAGGTAGGCTGGTAGCTTGGGCAGACAGATGGCAGATGGAATTCAATCCTGATAAATGTGAAGTGATGCATTTCGGTAGAAAAAATGTAGGGGGGAGGTATATGATAAAGGGTAGACCTATTAAGAGTATAGAAACGCAGAGGGACCTGGGGGTGCAGGTGAACAAGTGTCAGAAGGTGGCAGAGCAAGTGGAGAAGGTTGTGAAGAAAGCATATAATATGCTAGCCTTTATAGGAAAGTGTATAGAGTACAAGAGCTAGCCTTTAATGTTGCAGTTGTATAAAACGCTGGTTAGACCTCATTTGGAATACTGCGTCCAGTTCTGGTCGCCTTACTACCGGAAGGTCATGGAGACTCTGGAAAGAGTGCAGAGGAGGTTTACCAGGATGCTGCCTGGTTTGGAAGATCTGAGTTACGAGGAGAGATTAGGCAAATTGGGACTATTTTCCTTAGTTAGACGTAGACTTAGAGGAGATCTGATAGAGGTGTACAAGATTTTGAAGGGGATAGATAGAGTAAACAGGGCTAAGCTTTTTCCTAGGATGGACTCAAATAGCACGAGGGGTCACGGGCTTAGGGTGAGGGGGGGTAAGGTATAATTTGGATGCTAGAGGGAGTTTTTTCACACAGAGGGTGGTGGGGATATGGAATGCGCTACCAAGTAAAGTGGTGGAGGCAGGTACTCTGGAGTTATTTAAGAAATACTTAGGTGGGCACATGAACAGAATGGGAATGGAGGGGTATAGAAAACTGATTTAAAATAGGGATCATGAGCCTTGGGAGTCCCTGGGAAGTGTGTAAATAGATGATGATATTGATGTACTTGTTTTATCTACAGGTGCTTTGGTCCACCTTGTTGTCTAACGAGGGGCATACACGCGATGGGTCGTGAGAGGACTGCTCTTGGACCTTTTTCGAGAGTATCCTACTGCTTCACATCGTTAGTGTATGCTTGACCTGGGCCATCTGATGGGCAACACGACAGCGCAGTGACTATAGCTGTGCTGTGCAGATACATGGATTTGGGCCTGTGTCTGTGGGAGTTTGTGCATTCTCCCCGTGCTTGCGTGGGTTTTCTCCGGGAGCTCCGGTTTCCTCCCACATCCCGAAGATGTGCTCTTAGGCTAATTGGCAAAACAAATTCTCCCTAAATTGTCTCAAATTTGGTTTTTAATCCATAGATCTATAAACATGGACAGGGATCGCGTGTAGAAGTGGGAACATCGGGGTGGCGGCGCTGGCTCGTTGGGCCGAAGGGCCTGTTTCCCATGCTGTTTTGTTCTTTGTTCTTTATATTTGAAGTATTTTGTTAAATACTGATCAAGGCAGAAGGTTCAATGGAGACTCAGTCAACCTTACAAAGAACAGATTCTGCTTATGGACTTGGTATCCTAATTGATCTGAATATTTCCCAGAAACAGTCTTATTGTCATTGCTGCCAAATCCCACCTTCTGGTAAACAGCACCAATTACAGGCTTTCTAACCCCTCCAACACTTTCTGGTCTCTTACCAAAGCTTGGAACATCTTCCATTACAGGGCTATTCCTTATTGCTGCATCTGAGTAGAAAATTACTCTTGTTTCTCCTCAACAGTGATTAGGGAGTGGAATGCCCTGCCTGCAGCTGTTGTAGATGCGCCAAGTTTGGTGGCGTTTAAGAGGTTAGTGGATAAGTATATGGATGAGAAGGGAATGGTTTAGTTAGGAGGGGCATTGCTTTTTATTTGGTCGGCACAACATCGAAGGCCGAAGGGCCTGTTCTGTGCTGTATTGTTCTATGTTCTATGTTCTATGTTCTAACTCTCAGCTTATTCATCTTGATGAGAGAAACAGATGGCACGGTAGTACAGTGGTTAGCACTGTTGCTTCACAGCTCCAGGGTCCTGGGTTCGATTCCTGACTTGAGTCACTGTCTGTGTAGAGTTTGCACATTCTCCTCATGGGTTTCCTCCGGCTGCTCCGGTTTCTTCCCACAGTCCATAGATGTGTGGGTTAAGTTGATTGGCCATGCTAAACTTATCCCTTAGTGTCCTGAGATGCGTAGTTTAGAAGGATAAGCAAGTAAATATATAGGGATAAGGGAGAGGGGCTTGGGTGGGATTGTGGTCAGTGCAGGTTCGATGGATGGAATAACCTCTTCCTGCACTGTAGGATTTCTATGATTCTATGAAACTTCTCTCCATCAATCCTTTCTGTTTGACTTTGGCACCAACGTTAAGCTTTACCCACAGAGGAACTCTCACATCTGCAAAACATGTCCCCTGTTCCTTGCTATCCCTCAAACTTAGAAATGTTTTCATGTTCATCCTGCCACTAAGATAGTTGCCCCCTCTAATCCTTACAACAATTCTACAGTCTGAAGATAGAGACTAGACCATTTAGGACAGAGTGAGGAGAAATTTTTTTCATCTAGAGAGTGGTCAGCCTGTGGAATTCGCTACCACAGAAAATTGGTAAAAAAAATTTGCCACAGAAAAAGGCAAAAAATTGAATGTTTTCAAGAAGCTATAGCACTTGAGGCAAAGGGGATTAGAGGATATGGGGGGAGGCAGGATCAGCTATTGAATTGAATGATCAGCCATGATCATAATGAATGGCAGAGCAAGCTCAAAGGGCCAAAGTCCTCCTCCTGCTCATATATTCAATGGTTTTATAACCACCCCCACCTACTTCCATAGAAATTACCCATTTAGGAATAACAAGATTTTGCAAGTTGATACTAGCTCTTGGAAGCTTTATTGGCCATATAGTTTACAGCTGGACTGGTATTCGTATTAGAAGGAGATCATTCAGCCCATCAAGTCTACTCCAACATTCCAAACAAGCATCTTATCCCTATATCCCTCCTATACTGGGCATTTACCATTATTAATCCACATAACCTACACATCTTTTGACAATGGGAGGAAACCAGAACACCTGGATGAAACATATACAGGGAGAACATGCAGACTTCACATAGTCACTCAAGAGCAGAATCGAACCTTGGTCCCTAGTGCTGTGAGATAGCAGTGCTAACCACTGCATCACTGTGCCACCTGGATTGCACCATTCAAACTCCACAATCAAATGCTTCAAGAAATTATCTACAATTACTTTTAATAATTTCAAACTGCCTCACCTGAACATCTGACCAGCACCCAAATCCTTACTGATGGGTATCTTTCTTTTCAATCCCTAGTTTTGATGTTGTGACTTATGGCTCCATCTCAGACTCTTATGCTGATAATTTCACTCTATATTGGGTTAATTGGGGGGAGAGGTGCCACTGTCAGCAGGATCCTGTTAACATGGGATGGATTCCGCCACTGTAACCTCCACTGAGGTCAGTTTCCAGAGCCCAGAAGAGAACTTGAGGAGGCCACCCCCCTGTGGCAGGGCAGAGCAGAGTTCCATCAATACTTTTTCCATCAGCCCAGCACATATCCCCTAGGGTATGAAGGGGCTTCACTTAAGCACCAATGGCCTGACAGCAGAGACCATGAAAGACATTTTTTAAACTTTGTAATGCTGCTGACAGTGCTTCCATTCTGAAGCATCCTCACAGCCGGCTCTCTGAAGTGGTCTCCTATACTTCTGGTCTATCTGCCATCTTTAATTGGACAGGGTTCCCAAAGGTAGCTATTATGCATGCCACTGTGGACTAAAGGGGCATAAAGAATCACGAGATAGGATAGAAAAATTGTGAAAAATTTGTATTTAAAAACCTGGACAGGCACTGAGCAGGCCAGGTTTTTAAATACAAATTTTTCACAATTTTTAGGCTGATTGGGAAACAAATTGTCCCTACATTGAGACTCTTCCATATTAGGAATAACCTAAAATTAGAATAGGATAATGGAATTGTTACTATATAGTTATGACGGCGGCACGGGCTCGTTGGGCCGAAGGGCCTGTTTCCCGTGCTGTGTTGCTCTAATAGGCTAGAATACTTCAATATCAGGAGCTCTTTATTTGGGTGTGCACTGGAGTGGACTATGGGAAGGTGGAGTAAGGAAAGTCCCTTGACCTCAGGTGGGATTTTTATGGTTTCAGGATGAGCAAGGCCGTAAAATCCCACCCATAGAATCATACAATGCAGAAAAGGTCCTTCAGCCTATTGAGTCTATACCATTAATAACTACCCCTAAAGGTGCACTAATCCCATTTTCCTGCATTCCATAGGAAAGACAAATGGTTGTAAGTTCAAGTAAACATAGAATCAGATTTGACTTTGGAGGCTTACATTGCTGAATAACTTGTAGACATTTATACACAGGCAAATGTTTCACAGGAAGAGTGCCAACATGGGCAAGATAACTAAGGAACTTGCACATTGATAACACTGGCAAGACTAATCTTCAGGAGGGAGTATCCTCACAGGTCCAATATCTAGATGTATCTTTGAACCATTTAAGATTGGATCTTTCTCCTGATTGAGCATATGACTTTTACCAGTGCTGCCAGTGGAGAGAGGAGGGGGCAGAGAAAGTGCCCTATTTTCTGGCTTCACAACTGAGGTATCCCAGGACAAGACGTGCAGATTTTTACAAGACAGCTTGCCAATAGCCCTTTTTCTGGAGGGAGAAGGCTTTCCAGTGAGCATTGTTCTCCTTCCCTGCTGCTCCATCCTTCTCACCATCCCTGATCTGAAACATCCTATGCCTTCTGGCTACCTCTTTGAATTTTGTAATGCTGTTCTCTCCCCCATGTCACATGTGCATCTGGCTGAGCCAGACATCCTCTCATTGGCAGAGATATCTGTTTACAAATGCTGGTTCAGGAAATTGGGTACAGAGTCCTGCCCTGACACACTTTACTGGGTGGACAATCTGGCCCCATTGGCAGTTCCTGATTACACACCCTCTACCTTGACTAATCAGATATCTGTCCTTCCACCCGATTTAACAGGAGACAACTGTTCAAGTTCAAGTTCTGTTACTACTGTGGCCGCTCAGTGAGTGTTCGGCTGATCCCTTGTAGCCGATGTAAGGAGGTGTACTACTGTAGCAAGGCCTGCAAGGTGGCAGCTTGGAATGAGTTCCACAAGGATGAGTGCTTTGTGTCAAAAGGTAAGTGCATGTGTTTGCTGCATAGTGGTTTTGACAACCCTTCCAGATCCACAGTGTGAACCCCATAACTTGCCAATACTTTGACAACAAAATATTATCACCAAGACAGAACATGTCCTTTATAATTAAAGAACTTTAGAAAACCTATTCGTCAAGCCATAAAGATCTGAGAGAGACTAGGGAGAGTGTGGCTGACATTGTGGAGGAATGACTTATCATTGCTATGTCAAAGCCTATAGGACTGAGAGCATGTATGTTATTAAATAAAGAATGGAACATTCCTCCCAATCCTTTTGCATTGACTATGAGTTGAATTAATTGGTCCGTCTCATGTATGGTATAATCAGTACCCTACCAACAGATTTTCCTTAGTGCATTGGCAATAAATTTTAATAAATGATATAAAACGCTGGTTAGACCTCATTTGGAATACTGCGTCCAGTTCTGGTCGCCTTACTACCAGAAGGACGTGGAGACTCTGGAGAGAGTGCAGAGGAGGTTTACCAGGATGCTGCCTGGTATGGAAGGTCTGAGTTACAAGGAGAGATTAGGCAAATTGGGACTGTTTTCCTTAGAAAGACATAGACTTAGAGGAGATCTGATAGAGGTGTACAAGATTTTGAAGGGGATAGATAGAGTAAACAGGGTTAAGCTTGTTCCTAGGACAGACTCAAATAGCACGAGGGATCACGGGCTTAGGGTGAGGGGGATAAGGTATAATTTGGATGCTAGAGGGAGTTTTTTCATGCAGAGGGTGGTGCGGGTATGGAATGCACTGCCAAGTAAAGTGGTGGAGGCAGGTAGTCTGGAGTTATTTAAGAAATACTTAGATGGGCACATGAACAGAATGGGAATGGAGGGGTATAGAAACTGATTTAAAATAGGGATCATGAGCCTTGGGAGTCCCTGGGAAGTGTGTAAATAGATGATGATATTGATGTACTTGTTTTTATCCTACAGATGCTTTGGTCCACCTTGTTGTCTAACGAAGGGCATACACGCAATGGGTCGTGAGAGGGCTGCTCTTGGATTTTTTTTGAGAGTATCCTCGTGCTTCACGTCGTTAATGTACGCTTGACCTGGACCATTTCATGGGCAACACGACAGCTCAGTGACTATCGCTGTGCTGTGCAGATACATGGATTTGGGCCTGTTTCTGTGGGAGTTTGCGCATTCTCCCCGTGCTTGCGTGGGTTTTCTCCGGGCGCTCCGGTTTCCTCCCACATCCCAAAGATGTGCTCTTAGGCTAATTGCAAAACAAATTCTCCCTAAATTGTCTCAAAATTGGTTTTTAATCCGTAGATCTATAAACATGGACAGGGATTGCTGGTAGAGGTGGGGACATCAGGGTGGCGGCGCTGGCTCGTTGGGCCGAAGGGCCTGTTTCCCATGCTGTCTTGTTCTTTGTTCTAGAATACTCAAAATTTACAATCTAGAAAAAAAATAGTTAATGGGTTGAAGTTCACGTTGTCGAAGTGTATGGATGACTTTACCTTATTTCAACACTCATAATGTTCCCTCTGATCCCATTAACTTAGTCCAATGCTCACTTATTTAAGGCATACACACCTTGGCATGTACAGGTGGATACATCACTATTCAATAACTGCACTCAGACTAAACATTCCCCATCTTCTCATGCAAAGCTGTCACCAGCACTGCAGGCATTCCAGATTTGGAGAATTCTAATGCAGCACGTCAATTGCAATCACCTGCTGTATTAGATTATTGCAATGCCTCAGGACAATTGCTACACTGTCGGCCTATAATCAAATGTTCAACTCAAAACTGCCCAGATTCCTGCCTCTTTAAACTTCCAATGAGCTAAATTGTTCTTTACATCCTATTCATTGGAAGTGTGAGGTGTGTTCCTCTTTCCTTCTCTTCTCATCTGGTAGAGGGATAAACCTGTTCAGAAATGTTAGTAATTCCACTTTTGACAGACAATGCTGCCTTTCATCTTTTCTAACAGAGTGTTTCAATGAGGTTGCAGAGTGAAGCTGTCTTCTCAATAGTGAATTGAGGGCTCTCTTGAATAACATGAACAATTTACCTTGCAGACATTCCTGAAAACCAGTGAAAGAATATCTTATCTGACTACTTTTATAAGAAACATTGACTTCATTTAAAATGAGACTGTTTTGTATGACTGTTTGTACAAAATAAAAGAACACCTGGTTTCATACCATTAGCACCACAGACATCCACACCTACGGGAGTTTTATCCACCATACTGAAGTCAATGGCAGATTGGATAATGGCCCAAAACCACAGTTTGAAAGCAATTAGGGATGGGCAACAAATGTTGCCTTGCCAGACAACGCCCACATTCTCAGATCAAGTGTCAAAACTGCACAGTGCGCAGCCAATTATCACCTGGGCACTAAGATGTGCTTTTAATGGCGCATAACGCCAGAAAATTAATTTGTACAGTACTGAAATAAATGAAAAGTAAATTTGAAACAGGTATTGGAAATTATGAGGACATTTTGTGGCACAGTGGGTAGTGTCCATACCTCTGTGCCAGAAGTCCCACTGCAGAGCTTAATGGCCAAGGAAGATGAGTTCAAAACATAGCTGAACAGATGGATTCTCAGCCTGTAAATCCTTCAAATACACCTGATGGCAAATGGGAGAGTTTCCTGGTCAGCTGTATTGCAGAAGGCCGTGACAAACCACTGCAGTACTTTGCCAAGCATGATCACGGACCAATCCAATGGAAATCATTGGTCACCAATGCCCTGTTAAGGCATGATATTTGAAGGAGGACGATTTGCAAGTGCAGAATAATCTAAAGGCAGGGGTAGAAAAAAGAATGCAAGGAACACTCAAAATACGGATGGTTTGGATTAGGAGGGAAATGGGTTTTTATGGGAAAGCTGGCATATTAGAAGAATGAGTTTTGATAGGAGAGCTTGGCTGCCAGAGAAATAGGCTTTGATTTGAGAATTGAGTACAAGACAATTTGGCTTTGATTTGAGAATTGAGTACAAGAGAAATTGGCTTTGATGAGAACTGATTTGTCATGAGTTTTGCTGGAAGAATGAGGGTGACAGAGGAGCCAGGAAAATTATTGACATTAGGATTAAAAAGCAAAAGACTCTAGATTTCGATACAACTTTGACTTCTGAAAAAGAATCCTTTTAATAGAATCATAGAACCCTACAGTGTAGAAGGACGTCATTCAGCCCATTGAGTCTGCACCAACCACAATCCCACCCAGACCCTACCCCAACACCTCTTGTTGTTGAGGAGAGGTTAGGCAAATTGGGACTGTTTTCCTTAGAAAGACGTAGACTTAGAGGAGATCTGATAGAGGTGTACAAGATTTTGAAGGAGATAGATAGAGTAAACAGGGCTAAGCTTTTTCCTAGGATGGACTCAAATAGCACAACAGGTCACGGGTTTAGGGTGAGGGGGGGTAAGGTATAATTTGGATGCTAGAGGGAGTTTTTTCACACAGAGGGTGGTGGGGGTATGGAATGCGCTGCCAAGTAAAGTGGTGGAGGCAGGCACTCTGGAGTTATTGAAGAAATACTTAGATGGGCACATGAACAGAATGGGAATGGAGGGGTATAGAAAACTGATTTAAATAGGGATCATGAGCCTTGGGAGTCCCTGGGAAGTGTGTAAATAGATGATGATATTGATGTACTTGTTTTTACCCTACAGGTGCTTTGTCCACCTTGTTGTCTAACAAGGGGCATACACGCGATGGGTCGTGAGAGGGCTGCTCTTGGATTTTTTTCGAGAGTATCCTACTGCTTCACGTCGTTAGTGTACGCTTGACCTGGACCATTTGATGGGCAACACGACAGCTCAGTGACTATCACTGTGCTGTGCGGATACATGGATTTGGGCCTGTGTCTGTGGGAGTTTGCACATTCTCCCCGTGCTTGCGTGGGTTTTCTCTGGGAGCTCCAGTTTCCTCCCACATCCCAAAGATGTGCTCTTAGGCTAATTGGCAAAACAAATTCTCCCTAAATTGTCTCAAATTTGGTTTTTAATCCATAATCCTATAAACATGGACAGGGATCGCGTGTAGAATTGGGAACATCGGGGTGGCGGCGTGGGCTCGTTGGGCCGAAGGCTGTTTTGTTCTTTGTTCTTTGTTCTCTTCACATTTTACCCACTAATCGGTGTAACCCATGCATCTCAGAACATTAAGGGGCAACTTTAGCATGACCAATCAACCTATCCCTCACATCTTGGACTGTGGGAGGAAAGCAGAGCACTCGGAGGAAACCCACACTGACACGAGGAGAATGTGCAAACTCCACACAATTGTATAAGACACAGTATTGGACTTGAACTTTGTTTCTCTCCACTGATACAGCTGAGTTTTCCAGTATTTTCTGGTTATATCTTATTATAGAATCATAGAGTCACAGAGGTTTACAGCATGGAAACAAGCCCTTCAGCCCAACTTGTCCATGCCGCCCTTTTTATTTAAACCCCTGAACTAATTCCAATCGCCCGCATTTGGCCCATATCCCTCAATACACATCATACCCATATAACTATCTAAATGCTTTTTAATCGATAAAATTGTACCCGCCTTTACCACTACTTCTGACAGATTGTTCCAGACACTCACCATCCTCCGTGTGAAAAAATTATTGATATGGTTTAACAGATGATTTAGGATTGAAAAAGATAGGTTTTGATGAGACAGTTGGAGCCTATATAAAAGAGGTGGAAATATTAGGGTACCAGAGACCTGATCGAGTTCATTAGGAAAGTTAAGGCCTTGGATGGAGGGGCTTCAATGAGAAAGTTGGAGTGCTGCAGGAATGGACTGTGATGAGAGAGTTGGGACACTGAAGGGTTAATCTTTAATGAACCAAAATGATTATTTCTTATCCTAATCTTGTGATGTTTGTTGATAAAATCTCTCTCGGTTTCTAGGTCGTACTGCAACCAAAAAGGGTAAAGATGATGGAGGGTTATTTGTGGACGATGGACTGACTTGGAGCCGATCAACATCAGCATCGGTAGAATTGGACAATTACAGCTATAATTAAAGGGATTTGTATCTCCTCTTTTCTCACTGTTCTCATACATTTTTTGTGGGGATAATTGAGTGTTGGACCATTTTTATGGTGATGGATGTCAATATGGAATTAAATAATTTTTTTGGACAAATGCCAATATTAAGCAGTACAAGACAGAACTTACATTGATGAAAACTCCCTTTACATTGTCACATAAAGTTTTTCCAGGAATTTCTGGGACTAGATGGGTGCAAAATAGAGTTCATTCTATATGGTCTCATCAAGAACTCTCATAGAATGGTGTTATGTTTCAGGCCATTTTACTATAGCAAGATTTTAGTGTACTATGTTAAAGTTTCTACTATTGAGGTAAACCATGCTTAAGATCTTAAGTTACACGACAGTAGGTAGGGCTTGCTGGTGTAAATCAGGTGTTTCCAGACACAAAATCTGAACTTGTACACTAGAGAAAAGAGAAGGTAGTTTGACATTTCAATGATCATTCACACTCATTGCTGCTGTTCATTTGAATTCAACAGAGGTTGTTGCCAATTTTGTCTTGTAACTCTCACTCTGAGAAGAGTGTAAGTTTGATGCAATGCTGACACTGCAGTCAACTTTTTAGCAAGCAAGGCGAGGTGCTAAAGCATGGGAGGGAGGGTGACTACAAAACTCTGCCAGGAGGTGAAGAAATAAAAATGCAAGATAAACTCAAAGTCAATCACAATGCCTCATTGAATGGGGTGGTGTCCTGTGTTTGTTATTTTTGTATCACTCTAAAACAAGATAGAAATAAATAAATTTGATTATAATTGTTGCTGTGTATTTTCATGTCACTGTGAAATAAAGCAATGCTTTGTAATGAATCTTGCCTCATCTCATGATAAATTAGCTACTCTTGGAGAGATTAAAGGAACACACTTATGAAAGACACAAACATTCAATGCAAGGAAGTTATACTCTTACACTGCTGAACTATGCTATGCTACAAGTACAGTGGTCTGAGTTAACTTAGATAAATCAGTCAACTTTATAGATCCCTGTTCAGTATAACAATATGTATAATCTTCAATCAATTCAGCTGCCCTGGTTCACATTCTTCATCTACGTCCTGTCCCCTCCTATAAGGCAGGAATTGCAACAAGAAGGCTCCAAGAGAAGGTTTACATCAATCTAAAACTGTTGCTACAAATGACCTGACCACTGAACCTGCTGCCTGCCTTCCATCATCAGTAAAGTTTTACAACACCAATTTTAAATCCAACCAATTTATTTGATTGTAAATCCGCAAGCTATCGACGCTATGCGCCTTCATCAGGCAAATGCCTGTATGGCTATGACCACCATGCCAAGGAATAACAGCAGAGGCGCTGTAACATCAGGAATGGAACCAATGTGCCACCATTAAAAATTAGTTCCTCAGCAAAGATTTCACAACCCGCACATGAACTCGGCCATGCCAACACTGGGCACTTGTCACCCTGTTCCCTACTACCTAAAACCTTTGTGCAGCAAATTGGCGCAAGTGGAGCTTTGCAATTAGCCCAGATTGCAGTTGTGATGCCCTCCAGTCAATGACTCTTGTCACTGAAGACTGCGCCCTGACAAAATATAATGGAGGACTCAGAAAACTCAATTTAGCCATTGCAGAAGCTATTGCCTGGTTTGGTTATTACTACACACAGTTTAAAAAAAACAAGCTGATTAAAGAAACAAACGATCCCGGAGAACCTTAGAAAGTATCCATGATAAACTTCAATTACTAACAAATAAACTAAAATCCCTGTATGTTCCTCCATCAATCATTTGCTGGTCAGCTATTACAGGATTAGAGAAAGAGAGAGAAAAGACTAAAGTTCGCTTCACATTGTGCAATTAAGCACTAGATCAGCTTTCAAAATCAGTTGGACATACATTGCATCATTCAAAATGCAGTTATGCCTAGAATTCCCAGATTAGATACACTGCTGGTTAAATGCAGTACAAAGCTCTCTCAAAACTTTTCTATAGACCATTCTAAAGCAGGTTGGTTATATGGTACAACTTCCTCTTCATTGCCCTGTCAAAGGTCAGGTCCAATACAAACTAGATGCAGAAGCATGCTTCCTCTACACTGCTCCATGAAACACATCCAAGTCAAGTAAGATATAGAGTAAAACTCCTTTTACACTCTTCACTAAACAATTGCAGGGTGAATACAGCACTGGTTACATACAGAGTACAACTTCCTCCCCCTTGCCCTGCAAAACAATCCCAGGACAAGTACAGCATGAGTTAAATGCACAGTAAAGGTGTTTCAATGCCATGCCATCATATTTTCCACAACAAATCAACAGTCAGATACACAATAAAGCTTCATTAAAGGTGACATACAAAGGGAATTTGAGATCCTATTATAAGCGCATAACCCGTCAATAGCTTATTGTTTAGGTTCAGATGTGGGATGCTGGTCCGTGCTTCTTTTTTATTGCTATTGAATTGGTATTTGGATGGTAATGAGCTGTCATTACCATAACTCATGCCACATCCATCTGAGTGAATAGCCCTGACCAACCAAACAGGTTGAATAATCAACGTTAAAGCTTCAGCATTTCTACAATTGCCCACTGAACCCAGTTTATATTAGGGAAGACATAACATAAACACAATAGTGTATATACAGCTCAAAGAGAAGGAGATGCTACCATGTGAGGTCTTACTGGAGATAAAATACAAGAGATAAGAAAGTTAAATGGCTATCATTGGCTGGCAGTACACCTGCTGGGAGTCCTCTAATGTTTGGATGAACTCACTGTCCAATTGTGCAAAGCTAACAAAGGACTCCCAACCATCCCAGCAAAGAGAGGCCATCTGATGCCTCAAACCTGTCTAGCTCAAATATTAAGCCTTCCTCCACAATTCATGTATTCTCCAGAGAGAGGCCAAGAGAGCTCACAACATGGTACTGTGTAGCGGGACCTGGATGTCCTCATGCATGAATCGCAAAAACCTAGTCCGCAGGTGCAGCAGGTGATCAAGAAGCAAATGGAATGTTGGCCTTCATCGCGAGGGGGATAGAATATAAAAGCAGGGAGGTTTTTCTACAACTGTACAAGGCACTGGTGAGGCCACAACTAGAGTACTATGTGCAATTTTGGTCCCCTTATTTGCAAAGGATATATTGGCCTTGGAGGCAGTACAGAGAAGTTTCACCAGGTTGATACTGGAAATGAGGGGGTTAGATTGAATAGATTGGGCCTGTATTCGTTAGAGTTTAGAAGGCTGAGGAGCGATCTTATAAATACATATAAAATATTGAAGAGGCTAGATAGGATAGAGGTAGAGAGATTCTTTCCACTTAGAAAGGAAACCAGAATTAGAGAGCACAGTCTCAAAATAAGAAGGGGGGGGGATCAGTTTAGAACAGAGTTGAGGAAGAACTTCTCTCAGAAGGTGGTGAATCTCTAGAATTCTCTGCCCATTGAAGTGATGGAGGCTACCTCATTGAATATGTTTAAATCACGGTTAGATAGATTTCTGATAGACAAGGGAATTAAGGGTTATGGGAAGAAAATGGAAAAGTGGAACTGATTCACTTCAGATCAGCCATGATCTTATTGAATGGCAGGGCAGGCTCGAGGAGCTGGATGGCTACTCTTAGTCCTATTTCTTACGTTCTTATGTAAACTTTGGGCCAATTTCACAAAGGGTTATGGAAACTTCTCTCATTCCTAAGGCAACTAGCTCTGAAAGGATATGTTAATTTATCAGACTCACTGTTCTTCTGACCGTCTATTATTCCCAGCTACTCCACAGGTTCTCTTTGATCACTTGATTTATCCTCCTGTTTCAGGAACTCATCTACTTCCTGTTCAAAAAACTCATTTCTTTTAATTCAATCAGGCAATATGGACATCGCTAGCTAGCCAGCATTTATTATCCATCCCTAGTTACCCTTGAGAAGATGGTGTTGAGCTGCCTTATTGAAATGCTGCAGTCCATGTGCTATGGGTTGACTCACAATGCTGTTAGGTATAGGATTCCAGGATATTGACCCAACAAGTGCAAAGAAACAGCAATATATTTCAAAGTCAGGATGGTGAGTGGCTTGGAGGGAAACCTGCAGGTGGTGGTATTCCCATGTATCTGCTTCCTCAGTGCACTTCAGCTGTACACAACAATTAAGTTCTTTGAAAAAGACTGCTTCCTAATGTCCAACATGTTCATCCATTGTCAATATTTCATCTTTACTCCGTTCTCCATTCCAATCTAAAAACTGTACAAGATTTCCCTATGCTTGAGTCTCAATTTAAATCAAATTAATTTAACTTCCATACAAATTATTTTGACCTAGTAACATTCAGAAATTATAGAACGATAGGGAGCTTTTCAAGATTGAAAGATTTCTATGATTTCTAGTTGTAGATCCAAGTTTGCAGATAATGTCAAGTAAAAAAGCACAGTGAATATATGGGTAGGAGTAGGACGTCATGAAGAAATGTCAGAAAATTAAGCCAGTGGATGAAGCTATGACAGTTCAGTGTGGAAAGTTTGAGTCAAATTTGAATCTGGGAGGAAATCAGATCAGAATTTTATCTAAATGTTGAGAGATTAGTAGTTGCCAAGGAGCAAATCATTAAAAACTGATGAGCATGAGGCCACAATCTTTCTGCTGTTTAGAGTCTAGATCGGAAACCACCTTGGGTACTGTGCTTAATTTAGGGCAGGAAAGGAGTTACGGGGCAGGTGGGGGGGATGGTCTAGGTCAGAAGTTCAGTTGAAGAGTCGTTGCAGATTCGATGGCCTCCTTTTGCGCTGTAGGGTTTCTATAGGATTCTACGTACCGACTTTCCCCAGGCACTATGATCCAAGTATGTCAATAAATGAGAACAAAGGAGAAATGAGTCAAAGTGAAAAAGCATTGGGAGCCACTTTAACCCAATAGAAAACCAAGCAGGTGGGCTGTTAAAACCTAAGCAAGGCACTTACCTGCACAGATACTTTGTGCCAATTCAGACCTTGACCTGCAAGGCTTCACAAACAGATGAAATATCTCCATAAATTCATACATCTATGCATTTCAGAAGCTGATAGCAATTTAACAGGGGCCTGAACAGAAAAGCCACCAAGGTTTTAACACCAAGCTGAACCAGGTCTGCAGACAGAGGTGACTTGTCCAAGGTTGTCCAAATATTTTTTCATCAGACTCTTACTGATGAACATAAAAGATTTTGCAGCATTAATCAGAGAAGAATGGGGAAATTTTCTCCCAGCGTCCTGACTAATAATTATTCCTCAACTGACTTCACACAAGGGATGATCTGCTAGTTACCATATTGCTGTCTGTGACATCTTGCTGTGCAGAAATTGGCAGATGTGGTTTTTGCAATACAACTTTAAAAGTATTTAATTGGCTGCAAAGTAGTGGAAGGTGTGCTTTGGTTGTGAAAGACACTATATAAGTTTTTATCTTATTATTTCATATTAGGTTGTGACCGGTATTTAATATGGAGAAGTGTTATTGCCTAAAGCAATATTTCGTGTAGTGCTTTTCAAAAATGCTTTATTGAGGTGTGCACTGATTTGTGCCCTGGAGGATTGTAAATTTCCTTGTAATTAACAATGATAATGCTGTAATGGACAATGCTGTTCACAGGAGTTATTAATGACCTCGGTTGTGGTATTGTAATTAATCATTTAAGTTTGAGGATGACATGCATAGAGGAGAGCAGGGCATTTCAATGAGATGGATATTACTGAAGGAGACCTGCAGTCACTTAGCAACTGGACAGAGATGAATAGCAAACACATTTAATGGAAAATTTGGACTGTGAACAGTAAATTGGAGGGTATGAATATCAAATTAAAAACTTTGAGCAAAACTAGAGATTATTTCACCACAGTTCAGTGGGTTAGACACCTGCCTGAAAGAAATTAGCACAAGAAAAAATGAAAGGAAGAAAGAACATAGAGTATATGTAATTATATAATATCTTCTACAATCTTATGATGTCCCAAAGGGCTTTACAGTCAGTGAAGCACTTTTGAAGTGTAGAAACCGTTAAAGTTCAAGGAGAAATGGCAGCCAATTTACACACAGCATGATCTTACAAACAACAATGGCCAGATCATCTACTTCAGTGATTATCTTCAGCACCGCCAGTGTTTTGCTTCTGTCTTGCTCTATTTTATTTGTGTTGGTTGAGTCTAAATGTTGACCCAAATACTGGGGAGTGTTAGCGTAGTACCTGTGGGATCTTTAATGATCATTTGAGAGGACAAACAGGACTCCTGTTTAACACCGTCAGATTAGACATTAAACTGAGGCTTTTCGTGAAGAGTCAACAATAATGTATCAAATGCAGACCTGAGTATGCACTGAAAATTGAACTTGGATGTTTCTGGTCGAAGATTGCCAACCCTGATAGGGTGTATTCCTGGAGGGTTTAAGACATGACATCTCACTTCTAATTCCCTAGCAGAGTAAAAGAGTTTTTATAAAAATCACCAACATTTTTATAACTGTAGTAGTTTGTCCCTTTAAGGGGCAAATATCAGAAGGGTCATGAGTGTAGGGATCTCGGGGGTACTGGAGTTGGAAGTATTAATGTTGTGAAAATACTTTATGTATGTGTGTGTTTATAAGTAAACCATTATAGTTCCCTATACTAACTAAGTGGTCACCAATCCTTGCAATTACTACAATAACCAAAGTGTTCAAATAGAAATACAAAAATGTGATTTTTAATGGTCCTGGAGATTAGTATATCATGAACTGAACACCAAGGCAATCATGGGCAGTTAACAACCTGGGATCAGTTGTTCAATGGGAACAGTAGCATTGTATTTATATACCTTGTCTAATAATCCAAGGACATGAGTTCAATGTCTCCCATGACAACATGGAATTTAAATTCAATTAATTAAATAAACCTGGAATAAAATCTTGTATCAGCCGTTTTCAGCTGCTTCATCATGACTTTCCTTCGTCATAAGGTCAGAAGTGGGGATGTTTGCTGCCGACGATTGCATCGTTTTCAGCACCTTTCATAACTCCCCAGATGAAGCAATCTATATCTGTGTGCTGCAAAACTTGGGCAATATTCAGGCTTAGGCTGACAAGTGACAATTAACATTCAGGTCACACAAGTCCAGGCTATGAGTCACAGTGGCGCAGTGGTTAGCATTGCTATCTCACAGCACCAGGAATCTGGGTTCAATTTCAACCTTAGATGACTGTCTGTGTGGAATTTGTACATTCTCCCTGTGCCTATGTGGGTTTTCTTTGGGTGTTCCAGTTTTCTCCCACAGTCCAAAGATGTGTGTTAGGTAGATTGGCCATGCGAAATTGTCTTAGTGTGTAGATTAAATGGATTAGCTATGGTGGATGAGCTGGATTGTGGGGATGGGGTAGGGGGCATGGGCCTTGATGAGATGCTCTCCAAGGGTTGGAGCAAACTTAATGAGCCAAATGGCCTCTTTCTGAACTGTAGGGATTCTATGACAGTCTCCAAAATGAAAGAATCTAACTATTGCCACATGACATTCAATGATATTAATATTGCTGAATCTCCCTCTGTCAACATTCTGGGACCTTACCGTTAATCAAAAGCTGAATTGGACCAGCCATATAAATATTGTGGCTATAAGAGCCTGTCCACCATAAATCAAAAGTGCAATAGGATAGTTACTGCTTGCCTGAATGAATGAAGAACATATAACACTCAAAGAACTCAACATCAAAACAGATTGAGATTGGTACCCTATCCACCATTCACTTCCTCCATTACCAGCTCACAGTGACAGCAAGTGTGTACCATCTGCAAGGCATACTGCATCAACTTATCAAGCCTCTCCTGGCAAGACTTTCCAAACCTCAGACTTCTAACATATTGAAGGATAAGGGCAGAACACAACCACCCGTAACTTCTCCTCCAAGCCACACATCATCTTCACTGTTACTGGGCCAAAATCCTGGAACACCTTTCCTAACAGCACTGTGGGTGTACCTATATCACCTGCAATGATTCCAAGAGGCAGCTCACCACCACTTTCTCATCTTCAGTTAAAAGTGTCGAGCAAACGTAGAAATCAAAGGGTCCAGTGCTTCTCCTATTTCAGTGCCCTTTCTTCATCCCCTCACTCTTACCCTTCCTTTGAATCATGTATGATATTTATTTCTCCTTTCAAGATTCACCAATCAATTCATCAAACATTCACAGAAAGGTCCTAATATAATGATAATATTCAATATAATTATTTTACTTTTAAAATTTATTTATTAGTATCACTAATAAGGCACTAAATAGGATTATATTAATACTGCAATGATGCTATTGTGAAAATCCATTAGTTACCACACTCTAGCGCCTGTTTGGGTACACTGAGGGAGAATTTAGCATAGCCAATGTATCTAACCAGAACATCTTTCGGACTGTGGGAAGAAACCGGAACATCCGGAGAAAACCCATGCAGACACGAGGAGAATGTGCAAACTCCACACAGACACTGACACAAGCCTAGAATTGAACTGCGTTCCCTAGCGCAGTGCTAATCATTGTGCCACCGTGCCTGTAAAAGGAGTGTAATTACATTTCATTTTATCAGCAATTTCACAGGGCAAAAAGACAAAATGACTCTTGAGAAACAAAGTAAAATGATTGAACAACATTTGTCTTCACTGTCAGTGAGAAGCATTAGAGGCCTCAGGTGTCTTTCTGTGACATGTCTTTCAAATGGCCAGATAATAAATCTTCACAATTATATCCATTTTGTTTTGATCAACAAATCTAAAGAATCTGCTGACTGCTATTGTCACTATAATATATTTTCAATATCTATTACACAACACTACATTACCACAATATTTCAATATCTCAATCAATGCATAAAAATGCATCAAGATAGAATGCATAACATGTGAGTAAACAAAAGGACACAATTGAAGTCAATGGGAAGGACTCTTGGGAATCATGTGCATCTTATCGATTCACTATGGCCGTTATATATTCGTGTCCTGTACAATGTTGCCTCCAAATCCTGCTCATAGTAAACTTTCATTCACAACAAAATAAACAGTACTCCAGCCACAGTTCCACCCTCTAGTCACAAGATAATTCTGCCTGGCAAAGGCCAGCTAACATAGCTCTTCTCATCCATCCCAGAATGAAATACAAATACTTGAATTGGAGCAGAATAAGCCATTTGGTCCCTTGAGCCTGTCCTGCATTTGATACCATTGCCTAAAATATACCAGTGACTACAAGTCAAAAGTAGGCAGAGTGACTGTAGAAATGGTGAAATTGGAGATCCAATTTTCTATGAATAATTAATCACAAAGCAGTCAATTAATATTAGGAAATGCCCTACATTTATTAAACAATCCAGCTTTATCTAACTTCCCACAAATACTCTCCCCAACCGCCCCCAATTACCCCTACAATGCTCCTTCCAACTCCTATCCAATCCCCTCACCAAATTTCCCCAATCAATTAATCTTCCACTCAATAACCCCTACAAACCCATCCCAAGATCCCCCAACCTTGTCCCAACCCCTATTCAACCTCCCCCAAAATTCCTCCATCTCCCCTAATTTCCCTCCAACCCACTTCTAATGTCCGCGCACTCCCCAACCTAGCTTGTAACCCCTCCAGCTCTTCTTCAGCCTCCCCCCAAATCAATCTCCAATGCCCCACATCAAACTCCCCACATGTTCCCAACTTCTCCCTCCTCCACGTCTGCCTCCCCAAACACAGCATCAATTTCAAGCAAGAGCACTTTAAGTCACTGCACTGTTGCTGCTGACAGCACGATGGGCAGCACAATGGCACAGTGGTTGGTACTGCCTCCTTGCAACTCTAGGGACCTTGGTTCAATTCAGCCTTAGGTAACTGTCTGTGGAGTTTGCACATTCCCTCCATTTCTGCATAGATTTCCTCTGGCTGCTCTTGTTTCCTCCCATAGTTCAAAAGATATGCACGTTAGATGGATTGGCAGTACTAAATTGTCCCTTAGAGTCCCCAGATATATAAAGTAGATGAATTAGACAAGGTAAATGTGTGAGGTCACAGGGATAGGGTGAAGAGAGGGCCGAGATAAGATACAAAGTCAGAAGGGCAAATTTTACCATTCCTCCCCAGACCAAATCTAGGCGAGGGGCAAATTATGGAAAAGTCTGTTGACCTCGGTCAGAGTTTCAGGGCGAGTGAGGCCAAAAAAATGCCCAGAGAGTCAGTGCAGACTCAATGGGCCAAATGAATTCTTCTGCACTGACGGGATTCTATGACCTCTGGGTCAAATCGAATTCAGCCTACATTTATTAGCAAAATGATGGAACATGTTGCTCACTGTGCTTTCACATTTACACAGCAGTAACCTGCCCACTGATGCTCAGTTTGGCTCCCATCTAGGCCACTCATCTCTTGACCCCACCACAGCTTTGGCCCAAACATGGACAAGAGCCTGTTTGTGCTGTAGTGTCCTATGTTCTATGTTCTAAAAGAGCTGAGTCCAGAAGTGAGGTGAGAGTGATAGATATCAAAGCAACATTTGGTCTGTCAACAAAGAGCCCTAGCAGAACTGAAGTCAATGAAATCAATTGGAAATCTTTGTACTGACTGGAGGCATACATAGGAAATAAGAAGATGATTGTAGCTGTTGAGGACTGATCATCTGAGCTCCAGGTCAGCACTGCAGATATTCCTCAGAGTAATGTCTCAGGACCAACCATCTTCAGATGCTTCATTAATGGTCTTCCCTCTATCATGAAGTCAGAAGTAGGATGTCTGCTGCTGATTGCACAAGGTTTATTATCATATACAGCTTATCAGATACTGAAGCAATCGAAGCCCACATGCAATGAGGTATGAACAACATTCAAGCTCAGGATAAGCAGTAAGTAATGTTTATATCAAATGCCATACAATTATAATCTCCAACAAGAGAAATTCCAACCAATTCCCTCTTGATATCAATACCGACCAATTGATATCCTTAGCATTACTATCGTTGAATCCCCCATCATCGATATCCTGGCGGTCATCATTGACTAGAAATTTTACTGGATCAGTCACATAAATATTGGGGTTACAAGAGCAGTCAGAGTTTTGAAATTTTGCAATAACTCACCTCCTGACTCCCAAAGCCTGTCCACAATTGATGGAATTCTCCCCACTTGCCTGGATGAGTACAGCTAAAGCAATATTCAAGGACCTGGACACCATCCAAGTCAAAGTAACTTACTTAATTGGTAACCCGGCTGCCATCTCAAACATTCCCTCACATTCATTGGTGCACAATGGCTGCACTATATCTCATCGATAAGATACAGCCTAGCAATTTGCAAAAGAATCATTCAACAGCATCCTCCAAATCTGTGACTTGTATCACTGAGAAAAGTGAAGCCATCAAGTACATGGAAACAGCGCAAGTTTCCTAAAGGTGGTGATCTCCTGGAGGGTTGGCAACTCAAGAACAGTGTATTGGAGAATTATGGAGTGAGGGATCTGAGCTTTTTTTCGAAAGAAGATGAGAGCATGGTCAGATACAGGGAAAGAAGGGAAGAAAATAATGAATAAACAAATGAAGCTGTGTGGAATGATCATGGGTAAGGCAGATTCCTTCAAACAGAGCTCCAGCTTTCCACAAACACACATCTTATTGTCCAATCATTAAGCAGATTACCTTGTAGAAGCCAACCTGAGCTATGATGCATTAGTAAAATATTTCCAATAATGCTATTAAGCAATAATTGCCACAGAAATATTAGCTAATATTGTTTTTGGAAATAAAAATACTCATTACATGGTTTCCCATCAAAAAAACAGTTTCGCTTGGGAATCAAAAACAATTAAAGTGAAATGATTTTCTGGCATTTTACTTAATTAGCTTTTCGGGAGTGTGTAGTTGCCAAGCAACTATCTTCCAGGAGATTGAAAAGGCTGGGTAGAGCCCAGTATCGAGTAGATTACTGACTTGTCTTCTCACTGATTTTGAAGAAGGTGTTGCTAATAATGTCATGTTATCTCCATAACTTTAGGTGTGTCTGCGTTGTGGTTAGTGAGGTTATGTGTGTCTCAGACACTGATGAAGAGAATTCAGGGAAGGGAGTTGGATCCAGTCTGCAATTAAATGGTTGGAAACGAGGTCACGGTGAAGAGCTTGCTTTAATTACTGGCATTTGTCTGATCTTTCTTTGACACAGAAAGATATCCCAAGGCAGTCCTCTCAAGAGCCATCATTTTTTTTATCACCAGCATGGTCAAGAGTAAGCACCCTTGGCAGCTCTTTCTCTTTCACTATTCTAAAATATACACTTTATCAGAATTAAGTTGACCATATTCTGTTAACAATTACAATCTGCACTCTGCAGAAATAAAAATGACCACCTCAATCAAGATGGAAATGATTGGTCAATGTATTGCCTAGTAGGTATCATTATCCATGCTGCCCAGAACGATTATAATGAACTCAGAGACCCAGAAGGATTTCAATGAAGATGTTAAATCACCATCCCTGAAGCTTCTTCAAAGTAATTGAAGTCTTGTTTTATTTAAACTTGGCTTGAGCTACTCTGAAGTCAAAGGTTATTGCAATCCCGTACAATATACTCAGATTAGCACCCCTGTGTTAACTCTGCAGTCTCTTTACAGTTATAGAAATGGGCAATAAAAGAGAAGATATGAATTACCTCAATTTAGTTCGTGATTTTAAAAAAATCTCATATTCTATGTAGATTGACAGAAAATTTGAATCACAGGAACAGACCGCTCACTGAGCATGCTCCATGAAAACTTCCAAACACATTACTTATTTCATCCTATCAATATAGTCTTCCATCCCTTTCTCCCTTATGTAGCTTCCCTTAAATGTATCCATATTTATCGCATCAATTATTTCAGTTCCAATTACAGCGAGCTTCACATTCTTGCCACTCTGTTTTATTGGCAAAGAATTTGTGAATTCTTCAATTTTTGTAGCAAAAGTTGTATTCTGTGATACAACACTTACTAACTGTAACTGCAGTCTTGGTATGGTCAAGTGTTTTGTGAGTGAAAATGAGCAGTGTACTCCACAGCATTAAACACAGCAATCATGGAGCTATTTTAATGAACACAGCCGGTTTCACAGCGAGTGATCATTCTTTTCTGAATTCTCAGATCCTGCCGTCATCAGCAGCTCTCTCCACTGGGAGATACTCCGCTGAGTATCATCTGTCAAGACTCAGAGAGTGATAACTGCTACTCCTTGTCAATCAAACTTGAGTAAAAAACAAGGATGAGAACACAAGTAATTTAAAACAAGCCTACTAAACATAAAGGACTGAGGTTGAAACTCAACTGATCATAAGTCAGGGACAATATTTGCAACCACTTTTAGTGAAATTTGCAGGCCAATGTCCCGTAAGAAAAAGACGAGGTCATGCAGAACATCAAACATGCTGCAGTATTTTGTTAATCATGGAATCTTCACTGCAACACTAACTCTCCAAAAGAGCATCTTACCCAGGCTCACATTCTTTCACACCACCACACCCTCTCCCCATGCCCAGTCCCTACAGCCCTGTGCTAATCTATTTAACTTGCATACCTTTAGACATTAACCATAGCTAATCTATTTAATTTGCATACCTTTAGACAGTAAGGACAATTTAAGATTACCAATCACCTAACCTTCACATCTTTGAACTTCAGGAAGAAACTGGAGCACCTGGAGGAAACTGCTGCAGACAGAGAGAGGATGTGCAAACTCCACGCAGTTAGCCAAGGCCAGAATCAAACCCGGATCCCTGGTGCTGAGAGGCAGCTGTGCTAACCACTGTGCCACTGCGCTGTCTAAATAATTGAACAGTTGAACACTACACGACTATCAGAAGAAAATTAGTATGTTTAAGACAGGTGGTTGATGGGGTCACCCTCCAAATTGTACAGGCAGCTGCCAATTAAATATTACTGTCCTACCATCAAGAGCAACAACAGCAAAAGCTACTTGCTATCAACACACATCAAAACCAAGAAGCTTTGATCAAGGAGAAAGAATTTTAGCGAGAAACTGCTCTTCAAGTGAGAAGTGGGTACCTGTCACAATACCTGCAAAGGAAGGGCCTATTTCTGGCATGACCAAACCAATAATGAGAGAGTTTGGAGGAGGCACACAGATCAAATCCTCGTTTCAAAAAAATAATTTGCAGAGTCAGTATCTGAAAGGCCAACATTTAATGCTCAAGGTTTAGAATTCTTCGAACTTATCATTGCAGCTGAGTTGAATTCAGATTCTATATCAGTTGGAGCAACATTTGTAGGAGCTGAAGAACCAACTTTAGCAGATAATGTACCCATGCCAAGCGGTGAACAGACTACTGAGAGCAGGAAAGCAAAGACCTCTGAATGATGGATTCTGCCTGAGAGGAACCACGGACAGCACAGTGACACAATGATTAGCGCTGTTACCTCATAATGTCAAGGACTTAAATTTGATCCCAGCCTTGAGTCAATGTGTGAAGTTTGGCCATTCTCCCCATGCATGTGTGGGCTTTCTCCAGGTGCTTCAGTTCCTTCCCACCCGCCAGAGTTGTGCAGGTTAGATATATTAGCCATTGCAAACGCACAGGCTGATGAGGATAAGGCAAAACAGAGGACCCAAGTGCGATGCTCTTTGAACATTTGGTGCAGATCAAAGGGGCTGAATGGCCTCTTCCTGCATTGTAGGGATTCTATGGAACCGACATCCATCTAAAAGACTTTTGTACTGATTGTATATGTATAAAATTCTACATAATGATCCTTGGCAAAATAATTGCTGTTCATAGTGAGTAGGAATTAAAGTTAATGTTAGTTGTCGCACTACTGGAATAAAGGGGGAGGAATGTTAATTATTGTAAACTATCTGCGTAGTATGTCACATGATTGCATGGTGATATCATCAAAGACGTTTGGGAGATTTTCCCTCTCTTCCATCCTGGACTGTAAGGAAGTAACAGTTATGTAATAAAGATCCAGTCCAAAAACATGCAGGTTAGGTTGATTGGCTATGCTAAATTGACCCTAGCGTCAGGAGGATTAGCAGAATAAATAGGTGGAGTTATGGGAATAGGGCTTGCGGGGGGACGATGGTCAGTGCAGACTCAATGGGCCAAATGGCCTCCTTCTGCACTGTAGGGATTCTATGACTTAGCTAAGCAACATACTGTGTGGCAAACTTAACATTGTTTCAAACACAGAAAATGCTGGAAAATCTCTGCACATCTGACAGCAGAGAGAACAGAACCAACGTTTCCGGTCAGGATAACACCTTTGTCAGAGCTGAGAATAAAAGATCATCCTGACTCAAATCAGTCAAAGGGTCATTATGACTTGAAAAGTTGTTTCTATTCTCTCCCCACAGGTGCTGTCAGCCTGCTGAGACTTTTCCAGTTTTGTTTCAGATTCCAGCATCTGCAGTAATTTTGTCTTTTTCATTGTTTCACTTTTGTTGTATAAGTGGGCTGGTCAAAATATACAACACACTCCAATTATCTTGCCCTTATTAATAACATGACAATTCCCTTATCCAAATCCATTTCTCCAAGTGCTCAGTCACTCTATTGCTTATAATAGGTTTGGTTATATTTCCAACGTTAGACAGACAAGATTATAATTTCTTGGTTTCTTTCTCTTACCTGGCTTAAATATTGGAGTAACATTGGAATTTCCCAATCCAATGACACAACTCGTAAATCAAGAGAATTTTGGAAGATAACGATTTCTTCTTTTTATCAACGGGATGAAAGCCATCAGGTTCTGGCAATTTGTCAATCTCATTCAGAAAGAAACCATTTCATAGGAGAACAATCATTAGAGTTCCCCTGGTTTCTAAAAATCAACCACTCATAAATTAATTTGAAAACTCGATCAAACCCAATGTCTTGCCAATAATGAGTTTAAGTGCAGTGGAGCCTTCCTCTTGCAATAATACATTGCTCCTACTTGCCCTTCCCAGACTGATGAGCCGTTCTATCTATCTCCCCTCTCTCAAACTCCAGTCATCCCTTTGTGCGTCTATAGGCTTTTTCAGTCTCTGAAGTTCTGGTTCCATACAGAACAGGGTTGGGCTCAGACGCAACTGCCCTTGTATCGAAAGTGCTGAAATGTTCACTGACACACACTACCCAGGCATGACACATGTTGAATCACTACTTGGGGGTCAAATACTTTTTATATCAAGGGTAGACTTCTCCCATATCAAAAACCTTGCTCAACCTGACCCACCAGAACATCAAAAGTTATCAACTGCTGCAGGCGTTTGAATGCGTTAAAGTGACCTGATGCCTGGAGGTTAAAGGAATATTTGGGTTCCATTTCCTTGTAGATGAATTAATAACTGGAATCAGGTACTACATAGAGTCTCACGAAAACAAAGAGTTGAATTTTCATTGTCGAGACAGAAATTTCTTGACTTTGCCATCCTGTTCTTGCCTTTGAAGAGCCCACCTTCCATACTTCTGTACCAGAGAGGTAGCATTTGGCTGGAGGTGGGCCAGCTGCCTTCAGAGACTGCATGGAGTCAGAAATGGGCTCAGAAACAGAGACAGGCCCAGGCTCAATATAAAGCCTGCCTCCATACTATACTTGTGGTGCAAAAGATAGAATCTTAGAACCATAATAAAGTTACGGTGAGCAAAAGAGGCCATTCAGCCCATCATTATGTGCTGGCCCAAATAAAGAAGATATAAATTAGCTGCTCATTTTAAACCCATGTTCCAACATCTGGTCCATAACCTTGCAGGTTTCAGCACTTCAGCTCAATCTCAACCACCAACTTAATGAATCCCAAAGGCTCACCACCCTTTGGGTGAAAAAACTTTCCTCATGTCTCCTCTAATCCTTCAAACCATCACTTTAAATATCTGCTGCCTGGTAACTGACCTTTCAACGGGGGGAAAGGATAAAGACTTATCTTTCCTATCTAGCCCTCCTCAGAATTTTGTACACTCAATTAGAGAGGCAGGAGAGTTCTAGTTTAGAGCCAGGAATCACAGTGGTTAGCACTACTGCCTCACAACTCCAAGGACCGGGGTTCGATTCCTGGCTTAGGCTACTGTCTGTGTGAAGTTTGCACATTCTCCCCATATCTGTGAGGGTTTTCTCTGGGTGCTCCCGTTTCCTTCCACAGTCCAAAAAATGTGCCGGTTAGGTTGATTGGCCATGCAAAATTATCCCTTAGTGTCCTGGGGTGTGCAGGTTAGCGGGATTAGTGGGGTAGGGGGGGTAAGGCCTAGGTGGGATTGTTCTCAGTGCAGACTCAATAGGCCGAATGGCCTCCTTCTGCACTGTGGGGTTTCTATGAAACTATAAGCTCCCTGTTTCAATGCCCAGGATCTGGAGACCCGTGTCTTGGCTCTTGGCAGGATATCCTGCGCCTGGGAGGTTGCTGCTCACAGACATTTCCTACATTACATCAGTAAATGAGTACATGTCGTAAATGAGTGCTTTATGTGGACCATCTGAAGGGCACCATGACAGCTCAGAGACTATCGATGTGGCTGTGCAGACACTTGGAATTGGGCCACTGTCTGCGGGAGTTTGCGCGTTCTCCCCGTGGTTACGTGGGTTTTCTCCGGGCACTCCAGTTTCCTCCCACAACCCAAAAATTCGCTCTTAGGCTGATTGGGAAACAAGTTGTCCCTATAGTGAGAATTTTCCATATTAGGAATAATATATATATTATTATATAGGAATAATAAAATAGGATAATGGATTTGCTACTATATAGTTATGACGGCGGCGCGGGCTCGTTGGGCCGAAGGGCCTGTTTCCTGTGCTGTGTTGCTCTTTAAAAAAAAAAGTAACTGCATTTCAGAAGTACTTAATTGGTTCTGAGGCACTTTGGGAAGTCCTGAGGCCACAGAAGATAGTAAGTAAGTATGAACGATTTTTTTCTGGACAATAGGTCTATGGCTTGGTAGGTATAGATGTGATCGGCGCAACTTGTGGGCTGAAGGGCCTGTTTGTGCTGTAGTGTTTCTATGTTCTATATTTACCTTCAACTAACACCACTAAAAAAAAACCTGCTCCTTATCACTTTGCTTCTTGGGTGATGTCCATGTGTACAAGCTGACTGCTGCCTTTTGAAAATGCAGCATTGACTGCGGCTGACATTCTCTGGCCTTCCTTCTCAACATTTTTCTCAACAGCAGAAAGCAACGTGCCTCTTCATTGGTGGTTCCGTCGCTGTCAACCGAAATTCCCTCTGAAACCACCCTACACCACCGGGAAATCCACGGTTGGGATTGGAGTGGGGAGGGGGGGGTGGGGGCACTGCTGGTGGGGCAAAAAATTAAGCCAGCGAGAATGGCTGGAGAAGTTGGTTACATTTCAAAGTTGGTTGCTGTGAAATGTGAGCTTTGAAAGAAGAAAGAATGGCCAAGACATTATAGACTCAAAATGTTCTTTTTATTTTCTGAAAAGCTTTGAAACCAAAAGTGTAGTAAACGGGTGAATGTGTATTTTTGTTATTCTTTTAAAGCAACAAAATAACACAATAAAGAAAGACTTAACAACACTGATTTCCAAAGCATCTTAGTTCTTGGAGGTTATTGACAGTACACAACCCAATTAAACGATCAACATTAAAAGTAAAGGGAGACTACCATATTGACATTTAATACATTCCTTTTGATTTTAAAAAGGCACAGAATGACTTGTGAGGTGTTTCAGCTTGATGGGTCAAAGTTGTTACCTACAAGCCCATGAAGTGAGAAAAATAATCCACTGGGTTTACATAGCCACAAGGGCTGGAGCTAAGCTGCCTAGGCCCGAGGCTGCTGTCGTCATGGTGGCAATACACTTTTGTCTTAGGAGCCATTTATGAGGTCTTCTCAGGGTACAACTGGTTCTCCACTCTCCCTGATACCTGTCCAACGTTTTGATGTCAAGGGCAAACAAACTGAAATGTTTGAGAAAATTGTTGGCAACCAGATCAGGAATTGGGAGTGAGAGAAATGCATCCTATGGGACGCAAAATGGAGCCTCTGATTTGTAGACCTTCAGACCAGCTAGTATAACATAACCGCATAACAATTAAATTAGAAGAAAATTCCATCTGGAAATTTAAGGGAGGGCGGTCATAAAGAACCCTTTCCTCCAGCAATCTTTCTCATGCTTGCTCGTGTTTGATTCCAGACCAACAAACTGTCAGGGCCTCATTAGTGCATTTTACACACCAGATTTAGTAAGACTGGTGAGCCTGAAGGGAGATCAAGCCACCGCCCTTACTCTAGGAATGGCAAAAGAAATACCCAACAGTTTTGCAATCGAAACAAAACAGGACCAAAAAACTAGAGGCAGTTGAAAGGCCCCAATAAGTCAAACACTGCCTTTTTTAAAAGACTAGTCATGATGCATGTGATACTGATGGTGTACAAGATGTTCTAATCCTGACTCCATACCCCATCCCAAATGAATTCCCAAAAGATGACCGACCACAGGATAAAGATAGGCCTTTCACGGCCTGTCTCTCCATACTTAGTGTCAGAACTGCATGAACCCTGAGCTGATATTAGTACAAAAGACAGGAAAGAACAGTTAAAACAACTTGAAGGCTGAAGGGATGGGGAAAGGAATGGAGATGCCCTTTTAAGTTTCATTATTTTTAGATGTACATGGTTACTATGTTGTGTCTGTTGAACAGTATGCCTTCTCCACACTCACAAAAGGTGATCTGTTAGTGGGATGAGTAGAAGGGAAGCCTCCTGAAGCCAGATCAACTAGCAATTCCACATTGGACAAAGGTTCACCACATATTAAGCTAGACCTCCCTTTTGCAATGTCATTCAATTGATTTGGTACCCGAAAGCAATACACATAGATTCCTCCATACAGTAACTGAAGTACCATTGGTACGTGGATCCCAAGGTTTAAAAAAAGATTTTCTCCCCTGATCACATTGAGTCATTCTCCCAACCCATTACACTCCTTATCATTGCCATCAAAAGGTTGCTTTTTTTTAAACTTAATAGATTCTACAAAAATTTACACCTGCGGTAATATAAAAATTCCTAAACCATTCACTCGAGAGGTTTTAATCACTTGTAAGCTGCATCTCTAGTCTTGTTGTAAAAATTCACTCCCTACTGTGAAAGGGAATGATAATTGAAAGGGGAAAAGAAAATTGCAAGAGAACAATTCAGACAGACCGTGAAAGAGAGAAGGGGGGCGGAGGGAGTGGGGTGGTTGGTGGCGGGGAAAGGGACTGACAGAAAACATGGAAAGCACAGAGAAAGAAGTGAGGAGACTCACAACAGAGGGAGCAGCATGAGGAGATATTACCCATCAAATATAGAGGGAGGTTTTACTCAAAAGCACATAATGAGCTATCCAGACAACTGCAAATAACAGAAGCTTTTTTATAGTAGACAGTGGGAGAGGTGGGGGCCAGGAATGAAGGTGGGGATCGAATAATACATGCAGTGAGAAAATAGCGCCTCCAGCATTGTGAAGTCCTTAAACTTAAAACCAGCTTGGTCCCAATTACATTCTGTTTTAAAACCTAAAGTTAAGACAGTGCAAAAAAAATTAAAATATATATTTTTGATAGAATCACAATCACCAGCTGGAGTATTAGCAATATGCATGTAAAATAGGACCAAGAAAAACACGGATTTAATCCTCTATTGTCTAGGTAGATTGAAGGCAGAAGAATAACAAAACAGTTGTTAATAAATGAAATACTTGAAGGAGATTTGGATGATTTGAACAAGGTTTGAAAGTAGCAATCTTTGCAAATCTGTCAGGTCCTGACAGATAGCTTCTATTTTAAGCTGGCAATATATTCAACTTTGTTTTGCCCTTTTTTTATTTAGCATGTCATGAAGAATAACTGAGTAAAAACTCAGTAATTTAAAAATGTGAATAAAGAAAGCTACAATGTGATATCTGCAAACTAGAAAATGTATCAATTTTAAAATAAAAGCAGGTTTTGTTTGAGGGAGGCCCATAAACAAATGGTATTGGAACACCATAAGGATTACTTTCTGTAAAATGAGGCAAAACTGTCCATACGGTGTGGGGTGGAGGGTAGCTGAGAGCGTAATCTGTATTACCATTCGATATGAGGTTATGCAAAGTCACCACGGGATGAGAGGTTATCCAGGGTCACCACGGGAATGAGGGGCTATCCAGAGTCAGCACTGCGTGAGGGGCTATCCAGGGTCACCACTGGGTGAAGGGCTATCCAGAGTCACTACTGGATGAGGGGTTATCCAGGGTCAGCACTGGGTGAAGGGTTATCCACAGTGACCACTGGGTGAGGGGCTATCCAGAATCACCACAAGGTGAAGGGCTATCCAGAGTCACCACTGGGTGAGGGGCTATCCAGAGTCACATTGGGTAAGTGAGTGAAGAGCTATCTGGTGTCACTGCTGGCTGAAGGCTGATTGTTGCGAGGTTCTCAGGTCACCACTGGGTGTGAAAGAAGAATATCCAGGGTTACCACCTGTTACATCAAATCATTGTTGGAGGAAATGTTTAACTATTTACATAAGACTGGAATTATTTTTGGTTGGGAGAGAGAGGTATGTATTAGACTTGAATAGAAATGTTAAACAGAAACTTAGAAATATTAAAAAAAAGCCAACAGAAATAAATCGGAGGTTACATGCTATTTTCAAGTGCAATTTTGATGTTTTAGTTTTGTTTTGAAAGCAAATATAATGTTGAGGACAGAATTAATTCCTAGAATCATGAGTAAAACTAGAAAGCTGAACAGGTGTCCCACAGCCAGCTCACTATCACCACAACAAAACCAGCTCTGGCCCACTGGTGAGATATCCTGTGTGTGTCTTTTTCAAGCAATGCATCTTAATTATTTTTTCCTTGTTTAATTACTGCAGTTCAAAAGCAGTGATCAACATTTTCAGACCCAAAATCTCCCCCAGCATTCCTATCTCTGAACGCCTCTATTGACTGCTGTCTTTTGAGCTCAAAATGATCACCATATTTTAAAAACACAACAATGCTGCTACGCCTCTACCAATATCATGGACAACAATACCTAAGGTATCTGCTCTAAGGCTCATTCCCTTTTATCAGCCCCACCACCATCACTACACCCATTTATTGACCTTGTTCTTTCAGCAAGTTCAAAATTCAAGAATCAGAAAGCAAAGGGGCCATTTTATCTATCATTCTCCTGTGCACTTGCTGCTCAATTTTGATTGGCTGCCCCAGTGCAGCTTGAAATTGGCTCTTTGTGTGCTTGTAATCATTTTAAAAGCTTCTCCTCTGCTTATTCTATCTTGTCATTAGCCCTTCTGTTGAAACAAAATTGAATACAAGTAACTTGTTTGCTTAAGACAGCAGGAGACTCCTGTCTGTGTCAATGAGGAGACATGCACGTCATAATTATCCAATTTTAAAAAAAGTTTTAACTCCAGGAGAAGGGAACTTCTCACTCTCATCCTATCTACACCCCCACTCCACCCCCAACTTAAAGTCGCAATCTCTACCACTTGACAGTGCAGCATTAAATCAGTACAAGTAGCATCAGTCACTCTCTGAGCCTTTGAGAAATATCAACCGCCATTTTGCTTTCAAAGGCATAACATGAGAAAGAGACTCTCGCGATAAGGACATTTCACAAACAATTATACCAACGCTTTTTATACTACAGGCTAAGAAGAACCAAATAGCCTTGCTATTGGGGAAAAAAAATCTCCAGGGAGACTGATCCTAGTATTCCACAATGATGCAACTGATCTGGACTCATAGGATAACATCCAACATGACATCCCTGTGGATGCCTGTACTGTCGATGTACAATGGTGTACCAGATAATACTTTGCTGGCATGTTTACCTTCAAGAAGAGTTCAATCTCAGCCTCAGGATATTTTTAATTATTAGCCTTTCTATACACAGAAATCTCTCAATGGGAGCCTGTGTTTGTGTTGTGTTGAGAACGGGTTAACCAAATGTCCCAAAGGTGAAGAAGAAAAATTTGGCTTGAAAAGCACTGGGATCTCCTCTGACTGCACAGAGGAAACTCCCCTCCCCAAAGTGTTCAAAAAGTATATTCACCTCCAGCACCGCCAGAATTTACAAATAGCCATAAGATTCTTTTATTTCTGTTGCAAAGTTAAACAAAACACTTGTCCTTTTTGGCAAAGGTTTGCCTCAGTCTCTCTCTCTCTCTCTCTTTCTCGTGCCCCATGAAGAATTCTACCGACAGAAAAATGGCAGGGTGAGGGCCAAAGCCAACAGGTGAAAGAAGGTGGCTGAGCATCGCAGGGCATTACACCCACTTCCCAGATCAGATTTCCCGCTCATTTCTGGGATGGCATAGACAATGGGTGATCTGGTTGCAGGGTTGATGAACCTCCTCCTTCCACAGCCATCCTCTGAGCAAGAATCTCCGCTTCCCGATCCACTGCTATCATCACCTGTGAGGAAATTCAAACGTGTTAACACAAAAGAGTACCTTACACTCCCAGTCCCGGGTCCTGCCGGACTCCCAGTTTTGTCAATCGCAGAGCAAAAAAGAAACAGGGATATACAGAAGGTCAGAATTGGAGAGCTTTGGAGTTGGAGGAAGTAATGCTGATGTAGGTTACAGCAATGAGGGGAGGGAGTGGTGAGACCTTGGAGGGACTTGAAAATAAGAGGGCAATTTTTAATGTGAAGCATAATGGGCCAGGAGATAATGCAGGTCAGTAAATACAGGGATGAAGGAATAGTTAAAACAGTCAGTAATTTGGAAAGCAGGGCAAGAGGTTAGCTGGAGAATAGTACAGGTTAGGAGATGTAAAATATAGGCACTGCAGTACTCCCTGTGGTAGGAGGATATAGCTACAGCATGAAATGTTTACAGAGGCAACTTCTATTTGCCAAATCAGCGCACAAATTTAGAATGGAAAACGTTGACATAAAGTGTGATTAATATGAAATAACATTTTTTAGAGTTTGCATTAGATTCAGGAGATGATGTATCTTGCGATTTGCAGTCCTTAGTATTCTTGTGGCAGAATTAACCTAACAGACCATGGCAATGGGAGATATTAGTCGAAGAGAGATTTTCTTTGTTAGTATTACCATTCCTTAATTAATTATGCCAAAAGTTGTCAGATAGTCAGAACTGACAGCCTGACATATCAACAGGAATCGTTCAACAGTCCACAGGTTAGATTAATTCAATTAATCTAATAACTGAACCATTGAAGTGCAGGAATATGGCATTGATATTAGATTTTAACACCCAAGTGCAAAGTTCAAAGCTTTCACATAATTCCCATGGCAGTACATCTCAATTCTAGCTCAAGCAGGAAACCTGAACACTGTAGACTGGAAATTGTCACTATATTCCTCATCCAAATTCACACTGCAGCGGTATTATCAAATGGAAGAGATACATTCAAAAGAAAGCAACTTATCATCATGTGATCTGATTTTTTTCAGTTATTTGAAGGATTTTGTTTCCATTTCCTGCATATAAGCCTTGTCAATGTCCTATTAATCACATTGTTAAGATTTATTGGCAAATACATTAGTGATGGGTATTTGTACATTAATAAAAGGGGACAACTGGTAGACTGTCGGGATTTTTAATTCTTCCATGGGATGCAGGCATTGCTGATTAGAGCAACATTTATTGTCCATCCCTGGTTGCCCTTGAGGGACCATTTAAGGTGGGGGGGGGAGGCTGAGACCTTGGAGGGACTTGATGATAAGAAGATCATTTTAAATGTGAGGCATGATGGGCCAGGCAATAGTGCAGGTCAGCAAGTGCAAGGGTGAAGGAATTGCCAAAACAGACAGTAATTTGGACAGCAGGGAGTGAGGTCAGCTGGAAAACAGTACAGGTTAAGAGATGTTAAACATCAGCACCACAGTGCTGCCAATGACGGGAGGGTATAAATAACTATAGTGTGAAATATTTACAGAGGCAACTTCCATTAGTCAAGTCAGCACACAAATTTAGAATGGAAAATGTTGACATAAAAGGGTGAACAATGTGAAATAATATATTTTACAGTTTGCATCAGATTCAGATGATGTATCATGCTATTTGCAGCCTTTAGTATCTCTAGGGCAGAGTTAACCTTACTGACCATGCCATTTGCTGTGGATCTGGAGTCACATCTAGCAAGATCAGGTAAGGACGGAAGGTTTCACTTTTTTTAAAAAAGGATATTAAATGAACCAGATGGGTTTTTAAGACGATCAACAGTGGTTTCATGGTCACCATTAGACTTTTCCAGATTTTTATTTAATTCAAATTTTACCTGCTGTTATGTGGGTTTTGAACTTGGGCCCCCAGAGAATTCTGTAGTTCTCTAGAATTTTAGTCTCGTGATGGTACCATTGCCCCATTGTTTAGCCAACAAACCCTTCCAGTAAAGAAATCTGCCACATCTTAATTTTAACTTCACCAACCAGCGTGGATCCAATTAACAACCCTTTCCATTATTTAGCTTGTAAATAAATCTGACCATCAATTTTAGCCAATGTTCACTGGTCTGGTAATATGGTATTTTCAGCTTATTTGAAGGTTTAAGATAAATAGGATGGATATCCTCCCATGAACTCCCATAGTAGATACCACAAAAATCTGGAACCTATTTTTATATATTTATTTGATTCTTTAGTCAGGGCATAAGTGAGTTTCAGTTCACGTAAACTAAGTGTTATTTGCAGTAAAGTGTCAAAAGAGAGCCTGCAAATGTGAGAATGGTCTCAGTGCTAGACGAAGCAGAAGGAGGGGTAATCGGGATAGCGAGAAAAACAAACATAAAAATATAATGAGGAAGGAGCAAGAAGATCGTTAATAGGAAAATCTCAAGTGGATTAAACATTAAACCCGATCCATAGTATCTTAAAGACTGAGTAGCTAGACTGAGCTTCTCCTTAACATGTAACATCTTTCACATCATAAGCACAAACACATTCACTCAGCGCAAAACCAGGTACTCACTCGTGTCCTGAAAATCCACGTCATTCCCATTGTAGGCATTCCGCAGTCGATTGGTCATTATCCGCAGCTGCATGATCTGCAGGCGAATGGTCATGTCCGGTTTGGTGATATCAACCTCAACCTCTGGATTATTAATCTGATTGGCTAATCCATTTGCCATAACCTCTGGGAGGTACCTGTCAGGTATGACGAAAGTTGACGAGCATTAGTCCATAATGTGCACAGAAGGGGGCAAAGCGGCGATGGGAGGGGAAGAGAGGAGAGGGTGGTGAGGTGGGGGAAGAGGGGAGTGGACGACGGGGGAGTGGAAGAGGAGAGCAGGCAGCAGGATGGAAAGAGGGGAGCCAGGTGGAAGAGGGAGCTGGGGAGGGGGATTGACAGGGAAGGTGGGGGGAAGAGGGGAGGAGGGGGGTGGGGGGATGATGGGGGAGTGACAGGGGTGGGTGGGGGATGGAAAGTGGAATGGAGGGTGAGGGGGAGCAACCGGGGCGGCAGGAGCAGGGTGCAGTGGGGTAGAGTGGGGGGAGGAGAGTGTGGGTGAGTAGGGGGGGGGGGGCGGGGTGAGGCAGGGTGGCGCAGAAGGGGACGTGTGAAGCAGGGGACAAGTTTGAGCGGGAGGGGCATGCGGATGGGGTGGGAGGCGAAGAGAAGGGAGCAGGGATTAGGGGAGGACAGCGGAAGGTGGGTGGGGGGGAGCAGGAGTTGGAGGGAGGAGACAGGGGGCAGGAGATAGTGGGGAGGAGAGCAGGAGCGGGGGAAGAGAGCGGGAAGCGGGGGAGGGAGAGTGGGAGCAGGGGGAGTGAGCAGGAGCGGGAGGGAGGGGAGTGGGGCGTGCAGGAGGCAGGGAAAGGAACGAGAGGCGGGAGGGAAGTGAGCGAGAGGGAGAAAGCAGAAGGGAGGGGGAAGGGAATGGGAGGCAGCAGAAGGGGAGCGGAAGAGGGGAGCGGGAGGCAAGGGGAGGGGAGTGGGAAGCAGGAGGGAGATGAGCGGGAGGGAAGTGAGCGGGAGGAAGGACAGCAGGAGGCAGGAGGGAGGGGAATGGGAGGTGGGGGAGGGAGTAAGAGGCGGAGGAGGGGAATGAGAGGTGGGGAGGGGAAGGGAGGGGAAGGGTGGGGAGAGGGAGGTGGGGAAAGGGAAGCAGGGAGGAGAGGGAGACACAGTAGGGAGAGGGAGACTAGGAGGGGTGAGAGGGAGGCCAGGGAAGGGGAGAGGTAAGCAGGGGAGAGGGAGCTGGGGAGGGAGTGGGTGGCGGGGGATGGGAGAAGGATTCGGGGGTATAGAGTGAGGTGGGGGATAAAGGGAGGCAGGGATAGAGGGAGGCAGGGGGTAGAGGGAGGCAGGGGTAGAGGGAGGCAGGGGCTAGAGGGAGGTGGGATGGGTAGAGAGAGGCGGAGGAGAGGGAGGTGAGGAAGAGGAGAGGGAGCTGGGGGGAGGGGAGAGCAAGGCAGGGGAGGAGAAAGGGAGCAGGAAAGGATAGTGGTGAGAACTGAACCCTTCTATTAAACATTAAGCTGGCCCAAATATAGCAATTTGAACTAATTTGAAGTTTGATTGTATGGTGTGTGCTCCTTAGCAGTCTCAGTGATAAAGGGACCTTTGATAAAATTAACATTCGAATAAGCCACTTTCTAAAGTGAGACACAAAGTCACACTGGAGGGTAGTCTTGTGCTCAATGCCTCAATGACCTGATATCAGCAAGGGAAGTGACACTGACACAACACTTGGCATCAACTCCCCTCGGCAAGATAGAAATTAAAGATATTAGTCAGGATCACTACCAACCGCAGAAAAATGCATGTTTCAATAACAGAGAAGAGAATGCCTGCCCTCACCATGATGCAATACAGCCAGCTGATACGCAGTGCAGCCTTTTAACCACAGGCTTCAGTACCCCAAGGTGGTCAGGGATGAGGTGCCAGCACCCACATTTGCTGGCAGTAGGACTCACTCAGCTATTTTTCTGGAGACAGCCTCCTAAATGCCCAGTTTCGGTCTTGCCATCTTATTCAGGTTGGCGGGTATGGTGTTGATGCTGCCAGCCCAATCAGAGGGTCAACAGCTCTTACTGGGAGAGGGGCACGCTGCTGAGGCAGGTTTGAGGGGCACCCCAAGATGACTGGCCCCTTGGAAGGCTATCTTTAAAATTAGAGATCAAAGGAGTGAAGCAAGCAGGCTGTTCCCACAGCTCACCTCTTTGGGGCATGACACTTCCTAGGTGGACTCGTCAATGAAGCTGGCAGCTCCCCACATAGGTAGAGGTGGGGTTCGACAAAAATATGACAGCCCCAAAGAATTCATCCGAATGAACTATTCATTAATTAAATTGGTTGCCTAACTCTATTTAATGGACAATCCATCCCTCTCCATTCGTAGTATCAGAGTGCAGAAGAAGGCCACTTGGCCCATCAGGTTTACAATGACCACAATCCCACCCAGGCCCTACTCCCGTAACCCCACATATTTACCCTGCTAATTTCCTGATACTAGGATCAATATAGCATAGTCAATCAACCTAATCCACACATCTTTGGACTGCAAGAGAAAACTGGAGCACCCAGGGGAAACCCATGCAGACACGTGGAGAAAACTTCAAACAGACAGTGATCCAAGGCCGGAATTGAACCTGGGTCCCAGGCACTGTAAGGCAGCAGTGCTAACCACTGTGCCGCCACAGATTCCCAAATACTTTGCATTCACAGTGCAACCCCCACCTCCCCCCCCCGCCCCCCACAATCTCACCCTTCCCAATCTTTTGAGCTGGCCAATCTTTTGGAACACACATGAAGAATAGCCTCTGTTCAAGAAGGATCAAGGAGTCTGTTTGATCATGTCATTCCCTCTCTGTTTTGAATATAGGGAGGCCTGACCATTGTGCCCCTTCAATGATGCACAGTCCAAGAATGGAAACTGCATCCCTCTTGGTTTTATCTTGTTATGTGGCATGTGAAAATACTGAATTGACACTGGCAAAGTTAAGTCCTCCCAGTGCCACTACTGATAAAACCTCACATGACGTAGGAGCCCAAGATAAGGTTTTGACACACATGCTCACAAGTGCTGACATGAGCATGCCCACACATGCACACAAAAGCATTATAATTTTCCCTGAAACCCTTGTCCCAGCAGATGTCGGGGTTGGTATTTACATTGTTCCATTGCCTTGTCACACAACCCAACCTGGTGTACATTACATGTCTGTGAAGACAGCTGCTACGCAACAGCAACATACTGCGGTTCAGGGAGGGGAAACTAAATCTGCTCAACCTGGATAAATACCACCACTGTTGAGATATAGATTGAGCAATCTAATACAGCACTTAATAGCTCTGAGCCCCCATCTCTGTACACAAGCTCAGGAATTCAGTCGATAACATTTTTAATTAGAAAACCACTCAAACGATAAATTTCCATTATTTTCTTTGAAAAAAACATATTCCCATTACTTAAAGCCACACAATTCCCTTTGGGTGATTTTTCAGCACAATAATCAATAAGGAAAAAATTTCATCAGATGGCCTGTTGTAGGAGAAAGTCCATTTGTTGCTCCCTAACAAGATCAGCATCACACACTCCAGCAATCCTCAGGGGTACAGTGTATCCTTATGCTGCCTGGTTGGATTCTGCCATTAAACAGCAGCACCTTGTTTATCATTATGAAGCCCATAGAATTCTTAAAAGGCCCTTTTTATAAAATTACAAATCCAATCGAGAGCGACAAGGAGAAAAAAATTAGACATGTGCACACAGCATCATTTTTGATACAGGAGCTGCTGATTTAACACAAAGCCACGAGACTGCTAGGATCCAATAACGCAGCTGGACACCATACAAAGCTTTCTGACTATCCAAGCACCAACTTGAAAACAGTCAAGTACGCAGCAACTCCAATTTAGGTCCCACAGTTTGCAATGGGCCTTTTCACTAACTTGTGGTTGAGGGAGTCGATCTCAAGAATATTAGCCATCAGAAAGCTGGGATGTAGATCTGCACTGATAACCTAAACATAGCAAGGCCCCAATTTCAATCACCCCGCGTTTGGCAGTTTTGAAAGCTATCATAATTCTATGAATATAATTTCAGTTTGATAGGGTGCTTTCATTCATTGTCTGTGGAGGCCTATAGTGACATACCCTTACTCTTGCCAGACAACTGCAAACACATGAATCCTGGGCAGTTATTAATTCACAGTTAAGCAGGCTGCAAATAGAGGCAAAACGAATGAGAAGTGAGAAGAAAGAGCAGTCCCCAAATTTCTAAAAGCTTGAATAATGAACCTTACAAATTAAGCGACCTGCCTAATAGTTCAACAAGTATAAAAAAAAACAATCGGCCAACAGAGAAGAGACTTGGTCAAAAGAGGTGGCTCTTTCTGTAGAATATGTTCAAACTACTCAATCATGATGTCTACTTATTTCACCTATGTCCTAAAGAAATGTTCTACATAAAGGTTAATAAGGTTGTTAAGAAGACGTACAATGTGTTAGCTTTTATTTGTAAAGGGATTGAATTTAGGAGCCGTGAGATCATGTTGCAACGGTACAAAACTCTGGTGCAGCCACACTTGGAATATTGCGTACAATTCTGGTCGCCACATTATAAGAAAAATGTGGAGGCATTGGAAAGGGTGCAGAGGAGGTTTGCTAGGATATTGCCTGATATGGTGGGAAGGTCTTATGAGGAAAGGCTGAGGGACTTGAGGTTGTTTTCATTAGCGAGAGGAAGGTTAAAAGGTGACCTAATTGAGGCATACAAGATGATTAGAGGATTAGATAGGGTGGATAATGAGAGGCTTTTTCCTTGGATGGTGATGGTTAGCACAAGTGGATATAGCTTTAAATTGATAATTATACAGCAGATGTCTGAGGTAGGTTCTTTGTCAGAGGGTGGTGGGGGCGTGGAATACCCTGCCTGCAGCGGTTGTGGATTCACAAACTTTAAGGGCATTCAAATGGTCATTAGATAGGCATATGGATAACATTGGAATAGTTTAGGTTAGAGGGTCATTAGATTTGTTCTATTGGTCGGCGCAACATCAGGGCCAAAGGGCCTGTACTGCACTGTAATGTTCTATGTTCTATAAAGACACCTCATTCCAAATTAAATATTGGCATTATCTCAAGTTAACTTAAGGAAAAACTTGAGGAGGTTTATCTAACCCTCTCCACCATTCACCCTTTCTCCAAAGGACCATACTTTACTCACATCCCAAGTAAACAGAAGAAATTCTTTGTGGGGTCACTCGCACAGAGAATCCACTGCAGAAATTTGGAGTTACATATCCTGGTTTCCACTTGCTAAATGCTGCATGACAACCATGCAATCAATCCTGCACTAGTGACCTCGATAAAACATCTGCTCTTCTTCCATGCTAATTACCTCCCCGCTGACCGACAAACACGCACTTACAGCGTTCCCAAGACTTAAAGGTTTGACCAGTTGCTCGGGCTGATAAGCTAATTTAGCTCAGTCATGAAATCAACTGCCAAAAGTAGGAACTATCTGAATTTTGATTGATCAGGGTATCGATTCTTGACACCATTAAAAGCCTATAACTGCTGGCTTAAGTCACTGCTCTCAACTGCGAAACACTCTTCCAAACCCAAATCATTTGGAGTACTCAACATGTGAACATCAAACACATGTTAAGACTTCCAGCTTCGGAGGCTCAGTCAGGACAAGTTTCATTGCACTGACTCCCATGGAGCAAATTCAACAAAATGGAGCTGAGGTACAGACCAGCCATGATTTAGTTACTTGTTACAGCAGCTCCAAAGAACTGAATGACCTATCCTTACTCTGGACAGAAAACAGGGATGAAACAATTCATCTACAAAGAACTGAGATGTACGAGATGAAGAGAGAATTTGGTGAGTGACAGCAGGACATTCGTATCTCCTGGGTATAAAAGTAGACAACACAGAAATGAAACCTTCCCTCTCACATCTCATCAATTTGGCACTTAAAACATACCCAGAGGTAAAACAACACTCAGAGTTAGTGCAAAAGTGTGCTCATTTGATACATTAATACAGCCAAGCAATGCTAACCATTTTTATTGTTATTCATGAAGGGCTTGTTAACCCTTGGCTTACCAGTGCTCCCTGCCTCCCTTTTCTAAGCTCTGTAGTGCATATCTTTTCAGTATATCAGTTTATCAGAACAGCATTCAAATTCCTTTTACCTCTGTGTGTTAACTCTCCCTGTCTAAAGGTCCCAGCAGCTTGAGAACTTTATTTGCAGTAGTTGATCTTTGACTCTGCTTGTTTGTCTACCATCAGACACAAGCATTTGGCCACCAAACCCCCAACTCGACCTATCCCCATCTCTCCCAAAATCCCAGTGCCTCACCACATCTCTCAAAGGATTGGACAAGTTCTTTCCCTCTGGCTGTCCTTCAACCCTCTTTTCAAGTATTTTGTATTTGCCTTTGCTTGTTAAAATTTCAGAGGTATTTTTCTGATTCTGTATTATTCTCCCCTACAAAAAAAAACTTACTCCCCCATTCGTCCCTGCTCCCAACTTGGAAGCCACTTGAAACATGTCAGAAAACAGAGAAATGGAGACCATGCGACACAATATGGAGACTGCAGAAAGCCCAAAACCCAGAAAACGTGGTGATTGGGCAAATGGGGACATGCCAATGCAAGGCCTTCTGGATACATTGAGTTATCCAAACCAATTAGGGCATAGAGTACACCATTAGTTAGCAGTACAAAGTGTATGAGGATTAGTTACAAAAGTTGGATTTGAATTCTTCGAGTTGTAGAAAGGGTGCGAAATAAAATTGCACTTTTCTGCAAAATTGTTGAAATAAAAGATACAATGTGCAATCATTAAACGCATTTCATGAGTGTATCCAATTCATCTGCAAGTCACACTGTGTGTGCCATTTCTGTTGGTATAAACTGTTGGCATTCATTTACAGCCTGCTTTACATCAGGCACCATTACCCAGTCATTACCTCCTGGCTTTCAGTAGGATCTTATCACCATATTGGGTGAGGGATAAGTACCAGCTCACCCTGATGGCACAATGAGTTAATTTGCTCCTCAACTATGGAAGGATTCAGGAAATCCCATCTTCAATCTGCAGTACATTCCAGGTCAGCTGATCCTAGCTATTGTGGTTGGGGCCCTTTAATTAGGCTCAGCTTCTAATGGAGTAGGCAAACATATTTCAGCTAGACGAGTTCTGGTATTAAACGATTGGTGTTCACTTTGAACACTGCTGGTGATCGGTGCAGAACTTAGACAAAGGTGTATAATTCAGCAAAATAGTAAAAGGCAAGATTTTGTGTTACGGGAATGAACCACACCGCCCACTTGTGAGCTAACAGATTCTGGACATTAGATTTCTCAACATGTGCCCATGATGGCCAAAGCAAAACAACCACCTCAGAAATTCCCATTCCACCCTTGTAGTTGTTTTGATTAGAGGATTGCAATTCAGTTGTCATTTCTCCAGCACTGCTGGTCATTTGCAAAAGGGTGCCTCAAAACAAAAGGAAAATTATTGGAAAGTGAGTTGAGGGGAGAATGGGGAAGAGGAGAGGGGTACAGAGAGACGGTACTCGAAGGTGAGGTGGGAGGTGGCATGGTGAAGTCACTGAAGGTTGGGAATTCCAGCCGGGAGAAGTGCAGTGGCTGATTGAGTGACTATAGATGGTAAAGTGGAAGGAGACAGGGACCAAGGGGCAGCCCAACAGTTGGGGACATATCAGGCTGGGAGGAGGAGACCCAAGGCAGGGAAAGATGAGATCACAAAGAGAATAGAAAGAACAGTTTAAAAAAAAAAATTCTTGGAACATGGGTGGCGCTGACTAGATCAGCATTTACTACCAATCCCTAATTGCCCCTTAAAAACGTGGTGGTGAGCTATTTCCTTGAATACTGCAGTCTATGTGGACCCATCTGCTGTTAGGGAGGGAGTTCCAGGATTTTAACCAAACAGCAGTGAAGGAATGGTGATACACTTATAAGTCAGGACGGTGAGTGACTTGAAAAAGAACCTCCAGGTGGTGGTGTTCTCATGTGTTTGCTATCCTTGTCCTTCTTGACAGCAGCGCTCATGGGTTTGAAAGATGCTGTTGAAGGAGCCTTGGTTAGTTTTTGCAGTGCATCTTGAAGATGGCACAGACTGCTGCACTGTGCAATGCTGGTGGAGGGAGTGAAGGTTTGTAAATTGGGTGTCAATCAAGTGGGCTGCTGGTCCTGGATGGTGTTGAGTTCCTCAAATGCTGTTGGAGCTGCACCCGTTCAGGCAGTGGAGAGTATTCCATCATACACTACTGATTTGTATCTTGCAGATGGTGGACAGAATCTGAGGAATCAAGAGGTGAGTTACTCCCTGCAGGATATCGAGCTTCTGACCTGATCCTGGAGCCACGGTGGTTATATGGCTAGCCCCCAGCTCAGTTTCTGGTTCATGATAATTCTTCCAAGATGTTGATAGGTTATAAAAGGGAGTTGTGGAACTCAGGGATCCAATGCAATCCCCGGGCAAAGCACACAAGTGTTATATTGGATGCCATGCCTCATGCAGTCGAATAGTTTAAAGTTTACTTATTAGTTACAAGTAGGCTTATACTAACACTGCAATGAAATTACTATGAAAATCCCCTTGCCGCCACACTCCAGCACCTGTTCAGGTACACTGAGGGAAAATTAGCATGCTGATGCACCTAACCAGCACATCTCTCCGACTATAGCAGGGAAGGCAAGGTTTGATCAGAGATAGTCAGTATGGTTTTGTCCATGGGGGGTCATGCCTAACAAATTTGGTTGAATTTTGTGAGCATGTAGCCAAGTGTGTGGATGAGGGTAATGAGGGTGATGTAGTTTATATGGATTTCAGCAAAGCCTTTGACAAAGTCCCACATGGGAGACTTATTAAGAAGGCTAATGCAAATGGGTAATTGGACAAGGTGGATTCATAATTGGCTTAGTGGTAGGAAACAGAGGGTGGTGGCAGACTGCTGCTTTAGTGATTGGAAGCCAGTGACCAGTGTCGTACCACAGGGACCCATGCAGGACCCCCTATAGTTTGTCATTTATATAAATTACGTAGATGACGATGTGGGGCGGGGGGGGTTAGGATCAGTAACTTTGCCGATGTCACAAAAATTGGCCGGGTGGTTAACAGTGAGGTTGAGTGTCTTGGATTACAGGAAGATATAGATGAGATGGTCAGACGGGCAGATAAGTGGCAGATGGAATTTAACCCTGAAAAATGTGAGGTGATACACTTCGGAAGGTGTAACTTGACAAGGAAATATACAATGAAAGGTGTGACACTGGGAACTTCTGAAGAACAAAGGGACCTTCATGTATTTGTCCCTAGATCTCTGAAGGCAGGAAGGCAGATTAAGAGGGTGGTGAAAAAGACACATGGCATATTAGCCTTTATCAATCAGGGTATAGGTTACGAAAGCAGAGAAGTCATGATGAAGTTGTACAGAACTTTGATGAGGCCACAGCTGGAGTACTGTGTGCAGTTCACGTCCAACATTATAGGAAGGACGTGAACACATTAGAGAGGGTGCAGAGAAGATTTACCAGGATGTTGCCTGGGATGGAACATTTAAGTTATGAAGAGAGATTGAATAGGTTTGGATTGTTTTCTCTGGAGCAGGGAAGATTGAGGGGTCACCTGATTGAGGTATTCAAGATTAAGGGGCGCGGACAGGATGGATAGGGAGCAGCTGTTCCCCTTAGTTGAAGGGTCAGTTACGAGGGGACAAAAATTAAAAAGTGAGGGATAGGATGTTTAGAGGGGATTTGAAGAAAAACTTTTTCATTCTGAGAGTAGCGACGACCTGGAATGCAGTGCCTGAGAGGGTAATGGAGGCAAAATACCTCACATCCTTTAGAAAGTACCTGGATGGGTACTTGACATGCCATAACATTCAGGGCTATAGGCCAAGTGCCTGTAAGTAGGATTAGGTGGGCAGGTCAGGGCATTTCATTCATCGGTGCAGATTCAATGGGCAGAAGGTCTGATGTTTGATTTCTGACTTGCTCCTGGGACCACTGTGGTTGCATGGGCTAGCCCAGTTCAGTTTCTGGTTGATGGTTATTTCCAGGACGTTGATAGGTTGCTAAGGGGGAGTAGTGGAACTCAGGTATCCAATGCGATCTCTGAAGCAAAGCACACAAGTGTTTTGTTCTGTGTTATGTCTCATGCAGTCAAATAGTTTAAAGTTTATTTATTAGTCACAAGTAGGTTACATTAACACTTCAATGAAGTTATTGTGAAATTACTCTAGTCGCCACACTCCAGTGCCTGTTTGGGTACACTGAGGACAATTTAGCATGGCCAATGCAGCTAACCAGCACGTCCTTCAGACTTTGGGAGAAAACCGGAGCATCGGAGGAAACCCACGCAGATACAGAGAAAAGGTGAAGATTCTGCACAGACAGGGACAAAGCCTGGGAATCAAACCTGTGTTAACCACTTTATTACCCCTCTGGCTGTAGCTAGCTGTCACTCACTTTCTGGGCTCAGATATAAAGAAAGGCCAATTATCCCGGGAAATGGAAGGCTATCAGCACCTTCACAGTCGTCAATCCCCTCCAGAGATAAGGGATGGAAAAATGAAACAAAAAATATTCTATTAGACTCATTTTCTGTATTTAATTGAAGAACAATGTCTGGATGCTCCAAACCGCAACTGGACTTCACTGTGGTAGAAGGGGGCATGGACATCTTTATCCAATGTAACTGAGAGAGCAGCATCTTACCTGCCTCGGTTCTGCCCATTCCAACACCTGTCCTCATTGACTGACCCTGAGGTCACCTTCTCGCTGCACAGGACACTGGGGAGTGTGATCCAAAATTCCTTAACATCTCGGAGCTTCATCTTGACTTCAGTAACCTGAAAGCACACCAGCTATTAATGCACCTTGCACTTACTCAGAACCACCTTCACTCTCAAACCTCCAACGGACACCGGCTAATGCACTATAGCAAACACAAAAATAGGTGGCATGGTGGTACAGTGGTTAGCATTGCTGCCTCAGTTCCAGGGACCAGAGTTCAATTCCAAGCTGTTTGTATGAAGTTTGCATGTTCTGCCTCTGTCTGCATGGGTTTCCTCCAGGTGCTCCGGTTTCCACCCACAGTCCAAAGATGTGCAGGTTAGGTGCATTGATCAAACTCAATTGGTTTGAGGGATTAGTGTAGTAAATATGTGGGGTTCCAGGGATAGGGCCTGGATGGGATTGTTGTCGGTTCAGACCTGATGGGCCGAATGGCCTCTGCATGTACTGTGAATTTCTGTGGTTTCTATTGCAAATCCTTTCCCTGCAAATCATAACCAGTTGCCCTCATTCACAATGTATTAAATATCCACATGACTTGATAACCACTTCACACCAGACCGATTTTGTTCGCACAGTGAGTGGTGCGATGCAGTTGGGTGGGTATCATCCTTCAGTGCAACATTGGGAGAGAGTTGTTTGGCCAATTGATCTTTCTCTTTACATTCTTCTTGCAACAAATCAAGCTAAGCTGGCCCAAGTGGAAAAGTCTGCATACGATCAACACTTTGGAGCCTAAACTCCAGGGGCACTATATAATCACGTACCAAAGGGCATGACAAAAAAGTCTGGGGTGTGCTGATGGAACAGGAGGAGGGGATGGGAGGTTAGTCAGAGACAAGAAATTGGAGTTAAGGCCACAATCTGATCAACCATGATTTTGCTGAATGACATAGAAGACTCAAGAGGCCAAATAGTTTTCCTCCTTCTCCTATTATTTATATTCCTATGGCACAATAAAATGTTAATGGCTGCCCTGGTGACTCTGTCTATGTTCTTTGTCGCATGCTTTTAACAAAAATGGCAGCTTCAGAGCACTGTAATAGGGAAATGATAAACCATGTGTCTATCAGTGCAGCCTGATGTCCAGAATGGCTTTACTGCTCTTCCCCCTCCCAGAATAATAAGGTCCCAGGCATCTGGAAGCAGTGAGTTGCTCTTCAATGATAACTAATGTTAAACACACTGCGCAGTTCAGGAATTAGGACCACAATTTTTTTTAAATTCATTCATGGGTCGTGGGTGTCATTGGGCTGGGCTAGCATTTGTTGTCCCAACGCTAATTGCCCTTGAACTGAAGAATTGGCGAGGCCATGGCAATTAAGAGTCAACCATGTTGCTGTAGATCCGGGCTGAGAATTTGCAGTTGTTCACATCCGTTCACGGTGCAAGCAAGGACAGAGAATCTGACACTCGGCCAAATTTCCGTTCACTGCAGCAGAACCAGAGAATCCTGCTGGCATGAACAAATAATTCTGGCTCTGGAGTCACATGTAGGCCAAATTAGGACAGGACAGCAGATTTCAGGACATTAGTGAACCAGATGGGTTTTTACGACAATTGACAATGGTTTCATGGTCATCATTAGAATTTTAATTCCAGATTTTCATTGAATTCAAATTTCACCATCTGCTGTTTTGGGATTTGAACCCGGGTCCCTGGAGCATTACCCTGAATTAGTACTTTGGGGCATAACCCTGGATGAGTACTCCAGTTATATAACTGCCTCCCCGCCTAATGATTTAGGCTCATACCTTAATCTCTGTTGAGTCAAAAGGGTGTGACACTGTTTGCTTAAACTCCTTCAGTCTGGACAAGAGGAATCAGAGACATAGTCAAGACTCCCTCATGATACAGGGAACCCTGCTGGAAACTATAAGCAGATAATCAGGCTTCACAGCGCTGCTCCCATTGTTAAGGTCAGCCTTTTCCTTCCTGGAAATATTTATTTTTCTGAAGAAATTTAGCAATGTTAACATTCAACTGAAATGGGAACCTGAAACTTCGAGTCACCCAGTACCTACCAATCTGTCTATGGGGGGAGTAACAAGACTGACTGGTTTCTCCTCCACTGGATATGGCTTTCCACGTTTTTTAACATCATCCTCGGCAGACCTTTTGCTCACTGATTTGAGGTTACCACAGCCCTGAAGAACCTGTGAAGGAAACAAAGCAAGAATTAAAAATTCAGCCAAGTGAACAAACAAACCTATTCTGCTTACAACTCAACAGGCATCACTTCTAATATAGATAAGCTGATGCAGGATGCATCTGCAAGCACAAGATGGTTTCAGCAATAGAACATAGAACATAGAACATTACAGCGCAGAACAGGCCCTTCGGCCTTCGATGTTGCGCCAACCAATTAGGAAAAAGCAACGACCCTCTAACCTAAACCATTCCCTTTTCGTCCATAAACTTATCTACTAACCTCTTAAACGCCACCAAACTTGGCGCATCTACAACTGACACAGGCAGGGCATTTCATACCCTTACCACCCTCTGGGTAAAGAACCTACCTCTGACATCCGTCCTATAACCACCACCCCTTAATTTAAAGCTATGTCCCCTCGTGCTAGCTTTCTCCATCCTAGGAAAAGGCTATCACTGTCCACCCTATCTAAACCTCTAATCATCTTATATGTTTCGATAAGGTCCCCTCTTAGCTGCCTCCTTTCTAACGAAAACAACCTCAAATCCCTCAGCCTCTCTTCATAAGACCTGCCCCTCCATACCAGGCAACATCCTGGTAAACCTCCTCTGTACCCTCTCCAATGCCTCCACATCTTTCTTATAATGTGGGACCAGAACTGCACACAATACTCCAAGTGCGGCCGCACTAGAGTTTTGTACAGTTGCAACATGACGTTGCGGCTCCGAAATTCAATCCCCCTACCAATAAAAGCTAAGACTCCGTATGCCTTCTTAACAACCTTATCGACTTGATTGCCAACTTTCAGGGATCTATTAACATATACACCAAGATCCCTCTGTTCATCAACCCTATTGAGAGTCCTACCATTAGTCCTATACTCTACACATTTGTTATTCCTGCTAAAGTGAATTACCTCACACTTTTCCACATTAAATTTCATTTGCCACCTCGGCCCAGCTCTGCAACTTGTCCAAGTCTCTCTGCAAACTATAACACCCCTCTTCACTATCTACCACTCCACCGACTTTGGTGTCATCCGCAAATTTACTAATCCATCCATCAATATCCTCATCCAGATCATTTATAAAAATTACAAACAGCAGGGGCCCCAAAACAGATCCCTGAGGTACTCCACTAGTAACCGAACTCCACGATGAATATCTTCCATCAACCACTACCCTCTGTCTTCTATCTGCTAGCCAATTCCTAATCCAATTAGCTAAATCACCCTCAATCCCATACATCTGCATTTTCTGCAGAAGCCTTCCATGGGGCACCTTATTGAACGCCTTACTAAAGTCCATATATACCACATCAACTGCCTTACCCCCATCCACCTCTTTGGTCACTTTTTCAAAAAACTCAATAAGGTTAGTAAGGCACGACCTACCCTTCACAAAACCATGCTGACTATCCCCAATCAATTCATTTCTCTCTAAATAACTATAAATCCTATCCCTAATAATTCTCTCCAATACTTTGCCCACAACAGAAGTAAGACTCACTGGCCTATAATTCCCTGGAAGGTCTCTCTTCCCCTTCTTGAACAATGGGACCACATTCGCTATCCTCCAGTCCTCCGGAACTATACCCGTAACCAACGACGACCTGAAGATCAGAGCCAGAGGCTCTGCAATTGCCTCTCTTGCCTCCCAGAGAATCCTAGGGTAAATCCCGTCCGGCCCAGGGGACTTATCTAACTTCAAACCCTCAAGAATATCTAGCACATCCTCCCTATCTACTTCAATACTTTCCAGTTTGCAACCCTGTACCTCAGTGTTCTCCACAACTACATTTACATCTCCCTGCGTGAATACCGAAGAGAAATATTTATTCAGTGCCTCTCCAATCTCTTCAGGCTCCACGCACAACTTCCCACTGCTGTCTATGACTGGCCCTAATCTTGCCCTAACTAATCTTCTATTCTTAACATATCTAAAGAAAGCTTTAGGATTCTCCTTGATCCTATCAGCCAAAGTCTTCTCGTGTCCCTTTTTAGCTCTCCTCAACTCACTCTTTAGCTCCCTCCTGGCTAATCTATAGCTATCCATTGCACTAACTGAGCCTTCAAGCCTCATCCTGACATAAGCCTCCTTTTTCCTTTTAACCAGCGAATTAACTTTTTTAGTACACCATGGTTCCCTTACTCGACCATTTCCTCCTTGCCTGACAGGGACATACTTATCAAGGACTCACAGTAGCTGCTCCTTGAATAAGCTCCACATTTCAGATGTTCCCAGTCCCTGTAGTTTCCTAGTCCAACCTATGCACCCTAATTCCCTCCTTATGGCCTCATAATTACCATTCCCCCAGCTATAACTACTGCCCCCAGCTTCATGCCTATCCCTATCCATCACTAAGGTGAACGTAACCGAATTGTGGTCACTATCACCAAAATGTTCACCAACTTCCAAGCCTAACACCTGGTCTGGCTCATTGCCCAGCACCAAATCCAATGTAGCCTCACCTCTAGTTGGCCTATCTACATACTGAGTCAAAAAACCTTCCTGCACACCTTGTACAAAAACTGACCCCTCTAACGTGCTAGAGCTATAGCTATTCCAATCAATATTAGTAAAGTTAAAGTCCCCATAACAATTACCCTATTACTTTCACTCCTGTCCAGGATTGACTTTGCAATCCTTTCCTCTACCTCTCTAGAACTTTTAGGAGGTCTATAAAAGACTCCCAACAGGGTGACCTCTCCTCTCCTGTTTCTAATCTCAGCCCATACTACCTCAACAGACAAGTCCTCATCAAACTTCCTTTCTGTCACTGTGATACAGTCTTTGACTAATAATGCCACTCCTCCCCCTTCTACCTCCTTCTCTACTCCGACTGAAGCATTTAAACCCCGGAACCTGCAACAACCATTTCTGTCCCTGCTCTATCCATGTCTCTGAAATGGCCACAACATCGAAGTTCCAGGTACTGGTCCAAGCTGCAAGTTCCTCCACCTTATTGCGAATACTTCTTGCATTTGAGAGCAAATGGAGAGCAAATGGAGAGCAAATTCTCCCGTTAGTCTGAATGGAATAAAATCATCCAATGGATAACTATTTATATGGAGAAGGTGACAGAGAGAAGGATATTTAAAAACAAGGATGAGAATTTAAGAAACAACAGCATTGCCAGTCCAGTCACCAATATTGATCAGCAAACACAGGAGTTCTGGATGAATGGGACTTGGCACAAGTTAAGAGTCAGTCAGTAGAGTTTTGAATGAGTTCAAGTTTCTGGAGGATGATTGTCTTGATTAATCTGAAGTTTTAGAAAGAAAATATGTTCTTTGTGCTAGGAACCTCCTAGCCATAGCAAGCTCAGAATTCAGCCACATCCTTCCTTTCGTACCCCTTCCCCTTCCAGTCAACTCTTACATCCTTGCCTTCCATTTCAAAGCAATTTTATTAATTTTTTTGGTCTTTCTAACATAATTTCACAATCTTATTGAGAAGATGTAGTGACTTTATTCAGCTCTGTCAAAACCATATTTTGTAGACAATGAAACTCCTTACATTTGTTACATGATTCCTTGACCTCAAGTCCTGTTGTTTTCCCTATTCCCACCTTCAGTTTGGTCCTATCGCAGGGCCTGTGATCTCTTTTGCATAGGCTGGCAGGCCTGCTGTATATCTTTGGGCCTTTCTGGACAACATTTTAAGTTTCCTTTCGACATTAGCCCAACAAGCCGGGAGAAATACTGCTTGGAGAAAATCAATAAAGGATTCCAGCAAATGCACAATTAATTGTTAAAAGTTTGAGGCAAGCTATTTACAAACCTGATAAATCATGCGGTGATGATGGGTTGGCGAAAGTGTAATGGGAGTGATTACTTAAAAGTTTAACAAGATAATCCCTTCTCTGGTAGAAATGACCAGGGATTTAAAAAAGCAGTGGATAAGAAAGAATTCAGCACAAGAGATGGAGATAGCAAGGGCGAATGAAAGGCAGAGAGGTGGCACAGGTTGGAACACCTACTGCTGGGCTTGTTGAAGAGAGGTATAAGTGCAAAATCACTCCTCATCCATTATGTGAGCAACCCCATCCCTTCACCTCTTTCTTCAGTATAGCAGGATTTAGTTGCTCCCAGCACCAGATTACGTTCACTTTCTTGTCCTGGCCAAGCACAATATCAAGTGTGGGAGAAGCCTTCACCCTTCCAGATGGAAAGATTTACCAAGCAATTAATCTGCAGCAGAGAAACGACAAAGTAGAGGCTTGGAAAATGGACCGAATATTGCATGGGACCCCAAGTGGACCCAGTATAAATTTACAGAATGAATTCAATTGATGTTGACTTGTGTCAGGAGATGAACCTTGGGGATGTGGGGGAGGCACAGTAAGAAGCCTGACAACACCAGGTTTAAGTCCAACCAATTTATTTGATAGTAAACTCACAAGCTTTCGAGGTTCCCCTCTTTGTCAGGTGAATGAAGAGTTCTGGCCTCAGACAGAGCATTTAACAGCACAGACAGTTTACAGGTTACTGATTAGAATGTGAATCTTTACACTAACCTTCTATTCAAGTCTTAAAGTGGCTAACAATGTGAGTGGAAGGAGCACTGAGCACTGGTTAAAGAGATGTGTGGTTGTCTCCAGACAGTACAGTAAGTGAGGTTTTGCAAACCAGGCAAGTCAAGGGAGTTACAGATAGTGTGACATGAACCCAAGATCCCTGTTTAGACCATCCTCATGTGTGCAGAACTTGGCTATCAGTCTCTGCTCAGCGACTCTGCGCTGTTGTGTGTCGTGAAGGCCACCATGGAGAAGCTCAGAGGCTGAATGCCCATGAAGTGTTCGGAATTTGCTCAGATGAGGAGGATCGTGACAGATACTGCCAGACGCTGAAAGATGCCCTCATAAGAACAGGATCCGGCGCTCGACTCATCAATTGACAGTTCTGATGCGCCACAGCGAAAAACCGCACCGATCTCCTCAGAAGACAAACACAAGACACGGTGTACAGAGTACCCTTCGCTACGACATCTTCTCCAGAGTTTTCAACACATTATTGATGAAGACGAACATCTTGCCAGGGCCATCCCCACACCCCTTGCCTTCAGACAACCACACAACCTCAAACAGACTATTGTTCACAGCAAACTATCCAGCCTTCAGGAGAACAGTGACCACAATATCACACAACCCTGCCACAGCAACCTCTGCAAGACATGCCAGATCATCGACATGGAAGACATCATCACACGTGAGAATACCATCCACCAGGTACACGGTACATACTCTTACAACCCAGTTATCATTATCTACCTAATACGTTGCAAGAAAGGATGTCCCGAAGCATGGTACATTGGAGAGACCATGCAACCTCTACGACAATGGATGAATGAACATCGTTCGACAATCACCAGACAAGACTGTTCCCTTCCTGTTGGCGAACACTTCAGTGGTCACAAGCATTTGGCCTCCGACCTTTGGGTAAGCATTCTCCAAGGTGGCACTCACGACACACGACAGCGCAGAGTCGCTGAGCAGAGACTGATAGCCAAGTTCTGCACACATGAGGATGGTCTAAACAGGGATCTTGGGTTCCTGTCACACTATCTGTAATGCCCATTATTTGCCTGGGTTTGCAAAACCTCACTGTGCTGTCTGGAGACAATACACATCTCTTTAACCTGTGCTCAGTGCTCCTTCCACTCACATTGTTAACTACTTTAAGACTTGAATAGCAGGTTAGGTGTAAAGATTCGCATTCTAATCAGCAATCTGTAAACTGTCTGTGCTGTTATATGTACTGTCTCAGGTCAGAACTCTTCATTCACTAATGAAGAGGATAACCTCAAAAGCTTGTGAGTTTGCTACCAAATAAATTGGTTGGACTTAAACCTGGTGTTGTCAGACTTCTTACTGTGTTTACCCCAGTCCAATGCCAGTATCTCCACATCATGATGTGGGGGAGGAACATGGGATGGAAGGGGTGAAGGGAGATGAGAGCTACATGGCAAACTGCAGTCCTGAGGGAAAATGGGATAAGACAAAATATAAAGAGATGATGACCTTTTTTCTGAGATGGATGGAGGAGGAAAAATTGTCAGAATTTTCCCTCTGCATTGCTGCTGAAACACTGGAATACAAACTGTCAACCACTTTTACAGCCAATTTCAACAGAGACCAGCTGTTCAGCCCAAGTAGTCTATGCTGGTCATTGTGCTCCATACTAGCGTTCCCCCACCATACTTCATCTAATCCTATTATCTTATCAAAGAACAAAGAAAATTACAGCACAGGAACAGGCCTTTGGCTTTCCAAGCCTGCACCGACCATGCACCCGACTGAACCAAAATCCTTTACCCTTGCAGGGACCATATCCCTCTATTCCCATCTTATTCATGTATTTGTCAAGATGCCCCTTAAAAGTCACTACCGTGTCCGCTTCCACTACCTCCCGACAATGAGTTCCAGGCACCTACTACTCTGTGTTAAAGATCTACCTTGTGCATCTCCTTTAAACCTTGCCCCTCGCACCTTAAACCTGTGCCCCCTAGTAATTGACAGTTCCATTCTGGGAAAAAGCTTCTGACTATCCACTCTGTCCATGACTCTCAAAATCTTGTAGACTTCTGTCAGGCCACCCCTCAATCTCCATCGTTCCAGTGAGAACAAACTAAGTTTCTTCAACCTCTTCTCATAGCTAATGCTCTCCATACCAGGCAACATCCTGGTTATCTTTTCTGTACTCTCTCCAAAGTCTCCACATCCGTCTGGTAGTGTGACAACCAGAAATTAACACTATATTCCAAGTGCAGGCCTAATTAAGATTCTATAAAGCTGCAACATGACTTGCCAATTTTTAAACTCAATGTCCTAGCCGACGAAGGCAAGCATGCCACAGGCCTTCCATTCCTTTCTCTCTCACATACTCACCTAATTTCCCCTTCAATGTTGAATTTATGTTTGTCAACTCAATGACTTTGTGAGTTAATGTATTCCACATTCTGCAAGTCTATTCTATGAGTAAAGATGATTCCCCAGGATTTCTTATTGGGTTTGTGGTGGTCATCCACAACCATTAATGACACCTAATTTTCCAATGCAATTCTTTTCCCATACCTAGTGATGCATTAAGAGAGGTTTTCTATAGCAAATAATTCCAGGGACAGGTTGCTAGTTTGTCACTGGGGCTTATAGCTTGAGCGTCATCACTCCGCATCATGCATTGCTCCCCTGTTCTTACTGCCAGCCATTGGCATGTTGGAAAAATTTATAGATTGACACTCAAGCTGTTTAACTGTGTTATGAAGTCACCTTCCTTGGCCATTAAATCCTGAGTCCGACTTGAACCCAGGGCTTATGGCTCAGGAGCAGGGATGCTACTCACTGTGCCACAAGAACTCAACCTTTAGGTTTGGACATCCCACAAGTAGAAACATTCTCTCTGCATCTGCTTTTTCTAAGCTCTTCATAATTTAAAGGTCTTCTATCAAGTTAGTGTTCAGTTTTCCCTTTTCTAGAGAAAATGATTCATTATAACTATAAAAGAAATGAATGAATTGCTTCTGAAATCCAGTGATTGTAGTCAATCATAGCAGCCATTTTTTAAAACTTGGTTCTTGGCTAGTGCTTGGGCATTAATGTTGCTGCAGGCAATAAATTGGGAGGCAAAGTAAAGGAGTGGGAGTTACCAAGACCAGCATGCCAGGGAGATCTCTGTTCTTTTGATATTGCCAGGTGAGACCAGGGTCAGAGACATGTCTAACATTGCATATAAATATGCACTTCCAGCAATCAGTGCAGTCTCACACACAAAAAAACTATGGCAACAGCCATGATCCAGGGCTTCAACAAGTTAACAGTGGCTTCAGAAATTAGAGCAAGGGAAGGCTGGGTGTAAAGAGAGGGAGGTAAAATGCCAAACGCCCAGTGTTCCCTTTAGAGGAGGCACTTTAATATCAAATTAGCAGGTTAAGCTGGTTTATAAATCACATCTCAAAACAATGAAGAAGCAGATGGATCAGTACAAGTTCAAACGTGAATGTTACGTGCAGGTGCTTTTGCCCAAAGTTCTCTTGTGGTTCTTCAGTCTAAAAGAATCTCATTCATATTTCCCAGGAATCAAGGAAACAAGTTAATCTTACTTACAAATTGCAGTTTAAGGACGTCAAGGGTCATTGTACTTGGGATCAACAACAACTTGTACTGAGCTTTTGTGTAGTTCAAAGCACATTCCAGGCTGCTTCACAGAATATTATCAAACAGATGTTGGTTCCAAGCTACTGAAGGAGATACTGGGACAAATGACCAAAAACCTGAACAGGGAGGCAGGTTCCAAGAAGCACTTTAATGAAGAGAGAAACAGCGGCCAAGAGGTTGAGTCATGGTATCCACAACCTAAAAGCCTAGACATGTGGGGAATTTCACAGTAATTTTAGTGTTAATGTAAGCCTTACTAGTGACTAATAATAAATAAACTTTAGACAGATGAAGAGCCACCATGAGTGGTGAAGCAAAGGAACAAAAACAGAAAGTACTGGAAATGCTAGGCAGGTCAGGCAGCATTTTGTGGAGACAGAAACAGGAACAAGGTTTCAGGTCTGTTCCTGTTTTCCTTTCCAATGAGAATACTGACAGTATTTCCTGCAAAAGCTGTATTTGGCTTTTGTCACTGGGTCATAACCCTAGAACTCTTTTCCTAACTACATCTACACTAGGTGGGCTGCAGCAGTTCAAGAAGATGGCATTCTCAAGGTAAATTATGGTTTGGCGTTTTGCCCTTGCCAGTGATGCTCATAGTCAATGAAAGTATCAAAACATACTTGTGTAACGTAAAGTGAAGAAATACCAGGATGCACAAGAGGGCAGAATTGCAGGATACAGTTAACCTTTCGTCCATTTAAAATGGCAATGTATAACTAGCATCCAATCCCTCTGTCTGTTATCTGTACCCAGGCTTCTCAACACGCAACAAACAGGTAGGATATGGAGTAGTGGTCAGGGTGGAATTTTCAGCAGAGCATGGATTTCTTGCATTCTCCAGTGGTCCAGTGTACAGTCTGGGCCTCCTGAGTAGGACTGACCACTGGCATGTGTTCATTCTAAATGCTAACACATAACAGCATAACGTCACAATAACATAACAACAACATCTTGATTTATATAGTAAAATATCCCAAGATACTTCCCAGGAGTGTTACACCAAACCATGTGAGGGATCATTAGCACAAGTAACAAAAAAAATCAAAGAAATCGGTCTTAGAGAATGCCTAAGAGGAGGAGCGAAGTATTTTCAAATGTTCATTGTTAACTGCTCTGAAAAGTGCTCTGTGACATTAATGCCACATAAAACTCAATAAAATGTAATTACTAATTGGAGAAGAGGAAGGGAGATTAGGCATTCCACTTCTGCATTTTTTAATATTTTGGATTATGTATCAATGAGAAAACCAGTTATTTACAGTCTGACATAACCTGCTGACCAAGTTATAACACTGCTTTATTAGATCAGGTTAACTGTGAAGTGCTAATTCCAATTAAACCAATCTCAGTCACTGTTTCCAAAACCCAATCCCAACCTTGACTTCCAATTTGATGCCAAACATAGATTAACACAGGCCTCTGTCTGCCAGCAGTATTCAAATTCCATAAAATGCTTGCCATCCTATGGCATAACACAAATCTCATGCCAACTCACTGCCACTTAGCAGTCAATGCTGGGTGACTTTGATCATTAATGTCACACAAAACTGGTCCGAGACTGGGCAGCACAGTGGCATATAGTTAGCACTTCTGCCTCAAAGTGCCAGGGACCTCAATTCCCAGCTTGGTCACTGTCTGTGTGAAGTTTGCAAACGTTCCCCGTGTCTGCATGGGTTTCCTCTGGGTGCTGCGGTTTCCTCCCACAGTTCAAAGATGTGCGGGTTAAGTGGATTGGCCATGCTAAATTGCCCTTTAGTGTCAGAGGACAACCGAGGGTAAAAAGATGGGGTTATGAAGATATAGATCCTGAGTGGGATTGTGGTCGGTGCAGACTTGGTGAGCCAAATGGCCTCCTTCTGCCCTGTAGAAGACAATGATTCTATGATTGCCTAAACCAATTTCTCATAATAGTCTTCCAGGTAGTAGAATGGGGAGGATTTTTCACCTCAGTTGCTATTGTGAAAGACCAGAGCTCGAACTCATTGTGCCATCCACTGCTTCCAATCCGGAATGTACTCTCTGCCCTGACTAACCTTACCTTTGATGAGATGTGAGCTTTGTTATCTCGCATGGTCTGTATTGCTTCGATAATCTTCAAGGAAATTGTATCAACCAGTGATTCCATGTTTGACGGTCCATTAAATCTGTCAGCCACCTGAATCATTGAGTCTGAAACATCAACAATAGTTAAAATCAGTGTTCAGATATCTCCCATGGATTACGGTATTGCTGGTTTACTGCCAAGAACCCACACACTTGAATTTCCACCCCCAAATTCCCTGCATCTTAATTGTCCTTGGAGACTAGCCCTAAAACCCAGTTGTTTAACAAGACTTTTCATTACCTTTCCTACTGTCTCCTTTGACTTGGTGATTGTCTTTGCTTGATTTCATATCTGTGAAATGACTTGACAGCTTTATCTACATGACATAGATGTAATAAATATATATTTTTAACCTCCCATCAATTATCTCTCCTGGTTTTCAGGAGTAGCTGTGTTGTATGTATCTGTACTGATGTTAATCTAGTTCCCGTACACTGTCATTCAGCAATCTCTCCCTCCAGTACCCCGTGTTACTGACTGTATTTCTACTGATGTTAGTTTAGCTCCCCCATACTGTCACTCAGTAACTGTTTCCAGGTAATAACTTCAGTACCCTTGATTTAAAGCGGGGGGGGATCATTCCCAGGGCTTTCTTCCAATTATTCAATGCAAATATGGTGAGAGATTTGGAGAAACCCAGATAGGCTGTGGCAAAGGACTTTCCAGCAAAGGTATGGTGAGCAATCAAAGAAATTCTCATATGATCTAATGGAGAGATGAAGAAAAGAATGAGGGAAAATTCTTTCAATGGCTATCAGGAATCTACGCAAGCTCTTAATGTTGAGGCTCAGTGTCCATGACTGTTCCCCACCCTCCCCACAGCTCCTCCGGTCAGCATGAACCTTACCGACTAGGTTCCTCCATTCGGTATCTAGGTCAGCTTGATTGGCCAGACAGCCCTTCAAGACGTTGAGGCAGTAGTTGTTGCAGGGTTTCACACTTGACATGCTCCGACAATGAGGACAATACATCAACCTCATCATAGCTCGAACACACTCTGGGCTAGGAGGCACCTAGACAGATAGGGGAGGAATGGGGAAAAAACTTAATACAACTATGAATACTTCAAAAATAGTCAACTAGCAAAAAATTCCCTCTACCCAGATTTGTCATTGGAGCCCAAAATTTACAGTATGCTTCTTCTGAATGCTTCTGAATGTTTGTGCTTTACAAGATGAGGGGTGTTAGCGCTCGAGAATGGAACAGCTAAGTCCAGGTTCCATGGTCTGGCAGACACAGGATAAGTCTAAACTCTGTGCTATCTCAAACCTTAACAGATAGAAATATGGTTACATAATCTTGTGGCCAACTTATAATTACAGGCTCAGAGTTCAATTCCTACCTTGGCAGACTGTGAAATGGAATTTTACAACAAACACACTCATTAATATTTCAGAAAATAACCAATGCCAAAACCCAACTGGTTCATTGCTACCTTTCAGGGAATGAATCCTGCCAGCCTCCAGCCCCAATGCCAGTGGGGCAATGAGGGATGTTCCCACATCCAAAGAACATCTTCTTTGATGAGAAAGAGCCCAACATTTTCATTTTGGGCCAATGTCATCATTCAGCGTCCCTGGATCATATGTCTGTCTCAACCTCATACTTCAACCCAAACATATAACATTAACTCCCTACTGCACCAGCATGTCATGTCCTCTTCCTGCACTGCCCAGATTGATTATAATGACCAATGTCAAGCTAATTTAAAGGTAGTTCTGTGCTATGATATGATGCTGACTATCAACTAGGGTATATAAGGGAAACAACAGAGAAGTTGAATTCAAACACAGCGTGAGTGCGAAATGGCAGCGTGTTAGCATCTCATCCAGAAAATAAGCTTTGCTAAGTCAAGAGCCTGCTGCAAAAAAAGTCATCTCTTCCAGAAAAACAAATCAAATACTTAGATACAACCCAGCATTTCCTAGCGATAAAGGACGGGAGCTCTTGAAGCTCAGCTGCACTATCTTAAACCAAGATGCTTTTAATAAAAGTTCAAAATGATAAAAGGAGCAGAGAAGATAAGCACAGATAAATGAAAATAAGCACAGACTTTCATTGGTAGCAAAGAAAGGACTATGGTGTCATCTCGAGATAAGCATCAGACGTGCAAAGCGATTATTACAGCCCTTTTACACACAGCCATATTGAAAAGTGGAATGTTACACTTGAGTGGCTGTTCGATGCTAACTCAATTCCAGCCTTCAGAAAGATCCTGGAGAATTACTGACTCAATTATAACAGGGAATGGGGAGAAAAAGCAGGAGAGATGGATTTTAGAAAAACAACCAAGGAGAGTTGGATGAACTCTTCTTGCGCTAAACCATCTATGTCTCCATTAACTACCTTTTAATGCTTATTAAAGATACTCTCAATATCTTGTACAGTAACCACCTGACATTGCCCTCTCCAACACCATGCTTTTGTTTCATATGTTAACTGTTTATTTTGTCTGAACTCCTGGAAAGGTTTATCCTTGGAATTGTCTGATACGTGGGATCTACCCCTACCTCACAATCGATGACAAATCTCAAATAAAAAGGACTTGGTCCCTGAAGCAACAGCTGCCCTCATTGCCTGATGAAGGAATCCCTCGACTGTTTGTGCCTAGAGTCATAGAGGTTTATAGCATGGAAACAGACCCTTTGGTCCAACTTGTCTATGTCGCTCCTTTTTTTTAAACCCTTAAGTTAGTCCCAATTGCCCACATTTGGTCCTCATCTCTCTATATCCATTTTACCCACGTAACTATTTAAATGCTTTTTTAATGACAAAATTATACCCCTCCCTACTACTTCTTCTGGCAATTTTTTTCAGACACTCACCACCCTCTGTGAAAAAAATGCCCCTCTGGAATCTTTTGTATCTCTCCCTTCTCACATTAAACCAATGCCCTCTAGTTTTAGATTCCCCTACCTTTGGGAAAATATATTGACTATCTAGCTATCTAGGCTTCTCATTATTTTATAGACCTCTATAAGATCACCCCTCAACCTTCTAAGCTCCAGAAAAAAAAGTCCTTTTCTATCCACTCTCTTCTTATAACTCAAACCATTAAGTCCCAGTAGCATCCTAGTAAATCTCTTCTGCACTCTTTCTAGTTTAATAATATTCTTTCTATGAAAGGGTGATCAGAACTGTACACCGTATTCCAAGTGTGGCCTTAACAATTTCTTGTACAACTTCAACAAGACATCCCAACTCCTGTATTTAATGATCTGACCAATGAAATCAAGCATGCTAAATGCCTTCTTCACCACTCTGTCCACCTGTTACTCCACTTTCAAGGGCTATGAATCTGTACCCATCGATCTCTTTGTTCTGTAACTCTCCCCAGTGGCTTACCATTAATTGAGTCCTGATTGGATTAATCTACCAAAATACATCATCTTGCATTTAACTAAATTAAACTCTGCCATTTGTTGGCCCACTGGCCCAATTGATCAAGATCCCACTGCAATTCCAGATAACCTTCCTCACTGTCCACTATGCCACTAATCTTGGTGTCATTTGCAAACTCACTAACCGTGCCTCCTATATTCTCATCCAAATCATTAATATAAATCACAAGTAACAATGGACTCACACCTATCTTGAGGCACATCACAAGTCACAGTTCTCCAGTTTGAAAAACAACCCTTTACCACCACCTTTTGACTTTTGTCATCAAGCCAATTTTGTACCTATTTAGCTACTTCACCTTGGATCCCATGGTCATCTATTTTTTTTCTCCTTTCCCTTGATGGTGTTGAGGGTCTGAAGGTCACTGTAATGAAAAGGTGGGAGAGACTTGTGCTGAAATCCTCTGATCTCATCTGCAGCTGGGATTCTCCAGTGTTATTACTGGAGAATGGCTGAGCACCAAGTTCTCCTTTCTCACTGGCAGTGGGGTGGCAACAGGTGAGATCGGAAAATCCCACCCTTAAACTTTCATCATATTTAATAAAAAACACGTGGATACTCATTTGTAGAATTTTAATCTACGGGGCTACAGACCAAGAGTAGGGTTAGCAAAGTAAGGTTAGGCCCGACATCATGTTAGCTGGCACAGACATGATGAGCAGTTATTCTGTGTGTTTTTTTTTTAAATATTTCTAAGATCCACAACGACCAAGGGGCAGTAGACACAACCTTGCCAGCTTTGGCTGCAGCTCCAGCTCCTCCAAATCCATCTCCTTATCTGAGATTGCAATTATCCCTCTGAAGTTGTTCCCTCTCTATCTCAACTCTTGACTTTCCACTTCCTACTTATGATGACATCTTGAGGTGCTTCACAATTTAAAGGCAGCATGAAATCAAAGCTTATTGCCATTGAAAGCAATGCATTTAAAGCCAAGAAAAAGTCATTGCCCCAGAGGCTGGAGTACATTATTTGGGGTGACAATTCAGCGCTGAGCAGGTACTGCATCGTTGGCAATGCGACCTTCCACAAACTGAGTCCTCACCTGCTCTCTCAGGTGAGTGCAAAAGATCCCATGGCGCTGTTACAAAGTATGAAGTCTCACAACACTAAAAGTCCAACAGGTTTATTTGGCAGTGCTGTCTTTCAGGGTTTCAGGCTCCTTCATCACTGAGTGAAGAGCTTTGTTCATAAAAAGGGCATATACAGACACAAACTCAATTTACAAGATAATGGTTGGAATGCAAATATTCACAAATAGAACATAGAACAGTACAGCACAGTACAGGCCCTTCAGCCCTCGATGTTGTGCTGAGCTTTGTCCAAAACTAAGATCAAGCTGTCCCATTCCCTATCATTCTGGTGTGCTCCATGAGCCTATCCATTAATCGCTTGAATGTTCCTTAAGTGTCCGACTCTATTATCACAGCAAACAGTCCATTCCACACCCCAACTACTCTCTGAGTAAAGAACCTATCTTGGACATCCCTCCAAGTCTCTCACCATGAATCTTATATTTATGCCCCCTGGTAACAGCTACATCCACTCAAGAAAATAGTCTCTGAGTGTCCACTCTATCTATCCCCCTCATCATCTTATAGACTTCTATTAAGTTGCCTCTCATCCTCCTCTGCTCTAAAGAGAAAAGCCCCAGCTCCCTCAATCTTTCCTCATATGACCTACCCTCCAAACCAGACAGCATCCTGGTAAATGTCCTCTGCACTCTCTCCAATGCTTCCACATCCATTTTATAATGAGGTAACCAGAACTGCACACAATATTCCAAATTAAGAACTCCACGGCTCTTAAGCTCAAACCCACTGTTAATAAACACTAACACACTGTAGGCCTTCTTCATGGCTCTATCTACTAGAGTGACAACCTTCACAGATCTGTGAATATGAACCCCAAGATCTCTCTGTTCCTCACATTCCTCAGAACCCTGTTGACCCTGTAATCCGCACTCAAATTTGTCCTACCAAAATGAATCTCCTCGCACTTATCAGGGTTAAACTCCATCTGCCATTTTTCATCACAGCTCTGCATCCTATCATTGTCTCCTTGCAGCCTACAACAGCCCTCCACCTCATCCACTACTCCACTAATCTTGACGTCATCAGCAAATTTACTGACCCACCCTTCAGCCCCCTCCTCCAAGTCATTGATAAAAATCACAAATAGCAGAGGGCCCAGCACTGAACGTGTGGTACACCGCTGGTAACTGGTCTCCAGTCTGAAAATTTTCCTTCCATAACCACCCTCTGTCTTCTATGAGATACAGCAAGAAGTCTCACAACCTTAGGTTAAAGTCCAATAGATTTATTTGGTAGTAAACACCACTAGGTTTCGGAATGCTGTTCCTTCCTCAGGTGAGTGAAGAGTTCTGATCACAGACAGTGAGTGGTGTTTACTACCAAATAAACTTGTTGGACTTTAACCTGCTGTTGTGAGACTTCTTACTGTATTTATCCAGTCCAATACCGGCATCTCCATTTCTATGAGATAGCCAGTTATTTTTATTCAATCGACCAAATTTCCCTCTATCCCACACCTCCTTACTTGGAGACAATACACATCTCTTTAACCTGTGCTTGGCCCTATCTCCACTCACATTGTCTGTACCTTTAAGACTTGATTACTGTAAAGACTTGCATTCTCTTATAAATTGAGTTTGTGTCTGCATATGGCCTGTTTGTGAACACAGCTCTTCACTTGCCTGATGAAGGAGCCTGAGACTCCAAAAGATAGTTCTGCAAATAAATCTGTTGGACTTCACCTTGTGTTGTGGGACTTCTTACTGTGCTTACCCAAGTCCAACGCCTGCATCTCCACATCATGACTACAAAGAACTGGGAAACTCTTCCCAGTTTTCAGCCACTATATATCCTTCAAACAACATTGGCAACACTGATTATTTGGTCATTTATTTCAATGCCGTTTATGGGATTTGGCTGAAATCAGCTGCCACATTTCTCACATTATAATAATTGACTACACTTACAAAAGTCCTTAATTGGCTGTAAAGTGCTTTGGGATTTCCTGAGGTCACGAAAGGTGCTATGGAAATGCAAGGCTTTCCTTTTTTTATATGCATTTCACATCCACAGGACGTCCAAATGAGGTTCTTGTAAAGTGTAGTGACAGTTGTAATGCAAGCAGCAAGATGCCACGCACTGCCAGATGATAATAGCTGATTAACCTGTTTCGATGGTCTCGGTTGAGAAAAGAATCCTGCAAAGTACATAGAGAGAGCTCCTCGATCTGTAAATTGTGTCATAGCACCCTCGATGTCTTTCCAAACAGATGGACAGGTCCTAAGTTTCAAGACTCTGTTCAAAAGAGAAAACCTCTGACAGTGCAGTGCTCCCACTATACTTCCCACTTCATTGACACAAAAGATCATGTTATGTAGTTGGACTTGAACATGCACACTTCTAGCTTAAAGGTGAGGCTACAACCTACTGATCCAAACTAACACCTTCAAAGGAACAAGACAGCTTCAGAATAGCTGTAATAAATATTCCCATACTTCCGCTTCATCGCTCTCCAGATATTAGCGGGAAGTGAAATAAAGCAAACCACAGATGTGCTCCAATAAAACCAGCTAATTTGAGGAGACGGCTGCTTTCCATTTGTTATGATGTAATCTGACAGCTCTGTCTTCTCAATAACAAGAGCTCCTTTGTTAGGTGGACGTGCAATAGTTTTATCTCGATTTCTAGGCATTTTCTCAACAGGAGGTGGGAGGATCATTTCAGCACAGATTGCTTCAGGGGGAAGTCTGGTGCTGTAACACCTTATAATTAAAATCCTCCTTTACATACCTTCAACACACAGGTGCATAACCTTGAGTGCCAAAAGGGTCTTATCATTCTGTACTGCTGAGCTGATGAACAAAAGGTGAACCAATGAGGGAATATCTTGGAGGCACTTGATCCCAAATGCCAACACAGAACTTTTTCTCACTTCAACCAGAAGATTAATGGTATGAAAGCAAAGTAAAAGAAAAATAAAGTTTATTTAAGTCACAAATCTGGGCCTTTACTAGAACACAGAAAAGCCGCTTAGGATCCCATTCTACTGTATAGAAGTGGAGGGTCAAACCAAGGAGAGCAACCACTGACAGATAACTTGAAGGCAAAACCCTTCAAATATGTAAGAGAGAGAGATAAAGGGTTAAAACAAACCTCTCACAGCATCATTAAACAAGGGGAAGGATGAGAGAAAGGCACTATGTGGGAAAGTGGGCATGTGGGAAAGCAGTACTCCTAATGCAGGATTCAATGGCTCATCCCATTTACTGCCAAGAACTTCAAATTGGCAAACAACTCACAGCTCAGACAGGGTATTTAACATTATGCCAACATTTGGCATAATACTTTGAAACTACCACTTATCACCAACCGCTCTCTGCCTTTTTATAATTCAAGACCCACAGCTGACCACAATACTCTCTCTAATATCCTCTCCTCCTCTTTTGAACACTCTTGACTCTTGCTAGGTATGGTTCCAGAAGACAAAACCATAACTAAATGACTAATCCTTGATTCTGGTCAGTGAGCATTGCTGAGCTACACTGATGCTGACAGCCTGATCGCATATGCTCTGAATAGTGGGGGTGGAAGGACTTGGTCAGGGTGGTGGAGGGGGTTGGGGGGGGCGGTGGGGGGGAGATATTGATGTGTTCACACAATTCCAAAGAGGAGAGGAACTCTGCTTGATTTATTTGCATACCTACGCATAACTGAATCGCTCCACATAGCTGCGATAAGCAACGAACATTTTGCTCAGTACAGACACAGAACTGGCTGGTCCCTATCATTGAAATCAAAACAGAAAATGCTGCAAACACTCAGTTGGTCTGGTAGGATATGTGGAGAGAAAATCTGAGCCAACATTTCAATATTTGTATGACTTTTTTTAGACAATGCTATATCAGGGACTATTTTCTGAGTCAAATAACGCGATCTTCAATATATTGGCAACTACTGCCAAGTAAGTTATGTGCCATGTTAAAACCACAAAAGCACATAGAACATTACACAGAACAGGCCCTTTAGTGCATAATTTTGTGCCGAACATGATGCCAAATTAAACTGATCTCTTCAGCTTGCCCTTGGTCCATCTTTCTCTACTCTTTGCATATTCATGTGCTTATCTAAAAGAGGTAGTAGTATGATTATTTTGAACAGATGCTTGAGGTATGCTGCATAAGCACGTTTTTGATTAGGTACATAAGGTAACAAACTGGAGTATGGAACATGTTCTTAAACTGCTCCATAGGGTGCATTCTTGAACCGGCCATAGGATAAGTTCTCAAACTGGCTAACAGTGCACTCTTGCACTGGTGTTGTGATATGTTCTTGACTTGCCTCATGGGATGCATTTTAGAAGCTAACACACTAAATTGCTCTGCACTGTTACTGAAACTCAGCGATTAAACTAGCATCGTACTTTCTTTGAAACAGCACACTGAGGAATTTAATGCAACTGTTATCAAATATCTATGGCAACAACAACTCGCAGGTATTTCTCTGTTTCACAGAGAGGCTTTACTTTAAGATTGACTCTATGATCCCTGTTGTGTAACAATACCTTCTTCTCTAATCTCCTGGTCACCAGTTATCGCTCCCACTCAAGTTTTTGTTTTTCATTTTTGTGTCTTTTCTATTCATATTCGTGTTGCCCAGTTGAAGGGTTACTGCAAGGTGACACCCAGAGAGGCTTTAGGGCTGAAAGCATATCTGAAGAATAGTTTGCTTGTATGATCTTTGCTTTGAAGTACTACAGCATAAGTGGCCATTCATCTTGTCTTGACTATGCTAGATGCTCAATTACAATGGTTATTCACATTCCCAGCTTTATCTCTGCATCTTTTTACATTCTTTGTGAAATAATTATACAACTACCTTTCAGATTAGTATTCTTTTATTATTTTTCTCCGGATGTGGATGTCACTGGCCAGTGCAGCATTTGTTGCCCATTCCTAATTGCCCCTGAAGTGAGTAGCTTGCTAGGCCATTTCAGAGGATAGTTAAGAGTTACCCACATTGCTGTGGATCTGGAGTCATATGTTGGTTAGATCAGATGTGGCAAATTTCCTTCCTTAAGGGACATGGTTGGGTTTTTATCAGAATCAATGACTGCGTCATGGTTAACATTACGGAGGTCAATGGACTTTTGGTGGAGTTGCTGAGTTCTCCGCAGTGGGTCTTGCAAGATGGAACCAAACTATCCTGGCTCCTGACTCTGCCTCTAAAGGACCAAATTTGCCTTTTTACATACCTATAGAAGCTTCCCCCTGATTCTCATTGATATTAACATTGCTAGGGCACACATGGTCAAATGCAGCCTCAATATTTAGGGGCAGTCACTCTCAACTGGCCTCTGGAATTCAGCTCTTTTATCTATGTTTGTGCAAAGGCTGCAATGAGATCTGGTGGAACCTGAATTGAGCATCAACAAGTGGGTTCTTTCTGAGTAAGTGCTGCTTGGTGGCATTGTCAATGACACTTCCCATCACTCTGGTGATGATTGGGGCAGCAATGTGCTGGATTGAATTTGCCCTGCATTTTGTAGACGGGATCTATATTGGCAATTTTTCACATTGTCAGACAGATGTCAGTATTGTAGCTGGGACATTGGTATTCCTTGTGTGTTCAAATGAACATGAACAAAGACATTCAAACATTTGTTGGAGTTACACTACTGTAAAAAAAGCATTTGATTTATTTGCCTCATATTACCAGTAACACGTAATTGTTATGTTTCATAGTTTGTTAAAATATACTTTAAATGAAAGTGTTGAATCACTGTGTGGCACAGTTTTCAGGTTGAGACAAAAAACAAAGAACAAAGAACAAAACAGCACAGGAAACAGGCCCTTCGGCCCAATGAGCCCGCACCGCCACCCCGATGTTCCCACCTCTACCCGCAATCCCTGTACATGCTTATAAATTTGAGACAATTTAGGGAGAATTTCTTTTGCCAATTAACCTAAGAGCACATCTTTGGGATGTGGGAGGAAACCGGAGCTCCTGGAGAAAACCCACGCAAGCACGGGGAGAATGTGCAAACTCCCACAGACACAGGCCCAAATCCATGTATCTGCACAGAACAGCAATAGTCACTGAGCTGTCGTGTTGCCCACCAAATGGTCCAGGTCAAGCGTACACTAACGACGTGAAGCACTAGGATACTCTCGAAAAAATCCAAGAGCATCCCTCTCACGACCCATTACGTGTATGCCCCTCGTTAGACAACAAGGTGGACCAAAGCACCTGTAGGAGAAAAACAAGTACATCAATATTATCATCTATTTACACACTTCCCAGGGACTCCCAAGGCTTACGATCTCTATTTTAAATCAGTTTTCTATATCCCTCCATTCCCATTCTATTCATGTGCCCATCTAAGTATTTCTTAAATAACTCCAGAGTGCCCGCCTCCACCGCCTTACTTGGCAGAGCATTCCATACCCCACCACCCTCTGTGTGAAAAATCTCCCTCTAGCATTCAAATTATACCTTACCCCCCTCACCCTAAGCCCATGACCCATCGTGCTATTCGAGTCCATCCTAGGAAAAAGCTTAACCCTGTTTACTCTATCTATACTCCTCATAATCTTGTACACCTCTATTAGATCTCCTCTAAGTCTATGTCTTTCTAAGGAAAACAGCCCCAATGCGCCTAATCTTTCCTCGTAACTCAGACCTTCCATACCAGGCAGCATCCTGGTAAACCTCCTCTGCACTCTCTCCAGAGTCTCCACGTCCTTCCGGTAGTAAGGCGACCAGAACTGGACGCAGTATTCCAAATGAGGTCTAACCAACGTTTTATACAACTGCAACATTAAAGGCCAGCTCTTGTACTCTATATCCCTTCCTATAAAGACTAGCATACTATAAACTTTCTTCACAACCTTCTCCACCTGCTCTGCCACCTTCAGAGACTTGTGCACCTGCACCCCCAGGTCCCTCTGCGTTTCTATAGTCTTAATAGGAATACCCTTTATCATATATCTCCCCCCTACATTCTTTCTCCCGAAATGCATCACCTCACATTTATCAGGATTGAATTCCATCTGCCTATCTATGTCTTGCTGCCTTGCCTGACAATGCTCCTCATCATCCGCAAGTCCAGCCATCTTTGTATCATCTGCAAACTTGCTGATCACTCCACTTACTTCCTCTTCCAAGTCATTTATATATATTACAAATAGAAGAGGTCCCAGTACCAAGCCTTGCGATATACCACTAGTGACTGACCTCCAGCTAGAAAAACACCCTTCCACTATTACTCTCTGTCTCCTATTACCAAGCCATTTACTTATCCATCTAGCTATCTGTCCTTATATCCCATGAACCTTGACCTTTTCAACTAATCTCCCATGAAGGACTTTGTCAAACGCCTTACTGAAATCCATATAGACGACATCAACAGCTCGCCCTTCGTCGACCGTTTTCATCATCTCCTCAAAAAATTCTACCAGATTCGTAAGGCACAACCTCCCCTTAACAAAGCGATGCTGCGTATCCCTAATCAGAATGCAATGCTCTAAGTGCCTATAGATCCTATCTCTAAGAATTCCCTCCAAAAGCTTCCCTACCACTGACGTCAAACTCACCGGCCTATAATTTCCAGGCATTAGGGTACATTTCAAAGCTCTGTGCCCCACCCTTGCTTATTCCCCGAACACAACTAGCTCAAACTGGAACATTAGGGTGAAGCTCCCTAGTTGTGGTATAACAATGGTCTGAGCTGACTGCGTGATAATGTTTCAGTTAGGTGCCTTTGAAGTTTTAAATCGCATTTTACAGGATTGGCAGGCACTTTGGTCGAATCACCTTCTTCCTGCATGTAAACCGCGCTGCCCTTTCACCCCAGATCCCTGGGCTCGAATCCAAGCCAGACACGAGTTAAACAACTCCTCACTCTGTTTAACACAAAGCTGCAATGACAGCATCAAGCCAGTTTTCAGTGAGCAGTACAAAGCATCCTAGGTCCAACATGAGGAAGCAATATTACCAAGGGAGACTACAGGATTTACAAATGTCATACTGCTGCAGGAGCAGATGCTTCTCAGACTCCCAATTATGAGATAGTTGGTTAGCCACAGTAGAGGAAGATTAGGTATTCAAGTGTTACCTAATCTGTGAATGGTTGGTGGGATATCTATGCTATGTCGAATCCTATTGTACAGGACTTAGGAATATTTTAATCCTTCCCAGAAATGAGCAGAGCTCCTGATGTCTTTTCTCTCATCCTCTGAACAGAATTATGTTGTAATTTCTGAAAACTGACTATACCCACTGATCTGCCCACAAGATCTAACCTGGCATCACAAGACGCAGACGCCAGCTGAGCCCCAATCATGTACCTGCGAAACCAGAAACCAGCTTCGCTGCTGCCAGATCTGTAACACCCACAGTAAGAGCAGTGTGTTGGTGGCATTCCCCTCATTGCAATCTCTTGTTCCATCCAAATCAGCACTACCTTTCCAAGATGATTGCTATCCAATAACTCCTCATAAACCAGGGAGGGAGGTTTCTGCAAATCTGATTATACTGCAAATTATTTTTATGGACCATTTTTCCCTGAGAATGCAAGATATTAAAGGTGCTTGATGCACCTCATCTCTGACTGAAAGGCTCATCAGATAGTGAGCTCCAGGGAGTCCAATTTAGAGAATAATCAGCCCTCTTGAGATGCCAATAACAAGATATGGATCTTAGCCTGCCAGGGTGAGATCTTTTAAATACAGTAGGATTGAGCTCCAGAATAAACTGCCAGCATTCTGCTTTATCAGCCTGAGATATAGAACATAGAACATAGAACAATACAGCACAGAACAGGCCCTTCGGCCTTCGATGTTGTGCCGACCAAAATAAAAAGCAATGCCCCTCCAAACTAAACCATTCCCTTCTCTTCCATATACTTATCAATTAACCTCTTAAACGCCACCAAACTTGGCGCATCTACAACAGCTGCAGGCAGGGCATTCCACTCCCTAATCACTCTTTGAGTAAAGAACCTACCTCTGATATCCGTCCTATAACTCATACCCCTTAATTTAAAGCTGTGTCCCCTCGTGCTAGCTTTCTCCATCCTAGGAAAAAGGCTATCACTGTCCACCCTATCTAAACCTCTAATCATCTTATATGCTTCAATAAGATCCCCTCTTAGCCGCCTCCTTTCTAACGAAAAATACACAAGATATGTTGTGGTGTACTCCATTCTGGATCACCATCTAAATAGAAGGAAGTGTGCGTGTGGTTTTGGCTGAAGTCAGGATCAGGCTTGACTACAATGTTGCTTTCCCTGTCACTGCTCGATTATAAAGACTCACAAGGAAGATTGCCTCTTTGGAACACAATCAGGGGTCATCAATAAAAGGTCAACAGCCCTTGAAAACAGACAACAAAATATATGAAGCATTTACAAGTGTAATGATTCAATTAATGCTGAATTTATACCAGATACTAGTATTCCTCAGCTGGAATATCATGTGCCATTCCGGATGCCATACTATTGGAAGCATGCTAACACATTGGAGACAGTGCAGAAGAGGTTGATAAGAATGGTTCCAGAGATGAGAACTTTCAGTTATGAAGATAAATTGGAGAGGTTGGGACTATTCTCCAGGGAGAGGACAAAGCTATGAGGAGATTTGATGGAGGTATTCAAAATCATGAGGGGGCTGGACCAAGTAGAGAGCAAGAAACTGTTCCTGCTTGTAAAAGGATCAAGAATGAGAGACGCAGAGATTTAAAGAGACTTGCAAAAAAAAACAAATGTGCTATAAGAAAAAACATCTTCGCACAATGAGTGGTTGGGGTCAGGAGTGCACTGCCTGGAAGTGTGATGAAGACATATTCAATTGAGGCATTCAAGAGGGCAGTCAGATGATTTTTTTGAATAGAAAAATGTGCATGGTGGTGGGAAGAAAGCAGGGGAATGGACTAAGTCATAATACTCATTTGGAGAGTCACTGTAGACACAATGGGCCAAATGACCTCCTTCTGCACTGCAACAATTCAGTGATTCTGTGATCAGCGCAGGGATGTTAACCACTTATGAAACTGTGCTGTATTATACTTGCAAACCAGCCAGTTGCCAGAGTCTGGGGCTAATCACTTTACAGCAGTGTTCAAAATTCTGAGATATTTTCATGAAATAAATTGAAAGGAAGAGTTGCCACTGTGGGGAATGTCAGTAATCAGAAGATACAGATTAACATAACTGGCAAAAGAACCAAGATATGGAGATGAGGAGATTGTATTTACACAGAGAATTATGATCTGGAATGCACTCTGCGAAAAGGTGGTAATGCAATTCAAAAATAGCTTTCAATATTAAACCAATTGATGATTCTGTATCAGGATACCGACTACTGAAACCCATGGAATAATAACAATCATCCAAAACTGAGATTGCCAAGGTGCTTCTCAAAGATAATCCTGTTGTCGGTGAGGTCTAATTATTATTAAAACTGAAGTTTCATCAGCTGATTTGTCAGATATATTTAAGATGAAAGCGCAATTTAGAAAATAAATTGGAATAAACTCAAATGCATACATGAGAAAATAAAATTTACAGTGCTTTAGGGGAAAGGGTCAGAGTAAAGCCAGCACTGGTTTGATGGGCTGCATGGCCTGCTTCTATAACCCCAAATTCCCTGGTTCATATTATAATGCTGTGACACAATCAGAGATGAACAGACCACTTGCTGCCACTACACAAACTAACAGGACAAAGGATAAAGCTCCCCATGGAGCAATACTTTCACAAAGATTGTAAAAAGCATGTAAACACAGTCATTGCACTGACTGCACATTCAGGCACTCTCTTGGGGTGTAACTTCTATCTTGTCTGTTCCTGCTACTGCTGCCAGCGAGGATGGAAAATCCTGAACGAAAACACCATTCGCAGCAGCTGCACTGGAGAATCCCAGCCTTGGAAGAGGTCGGACGTTTTCAGCGTTTATTTTCCATCGCCTTGGAAATGCTGCTGTTTGTGACCAAGTTTCAACAGTAAACTGTTGTTCTCCATCTTGCTGCTCTCCATGGGAACTGTCTGTGATTTAATATTATTGTCATCATCCCATTAGATGGCGGGAGCTTTATGTTGGCCGCTATCACTGCTGAGAGTGAGCTGGCAAATGCGTTGAGAGAAAACAAAATCAGCTGATGTGTTGGGGGAAAAGGTGGGGGGAAATCATGTCCATCTACCCATCTCTATTAGTATTTCAAAAGTTTGGTCCAATTGAGGCCCTCTTCACGATAATGAATGGATACTTTAAGGTCTCCAACCATTACCACCAGTCATCATGTAAATGCTGGCATAGCTTTGGGCCAGTAAATTTTGGTTGGGGAGGGAGGATTAAAGTAGCCCTAGTCCCTCCTATTCAGGAACTCAGTGTTCAACGGACACCCCTACTTCTTTATGTTTATTTATTAGTGTCACAAGAAAGCTTAAATTAATACTGCAATGAAGTTACTGTGAAAATCCCCTAGTAGCTACACTCTGGCACCTTTTCAGAGGCAGAATTTAGCATGGCCAATGTACCTAACCAGCACAGCTTTCAGACTGTGGGAGGAAACAGGACCACCCGGAGGAAACACATGCAGACACAGGGAGAACGTGCAGACTCTGCAAATGCAGTGACCCAGGCTGGGGATTGAACCTGGGTCCCTGACACTGTGGGGCAGCAGTGCTAATCACAGTGCCACTAATCCCATTTGTTCCTTTTGGGCTCCCAGCAAAGTCACTTTGAACTCACTGTTGAATCTGTTCTCCATTCTACTCCTTGCTTTATTTAACATAAAGAAAAGGCTGCGTATGGAGCTTACAGCAACATGGGTCCTGAGCTCCAGACCTACAATGTACTTGTCTTAGTTGAAAATGCAGGTTTAAACCTCCCACTGCTCGGCTCTCATAGGGAACTCTTACTCCACGAAGCTTACAGAGACATCTACTGATAACGCCCCATGTCCTTTGTGGCGACTGTAACAGGAACCAAAGCATGATGGCAGCAGGTGACACTCCACTGGTTGCATCTTAAGGGAGCAGTTCTCTTCAGCTTACACATGCTACATCTAATCTATGAGTGTTTGATGGGGCAGTGTAGAGGGAGCTTTACTCTGAATCAAACCCATGCTGGACCTGAACTATGAGTGTCGCAGGGTAAAGCAAGCTTTATTTAGTAACTAAGCTATTTTGTACTCTGATCTTCAGGTGATGGGATAAGGTAAAGCGAACCACCCTTGGTGTTGAAGCTATACTAAACCAAATGTGGGAATTCTTGATTGGGCAGTGTAGGATTACACATTAAATAGGATTATAAGGTATACAGCACAGAATTAGGCTATTCACCCAACAATCCTTCCATTCAAGCCTTTGCCTGTATTTCCCTATTGAACAACCGTCTTCTGAACAGCAATAAGGGATGAGCAATAAATGCTGGCCTAACCAGTGACGGCCTCATCCTACAAATGAATTTTATAGAAAAGAATATAGAAAAAAGCTCAATTTTTGAATTTAATGCACACTATATCTGTCTTGAAAGTGTTTGAAGGGCAGTACAGAGAGAGCTTTATTTAGATATAAACCATATTGATCTAAGAGTATCTGATTGTTGGATAGTCTGTACAGCCAATGTCTAAATTCACTCTGGCAAAAATTGCCAGCCAACTGCAGCAACATAACCTGCTACCCAAAGTTAACAAGCTCAGTGGAGGTGCTGGATGAGTGAGAATGAAATAAGGGCAGTATGGTGGCACAATGATTAACATTGCTACCTCACAGTGCCAGGGATTTTGGTTTGATTCCAGCCTTGGGTCTATGTGGAGCTTGAGCATTCTCCTGTGTCTGTGTGGGTTTCCTCTGGGTGCCCTGGTTTTCTCCCAAACTCCAAAGGTATGCAGATTAGGTTGATTAGCCATGTTAAATTACCCCTTAGTATCCTAAGATGTGTAAGTTAGGGGGATTAGTTGGGTAGGATGCTCTATTGCAGAGTTGGTGCAGACTCGATGGGCTGGAAGACCTCTTCCTACACTGTAGGGATTTTATGATTCCACAGTGAATGTAAGCTGGCTTATTAGGCTTGGGTGAAGCCAATGGCCCTCTGCCAGTGCTAATCCTGCTCTCTTGTCCATTCAGGAACACTCACTCCCCAAAACTGATATATAGGTGCTGAGATCAGCAGCATTCCATTTTCAAGAGGTTAAGCTGTGAAGTGCTGTTACAAAGCAAATTGCTTGTGCGGCGTTGAGACTTGGTTTTAACATGAATCACATCATCGCATCAACATTTTGGCAAAACTAACAATAAAAGATTTGGCAATCATTTTTGGATGTGCATTGTACAAATTTTAATGAGATAATATTTTTATGAATAGGGTAAAGCCTCTGGCCATTGAATCATTTTAACACTATAGTCCCAGTCAGTATTTCCCAATGCAATTAATCTCCTTCCACACCCCAGGGTAATTTCTCCTGGACTCTACCCATCCATTTAATCTTTAATTAAATTCCCCAGAAAGGATTGATTGGCCTTGAAGATAGATTTATCAGAATGACACACAAACTCTAAGGGTTAAATTAGAAGAGATTATACAAATCAGGATTTTATTCCATGGAATTCAGAATGTTACAGATGATCCAACTGAAGTTTTCAAAATATTAACGGAAAATAACGAAAAAAATTTTTTCCTCTGATTGGGGAATTAAGGACAAGGCATAGTCTAATAATTAGAGACAGACTTTTTGGGAATGAAATTAGGAAATATTTCTGAAATGGTTGAAGTTTGGAACTCTCTCCCAACGAACAGTAACTGATGGATCAATTGTTAATTTTAATATAGGGATTGATAGAGTCTTGCTAAATAATGATATCAAGAGATAAAGGACAAAATTATATGTTATATCACTGATCAGTCATAATCTTATTGAATGATGGAACATGTTCCGGGGGGAGGTTAAATGGACTTGTCCTGTTTCTCTTTTCCTAATTGTTTGTTTAGTTAATTTTATCTTTACGTAAACTGGTTCTAAACACGTGATTCATACAAACCACCCTGCTCACGTCTTGTCTTTTAAAGATTAGAAAAACATTAATTTGACGTGTTCAGAGCCGTCATTTAGTTCTTTATTCTAATTCCCTCCAGTATAAGCAAGGTTAACTTGTGAAGTTGCCGGTAAACTTACAGGCCTTATATTCAGCAATCATTTTGTCTATGTTCTCTGGACTCTTCAAATGTTCTCGCATCATCTATTAGAAGTTGGAGGGCAGAGCAACTAGCACACCAATGATATGGAGAGGCCTTTGTATCTCAGCAGCAAGCCAAAGGTGGATAACAGGAGACTAGAAGCTGATGTGGCTCCTTGCCTTGGGAAGGATTTTGTGGATCTGTTAAATCTATGATAGCAGAACTATTTTTGGGAGGAAGAGGGCAGAAAAGCAACATGAGGCGATGTGAGTGAACTGCCAGAGGAGAGAAAGCAATGACAGGATTTATAGATTGTCTGACAAGCTGCGAGCTGTAAAGCAGCCACTGAGAAAAGCAGTGATATATATCTCACGGGCTGAATGCACAGTTTGTGTCTTTATATCTTTGCACACGAGCTGGGGCAGTCCCATTTGGATCCAAAACAGAACTACAATACTATGCAAGAAAGAAAGCACTCCAGGAAACCACTTCATCGTCATTTTACAGTCTGCAAAAGTTTTTCTGAAGTGTCGTCGCTGTCGTAATATAGGAAATGCAACAGCCAATTTGCGCACAGCAAGATTCCACAAGTTGCTGCATTGGAACGCCAAGCCTGAATTTCATACACTGTTGGAATTGGACTGGAACCTATAACTTTCTGAATCAGAGAAAAGAATCCTATCACCAGTCACAGTGGTGTTAATGTCACACAAAGTGATGTGTTAAAGATACCCTGTCTGCCTATCCTTAAGGAGCAGGTCTTGGCCAAGACAGGATGAAAGAAGGCATAATTTCAAAAATAAAGTCAGTGCTCAATGAGAGGAATGAGTGTAGGCCCCACTGTGTCTGTCATGGACAGAACCTTTGTATGTGGCATTTTGACCCGCACAGCTGCCTGGTGTAAGGGAAGACACTTTCTGGAGAGGTTGAGTACTGCATCAAACCCAGCAGAACAAATATTTGGAAATATTCCCAGATCATGTAATTAAGTAGGTGGGGAAGACTGGAAGATGTCCCATTATGAAAAGGTCACCACATACAACAGCTCACAGTGATTCAATCAAGTAAGAGACTCATCTAATGATGGTCTGCATGCAAGAGAAGCTTCCGGTTGTGACCCTTGATAGCAGATAAAGGACAGAACTTATCCATTAACTTGTAAAACTTGACACTTAACAACAATCTGCATTTATATAACACTTTTGACATAGTAAAATGCTCCAAGGTGCTTAATGGGAGTTTATCAAACAAAACAGCACCAAACCACATAGGAAAGTGCAAAGGCAGATGACCAAAAGCTCGATCAAAGATATCAAAATGTGGTCATGATTGAGCATGCTCCGGTCAGCTATATCAGTCATATGCACTAAATAGCCCCCAAATACATCCCAACCCTTATTTCTAAACAGTAGCATCAGACAGTGCTCTCCATTTCCTCTAACAGCCATGATGTGACTCTTGCTAAGTATGTTATCAATTTAGCTCCAGAAAGGAACCAGATTGAATCTGTCACAGCTAAGACGCAGGCAAAGCCTAGAGGTAGAAATGACTGCTTGAAAGAGGCTCCAATGAATAATCCTTGCTTGAAATCATCCTATAAGGTTCCAGAGAGAGGTTAAATTTTAAAATAAGGACACCTCGAGCACTGGAGAAGTTCAACAAAAAACTTTCCAATTCTGATTCCCATCCATTGAATATCTGACATCTCTCTCCAACACATTGGCTGCAAAGACCATGAAGCTCTACCATCAGAAAGCCAGTCTGTTCTGAAGGTGTCAAGAACAGTGAATTCAGCCTAAAATCACTTTCTCCTCCCAGCCCCTCCACCATCAGATAAGGTCGTGAACATTTTGGAAGTTGGAAAACATATCCCAGCCAGTTCTGAGTGTCCCACAGACATTCCACAGTCAAGTGGGTGTCAATTGTTGGAATTTTGCTGTCAAGTCGGGAGGAAGCTCCACATTAAAACAGCTGCTGGCCAATAGCAATTGGAATGAACAGAAAGAGGCAGTGCTTCAACATGATGGAGCCCAAGTCAAAGGGATGGCAAGGTAGGTTTTAAGAGCCCCAAGGACGACATTAGCTAAGTTTAGTATAAAATATTCCTGGGAGTCCTTTGATGCTGCCCAGTCTGAAATGTCCCTTTGCTCTGTGTGATGAATTCTTTTTCAAAGCACAGTGCTGTAGGAAGCACAGCGGCCATTCTGCAGACAGTATAATCCCACAAGCTGTGGTGTGATAAATGATCACTTAAGACTAGCGTTGGCTGATCGAGAAAGCGGTATGTCTGTGAATAGTCACATAATGCAGGAGCCTTGGCTTATTTTACTTCTCCATTTCTCCTGTGATGTGCAAGTTAATCAGATATCCTAGTTGGGACCCGGGGCATGAGGGGGAGAGGAAGGGAAAGGTTAGGATCCAGGCAGGACCGGGGCAGGGGTGGGACCAGGAAGAGGACTTGGTTTTTCATGGTACATTTGATTCCACTTGGGCATTGCCAGGCTGCAATGCCCAGGGCCATATCCCCTTACCTCTAAACTCCATGAAAGGACCTCCATGGCCCTCCTTCACAACAGCGGAGTAGGGCCGTCAGCTCCCTGCAAATGGGGAGCTATTGTAAACCCCTCCGGAGTGAACCACTTCTGGCAGGGGGAGGGCTCTAGCAGGCCTGGAGAATTCAGTCCCAGGCCTTCTTATAGGATGTGAATCCTCATTATAATACTTTTTGCAGCTCTATGCGAGTTTCTGGTGTGGAGTTGATGGCGCCAGAAATCAGGCTGCCTGAAACTCGCGAAGGCCATGGTATCCAGCGGTGAACCCCATAAACAGCTTCTGCTTGAGTCTCCCAGCCTGCTGCACTGGGCGAATAAACAGTTTGTCTTTGTTTGTGTGAAAACCTAATGCAGTGTTAACCTTTCCTCAAAATTATCTGTTATAAAGCACATTGTAACTGCAAGTACAAACTTGTTTTCTTTTTGACCTACTGCATACTTTGGGGAAAATGAACATTCTGAATCTGAAATACTAACCTGTCTGTTTTTCCTCTTTCAGAGGTTGACGCTCTGCTGTGCATCTCCCTGCACTCTCCAGTTCCATTTCACACAAGTTCATGTTCTGTCTTGGGCAACAGCAGCTTCAGTGTACATCTCTGTCTGAACTGCTCGTGTATCCCTTAACAAAGTCCTCGCTCTATCTTGCTGGAGATCTTCCAATTCTCTGTGTTATTAATGGCTGCAGTTGAGGTAACATTCTATGGTGCTGAATGCTTTGATTGTAAGGTGCAGGTGGACAGCAATGTTTTTGTACATCACTGAGCTGGTGTCTCAATATAGCTTCTGTTGTTCTGACAAGATTTCATCTATCTTTGTCTGGCTCAGCTGGACAGTAATTTGTCAAAACACAAACTACAGGAAAACGAAAGGGGAGGAGGTAGGGCGGTAAAATGTAGGAAATGTTAAAGACAAGTAGAGGCCACTTGACTCAAAGTTCACCCCGTTAGAGACCCCAAACAATCCCATTTAAATATCCAATTGCCTGGTTGTTTTATCTCAAGGGATTTGCTTTGGCAAATTCTTCAATCAAGTGCTCATATTGATGTGTTTCAATTGGTAGTAACTTGAAAAATGAACTTGGCAGAGCTGGAAATGGAGATGCAAGCAGAGCCCCACACTTGAAAAAAGAAAAAATGGGCAGTTTAATAGTGTAGCATAGAAAGGTCATTTACCCCAAAGCATGCAGCAGACAATGAGGTCTTATGGTGCAGGGAGTAGCATGCCTGCCTCTGAACCAGAACCTCTGGTTTCAATTCCCACCCCAGGACTTGATGGTCAAGGAAGGTGTGTTCACAACAAGGTCAAATAGGTTGAGTGTGTCAATTTTTTGTGGAATTTCTTCAAAGACGCTAATGGCTGGCAGTAAAAACAGGAGAGACTCCTGATCAGCCATGCTTGATGTGGAATGGTGCCCTTCAAGCTCTGCACCTCCAGTGACAGCGAGTGACCTAGAATAATAGAAGACAGACAATGCACAAAGAGGCCATTCAGCCTATCGAGTGTGCGCCAACCGTTTGACAGAGCATCCTCCTCAGCACCACCCCTCATTCTATCCTGTAACTCTATACATACACCCAACTAATCCCCCTAACTTACACATTTTTGGACACTTAAGGGGCAATTTACCGTGACCTATCCACCTAACCTGTACAGCTCTGGGATGAAACAGGAGCACCTGGAGGAAACCCATGCAGAGATGGGGAGAACATGCAAGCTCCACATAGACAGTGACCCGAGGCTGGAATTGAACCTGGGTCCCTGGCACCATGAGGTGGTAGTGCTAACCACTGTGCCACCATGCTTCACAAACTGTTCTGGGAACTAGTAGCTGTGGAAACAGATGAAAGCTTGTCGTAGTTCACTACTAGGTGCAAGAAGACAACTGGAATTCGAATACAGCAAGTCAAAAAGAAACAAGGTTGTACCTGCACAGTTGTAATGCGTCTTAGATAATTTTGAGGAAAGGCTAACCCAATATTAGGTTTTCAACCAAGAGAATACCAACTGTTTACTCACCCAATGAGCAAACACAAAATGTGAGATAGAATCAAAGGTGCCTTGCAAAAAGGTCCTATTCCTTTTGCTGCATTTTGCTCCTTCCCCCGCACTGTTCAGTGCAGATGACAATTTAGCCTCAACATCTCAAATGTTATGGAGAAGAAGAAAAATGAACTAATGTTCCGACTTCTTGATCATGACCACACTCAGGCAATGCCCATTTGTCTCTCGGCGAATGGCAGATTTAAGTATAAATTCCCCTCATTGCTACTTGTGGCACCATATTGTGTGCAGAACATTTGGTTACGGGTTTAGATTGAAGTCTGTGAATTAACTTCATAATCTAAGTGAGCACTCAACCCTTAAAGGAATCCTCCATTCATCCCCTCAAAAAAAAGTTTAGAGGTTAACAAAGTCACAAAAATAAAAACAAATAATTGAGTTTTATTTCTGAGTATCAGAATTCAAAGGCAGAGATATTTTAAGTATTTATTTGCGAGATGTGGATATTGCTGGCTGGACCAATATTTATTGCCCATCTCTAAGGGCATTTAAGAGTCAACTATGTTGCAGTGGGTTGCATATGGGCCAGACCAGAAAAGGAAGGCAGATTTCCATCCCTAATGGATATCAGTGAATCAGATGGGTTTTTATGACAATTGACAATAATTTTAATGGTCATCATTAGGCTTTTAATTCTAGACCTAATTTCACCATCTGCTGTGGTGGGATTTGAATCCAGGTTCCTACAGCAATACGCTGAGCCTTCTGGATTCGTTGTCCAGTGAAAATACCACAATGCCACTGCATCTCTTAAATACAAAGTTGAACTTAAGTAGAAGCTAGAGCGCTCAGTGATGTACAAAAATGTTGCTCAGTCCTAGCCTCCATTATACAAAAATAAAGTACTAGACTTGGTGCAAAAACAACATTTACAAAACTGACACCAGATTACAACTAGCAAAATGAATTGAACAAGTTGGGGTTTCTTTTCTCAAAAGAAGAGAAGTCTGTCTGATTAGTGAAAAAGCAATCTGTAAAATGATGAAGGCACTCGATAAAGCCAATGTAGTGTTGTCCACAATAAGAAGTCATCAATTTATCATTGCCATTCAACATCTATTAAGGAATTCAGGAACAACTTCTTTATCCAGAGTGTGCTGGGAATGTCAAACATGCTGCCAAATGAACATAAATAGCTTAGATGTATTTAAGGAGAGGCAAGATAAATACATGAGAAAGAAAAACTTAACAAGATGTGCTGATAGTGTAAGTGCAAGAGGGCTGGTGAAGGCTTATATGGAGCTTAAACATTAGTTGAGATCCATTGAGATTTTGTGTCCTGTTATTTTTGATGTAAAATCCCTCAATGAAAATGGAAAATATCAGATTGACAATATGGATGTTTTACCCATAGAGACCAAGTTCCTGAACAGAATCAAGATTTAATAAGATAATTCATCTCTGTAAGCAACCAATGGATATGGGGCAACATTCACGACCAAAATGGGTGGCACACCTGCTGGCTTAATCAATGTAATCCCCAAGGAAATTAAGGCCCTAATTGGCTGTGGGAATCCTGCCATTAGGGCTCGGGGTTCTCCTGAGGACATTTCATTCCAAGACTTCTCCCATACAAATAGAAATCCTGCCCCTGAGATTACTGGACAGGCAGGGGCAACAGGTCCTCATCGTGGAGCGACCAGTATGGTAATCATGATGTGGAGTTGCCAGCTTTAGACTGGGGTGAGCGCAGTAAGAAATCTCAGAACACCAAGTTAAAGTCTCAAATAAAGTTATTTGAGATCACGAGCTTTTGGAGCACTGCCCTTCATCACTCACCTGATGAAGCAGCAGCGCTCCAAAAGCTCGTGATACTAAATAAACCTGTTGGACTTTAGCCTGGTGTTCTGAGATTTCTTACTGTGACCAGCAGTAGTGGCTGCTCTCAGTAATTCACTTGGGCCTTCAGCAATGCTCTCCCTCCATTACCTCCTGGAGAAAGTTAAGTAAGGAAACAATGAAGTTCATAGAGATCAAATCACTGGGCAACCCACCTTTCCAACATCAGGTTCTTCGATCAGTAAAGTTAAGTTTATTTATTAGTCTGACTTACATTAACACCGCAATGAAACTCCCTGAGTCGCCACATTCAGTGCCTGTTCGAGTCAATGCACCTAACCAGCACATCTTTCAGAACATGGGAGCAAAGTAGAGCACCCAAAGGAAACCCACACAGGCACGGGAAGAATGTGCTAACTCCACACAGATAGTGACCCAAGTTGGGAATCGAACCTGGGTCCCTGCTGCTGTGAAGCAGTAGTGCTAACCACTGTGCTACCGTGCCATCTGGGCTTAAGGCTGGATTATCCAGCCTCAGGGCACTGGACCATGAGACGAGACATTCAAACATCCATTGAGTTTGATGGGACTGGAAGAATCTGGTCCAAGTGCCTCTGAATGAGGGATCTTTTGATCAGGTTGCAGCCAAAGCCAACAGGATTATCTTGCCAGTCAGTTCACATGGAGAGTCTACTGCTGCCGAATACCAACAACGGTGCAATCGTAGGATTTCCAACTCATCTCCTCCCATTCAATCAAACAGCCCCTTCTCGCCTCAGGATTCATCTCAGGGAGGGCATCACATTACCCCTTTCACGTGGACAGACTGCACTGAGATCATTCTTTTTACTGAAGAGGAGGTTAAAGAGATGTTTAACTGAGGAGTTCAAAATCTTGAGGGGCCTGACAAAGAAAGAGAAACTGTTTTCATTTGGTAATGAAAGGGCACAGACTTATGATAATTGGCAGAAGTAGCAGGGAAGAGATTGAGGAGAAATTATTTCACAAAACGATTTGGAATTCACTGCCTGAAAACAATGCTGGAAGCAGATTCATTAATAACTTTCAATGGAGAATTTTAAAAAAAGACAGAAAAGCCATGGTAAAGAAAGTAACTGTATCATTCTTTCAGATTGCCAGCAGTGGCATGGTGGGCCAAGTGGCTTGTCCTTATGCCTTACAATTCTATAATATCTTAGAATTGGAGCTCTCTCAAAGTGCCTTGCCCTAAGAGGCATTGGTAACCATGGACGTTCATGTGTTGGGTCATGGTTATGCTATTGCCTTTTTGCAGGTTCTGATTGACTAGGAGACTCTCTTGCTCTTATTGCCTACTATCGGCATAGGAGGATTTGCAGGTTGATAATCACCCTGCTTTAGCCACGTTATGATCACATCTTCCATGGCCATCAAGTGAGACACGAGACTTCAACCCAGAACTTTTGGTTCAAAGGCAGGGACAATACCCATTGCACCACACAGGACTTCCCTTTAGAACTGGAACAAAGTCAGATGAAAGTGAAACCAGGCAAAATAGTTTCACACAAAGGGTTATGAGGCTATGGTATTCCCTTTCTGGAAATATTAGAAAAACATAATCAATCGTGGTGTTTAAAAAGGGACATAGATACCATACATCAAAAGTATGGCCTTTAATAGATAGAGATGGGAGGAAACTGGGATTTAAAAAGCCTTACGTTCCTGACTGAAACTGTGGAGACTTGTTTGGCTCTCCATTCGGACCCTGCAGCTGGTGGTGTGAGATTCCCCACTTTCCGTAGTCAGGTTACATCTATTTATCCTCTGAAAGCTGATCTGCTAACACTCTGCAGGTGCAAGCAGATCCTTCATCTCTTTCTCATGATCTGTGGAATTACAAGCCAGAATCCAGCCAAAGCAACTTTTTTGTTAAAAAAAACGGATTCTACACCCTGGTCAGCGGGAAAGTGAACAGCATCCTTTAAGGAAAAAAGCATGAACACAAAGCTAAAATCCACCAAGCCCTAGCCTCACTCAGAGAGCTTGGGAGTGGTGTGTTCGCCCCACCTTCACAGACTGTTAAGCATGGCTCTCTGGGAGTGTGGAATATTTCCCCATCATTTTGTGCAATTAATCTACAATACCTGCAAAAAAGCACCCCCCTCCCGCCCCCCAGTAAACCAGTCTAGGGAGAACTTCAGGTTTTTTTCATTTGTGCTCTCAATTAGAAGCTTACTAGATAGTGTTTCGGGGCTAGGGAAGAAATATTAGCCACGGAGTGTGCCCCTGATAACTAGACAGTGATCCATGGTGTATACGTTGTATATGCAGCACTGAAACAGACCATTCAGCCCAGCAAGTCTACAATGGTGTTTATGCTTCATAGGAGTCTCTGGCCATTCTATTTTATCTATTCTTATTACAATATGCTTCTGTTCTTTCTTGCTTGTGTGTATCTAGCTTCCCTTGTGATGCATTTGTGGAATAGTCACCTCAACTACTCCTTGTGGAGCAAATTTTACATTCTCACCCGTTCCTTGGTAAAATAGTTTCCTCTGAATTGCCAAATACATTTGTGAGTAACTGATTTTGCATGCCTCTATCAACTTTCCTTTTCTTTGCCAAGGAAGACAGTCCTAACTTCTCCAATGTGTCCACGTAACAGAAGTTCCTTATCCTAGAAACATTCTTATGAATCTTTTCCTTACCCTTGCTAATGCCTTCACATCTGTTGGGCCCAGAACTGGACACAATACTCCAGTTGAGGCAAAACCAGTGTTTTATACAAAATGAACATAATCTCCTTGCTTTTATATTCGATGTCCTTATTAACGAAACATTGGATGTTTAGGCTTTATTAACTGTGTTCTTAACCTGTCCTACCCTCTGCTCCTGCACTCCCTTTAGAGTTGTACCCTTTATTTTGTGTCTTATTGTCTATTGTGTATTCTTCCTACCACTATAAATCACGTCACACTTCTGCTTTGAATTTGTTCGACCGATTGTCTGTCATTTAACCAACGTGTCAATGTCCTTTTGAAGTCCTACAATTATGTTCCTCACAGTTCACAATGCTTCCAAATTTTCTATCATCTAAACATTTTGAAATTGTGTCTTATACACCAAGATCTAGGTCCTTAAAATATATATATGGAAAAATAAGGGCCCCAATACCGTACCTGGGGAACTGCACTATAAATCTTTCTCCAGCCCAGAAAACATCCATCAACCCCTACTTACTATTTCCAGTCACTCAGTTAATTTTGGTACTGTTCATTTTATTCTGTGGTATGGCGCTTAACAAATGCTTTTCAGAAGTCCATATACATCACATCAACAGCATTACCCTCATCTACTCAGTCTGTTACCTTTTCAAAAAATCAGTTAAATCTGATTGTCCTTAACAAATTCATGCTGGCTTCCCTTAATTAACCCACATCCCTCCATGTGTTTACTCATTTTGTTTCTACAATGAAGCTAAACTTTTTTACGTAGTAAGTCGTTCAGGTTTGGAATGTACAGCTTGGGAGCCAAGTTCAATCAAGGCAGTCAATGATTCTCTGAATAGAAATAATGTGCAGGGAAACGGGGAAAAGGCAAGAAAATGACATAATGTTACGATGCTCATTTGAAGAGCCAGTGCAGACAGAGAACACAGAACATTACAGTGCAGTACAGGCTCTTTGGCCCTCGATGTTGCGCCCATCTGTGAAACCAATCTAAAGCCCATCTAACCTACACTATTCCAATATCATCCATATGTTTATCCAATGACCATTTAAATGCCCTTAATATTGGCAAGTTCACTACTGTTGCAGGCAGGACATTCTATGCCCTTACTACTCTCTGAGTAAAGAATCTACCACTGACATCTGTCCTATGTCTATCATCCCTCAATTTAAAGCTATGTCCCCTCGTGTTAGCCATCTCCATCTGAGATGGGCCAATGGCCTCCTACTGTGCCATAACAATTCTGAGATATTGTTATTCTGTAGACAGATTGACTAGCAGTTGCTAGGCTTATGTTTGTACTCTTTGTTCAATAGTGTTGCAACATTTGTAATTCTCCAGTCCTCTGGCATCACTCCTGAATTTTAGGGAGACTAGAAAATTATGACCAGTGCCTCTGTAATCTCCATTCTTACTTCCCTCAGTATTTTTGAATACATTTCATCCCTTCCCAGTATCTCACCAACTCTTAAGTACAGACACTCTATCCAATATCTGCTGTTTCAATATGAAACCCTTCTAGTTTCTGAATTTCCCCCTCCTTCAGCATGTCCAGGATAGCATTGACATTCTTGGTAAAAATACATGCAAGGAAATCATATAATATTTCCCTTTCACCCACCTTCATGCATAACCCCCCTTTTTGGATCCTAATTAGCTCCACTCCTCTTTTTAATCATCCTTTTACTATTTATATATTTGTAAGGGATTTTGGATTCACTTTCATGTCCACTGCCAGTCACTTTTCATATACTCCCTTTTAGCTTGTCATTTTTTTCTCTCTATTTGCTCATGTGATGTGGCTGGGCAGCAATTAATGCCCAGCCCTAAATCAACCACATTGCTGTAGCTTTGGAGTCAAACGTAGGCCAGACCAGATAAGGATGACAGATTTCCTTCCCTAAAGGACATTAAGTGAACCAGATGGATTTTTAATGACAATCAACGATGGTTTCATGGTCATCATTAGACTTTTAAGTTCAGGTTTTATTGTATTCAAATTGCATCTATCGTGGTAGGATTCAAACCTGGGCCCTCAGATTATTATCCTGGGTCTTTGGGATTAGTTGTCTAGTGATAATACCACTATGCTATCTTCTCCTCTGTTTCACCTTCCCTTTTGAGTCTTCTATTTTTAGCCTGGTTCTTGGTTGGTTTTCCACTTGACACCTGTCATAAACACACCTTTTTCTTCTTCACTTTGATCTCTATCATTTCTCTTTACCCAGGGAGCTCTGAACATTTTTCATCCTATTTTTCCTTTGAGGGAACATACATTGAGTGTGCCTGAACTTTCTCCTCTTTAAAAGTATCACTTCTTGGCCTTTTGATAATGATCTAGTATCGATAAGCTTGGTTGAAATCATTAGGTTACATTTTAGCAATTTTTAAAAGTGGCATCTTGGCCTTTTGGCTAAGATACAAATGAGATAAAGCCTTGGAAGTGGAGCTATTCCTACTCCAATCAGCTTGGATCATGTAGATCAAGCCAAGACAGGAGGTGAGAGCCCTGTCTTGTCAGCTTGGATCAGGAATGTCTCAACTTGCTGAGACTCTGAATTGGACTTGATTTGATTGAATTGGAATAAAAACAAAAAAAAATCCTTGCGTTCAATTACTGTTTTTTCCTGCCAATCTTTGAACCGAATTTATCCAGCCCAGATCTATTCTTACCCCATTGAAGTTGGCTTCACCTCCAGTTAATTATTCCTACTCGTCGTGTGGTCCTATTTCTAGTCATTGTTGCAACATCTAGTATTTAATAATTTTAAAGAAGGCCAGCCCTTATTTTTCTCTTCTCTCGAGATACAAAGCTCCAGCCTGTTCAATCCTTCCTAATAGTCATAGCTTCTCAGTTCTGATAATCCAGTATCTCTATATCCTTTGGTAACATGGAGACCAGAACTGTTCACACCAATTCAAGTGTGATTGATGTAAGGGTCCATACAAGCTTAACTTCTCTGATTTTCAAATCTACACCTCTCAACAGGAGTCTGAATACTTTGGATAAAAGGATACAAAGTGACCATTGTTGCTTCTTTATTTGTTAGCAGATTATTTAAAATGATGATTTATTTGCAGGTCGAATGATTGAAAATACAACTTGAATTTGAGTCATCAGCTCTCCAGGAACCAACAGTGCAAAGAGAAGGAAAAACACTTTCTTATCATCCTTTGGTATCATTGAGAAAGTCTTTGCCTTTAGCAAGCATGTAATGAAAGAGTAGAATTCATTCAATCAGGTTAACAGGCCCCCGAATGTTTAACAACACAATGATCAATAGCTCCGACAGTGACAATCCCACAATGTCATGAGGGGCAGCAGTTAACTACAGTACTGCATTGCAAGAGTACAGCACTGCACTGTTCATCTGTACAAAGTGCTAGTCAACAGAAATGCCGACAGCAAGTATTCTATTAACCCCTTATCAGAGCTTTATTCAATCTGTGTTGCTGTTGAATGTGGTGATTGTAGATCACTGGAAGGTAACTTCTAGTGGACTGTGTAGTGACACCGATGAGCATTTTGGTTTCCCAATGTGCTGTGCAAACTAGCAAAACATTAACAGGGAACAAACACAACACAAGGTCATTCAATATCTTGTCTTGGAGGAATCTAAGAGAAACTGATGGGAAATCTAAACATATTTTGGCATTTGATCCTTGCAGCTGCATGATCACTACAAACAGATTGAAATTGCATTTTGGGACTGGTGCTTTGTAGATCTTAACCCTAAGTTATGCGGAGTACTGGACCATCACAAGTAGCTTTTCTCTCAAGAGAAAATGTCTAGCACTCCATTCTGTGGCACATTGGCCTGATTTTTTTCACAGGCATGGAATCCCTCAAGATTGAGGCAAAAAGTGGGTTCCAAGCCCGCACTTGCTGACAACAAGCACATCTCTCCAATTTTACCTCCTAACTGCCTGCCTTTAGGGCTGTCATCCAATTAATAGTGGGCTCCTGATGCTGTCAGTCCAATTGGCAGCTCTGGGGCCTCAGCAATGCCACTCAGGGAGGTGGGTGCTGCTGAAGCAAGGAGGAAGTCTCGGAAGCTGGGAAAGGTGCACTTCAAAAAGAAAATTCAGGGGGATATGAGCTGGACAAGGAGAGATTGCCTTTCCTGCCCACAGCCCCTATCTCCCCATGCAGCAGGGGCCACACTGTCATTAGTAAAATGCCATTGGCCCTGTCACTAATCGGTTGCAAGTTTCCTTGGAGCAGTGTTTCCATTCCACATCAGTTGCTGCCACTAGGAGAATACCCTGCATCAAAGAACGCCCCAAAACTGCTCCCCTTAATCTTACCATCTCTGCCTTTCACAGGCAGGTCCAGGGTCCAGGAAAATTCTGCACTATGATTCTGAGATTAGTACAATGTGCATCCAGTTAGTGTCAAAGATCAGAAAATGTTACAACTTCCCCACTCCAGTCCCACACTCACACACTGAAAAGCGCATGGGAATTTACATTTTGTCATATATACACGACCGTGTCTGTGTGTGAACGCGTGCACAAATGTCTCCATACATGTTGTAATAATCCTGTATGGTCTTGTGTAGACAATGGGTAATATCAAGAAATGAAAGGAAATCAGGATTAATAGAGCAAAAAGCCTCATATTAATAAAATATTGGAGCAGTCTGACTGTTCTTGTCGAAGCCTCTGATTTTCTGACCAAAAGACACATTCTGCTTTTTAGATAATGCAGATCTGAGTGAAGTTTTTATCCACTGACACAAACTATCAGAAACCATTGACAGTCCATCCTCACCCACCAACAAAATTGCAATCCACCAAGATTCAACGCCTTCAGGGGAGACGGCAGTGGTGAAATTATAGGAAGAAGTGTATTTATTTTACTGTTGCTGTCATTATTGTGGCAGAGGCTGCCAGCCCCAGTCCCTTCATGCTCAGCCATTGGCACTATTAGCTTCAGTCTCCAACATTTGCTTCAAGCAGAAGCCATGTGGAATCTCAAATAAAACATTCCTGCAATTCAACACATTCGCCTTCTGTGATGAAGACTGCACTTTCAACCAAACATGTGATGAAGCTAAGACATTCCCAGCGAGCAACACTCTGTCAAATGACAGCAGTTATGCTGCAGCCTTGAGTTTCAGGAATCTTTTTGGATTAACAACCAGTGTTAACACTGAGCATCATTCACATATAGGTTTTCTTCCAGCTCCCCCTGCCCCTCACAATGCTGTAGTGCAGTGGATAGAATTCTAGTCTCTGGATCAGGAGACTGTGGGTTCAAGTCCCCCTCCTGACACTTCAGAATAAGAATCTAGGGTGCTGCTCCAGTGCAGTACAGAGGGAGTGCTGCCCTGCCAGAGGTCCCCTCTCAAAGCTTCTGTGGCACAAGTTTGAAGAAGAACCATTGTTCTCCCTGACCCAGGCCAATGTCTAACCCTCAATTCATTATATCAAAAATAGCTGAGGTTAAGTTAAGGAAAGGCCTGTGCACCTACCTGAGAGACTTTCTTCACCACATCTGTGCCAAGGCTGAGACTTCGCACGAAGGAGCGAGCAGCAATGAACACCCTTGTTAGCCTTAGCTTGAAGAAGCGAGGCACCTCACCATAAGGCCTCAGCTGCTCTGCGTGCTTAACCATACACTCCAGGTACTCCTCACTGATATGTTGATGTGGGTTCTGATGCCTAAATTGGCACTCCATCAACCTCGACCAGAACTCATTCAACACTTCCTCCAGGTTGATGTTGGCACCCTTGTAGTAATGGCGGAGCTCACTGAACAGGTCCTTAAAGATTTTGCTACTGTCAAAGCAAAGGAGTCCATGCATGTGTGAAAGCTTCCTGAGAAGATTCTTTTCCGATTGGTCCAGCAGTTCTTGGAAGTAACCTGCAGGTGAGAAAAACCAGGTGGTTACTCTTGGTACCCAGGATATCAGAGCCACAGTAAAGCCCAAGTGCACACATTGCCCAGCACCATTACCCTCACCCCTATCTTGAAGAATGTCCAACACCTCTTCTATCTAGACAAGTAGACAGAAGATTCTGAGAGGTGCCTCGCCCAACTCCATTTCTGGGCATCTGTCATGATCACACCTTTCTTCTTCTATCTGAGCTCCTGTACTCTCACACAATGGTTCTCCTCTTCCTGTGTCAACACACAAGAAACATCTTTATCCATTATTTCCCAAGATGTCACCACTCCTTACCTTCCATCTCTTTTGTCCTAAAGGTTTTGCATTAAACCATTTAATCTTGACTTACGGAAGTATCAGGATAAAAATCCACAATTAATCAGTGGCATTTCTACTGAATTTCCAAAATTGCACAGCATGCTGGATCAAAGGGGAAAAGCTGTGTGAGACTCACTGGTGAAAGCAGTGAGTTTCCATTCTTGCCTGATTTAACAGCACTCTGTGCAATTTCAGAGTGCTGGCAAGAATCACACACAGTAAGAAGTCTCACAACACCAGGTTAAAGTCCAAGGTTCATGGTTACAGATACTGTGACATGAACCCAAGATGGGTTCAATTCACACTACCTGTAACCTCCAAATTTGCCTGGACTTGAAAAATCTCACTAACTTTCCTGTCTGGAAACAATACACATCTTTTTAGCCCTGCACTTCATGCTCTCTCCATTTACATTGTCTGTACCTTTAAGACTTGATTAGTTGTAGAGACTCACATTACAATTATCATTCATGTAAATTGAGTTTGTGTCTTAATATACTCTGTTTGTGATCAGAACTCCCACCCACCGGAGGAAGGAACAGCTAGTTCCGAAACTAGTGCCATTTGCTACAAATAAACCTGTTGGACTTTAACCTGGTGTTGTGAGACTTCTTACTCTGTTTACCCCAGTCCAACGCCAGCATCTCCACATCAAGGATCATACAGCCAGCTGAAGGGGTGGGGCCTAAACTTGCCGGCAATACCAGCATTCTCTGGTCAGGACGACCTATAAAAAGGGCATTCTCCCCTTTGAATGGACATCCGTAGATCAGGATCTTCCCACGGAGACTGTTACCCCTTTCTCACTCCTCTCAACAAGAGGAACACTCTCCAATCCCAATATGCAGAAGTCAAACCACCCCTACCACGTTGGGGCACTCCCCACCCTTGCCATCCTATCACTATTACGGTGACCACATGCCACCTGACAATGAAATACTCTGCTCCCTCGTCCCCTTCCCCCCTCCAAATGCCCCCAACAGGACAAGCATTGGAATAGTTACTTTTCTCAGTCTCCGGTCCAACCTTTGTTCATAGGCATCTGCCAACACCAACCCCCGAAATCACCAACACACACATAAGGGGAACAACCCCCTGAATAAGGTTCCCCTGAGGGCCCTTCCTTGGCAGTGCCACTCTAACCCAGCAGAAACTGGCCTTGTCCTGCACCAGCCAGGGGCCATACCTGGCTGTGTATGATCATCACAACTGGTTTTCATTTTCAAAAGTGGGGGATGGGGAGGGGCGGGGAGGGTACATCATGGCCGAATTCAGAGTGGTCAATCCAGTCATTATATGATAATGTATTAATCAGGGTTATGTCCTTTCTGAGAAGATCTCTGATTGAGATCTCATCAGCCCAATCCTGGTTTTGGCTGCTTGAGAGATTTTAGCAGACATTTTGAGATTTGTTTCCATGGCTAATGGAGCTACAAGATCATGGCCAGCGTCTCATTGTATGGCAGTCTGGTGAAATTGGGGATTTCTGAGTCTGATTGGTTATTTGTGATAAGCCAATGCCATGGATACCACATGCTCTCAGTGGTTTACTTTCCCCTAATTATTGACCAATGAGTCACCTCTACCAGGCTAGGGTGCAGCTTTATAGCACATAGTTCTATGATGTTCTCCAGAGAAGAACAGTCTGCTAAAATTCAGGGGCTAATTTTAACTCTATAATCCTGACAATAACAGGGCAAGACTGGCAATTCAACCGCCCCTCCACCCCCTCAAGTTACCGGGCTGCTGGGGGGATCAGACTGGTTTGGATTTGCATTTGTCCTCCTGAGCATGTAACAAGGCTTCCCTCCCAAAGTGGGGGAGAGGGTCCCTTTCTAAACAAATGGTGATAGCATTGTGACCCAGGAGTGCAATTTTAATTGAGTAGCCTGGTGAGTTTTCAGCCTGACCCAACCCAGTAGTGAAGAGAATGAAGCCAAGGACAGGCCCAAAAAGGCTAAATCTGAGACTTTTTTTTAAAGAAAGAACTTCCCTTGGTGGGCCAGAAAGGTCAGACTGTTCCTCAAGTTACATCATAGCAAAGCTCAGCTTACCTGATACAATCTTGCCCATCTCCAACAAACCTGCCTCCCTCACTGTAGGGAGATCTCAGCCCTTCATCTAGTCCTGCCAATTACTGGTTCAAAAGCAGCCTGGGAGTTGAAACAATCCAGACTTTAACTCACATTGATATCCACCCACCCTAAAACTGACCCATAGAGAAATAAAACCCAGGCCTCATTGTCTGGGGGCCAGACACAAAGACTTACCACTCAAATCAGTGTTTGCACTTACTAGGTTCAAGGGTCATAAACCACAAGCAAAGGTGAGAATTATTCAGCAGGCATTACAATAGTGTAGTGAGTCAACAATTGCCATGATCACATCGGGAAAAAAGTTCCAACAATTCCATATATTTTAGTAGGTCCCCAGCACCAAGATTTGACCCATCGACCTGAAAATAAAAGCCTTCAAAGGAGCTTTGCCCCAAACTGTTATGTTCAGCGGCTATGTGCCCATTCTTGAAACACATGTCAACCAAGATTGTATCCTCTCGAGTCCAGATCAGAGTCCTCCAGATGCTAGAGAGAGCAGACAGAAGGAATCATTACAACTAGCCAAGAGATAAAGTCTATATTGTGGCCAAACAGCTGCCAAATCAAAGGGGAGACACATAGAGCAATATTGTGTTGGGATTATACTGAAGCCAGTTCACACTGGGTGACAACATCTTTACAGTGTTATCAAACCAGCTGCAACTAGTCATAATCACAACTAGTCGCAATGTGATTCTTTATGGGAAAGAAAGGCACTTTGCTGAGCGGTAATAATGGACACTTGAGATTACCGCCCTCTTTAAGATACATTGTTTTTTTTCACAAGCGTTTTGCCAAGTGTCCTTTCACCTCCTAATGTGGTCCAGTCTCAAATTATGTATGATTACTGCTTCTGCAAAGCATCTGGGGTCATTTAAGATTCTGCATAAATGCAAACTGTTGCTTTTGAAAATGGGAGAGAATCTCAATCATACGTTATTGCAGGAAGGCCATTCAGCCCACTGGTCCTCTGTCAGCTCTTTAATGGAACTAGCCAACCAACCCTCTTGCCTGGCTTGTCCTGTGGACCTACATTCTTTTGCCCCTGTCCATGATAAGCAGATACCCAATTCTCCTTCGAAAGGTGACCAGAGAGATGTTAAACAGATTGTTTCAAAGGCTGACAGGATTGAAATAAATTGGAGGGATTTAGGGAGAGTTCTAGAGAGTAGGCCTGATACAGATGAAAATGCTCCCTCCTGTGTTGGAACAGGGATAGAGTTTGAGGCAAAGGAGATGACAGAGAAAAAGGAACAAAGGACTCCAAATGAGTGGAAGAGATCACAGTGATATGAAAGCATGAAGTCAGGGGTGGAGTTATAGATGAGTAAATAACTTTTGTAATTGATGGATTACGATATAGAATACCAATGTTCTTCAGTGAGAATGACTGCGGTCCTTGGCTAAGAAATCTGGTTGAAGGAATAAGACTTATAAACCAAGTAGTTGGAACAGGACAGAAAATGAGGCCAAACTGAAAATAATGATGAGAAAGCAGTGAACTTAGATTTTCAAAGCCCTTGCATTACAGCAACGAAGGAAGACAGAGGGACACAATTTCAATGCCCTACAAGAGGAATGGGTAGAAGAAATGACAGAAATGGCCAGTTCATTGCAATCATCCAGAACATGGGGCACTGAGCAACACTATAGCCCAAAGATCCCTGAAATTCTGTCTCTTGAAAGACGGATTTGAAATCTAGTTGGCCAATATATCTTCTTTCATTGTTCACTGGGTTTAGTTGTATGTGTGCATAATAATTATCAAATATTCATATTTCTATTTGCATGGTTATAATGTGCTCATCATTCTTTTAAATTTCTAAAGGGATGACAATGCTATTGACTCAGATGGGGAATGGAGGAACCAGTACAATGTTGAAGGGTTTTGAGTCATTCAATCCCTATTGTGAATTCCTTGATCTGCTGTGAGTTAGCTAATTCCAGTGCTTGTGAGTGTGTGTGTGTGTGTGTGAGTGTGAGTGTGAGTGTGAGTGTGTGTGAGTGTGAGTGTGAGTGTGAGTGTGAGTGTGTACCTGCATGTATGAGTGTGTGGTGTATCTATATATCTGTGTGCCTTGTCTGTATGTATGTCCGTGTGTGCATGGGTGTGTTTGTATGCTTGTGTGTACACCTGTGCACATATATATCTGCATGTGCATATATGTGCATGCACACATGTGAATGCATGCCTCTTAAGTGGGGACAGTGAAAGGTTTAGCTTTAAAGTCCTTGGAGAACTACAGAATTGTCTTAAACAAGAAAAAGGCAACTCAGCCCATTAAGCCTGCTCTACTAATTCTTCTCCATGAACCTGAGATAACCCTGCTTTTAAATTCACTCCCTGTCCCTTTGATTCTCTTCATTGTCGATTGACTGATCCCTTTCCTTTCCAGGAAGTGTTATTAGATTCTGCCTCAGAAACTGAAGCGAGCTCCCCACTTGGTCAAGAGCAACTACTGAAAGATGGTCACTCCATGATGTGCTCCATAAACAGAGGGTGAAAACAACCAATGCTGGTGCTGTGTCACAAAAGATTAGAGCAAAGAGTTTTCTTGGAATTCAGCACCATTCAATCAGTTGCTGCAGAAAATCAGTTGGAATTATCACTGGCTTCTTTTACAGAGGACAATACTCCACCCTGGCCTTAACAGCATCAAGTTGGAAGAAATGGCAATTTAATATCTTGCATGTCGTACCATTTCATTGAGTTCTCTTTAAAGATTTGAGGCATTTTAATGCTCATTCAATCAAAGAACACAAGACTCCAGTTGTAAAAGATAATGGCATCTCATTAAACATTGCTGCACTGGGTTTAAATTCAATTTGCATGGATGTGGAGCTCTTATCCTGAGGACACTTGAAATGCTCTGGGTTTTTTTTCTGAAGGGTCAGTGCTTTCATGTATATCGTTTTCCCTTCATTGTGGCTGGAAAAGACGTCCTTTGGTGGTTATGGGTGACATAGAAGGTGACATAGTGGCATTGTCACTGGACTAGTAATGGAAAGACCAAGTGTAATGCTCTGGGAACCTGGGTTTGAATTCCACCATAGTGGATGGTGAAATTTGAATTAAATAAAAGTCTAATGATGACCATGAGACCATTATCAATTGTCATAAAAACCTATCAGGTTTGCTAATGTACTTTAGAGAAGGAAATCTGTTCTGTCCTACATGTGGCTCCAAACCCACAGCAATGTAGTTGACTCTTAAATGCTACTAAGTTCAAGGGTAATTAAGGATAGACACAATAAATGTTGGTTGATTCCGAACTCACACCAATGATCAGTTATGCCTGTGCTCACACCCATTTTGACTCCAGTTCTGGGAAAAGATCCACACTAAAATTCCAATGCTCTAATCATATAAAACACTTTTGGCAACCAGGCTCATTTTGCAACAGAGCTGTGACCTACTCTCTGACTTAGCATTTACAACATTGAAAACCCATTTACGTTCCTCACACTCATATTTATAAAGTACCTTTAATGGAATAAAACGCTCAAAGCACTTATAAAACGAAGCATGACCCTGAACCACAAAGTAACATTAGGTCTCTTGACTATAACCTTGGTCAAAGAACTAGGTTTTAGGACAGGTCTTAAAGGAAGGACTTGGAGTAGAGAGGTGGAGAAGGTGCAGACAGGTTTTTCCAGAGCTTGGGGCCTTAGCAGCTGAAGGCAAAGTTGCGGCATGATTAAAACTGGGGATGTATAGGAGGCCAGAATTAGAGGAGTGCAGATCAGTTGTTGGGCTGGAAGGGATTACAGTGATAGGGAAGGGTGAGATCACAGAAAGATTTATAAACAAGGATGAAAATTTTAAAGCCAAGATGTTGTTGATCAGGAGCCAATGTAGGTCAGCGAACAGAGCGGTAATAGGAGAATGGGACTTTCTGCAAGTTAAGTCGCAAATCTTATGTTTGAGAAACCAGCCAAGAGTGTGCTGGAATAGTCAACTCTAGAGGCAATGTAGGGATGAATAAGGATTAGGCCCATTCGCTTAAAGTGTCAGGGGAATGTTGACAACCTAGAACACAGAACTTAGAACATAGAACATAACAGTGCAGTACAGGCCCTTCGGCCCTTGATGTTGTGCCGACCAGTGGAACCAATCTTATGACCCTTTAACCTAAACTATTCCAATGCAATCCATACGCCTATCCACTGACCATCTGAACACCCTTAAGTTTGGCGAATCCACAACTGCTGGAGGCAGGGCATTCCATGCCCTTACTACCCTCTGAGTAAAGAACCCACCTCTAACATCCGTCCTATAACTGTCACCCCTTAATTTAAAGCTATGTCCCCTTGTGTTAGCCATCTCCATCCAAGGAAAAAGGCTTTCACTGTCCACCCTATCTAACCTTCTGATCATCTTAAATGCCTTGATTAGGTCACCTCTTAGCCTTCTTCTCTCTAATGAAAATAACCTCAAGTCCCTTAGCCTTTCCTCATAAGACCTATCCACCATACCAGGCAACATGCTGGCAAACTTCCTCTGCACCCTTTCCAGTGCCTCCACATCTTTCTTATAATGTGGCGACCAAAACTGTACGCAATACTCCAAGTGCAGCTGCACCAAAGTTTTGAACAGTTGCAACATGACGTCTTGGCTCTGAAATTCAATCCCTCTATCAATAAAACCTAACACACTGTATGCCTTCTAAGCAACCTTATCAATGTGAGTACCAACTTTCAGGGATCTATGCACCTATACACCGAGATCTCTCTGCTCACCTACACTACTAAGAGTCCTACCATTAGCCCTATATTCTGTACACATATTACTCTTACCAAAGTGAATTACCTCACACTTTTCTGCATTAAACTCCATTTGCCATCTTTCAGCCCAGCTCTGCAGCTTATCTATGTCCCTCTGCAAACTGTAACATCTATTCTCACTGTCTACAACTCCTCCACCCTTGGTGTCGTCAGCAAATTTACTGACCCATCGTTCTACACCCTCATCCAGGTCATTTATAAAAATAACAAACAGCAGCAGCCCCAAAACAGATCCCTGAGGTACACCATTTGTAACTGAACTCCAGGTTGAATATATCCCATCAACCACTACCGTCTGTCTTCTATCAGCTAACCAATTCCTAATTCAAATTGCTAAATCACCCTCAATCCCATGCATCTGCCTGTCTAGATATGGTGGAGCTTCTGCCTCAGGAGTTAGGAGACAAAAGGCTGGAGGTTCAAGCATCACTCCAACGTTAGAGATGTTTTACATGCCCAGTGGCTGTAAGCCATTTAATGTGTAAAGCATTATTCTGCTGCAGGAATGGGGCTTTGTCAAATTATTGTAGCCTTCAGCACACAACAGAAACTGGGTGCAAAGCAACAGTTGGACATAGGAATTGTGGGCGTACAGATTGAGGCATGCATTGCATAATCAGCAGCCATGATAGATTCACTTCAAACTAACAGAGATTTTAGTGCATTCCAATGTGGCAGTGAGTGTGCTGCACAGGTCCTGTACTGAGGGGGTTAATACTATCCCAAATAAGCCACTATCAGATTCCTGTTACAACCAGCAAGCGGGATCGACAAATATGCACAATACCAGCAGGAATGGGCAGAAGCAGCTGCCTGATGGCAAGGAGAAGGGAAAGGTCCAATTACACAGTAATCAGATAAGCTGGACTGAGAAGAAGGGGGAGAGAGAGGGTGGGGCAAAAGAGGAAGGCAAGGAAAGACGAACAAGAATAAGAGGATGAGATGAAAGGAAGCAAGAGATGGATGGTAGAGGAAGGGAGAGGGAAGAAACAGACTGCAAAAGGAGAGTGAGGAAAACAAGAGTGAGAGGAATATAAGAGAGATGGAAGAGGGGACCAACCAAAGTGAGAGAATTTTGTGTCCTACGTTTTTATAGAATTTAATAGAATCCCTAATGTGCAGAAGAGGCCATTTGGTCCACTGAATGTGCACTGTATTTTACACAGGCTCTCTTCCTTGCCCATTATCCCTGTAACCCCACACATTTCTCATGGCTAATCCATCTAACCTACACATCTTTGGATATCAAAGGACAATTTAGCATGGCCAATCCACCTAACCTGCACATCTTTGGACTGTGGGTGAAAACCGGAACACCTGGAGGAAACCCACACAGACCCAGGGAGAATGTTTGCGTGGAGATTGCACAATCACCCAAGATCAGTATTGAGGCAGTGTTGCTAACCACTCTGCTACTGTGCCACTGCCCACAGAGCCTGCTGCATAACTGCAGATTCATCTGGCCAGGTGGTGGTTGGAAATGAGCTCAGACCTGCTGACGCCAGATTTACACTCTGAAGAACAGGTGGGATTCAGCAGAATTCCCAGTGTTCCTGCTTTCTATTCTACTCTCACACTCATTCCTGTCCTCCTTTCTGCCCTTGCTTACTCTCACTTCCCTCTTCTTTCCTGTCTCTCACTCACACTGGATTCTTTCCTTGTCTCTATCCCTCACTCAAATTTTGTTTCCTCATCTTTCCTAAGCCTCACTCACTCTCCATCTACTCATCTTTTCTCTCTCCTACTCACTCTCCACCTCCTCTTCTTTCCTATGTCCCACTCACTCTCCGTCTCCTCCTTTTTCCTAAGTCCCACTCACTCTCCACCTTCTCACTCTCCATTTCCTCTTCTTTCTGGCTCTCACTCATACTGGGTTCTCTCCTTGCCTCTTTCCCTCACTCTAATCAACTCCCCCTGAAATACCCCCACACCCGCTCCATCCTGCCATGTTTCCTTCTCCTCTGCCCAAGCGAACTGAACACTGCGATGATTCTGGTGCTCCATGCAGTTCAGCAGCAGAAGTGGGGCCTGGGCTGGAAGACAGCTAAATGTCTCATACAGGGCTGACCAAGTTCAAACATGAGCCGCCCTTCAAAGTCAATCAAATGTGGCATTTTGATCTCCTTTCGACTCCCAGATGTGGAACACATGGCCATTTGGCTGATCCCAGTGGCTCAGTTCCATCTGGATTCACCACTATTGTCATGTCAGCAAAGCTAGATTAGGGACTTACTTGCCTTGCAAATAATTCCACCATAAAATAGCTTCTACTGAAACTGATTGTGCAAGTAGCGTTCGTCTTTATTTTGTGTACTGTTAAATTAATTTATTCAGATTATTTAGCTGACAGAGGAACTATTAGAACAAGAAACTTTTGAGCAGTCCAACTAGAGTTAGTGGTTTGTGAATTCTCTGCTTAAGGGAAAAAAGCAAATCAACATTAGCACCAAAACCCTTCAAAGCATTCTGATTGAATTTGCTTCCTCTGACTATTTCAGGCAGTGCATTCCAGATCATAACTCGATGTATTAAAAATATTCCCTCCCAATCCCATTTTATTGAAACTCAAACAATGGACTCCTTTTTTTTTGGGGGGGGGGGTGATGTTCTAGGATGGGGATGAGGGAGATGATCATACTGCATTGCCTGAAGGAGCAGTTCAGGATCAGTTACAGAATTTGCGGTGGTCTGAAGCAGCCAAACCAGCTGTGGAGGAATCAGGCACGTAACGTCAGATCACCGTCAGCTGTTCTGCACACTCTGCCAAGCAGTTGTGTTCAGTGCATCCTCCCACCCACCCCCCCTCCACTCCCCCACATCGCGATGGCTGACACTCAAGGAACAGATGGGACACAGGCCCCCCCGGCCCACTCTTCCACAATCTCACAGAAGACTTGAGCAGTCAGTGACTCGGAAGGAAAATGAAAGGATCCTGGAATCTCTGGGGATTAGACCACACAGTCACTACGAGGGCTTTCAGAGCTTCCTGACAGGTGACATTTGTGACTCAGAAATTAGCACAATTACGAAAGTGTTTCCCCTCATCCATGTGATTGACAGGCACACGTGTTTTTTTTTCCACTTCTGCGAAAGGGGTTTAGCTTGAGATGAGTAGAGAGCTGAAAGATTTGATTTCCTTTTCTGGTTATTTTGTTGGTCTGTTCCCCCTCCCCCCCCACCATGCTCAGCAGACATTGTGGGAAGATATTGTGGAAATCTCAGGGCTAGGACAGAGAGAGTGGAAGTCACAGAGTAATAGGCAGGAGTGAGAGTGAGACAGAGTTAGGAACAGAGAATTCAATTTTCATGGAGACTCCATGCCATATCCAAAATACCACCAGGAACCTACACCCAGATCCAAAGTACCAACCCTGTTTCCAACAAGTCCTATTTTTACCATGAGGGGAATGAAGATAGGACACAACTCAAACATGGGTTATTTGAACTCAGTGCTCAATCCAAACAGCCCCAATTTCATGAGAGTGAGAGCCTTACTTCACAATATATGAGTTATGAATCTTTAGAGTCGATTTAAATGTTTGTAAAAGGAAGGTAAGGACATTCAAACTCTCCATGTCCATGTGCTTTCAGTTTCAAATACTCTTTGTTAACATAACCTAAGTGACATCAAGATGGCATGATAATGATTGACTGCTTCTACAATCTATTTTTATCGCAGTGGAGAAGCTGTAAATTCAGTTTGATTGACAACTCCAAGAAGTTATTAAAGCCTTTGGTGTGGGGTTAAGAATACAAATGTTTGCTTTATTTGTAATTAAATACTTAAAAGGGTAATATGGATTGTATAGGTATTCATGAAGGAAAGAACTTTTTATACAGTGAAGTTGCTAATAAATATTTTGAATTTATTTTTTTCATCTTAGCATAGTTCTAGAGGTCTGCCTATCATGTACTCCAGAAGGAGAGAGAGAGGGCATATGAGAGAGATAGAGACAGAGTGTCACAGGTGCAAAGATATACTGAGCACAAATGGGTACATGCAAAGTAAGATTAAAAGTGAGAGTTTGGCAAAGATAAATGAGAGTGACAGGGAAGGAGAATGAGAGAATGAAAGTAGGGGATAAACAGACAAGCAGACTGATTAACAGGATGAGAGAGTCAAACACAGGCAGAAAAGAGGAGATATGGTCTGAGAAAGGTAGAGACAGAATGAAAGCAAGGTAGTGAATGAGTTAGATGTAATGAAAATGAGGAGAGAGAGCAAGGTTGATGGATTCAGGCAGATTTAAAGACCTGCAAAGGTGCATTTATATTCACACACACACACACACTCTCACGTACACACAGTGAAAATTGTTGAAAGCACTTCCATTCTGATACAGTCAGGGCAGAGCTATGATATTTCTTCCTTCAGGTTCAGGTTTTGTTCCAGCTTTGACAATACTTCATCCTGATGTGCATATTTATTTTCTAGGGTAGAATATAAAAACAGCAGGACCAATCCAAAAATAGCACACATTGTCATTCAAACAGCCTAGCCATACACTACCAGCAGGAATACATCCACACCTGTCATTTAAATGGAGTTTGATTTATGAGGTTGTCAACACTGGTTGGGAAACCCAATGGTTTGACCATTCATTTTAATGTTCCAGCTTCCATGCCCCAACTCTCCACAGGCTTTCATCACCTAAAATCCCATTTATCAGGCTATTCTTTACATACTCCACTTGCTGACCTGAGCCTACACAGACTTCAGAACTCTCATCCTCCATTTTCAAATCATTCTCAGGCTTCATATCTAACGTTCTCTGTAGCTGTACACAGCAACCTGAAAGATATCATTGCAGGCTACTCAAAGGGTGTCTGTTTTAAGATACTGCACGTGCAAGGTCACAAAAAACAAATTATAGACAGCATGTTGAAATGGAAAGACTGCACACAGTGAACAAGGAGGGGACATTGCCAATATTGCCATCAGTCCCCTTTCCCCAACCCTTCTGCTCTTCCTCACCTTCTAGTCACACCTCATTGGATGGAAGATCCTGATCTCCTCGCTAAAAAACCCAATGGAGGGGGTTTAGCCCTTTCCCCTCCCCACTCTGACCCTCACTTTCCCATGCCAATTAAGCACTGTAACTAAGCAGATTGCAACAGATTGTCATGCCATTTGAGACAATATTTGCTGCTTAGGTTGATTACAACTACTCTAAGAAGTTTGAAACCCATTTTCATTTTGCTCTTTCAATTCAGAATTGGGCTCTTAATGGTCTTGTTAAATTCTGAAGTGTAGCAACTTGGCTGGCTATTTTGTTACTGGCACGCAGTGTGGTAAGAACTTTGGTTAAGTGACAAGGGTGGATGTTTTGTCTGGGAAAAGCGATTGTACAGTATGGGACCCAACTAAGGGTACCGAGCAATGGTTATGCTACCTGACCGGTACCAGACAGAATAAGAAAGTGCCCCTACTATACTCCTTATACACCTACGGCTGTGTGGCCAAATTCCTCTCCAACTCGATTTTCAAGTTTGCTGATAACACCACCAAGATGGGTCGGATCTCCAACAATGATGAGACAAAAATGAGGCTGAGAATCTAGTAAACTGGTGTGGTGACAATAATCTTTCCCTCAACATCAACAAAATGAAGGAATTAGTCATCAACTTCAGGAAGTATAGTGGAAACTTGCCCCTGATTAAATCAATTGGGACAAAGTAGAAATGGTCGAGAGCTTCAAGTTTTTAGGTACCTAGATCACTAAAGGTCTGTTCTGGTCCCCCCATGCTGACACTATAGTTAAGAAAGCACACCAATACTTCTACTTTCTTGAAAACTAAGAAAATTTGGCATGTCAGCTACGACTCTCACCAACTTTTACAGATGCACCATAGAAAGCATTTTTTCTGGTTGTATCATAGCTTGGTATGGCTCCTGCTCTGCCCAAGAAACTACAAAGGGTCGTGTATAAAGTCTTGTCCATCATGCAAACCAGCCTTCAATCCATTAACTCTGTCTACACTTCCCACTCCTTCGGAAAAGTATAATTAAGGAATGCACACACACCCCAGTCATACTCTCTTCTACCTTCTTCCATTGGGAAAAAGATTCAAAAATCTGAAGTAACTTACCAACCGACTCAAGAACAGCTATTTCTCTACTGCTGTCAGACTTTGAGTGGGCCTACCTTGCACTAAGTTGATCTTTCTCTCCACCCTAGTTATGAGTGTAACACTACATTCTGCACTCTTGCACTTCCTTCTTTATGAATGGTATGCTTTGCTTGTATAGCGTGCAAGAAACAATATTTTTCACTGCATACTAATACATGTGATAATGATAAAGCAAGTCAAAATGACAGATCATAAAAGTGGATTTAGTAATTTTAATTAAATCTGGTCCCTGGTCAAAGTGATTGTGAAGCTTTCCAATTGCCTTAAAAAGCCAAGTGGTTCACTAGTCTCCTTTGGGAGTGGAAACCTGCCGTTCTCATTCAGTTTGGCCTGTGTGTGGTTTCAGTTTCACAACAATGTGCTCAGTTCTTAGACTGACCTCTGAAGAGGCCAAGCAAATCACTACAAACCGATGCATTAGATCAAGGAGGTGACGCTAACATTTTCGCAAAGGCCTCTAGGGATGGATGAAAAATAATGACCTTGACAACAATGCTCATGTCGCAAGAATTATATTCTTTTAAAAAAAACTTTCAAAGTCCAAATTATTAAAAGAAAACCCTTGAAAGTGCTTCCAAATGAGGTTCTGGCCGCAGAAGATGTGGGTCAGCAAATGTATTGTGGAAGCATTAAATGAGTTAATAAAGTGTATAGCTGTCCTCACAAAGTCAGATTGTTGATACAATCTATTTTTGATTCAGATTAATTTTCAAAGTACTGCATTCTTATTGAAGCCATTCTTATTGAAGAGAACAGTCACTCGAGCCTACCGTATCACCAATAAACGGCGTCACTCAAGCCATCAGGCCTCAAGCCAATACAGGGTACAAATGAGATTCATGGCCAGATCAGACAGAGACAGAAATGACACTCCGGGTGCTACAATAACAAATGTTTTGGTGGAAAGAAGGTATTTACCAACACAGCAAGCTTGTGGACTGAGGGATCTATTCCTGCTCTGATGTTCCCAACAGAATGTTTTCATGGCAACTTCTTAACTGAACAAGATGTTCTGCAAGCAGCAGTTATACCCATGAATTTAGCATGGTCAAGAGTTCAGCACATCTTTCAGGACCACAGTTCTGGTTTCCTCTTGAAATTGGTGACTAAGCCACAGTCACAATCACTGAACTCAACGTGTATCACCATTCATACCTCAGAGTAAAAACTGAAAGCGTACTGATTCACAGCTAATAGAGCTGGGCTTTAACACAAAACCTTCCCTCAAAATTATACTTCAAATATTAACTTGCTTCTTCTTTCTATGGATACTATCTAACTTACTGAATATTTTGAGAAATTTCTGTTTCTGTTTTCTCAAACCAGGTCGATTTATTCCTCAGGAAGCCACACTTTGTTCCAAATCCAAGAAACAAAATCTAAACTTGGTCAGATTTGATCAGATGTGATACTGAGGTTACAAACAGACTGGTCTAACCTGGAAGAGGGGTGGAGTTTGGTAGCTAGGGGATGGAATTTGCTGAAGGGGCCATGAAAAATGACTTCAACCTTCCCAACATTCAATTGGAGGGAATTTCTGCTTATCCAGTGCTGAATGTCAGAAAAGCACCACGATAGACACAATTTGACTTGGGGGAGACACAGACAGTCAAGAGAGGTGATGGTGAATTAGGCTGAGAGTTGTTAACATTCATATGAAAATTACTGCATTGTTTCTGGATGAAGTCACCAGGGGTCAACATGTAGATAGAATATAGATGACAGGAGGGTGGTGGTGGGATGGTGGGGGTTGCAGGAATTCCCATCCAGCCAGATAACTGCATAGGTGTTTGAGGAGGTTATTGTGATCAACTGCAGGCAAGTCAATAAGAACAAGGAGGGAAAATTTACCTTTGACACAAAGGTGGGATGTCACTTGTGACTCTGATTAAAAACTGTTTGAATTTGGTGGCAGGGTAGGAACCAGATTGGGAAGATTCAAACAGAGCTTAGGCACAGATTTGGAAGGTGGAATGACTTTAGAAAGGTAAAGAAGGTCGGAGATGAGATGGCTTTTGCAGGGACAGTGGAGTCAAGGGTTGACTTTTTTGTAAATGGGTTGATGACAGCACATTTAAAAGACAGCGGGACAACATCTGAAAAGAGAGAATGGTGTACAATATCAGCTTCGCTTGGAGGGCAGGAGGAGATGTTGGATGTTCAGCAGTTCAGTAAAATAGAGTTAAGGGAGCAGGAGGTGAGTCTAAAGGACAAGATAAGCTTAGAATGGGGAGATAGGAGAGAAAACTTCTGGGGGAAAGCTAGAGGAAGTTTGGCCTGGTGGGACAATAGAAGGTAGTACAACACACTGTCATCCAATCGCTTGGTCTTGATCTTAGTGACAAAAAAAAGTCCATGAGCTCCTCACACTTATTGTTGGAAACACAGGTGAATGGGATAGGCAGAGAAGTTCAAGAAAATGGTTTGTAGAAAAGAAAGTCTGGCGTGATCTTTGCATTCCAGAATATTGTGGCACAATGAGCAGCTTTAGTAGCTGAGGGTAGGACCAATAGTGCCTTAAGAGGTCAAGCCTGGAGATGGATGGCTAAAAAGTTACTACCATATATGTTCAAGACTACATCCCTTGGACTTAGGGAAGAGGAGTTAATTTGCTGGTGATTCAAAGAATTGGTTGGAAAGATTTATCATGAATGGTTACGTAAGTTCATATTGACATAGACCCAAGAGAACATAAAGTCCAATAAAACTTAGGATGCTATCCCCACAAAAACCCAATCAACTCCAGGATGTTACCTCCACCAAGATCCAATCAGCTCCATTCCACTAATTTCTCATTCTCTATAAGACCATAGAATCCCTACAGTGCAGAAAGAGGCCATCCGATCAATCGGGTCTGCACAAACTCTTCTGCAGACCATTCCACCCAGTTCCTCCTCTCTGCCCTATCCCTGTAACCATGGCCAATCCCCCTAATCTACACATCTTTGAACGGTGGGAGGAAACTGGAGCACCCACGCAGACACAGAGAGAATGTGCAGACTCCACACAGGCAGTGACCCCAGGCTGGAAACGAACCCAGGTCCCTAATGCTATGATGCCACTGTGCCTTCCTCTCCAGGAGCTCTGAGCACAGTTTCGGCAGCCTTTGCTACAAGATCAACAGCAACTCTAACATTCTTTCAAATAGAGGCTTAGAGGAAAGTTCAGAAAGTCTGCCCAGCTGTCATCGTTCCTTGACTGGAAGAGGTTTAGGTTGCCCATTTTTCCTCCAAACTTCCATCAAGACAAGTGCTTGTTTGCAGTACGAACGCCAGGCACAATTAGTTGGGCCCAATGGCCTGTTTCTGTATATTCTAAGCAATTCTCTATCGTTGCTTGTTCTAGATGCCCAGCCAAATGGTAGTAGTACAATCTTGCATGATTCTATAATTTACAGTTGACAATATTTTTCATTAAATATTAAAGGACTTCTCCTTTTTTCCCCAAGCAGTTATGCAAGATATGAATGATCCAAGAGGTGCTCAGGTTACGCACAACTGTACAGGAATAATTCTGGAACTCGAGCATGCAGTATCAATGTTGAATGAAAGACAGTGTCTCATTCTTATTAAAAGCTATTTATTTTGCTGTGGTTGTCAAGGATACAGTGAACAGAGTCAAGCCAGAAGCACAGAAATTTAAGTCTCTGGCCAAAAGTCCAGACTATTCAGGGACCTCTCCCAACAACAACAAACAGAATTAAAATCGAGGTGCAAAACAACAGCAGGAAACATCTCCTGAAGGACATAGAGATGAAGAAATCAAAAGATGGGCCAACAATTTCTTTTTGTCAGAAATCTGAAGTTTAACCTCCAACGAAATGGCCAACAATGCTTCCAGTAAATGCATCCTGGCATCGCCTCCATTCCACAGCTCAGCTCAGATCGAAGCCCAACAGGCAGTCTCCAAACCAGGGCAGCCAAAGACAAGCAACTGTTCTTAGCTCAAAACTGGCTAGCAACAACCTCAGTGGCTTGAAATGGGACCACTTTTGTTCCACTGTAGAAATTGCAGCCCAATGGAAGCACTACCCTATAAAAAGAAAAATAATCCTACATTGATACAAGACCCTATAGGATGCCTATTCATATTTTAGAGCCAATCTGAGCAGGTTTGATTACGATTGTAATGTAGAATATATAGCAGCCAACATGTGCATAGCAAGCTCCCACAAACAGCAATGTGGTAATGATCAAATAATCTGTTTGCAATGCTGATTGAGAGATTAAATATTAACCAGAACCCCGGGTAAAATTCTCCTGATCTTCTCTGAATAGGATCCTGAGATCTTCCACATCCGCCAGGTTTGAGCTGAACGTCGCATCTGAAAGCTAGCACCTCTGACAGTGCAGCACTCCTAAGGGAAATTTTGTGCTGTAGTTCCTGGAGCAGGCCTAGGAAGCAACAATCTTCATGATCCAGGGCTAAAGTGCTACCAATTGGGCCAAGGTTCCTGATTGTGTTGCTGTGAAACAGAAGTGACCAAGAGAACAGAATCTCAGTGAGGTAAAGGGCAGCACCAAAGACAGCCAAGACTGCTCCCCTCACCAGCAGTCCATTATTTAATCATCCTTATGATTTTTAAATCACTTATGCTGTTAGTACTCTTTGATACAAAGATTTGGCACACTGCTGTTGCAACTAATACAGGACTTCATTGCGTTTGTTCTACTCAGCAGAATGGTTAACCTGTGTCATACTACACAATGAATATCAGCAACAATTTTTCTATAATGCTTCCCAAGGCTAACAGCAAGCTCAAAGACTTTCAGTTCCGTTGCATTTGCTGCCACACCCACCAGATAACCAAGCCAACCATTTGGACTCAATTTGAAGAGACTAAAGAGCAGGGAAGCTAAAGGGGAGATTTAACAAAGATGTTCACTATGACGAGGTGTTTTGCGGGATCAAAAAAGCACTAATTTTTACAATGAGGGTCAGTAAGCAGAGAATATAGATGTTACAATGATTGGCATTAAGAACTAGAAGAGATGAGACAGTGGTTGCAATGCAATAAGTTACTGTGATCAGGAATGTGCTGCCTGAAAAGGCAGAGGAAATAGATGCAACAGTAACCTTCAAAAGGGAATTAAATAAACACTTGAAAAGACTGGGCTAGAAATTAGTGGGCCCCAGTACTTGGATAAGGGCTTGTTCACGTCAAGATTGGCAACACCCAAATATGGTACCCATCTCATCCAGGAATGATTTCAAAATTGGCTTCTCTCTCTGGCAAATGTTGCCTGCAAACTCGATACTGTGCAGGGGGACCAGCACTATTGTTTGCTAACCGCATTGTTCAGGCACCTTGCTCTTCTTAAAGACTAACTCTGTGTTAAAAGATGGTTGCACAGTTGAGCTGAAGCTTGCTGGAAAATTAACTTTGAAAATTGCAGGAACCACAATGGCCCAGCACATTTTACAGTATGCTCCCTGGTTCAGTGATGCCATCTTGGAGGTTTTTGTGAGTGGAGTGAACTCCACCATTGAGGCTCTTTCACCACAGGTGATCAAAAAAACCCTCGTGTTTCAGAGAATGGGAACCCATTGCCAAGAGGACAGACTACTGAAACCCAGTTCCAGGACACAGCAGCAGTGCTGGGAAAAGTACTAATCCCCAAACCTACACATCTTTGGACATTAGGGGACAATTTAGCATGGCCAATTCACCTAACCTGCACATCTTTGGACTTTGGGGGAAAACCAGAGAAAACCCACACAGACACAAACAGAATGTGCAAACTCCACACAGATAGTCACCCAAAGCCAGTTTCCTGGTGTTGTGAGGCAGCAGTGCTAACCATTGTGCCACACCAAGAGTAAATTGTTCATTGTAATTTGTATAATTGAATGTGCTATTGGAGAAAGATGTTTTCAGATGGTTGTTGATGACCGCTTTTATTCACTGCTGGCCTAACAGATGTGGTGGATGGGGAGTGTGAAATTAATGTGGTGAATGCTGGCTCCATGCTCACCTAGGGAAGTTGTTGATGTGTAATTGGTCCCTCTCAACTCACTCACTCTGCCCACCCGCTTGCCAGCTTCTATCCATCCTTCCCTTGCTGAGCATCCCCTCTTTGCCTCCTCCATTCCTTTCTCCAATCATGTTGCTGACCAGATGGCATAGCAACACCACCTCTATAACCAGGTTAGGTTCCTCTCCCTCCTCCTTCATTTCATTCAGGAAGGAACGAAGAAGAAACACCTCCACAAACCCAACACACTTTTCCATCGAAGAGGCTTCACCAAAACGTAATGAAAAGCCACTTTATCTGCAACTTGTGGAATGGCTCTTTAATTAGAATGGCATCACCTCCTATGTTACAGACGATCATGAGGAAAAGTAGTTCATACAGCTTCTCCATTTGTCAATAAGATCACGCTGATCTCATGTGGCCACAACTCCACTCTTCCGTCCGCCCTCCATAACCCTACTCTAGATCAAAAATCTGTACAAATCAGCCTGGAATATATTCAATGACTCCGTTTCCCTTGCTCTCTGTGGAAACACTAATGACCTCAGAGACCCTCACATAATGATGTGGAGGCTCAGGCCTCACAGCATGGAAGATTCTGGCAACAAAGTGGCAGAGCTTGGAGCCCATTTTTTGGCAAATCAGATGTCATTTTCTCTGCTTCCACTGTTGGACAGACAGAATGCACCTGGTAACCTGTTATGGAGATCAGGTGGCATTCATGAGATTAAAGGTAAGCACCATTCACTGTCTGAGGGCGCGAATCTCAGTCCTCAAAGAGGTATGCAGCTCTCGCAACAATCCACCAATTTCTCCTCTGGGAGACAGTGGCTTCAGGCATTGAGTATGCTCAAGGCAGAGGTCAACCAATTTCTAGATACCAATGAAGTAAAGCAACCACAATCCCAGATGACCATAGGCTGCTTGCCTTTTGAGGAGGAGAGTTGACCGGGTGATTTAATGTGAGAGTCACCACTCTTCAGGCGAGGGGCAAGATTGAGAAAGTGGGGCCTTCATAAATAACCTCAGCCAGTACAGCAATTGAACGCGTGTCGCTCTATATCATGAATCAGCTTTCCAGCCAACTGAGCTAAATTAGCCTCCACTAAATTGTTTCGTCACAATTATATCTCTCCTTAAGTAAGGAGACCAAAGCTGAACAAAGTACTTTGATCCTTTTGAGTAAGGCACAAAGTTGTGGCCCAAGGTCTGTGTGATCCAAATTTCCAATCCTGCCATGACATCAGTTGGCTGGGCTTTGTAGCATGAGAACGGCGACCATTTGAGGCTTTCTAACACATGCAGAGACTGTGTGGCATTCTGCTGCAGCAATGCCATGTCAACGTATATGAAGCAGCTATTATCATCCTCCAAACCCAAGGAAGGAGCAGTTGGCCTCTGTAGAAACACTCAAAACAGCGCTGTAGAAACCAATTTATTTGCCCAAAATTTGCACAGCTCTAGGGATGGAGTGGAGCTAATTGGACAGCGCTCTCAAAAAGCCAGCACTATCTCAGGAGCCAAATGGTCTCCTTCCGTGTTGTAAAATGCTACAATTTCAAAGCAACAAAGAAAACCGTTACAGCAGCATGCATTGTACAGCTGGCTGAGTGATGACTTGTGAAAAAAATCTCCTCACTTTCACGGTCTCACCTCATCTGCAGGACATGTCAAGTAATCCCAGAGGATGCATCAAAATAAATTACATCTCTGGTGTGCTGCTCCCATCACTGTGACATCTGAAGGATGAAATGACAAGCTGACAGCTTTCGAATTGCTTCATGGTATCTGGGGAGAGCTGGGTTGCTGGGAGTCGACACAGACAGAGAGCAACAGCTCCTTCTACCTTCAATAAGTAGGCCGGCAGAGCCCAGTCCATTCAATTCCAAGGTGACAGTCTCTCTCACAAACAGAAAAGTGCTGTTCCTTCAGAGTTCACAGCAACGCAACATTTGATGCACATTTTTGATAAAAAAATGTTTCATTATCCATAATCTTGTCTGATCTTGAAAATGGCGACATGATAGTTGACTACACTATCGGGACAAAGGAACTTAGTCTCAGATTCAGACACCATATTGTGGCACAGTGGTAATATCACAGGACAAGCAGTCCAGGATAGTGCTCTGGGGGACACGGGTTCAAATCCCATCACGGTAGCTGATGGAATATATATTTGCTTAACAAAGATGGGATTATAAAGCCATCCCAGTAATCATAGTCTTTGGATGAAAAAGTTTTTCCTCACATCCCCTTACCGTAACACTATGCCCCCTAGTCATTGATCTCTCCACGAAGGGGAAACATTTTTTTCTGTTGACTCTATTCATGCCTTTTATAATCTTATACATCTCAATCATGTCCCTCCTCATCCCCTTCAGCCTTCTTTGCTCCAAGGAAAACAACCCCAGTCTCTCCAATCTCTCTCCGTAACTAAAATCCTCCAGCCCAAGCAACTTCCTGGTAAATCTCCTCTGCACCCTTTCCAGTGCTATCACATGACGCCAATAATATGGATTACAGAACTGCAAATAATACTTCAGCTGTGATAATCCAGATTTTCGAAAGGCCTTTGATAAGGTACCACATGATGGATAAATGAATAAAATCAGGACATGCGGAATCAGGAGACAGGTAGCAGAATGGATAGTTAACTAACTTCAAGAGCAGACAGTGGGAGTAAACAGTAGTTACTTAGACCGGTGGAAAGTGTGAAATGGTATGACACAGGATCAGTGCTGGGACCATTGTCACCTACAAGTTATATCAAGAACTTACACTTTGGAATCAGAAATATAATTTTGAAACTGTCAGTCATAGGAAGTATTGAATAGTATTGATGCATTTAAGGAGAAATTAGATAAGCAAGTGAGGCCGAAAGAAATTGGTTTATTCAATGAAGAATGATGGAAGGGAGGCTCAAGTGGATCATAAGCACCAACATGGTCTGTGTGGGCTGAATGGCCTGTTTCTATGTTTTATATTCTATTTGTTTTCTTTCTTTCTTCATGGGATATGGGTGTCACTGGCAAGTCCAGCATTTGTTGAACTGAGTGACTTGCTGGGCAATTTCAGATGCACAGTTGAGAGTCAACCACATCGCTGTGGGTCTGGAGTCACATGTAAGCCAGACCAGGTAAGGGTGGCAGATTTTCTTTCCTAAAGGACATTAGTGAACCAGATGAATATTTTTAGGACAATCAAAGATAGTTTCATGATAGTTTCATTTGTCCATCATGTGGTACCTTATCCTTTCGAAAATCTGGATTATCACAGCTGAAGTATTATTTGCAGTTCTGTAATCCACATTATTGGAGTCATTTGATAGCACTGGAAAGGGTGCAGAGGAGATTTACCAGGATGTTGTCTGGGCTGGAGGATTTTAGTTATGGAGAGAGATTGGAGAGACTGGGGTTGTTTTCCTTGGAGCAAAGAAGGCTGAAGGGGATGAGGAGGGACATGATTGAGATGTATAAGATTATAAAAGGCATGAATAGAGTCAACAGAAAAAAATGTTTCCCCTTCGTGGAGAGATCAATGACTAGGGGGCATAGTGTTACGGTAAGGGGATGTGAGGAAAAACTTTTTCATCCAAAGAATGGTGGGAATCTGGAACTTACTGCCTGAAACGATGGACACAGTAAGAAGTCTCACAACACCAGGTTAAAGTCCAACATTTCTATTTGTTAGCAAAAGCCACTACCTTTCAGAGCCCTGCCTCTTCGTCAGGTGAGTGGGAATTCTATTCACAAACATGGCTTATAAAGATACAAACTCAACTTACAGAATAATGGTTGGAATGCAAGTCTTTACAGTTAATCAAGTCTTAAAGGTACAGACAATGTGAGTGAAGAGAGCATTAAGCACAAGTTAAAGAGATGTATATTGTCTCCAGACAGGACAGCTAGTGAGATTTTGCAAGTCCAGGACAGACATGGGGGTTACAGATGATGACATGAACCCAAGATCCCGGTTGAGGATGTGTGTGAAATTTGGCTATCAGTCTTGCTCAGTGACTACATTGCCATTTGTCATGAAGGCCACCTTGGAGAATGCTTACCCGAAGAACAAAGGCTGAATGCCCATGACTGCTGAAGTGTTCCCCAAAGGAAGAAAACACTCTTGCCTGCTGATTGTCAAGCGGTGTTCATTCATCCGTTGTTATAGCGACTGCGTAGACTCCACAATGTACCATGCCTTGGGCCATGTACTGCAATCCCACGGTTAACCTCTCAATGCTCCACCTCTCCAGCTTCCACTCTAAGCAAGTTAAAGAAGCCGTCCCCTACAGACAAGCCTTCCGTTATACACAGGATCTGCGCAGATGAGGAGGATCGCAACAGACATCTCCAGACACTGAAAGATGTCATCATAAGATCAAGATATGGCGCCGACTTATCGATCAACAGTTCCAATGCTCCACAGCGAAAAGCTGCATCAAACTCCTCAGAAGACAAACACAGTGGACACGACGGACAGTATACCCTTCATCATCCAGTACTTCCCCAGAATGGAGAAGTTACAACATCTTCTCCGGAGTCATTGAAGAAGATGAACATCTCGCCAAGGCCATCTCCATACCCCAATTCTTGCCTTAAAACAACAGCACAACCTCAAACAGACCATTGTCCGCTGCAAACTACCTAGCTTTCAGGAGAACAGTGACCACAACGCCACACAACCTGCCATGGCAACCTCTGCAAGACGTGCCAGATCATCGACACAGATGCCATCATCTCACATAAGAACACCATCCACCAGGTACACGGTACATACTCTTGCAACTTGGCCAAAGTTGTCTACCTGATACACTGCAGGAAAAGATGTCCCGAGGCATGGTACATTGGGGAGACCATAAAGATGCTATGACAATGGATGATTGAACACCACTCGACAATTACCAGGCAAGAGCGTTCTCTTCTTGTCAGGGAACACTTCAGCTGTCACAAGCATTCGGCCTCTGATCTTTGGGTAAGCAAGACAGCTTCACTACACATGACAACGCAAAGCTGCTGAGCAGAGACTGATAGCCAGATTCTGCACACATGAGGACGGCGTCAACCAGGATCTTGGGTTCATGTCACATTATTTATAATCCCCATGACTTGCCTGGGCTTGCAAAATTTCAATAACCGTCCTGTCTGGAGAAAATATGCATCTCGTTAACCTGTGCTTAACGCTCTCTCTACTCACACTGTCTGTATCTTTAAGACTTGATTGCCTGTAAAAACTCACATTCCTACCATTACTCTGTAAATTGAGTTTGTGTCTTTATATGCCCTGTTTGTGAATAGAACTCCCACTGACTTGATGAAGGAGCAGTGCTCTGAAAGCTAGTGGCTTCTCCTAACACATAAACCTGTTGGACTTTAACCTGATGCTGTGAGACTTCTTGCTGTGTTTACCCCAATCCAACGCCGGAGGCAGCACCATGAAATGGTGGAGGCAGAGACCCTCATAACATTTAAGCAGTATTTAGATGTGCACTTGTAATGCCAAGACATACAGAACTAAGTGCTGGAAAATGGTGATTTGTTTTTGACCAGCACAAATGCGATGGACCAAAGGACCTTTTCTCTGCTGAAGGCTGCTATGATTCTATGGGTGGGATTTTCCGGCCACACCCACCTCAAAACCAGAAAACCCTGCTTGAGGTCAACAGGCCTTTCAATGGTCTGCCCCACCCACTATGATTCCTGTGGCTGGTGGTAAGGAAAAACTGCCCCCCCCCCCCCCCCCCCCCCCCCCCCACTCCATCCCCACAATGACTCTATTACATCTATGTCATTTTTTCCTATACGGTCTGCAAGGGCTGATATTCTCAACAGAACATGATGTAAAGATGCTGGCATTGGACTGGAGTAAACACAGTAAGAAGTCAAACAACACCAGGTTTAAATCCAACCGATTTATTTGAGTTTACTATCAAATAAATCAGTTGGACTTAAGCCTGATGTTGTCAGACTTCTTACCGTATTCTCAAGAGGAAACAAGGTTTGAAATGGACAACTGGGAAGGATCTGGGGGGAAAAAATGACAATAGGAATCTTCAGTATTATGATGGGGAGTTGTTGAGTATTTCAATCTTCCCCATCTCGATACTGACTTTGAAATGCCACACGATAACAGTCAGCAAGCTATAATCAATTTACATCTCATAAATGGCACTTTCTATTAAACCATGTCAACTGACCTCATGAGGCAAGCATGCTGTTATTTACTTATATCTATTTAGTGTTGTTCCTAGGCAGTTTAGGCACATGAACTATAAGCAAGGCAGATCATCCTTCCCTGGCAGAAAAGTCATAACCACCCCTCAAAGCTAGCTTTATATCTGCCTTCCCCCTCCACTCTCTCCAGTCTCCCTCGCCTCCTTCTTTCTCCCCCTCCTCACCTTTCTCTCTCTCCCATCCTCTTTGCCTCTCTCTCTCTCTCTCCCCCCTTCTTGTCCCCCTCTCTTTTTCTCCCTCAGCCCCCATATTGGGTAGAGGTTGAGTTAATACGTTAGTGGTATACATGTCAGTGTTCAAGAACTTGGGACACCTATAGTTCTTTGCTAAAGTCATTGAAGTTTTTCTTGATTTTGTTTTAGCGGTGCTGTTGTACAGAGATAAGGAAACTGCTTCAATGCTCCTACAAATAGACAGCAATAAAATGGCCACCTTTCATTCCTCGTAGATCTGGTCCAAATCAATTCCCGTATCTAGGGTCTCCAGGTTGAAGAATTGGATGAGTGAAGTATTAACCAAATGCTGTATTCTCAACAGCAACTAAAGAGAAGCCATGAGGGTGTTGGGGAGGCGCTAACCAGTCCCTGTGCTTTGGTGACCCACATGCCCCCACCTGTGTGTGTCCACATTTCCAGAAAGTTTTCAGCTCCTCTGTGGACCACCTTCATTGTAGCCTAATCCTACTGAACTCTAGTCCAGGCCATACAGCAGAGGCATTATCTACGATTGGACAAGTACCCCAATTTTTGTTGTCAAATGAATGAAGATATGTCCCTGAGCAAATGCAGCAGGAATGGCTGTGACTGCACATCTGAATCAGAGACAGATCAGGATTTTCAAAGAAAAGCCTTCCTTTGAACAGGTCTTTAGCGATAATTTCCATGAAGAAGGGGTATTGCGAATGAAGTGGGGAGTATAAACTGGGCTGGTGTCTGACTCTGGCTTTGCTTTGAGTGAATATAACGTTGAAACAAAGCTAGTTTCCAAGTCATGTCCTATCCACATGTTGCTCAGTGCATGCTGGTCCAAATGCAAGCTGATTGGTGAATCTTCCAGGGCTAGAGATGGGCATTAACTGTGTCAAGAGTTCACAAGGCGCAGAATTCCACAGTGTGGCACATGGTGGCATTGCTGCCACGCAACACCAGGAACCCAGGTTCAATTCTAGCCTCAGATCACTGTGTGTGTGGAGTTTTCACATTCTCTGTATCATTGGTTTCCTCTGGGTGCTCCAGTTTCCTCCCACAATCTAAAGATATGCAAGTTAGGTTGATTGGCCATGCTAAAATGATCTGAGTATTAGGGGGATTTGCAGGGTAAATATGCGGGATTACGGGATTAGGGTCTGGGTGGGATTGTGATCGGTGCAGACTCAATGGGCCAAATGGCCTCCTTCTGCACTTGGGATTCTATGATAATGCTGTTAAATGGCTATATGACAACCAGTGTCAGCAGGGATGCTCATCCAGAAATATCTTGGCCCATGGTGCTTTGCACAGTTGAAGTGGACACTCTCTGAGTTGATACTGGGAATTTTGGCCAATACAGTCAGGATTTTCTGGTGATCTTTCTGCTGGCAGTCAACTTTACAAAAACCATAGGCACATGTCAGAGCCGCATGTGAAGCACTTATAAAAATACCTGAATGTTAAAATATCATAGATCCTGCATTTCTGCAAATCAGTTCTTGCAAATCCTCACAACTTGCTTGAATTCCGCAGTTGCCATATAACAATTTGTCCACTGGATTTGCTCTTGCACTAAGTATCACATGACATTTTCCCTTGTCCCTTTGCTTGAGGTTTCACACAAGATTACAGGGGATAATGGTAATAACTGTTTTTCTTTTCTGAAGGTTGTGGCCTCCAAACCCACTCCATATACTCAATCAGATAATTCACACTGATAATCTCAGTGCAGTACTCCACACAATCTTCTATGTCCATCTGAGATGACAGGTGTAGACTTGGGTTAGAAGCTTCAATTAAATATTGCTCTTATAACAGTGCACCCTTAGAGTTTTGCACTGGGGTGTCAGCCTTGAGCATCAGGGATGGAACTTGAATCGACAACCTAGTGATACAGAAGTGTGATTGCTACCATTGTGTTGTTCAATGTAAGTCTTGAGAATGGGAACAGGGAAGCTAAGATCTGCAGAAGTGTATGAGAAGCACTTTCGAGGAAATCATGCAGTTACTGGCACTGTGACCAGTGATCAGTGTGAATTTTTTATCAAGAGCAGCCAGTGAATTTGGAACATTACAAATTGCAGGTCTGCACACAAAAGTTTCATTCTTCCCTCCTTCTATACTCATTCCTGTTGACACCACTGCATCAGGGAGCACTCACCCACAAACTTTGACTTTTTACATGATACGAAAATACTAACTCCTACCTCCAACACCCCAAGTAAAAAGAAGATTGCTTTCAATCAGTGTACCTACCCAACCATTGTGATTAACTGAGCATCTCACCCATTATTAATCCAATCAGAGGACCACTTTCCACTCAAACTCTCCATACATGGGGCCTCTCCATGGGTCAGAGCACTAGAGATTGGAAAGATATCACTTGCTATGCCTTTCGAATCACTGTTTGATTTTCTTCAGCAACATTAATCACTTGAACTACCTCACGTCCCTGGGCTCTCCTGATTGCTGTCCAGGAGTCCTCAATTGGTCAGCTTTTTAAATAGCAGGAAGCAATTAAAAAAAAGCCATCAGCTTCATAGGAACATAAGAACTCGGAGGAGGAGAGGCCATTTAGCCCCTCGAGCCCGTTCCACCATTTAATAAGATTATGACTGGTCTTTTTGTTGACTCAGCTCCACTTACTCGCCCAATCACATAACCCTTAATTCCTTTACCATTCAAAAATGTATCTATCCTTAAAAAACATTCAATGAGGTAGCCTCAACTGCTTCACTGGATGGGGAATTCCACAGATTCACAACCCTTTGTGTGAAGAAGTTCCTCCTCAACTCAGTCCTAAATCTGCTTCCTAAATTTTGAGGCCGTGCCCCTAGTTCTAGTTTCACTTGCTACTGGAAACAACTTCCCTGCTTCTATTCCCTTTAGAATCTTATATGTTCCAAACCCCACATATGTTTCTATAAGATCTCCTCATCATTCTTCTGAATTCCAATGTGTATAGCCCCAGTCTACTCAATCTCTCCTCATAAGCCAACTCTCTCAACCCCAGAATCAACCTGGTGAATCTCCTCTGCACCCTCTCCAGCGCCAGTAAGGAGACCAAAACTGTACACAGTACACCAGGTGTAGCCTCACCAGCATCTTATACAGCTGCAACATAAGCTTGCTGTTTTTAAACTCCATCCCTGTAGCAATGAAGAACAAATTCCATTTGCCTTCTTAATTACCTGCTGCACCTGCAAACCAACTCCTTGAGATTCCTGCACAAGTACACCCAGGTCCCTCTGCACAGCAGCATGCTGCAATTTTTTACCATTTAAATAATAGCCCATTTTGCTGTTATTCCTATCAAAATGGATGACTTCACATTTACCAACATTGTACTCCATGTACCTCGCCCACTCACTTAAATTATCAATATCCTTTTGCACACTTTGCTCTTCCACTCATCTTAGTGTCATCTGCAAATTTTGACACACTGCCATCCATTACCTTCCTGTCATCAATTTTTGATTTGTTGCTTGCATCTTCCACTGTGAAGACCAACACAAAATAGCTGTTCAATGCCTCAGCCTAACATGCTCACTAATAAGTTCATTGGCAAGAATGGCTCCGTACCCATCAAGGGCTTTTATTAAAAGAAGTGCAAGTTGAGAAGAGCAGAGTTGAAAAAATGTATTGCAGAGGCTGACAACTGCAGGAAGAATAGGAAATGTACATTTATATAACCTCCTTTCACAACATCAGGATGCCCCAAAGCACTTCAGAAGCAAATAATTTCTGCTGTAATATAAGAAATGTGGCTGCCATTCTGTGTACAGCAAGCTCCCACAAACAACAGTAGATAATGCCAGATAATTTTTGTGGCGGAATAGATATTGGTCAGAACTTCCTTGATCCTCAAAATAGTCCCACAGGATCCTTCACATTTACCCGCAAGGGCAGGCTTGGATTTGGTTCGACAAATCAGACCAAAAGACAGCACTACTGATAGTGCAGCATTCCACAGCATGGCTGGGGGTGGGCAGGCCTTTTTCAAGGGTAGAGCTTCACAACACAGCACACAAAGCTTTAGTCACGGTATCGGCACTGATGTACAGCAACCAAGCAGGATGCAAATCCAACTACTAAATCGTAAAAGTTATCCTATACTTAAAGCTAGAGGTTAAAGGTATTTGGATGTAAAAGATGTCCAGGAAACACAGGATACTTCTCCCAGAATCTTGGCCAACATTTATTCCCCATATAATATCAGTTAAATTGATGATCAGAAATATTGCTGTGTTTGGGGGCTTACTCAATGCAAACCAGCTGCAGCATTTCTTGTGTTACAACACTGACTGCATTTTAAGAGTGTTTAATTGTCTGTAAAGGGCTTTATGCCCTAATGAGATTGTGAAAGGCACTATATAAATGTAAGTCTTTATTTGATAGACACAATGCTGAAACAAGCTAAGTCTATCAAGTTGTGCCAATACTAGGAAACTGGTTTGCTGTGGTGAGTCCTCAGAAGTTTTTACTCCTAATGCACTTGAGTTAAGCAGCCTCGGACATTCAGGGTAAACCTGGGACTCTGTCCTCAGCTCAGGAAGAAGCAGTGACTGGGCACAGTACAGACAGAAAACCAAGACATATGAAAGATCTTCAGCTTAGAATGTGGGAGAGGCCATTGCAACTTTATATGGTTTTTTTTTAAGTTTTTTTTAAACACTATAGTTTGAAAAGCCTAAATGAGAATTCAAGTTAGATTCCTCCATGGATCTTGAATTGCTCATTTTCATGTTGTCTTATGTGACAAGCTAGTTAATGCAGACATGTTTTGTAACTAAATCTCCGCACTTCATTATCACTGCTTCTTCAAGTTTATTAATAGCCCAATGCTGGTTTTGTTATATTTCTCATTTCATTAATGTACATTTCCATCTCATAAACTGAACTGAAGTCTCAAAAGATCACAGTAAATTTCATTAGCAAAACACACTCACAGGAATGTTTGAGCACTCGATGACTGTAGCAGGTTACAGCACGGGGAGTTCATGGATGAACTGCTGCTACTGAGCTGTTCTGTTCCAGCCTGCTGACCAGTGTAAGAATGGCTGAGCCTCGGTTCGTTCCCGCACTATCCAACTAGGGAAGGCAATGATACAGAGGAGGCAGAGCATCCAAATGGGAGGAAGGATATAATTGCTCAGTGTTACTAGTCTGGTGGAGTGAACGTCCATGGGAACATTCACTGTCTCTGACTCAGAGATGCTAAGGATCAAACCCAGTTCTGGCACTGGAGACCAGAGGCTGGATTTTCACATTCCCAAAAAAAGTCAAGAATGGGTGTAGGAATCGTCAAACCTGAAGTTGTGGAACCAGATGTTTGAATTCCCCCTCAGTAAATGCCCCATGCAAACTTCCCAACAGTACGATGAAGTTTAGTTTTAGGTCCAGGTTGCGACACTGTACCTACAACCTGAAACCTCGAGGTCGCCATTAACAACGCTTTGGAAAATTTGTTTTCCATGTCTGACAGTTTTTCATTGGGCTGGTAGGTTTTGGAAGCTTTTGGAAAATCCAGCACTTCAGAATTTTAGAACAGTGAGAAAAGCTTGCTGAGCAGGTGAGAATATTCTGATAAGTAAGTGTTAAATATTGTGACAACTTTGAATGTTATTATTTGATGCTGTCTTGTACGTTAGATGCATTCTTATTGTTGAGATTGATCAAAGGGCTCAGTCCTGTAAAGGTAAGTTGATCCTTACATTGACGACCATTGCGTAAGCATTGAAATGTGTTAGAGTACTTTTCCCATTAGAAAAAAGTGTTACCATGGTTCAAAACTGCAGGAAACAATATTTCTGGTTTAAAAAAATGGCCTGCTGCTTTGGCTTAAAGAAGATTACAATCTGTTTTCGGAATTCTTTGAATGTCAAGCTAAGTGTAGCTTAGAAAAAAGTTAACCAACTGATGTTTTAGGTTTAATAGGTTCCATACCCTGGAGCTATAATGATTTATTTTGACAGCTAAGCTTACCATGCGTGCTTGTTTGGGCCTTAAAAGCTGATGAAGCACTTCTATATTCAGTTTGATTGATGGATTTCAGAGGTCATTAAAGTATTATCTGTCTTTGATATGATTTAGTTATTTGTTCGTTTTTACAATTCAATGATGACTTGAGGGGATTTAACTTTTTTTATAAATGAATCTGGATTTTTTGAGCATTATAAATGGTGGTATGCTTGTGTGACAGCTTTTAATAGTTTGTTAGAGGTTTTTTTTTATCCACGCCCATTTCAAAGACTTTCCATTGCCTTGACATCACTTCTGAGACTGCAAAGCCCTCTTATACTGCTCTGGAATGTGAGCTTAGGGTATGTTTTTGGAATGGGACTCGAGCCCACAAATATTTGATTCAAAAATAAGATACCAATGTTTTTCTCCTCCCAGAGGATGTGCAAGTCAGGCCACAAAATGCTAAGGGTAATTTTTTTTCTACAAATTTGCTCTGCCTTCCCGACCCCATGCCAAATTTGTGTCTTCTTAACATGTTAACAAACTGCACATAGACCCCTTCCAAAACTGGGTCCTCACTCAGATTACAGGATAATTATATTTCCTCCCTCCATCATACTCTTTTCATGTGCTGGTGTGGGTTTTGGAATCCCTTAAAGAAGTCATGACCAGTGTCTGCTGAGTAGCCAGGAGCATTCTAATAGGCAGGTACAAAATGCTTTGATGCCTTCAAATGTCATTATTAGATGTTGTACTGTCATGTAGATATGCCTTTAATATAGTGGCCAATCTGTCCTGCAAAGCTAAGTTAATTCTTATGTTGACCCGCATTGTGCAATTGTTATGTATTACAGTGTTTTTCCAACTATCAAAAGTGGCATTATAGATTAAAAACAGAAAACAAAATGTCCAGTCAGCTTCTGATATCATATTTCGCTTTGTTATTTAAATTGGCTGACTGTTCTGGCTGTTAAAACCCTACTTTTGAAAGTTAAAAAAAAATTGGCACCCACTCTTCTCCCTTGAATTGAAATGGAAGTTCTATTCTATTCTATTCCACTCTATTCTGTCAGTTTCAGGCAACATAGCTGGAGGCTTTGGTTATGACAGATGTAGTCATTATGAATGCTTGACAAGATTTCAAAAGATGTTGATGGCTTCAGTTCAGCAGGTGGTCTATTGATCCAAGAACAATCGAAACTTTTAAGAGGCTGCAATAACAGAATATTCCTTCGATATTGGTTTCTTCTTTATTCACAAATCTATTAGGCACTTAAATGATTACTTTTATTGCACCAGAGTATGTTTTCTTTCCAATAATAGTGTATCTGAACTCAGAATTTTATTTAGTTATTAAAGGTTTAATACTTTTCCAAGAAGTTTAAAAGTGCTCACATTGCTAGAGCAAAGCTCTTGATGCCTGTTTGTAGCATGTACTGGGAGGATGGCTGTGGAGAATATGTGAGAGGAATGTAAGTGGCCTGGGAGATCTGAGGTGGCATGGGAATCTGAGGGGGAATTGTGGAGCATGGAGGTGACATGGGGCTCTAGGGGATATCTGTGATCTGAACGGGGAATAAGTCATCTCAGGGGGCATTAGGTGGCATAGGCAATTGAGTAGTGACCTGGAGGTGGGTGGGGGTGAATGGCATAGGGTAGCAAAGGTGATGTTTTCATTAGAGAGAGAAAGGTTAAAAGATGACCTAATTGAGGCATACAAGATGATCAGAGGATTAGATAGGGTTGACAGTGAGAGCCTTTTTCCTTGGATGGTGATGGCTAACACGAGGGGACATAGCTTTAAATTGAGGGGTGATAATTATAAGCTGGATGTCAGAGGTAGGTTCTTTACTCAGAGGGTAGTAAGGGCATGGAATGCCCTGCCTGCAACAGTTGTGGACTCGCCAACTTTAAGGGCATTCAAATGGTCAGTGGATAGACATATGGGGGATAACATTGGAATAGTTTAGGTTAGAGGGTCATTAGATTCGTTTCACTGGTCGGCACAACATCGAGGGCCGAAGGGCCTGTACTGCGCTGTAATGTCCTATGTTCTATGTCATGACATGGCAGGGTTGTAGGGGTTCATCTTTAGGGGGCATTTAAATGATGTTGGGAGCCATATTAAAGAATGAAGATAGGTCTTCTAAATGGATGAGATGGGGAAAAATGGAAGGATCGGAAGATAAAAGAGTTTAAAATTGAGGCATTGGCAGAGCAGAAGCCAGTTTAAGTCAGTAAGCACGGGGGTGACAGGTTAGCGTGATATGGTGAGAGTTCAAACAACAGAGTTCAGTAATCTCCAAATGTGACAGTCTCACTGTAAATGGCACCAGATAAGGAGATATAGTCAAGCATATAGTCATTTTAATGATGAAGGTATTGTGTAATACTTCATACCAAACATCCGTCTGACAAATGCAGTGTCATAACTTGTACTTTGCACAACAATAGATGCAGTTTAAACTGATCAAGCTATAGATGAAGTGGCTCTTGGGTCGTAAGCTACAGAAAGGTGGATGTGTAAAATTCGTGAAAAATCTACATAATATAGCAAAGCTTGGACCAGGAGGTAGGCTTTGCAGACAGTGTAAAAGATAGAAAACAAAAAGATGAAGAAAGCATGGCCAACCACAGTGGGGTGAAGAAAATGAATGACATAAAAAGTAATAGGACAAGTGCAGAGCCTGCAAATGGTGGTAGGGCTGGCAGAGATAGGAAGGTGTGAGGCAGTGAAGGAATTGGAACATGTGACTGAGAATTTTAAGTTGGAGGCACTGCTTAACCAGGAGCCTGGAAGATCAAGGAGCAGAAGAATGATAAGTGAACAGAAAATTGCTGCCAGTTAGGATAAAGGCAGCAGAAGTTTGGATGAGTTTAAGTTTATGGAGCATGTGAGGTAAGAGGCTGGTCATCCTTATGCTTTCTAGCCAATTTAAGCAACTTGAATCCAGTTCTAGGGGATATCTAACATAAATTCGACCATGTGGACTTTCACCACATGATCACCATAAGATGGAGTAGGATTTACTGGAATTCAGATGCTTGCTGAATTCATGGCAATTCTTTGTTCAAGAAGGGGAAGAGAGACCTTCCAGGGAATTATAGGCCAGTGAGTCTTACTTCTGTTGTAGGCAAAGTATTGGAGAGAATAATTAGGGATCGGATTTATAGTTATTTAGAGAGAAATGAATTGATTGGGGATAGTCAGCATGGTTTTGTGAAGGGTAGGTCGTGCCTTACTAACCTCATTGAGTGTTTTGAAAAAGTGACTAAAGAGGTGGATGGGGGTAAGGCGGTTGATGTGGTATATATGGACTTTAGTAAGGCGTTTGATAAGGTGGCCCATGGAAGACTTCTGCAGAAAATGCAGATGTATGGGATAGAGGGTGATTAGCTAATTGGGTTAGGAATTGGCTAGCAGATAGAAGACAGAGGGTGGTGGTTGATGGGAGATATTCATCTTGGAGTTCGGTGACAAGTGGTGTACCTCAGGGTCTGTTTTGGGGCCCCTGCTGTTTGTAATTTTTATAAATGATCTGGATGAGGCTATTGAAGGATGGATTAGTAAATTTGCAGATGACACTAAAGTTGGTGGAGTGGTAGATAGTGAAGAGGGGTGTTATAGTTTGCAGAGAGACTTGGACAAGTTGCAGAGCTGGGCCGAGAGGTGGCAAATGGAGTTCAATGTGGAAAAGTGTAGGTAATGCACTTTGGCAGGAATAATAAATGTGTAGAGTATAGGGCTAATGGTAGGATTCTTAATAGTGTTGATGAACAGAGGGATCTTGGTGTATTTGTGCCTAGATCCCTGAAAGTAGGCAGTCAAGTCGATAAGGTTGTTAAGAAGGCATACGGAGTCTTAGCTTTTATTGGTAGGGGGATTGAATTTCGGAGCCGCAACGTCATGTTGCAACTGTACAAAACTCTAGTGCGGCCGCACTTGGAGTATTGTGTGCAGTTCTGGTCCCACATTATAAGAAAGATGTGGAGGCATTGGAGAGGGTACAGAGGAGGTTTACCAGGATGTTGCCTGGTATGAAGGGCAGGTCTTATGAGGAGAGGCTGAGGGATTGAGGTTGTTTTCGTTAGAAAGGAGGAGGCTAAGAGGGGACCTGATCGAAACATATAAGATGATTAGAGGTTTAGATAGGGTGGACAGTGATAGCCTTTTTTCCTAGGATGGAAAAAGCTAGCACGAGGGGACACAGCTTTAAATTAAGGGGTGATAGTTATAGGACGGATATCAGAGGTAGGTTCTTTACCCAAAGGGTGGTTCGGGATTGGAATGCCCTGCCTGCGGCAGTTGTAGATGCGCCAAGTTTGGTGACGTTTAAGAGGTTAGTTGATAAGTATATGGAAGAGAAGGGAATGGTTTAGTTTGGAGGGTCATTGCTTTTTACATTGGTCGGCGCAACATCGAAGGCCAAAGGGCCTGTTCTGTGCTGTAATGTTCTATGTTCTATCTTCTATGCTGAAGATAGTTTTCCAGTTCCATTTTTTGATGCAAATCCCAATTTATGTGTATCGGCCGGGGGAAGACAAGGAGTAATCTAGGAGACAAGGGGGTAATCTAGGAGAATTCCCTCCACGGGCACACAACAACTGAGAACAATTGGCAACTTTTGGATCAGTAACACACTATTAACCACCACTATAAGCAATAGTAACCCGAAGCTGTAATCAAGGTGTGCATATCTCACAAACAGTTTGGGTTCGAGCATAGTGATTATCTTCTGCAATGATCAAAAATGCCAAGTAAAACTAATTTGTTAGTCAAATTTGTATGCTGTCTCAACCTCGAGTCAAAGCAGGAAGGTCACTCAATTGCTAGCTGCAGGCACTAATAACAGAGCTCGCATAACGGAGAAGAATTGGGAAGCTCATCATATTTTTGTAATTACAAACCACAAGACCTCAGCTTTGAAAATAAACCACTTAAATAATTAAAGATGAGGAGCATGGATGAGATAACTGAACACTTATTCAACTCCTCCCCCACCCACCCTCTCTGCTTGCTACAAGTAAACAGCGTGGCCCAAACGGACAATCTTAATAACGTTACAAGCTGTGTTCAACTGAAGAATTAAAAAACTAGGTGCGATCTACAAACTGTTCATTCAGATGCCCCCATCTGCTTAGAATAGGAGCAATGAAAACAGTGGGGTGGGGGGGGGTGGGCAGGGAGGGGAACAATAGAATAATGATTGCTGATAATAAAACACAATTATTCTCTCCAGCAATTCTCTCTGTAAAGCTACAACGAGCTGTTAATCATGTGAAAAACTCATTGAAACCTGTAACTGAATTGCTCCCCAGAAATTTAATTCATTATGAGACTAAGTAGAAATTACACAATGTACATTTAAAATATGTGATATCATTTAATCAAACCTGTAGTTTTACCCATTAGAATTGCATCTCAATGATTCTATCTTCCATATGTGATAATTGAACGTGGTGTAGTTCTAAAGCTGTACCTAGTGCAAGAGCAAGTGTGTGGCACAGTATCTTTGAGCTTATGTACAATAAAGCAGAGAGATATAGATTAGCACATATAATGCCTCACAAGTTACCAATCTCAGTTTATTATGGAAGGCAAACACTTCCCACAGAGGGAGGGAGAGTTAATCCAGTAGCAACTTTTGCATACCTCCTTGTGACCTAGTGACTGATAGATGGCAAAAATGATGAGAAAGCCATGAAAAAGAGACTTGCATTCTTGCATAGCACCTTATCATTCCTCATGATGTCCCAGAGTGCCAATCAGTTCCACTGAAATATTAATAACTGCTCTTAAGACGGTGAACATTGATGAGGAGAAAGGAAAATCATGTGGAAATTATCTAGAGTTTTAGTTTAGAGTTTAAAAAGTATAGTTATTAGTGTCACAAGTAGCCTTACATTAATACTACAATGAAGTTACTGTGAAAATCCCCTAGTCGCCACACTCTTGCGTCTGTTCGGAAAACAGAGGGAGAATTTAGCATGGTCAATGCATCTAACCAGCATCTTTTGTGGACTGTGGGAGAACATAAAAACTAGGAGCCATCTGACCCCTTCAGCCTGCTCTGCTATTCAATCAGATGATGGCTGATCTTTTCATGGACTCAACTCCACTTACCCACCTACTCACTATAACCCTTAATTCCTTTACTGTTCAAATCTATCCTTGCCTTAAAAACATTCAACAAGGTAGTCTCAACTGCTTCACTGAGCAGGAAATTCCACAGACGAAACTAGAGTACCCACAGCAAACATAACAGACTTGGGGAGAACCTGCAAACTCCACACAGTCACTGACATGCTTATTAATTGTGTCATAACTGTAAGAGTTACTTCAAATCCAAGAAAGCAACATCAAAAGTCACAGAAACCATTGAAACCCCACAGTACAGAAGGAATTTGGCCCATTGAGTCTGTACCAACAATGACCCCAAAAGCCTTATCCTCCATAACCCCAAATGTTTACCCCACTAATTCCTCTAACCTCCGCATCCCGGTACACTAAGGGGCAATTTAGCATGGCCACAACTGCACATCTTTAGACTGGAGGAGTAAACTGGAGCACCCAGAGGAAACCTACTCAGACACAGGTAGAACGTGCAGACTCCACAGAGATAGTAACCCAAGCTGGGAATCGAATCCAGATCTCTGGAACTGTGAGGCAGCAGTGCTAACCTCTGCACCACTTGTGAAACTCCTAAGAGCCAATGAAATGCCAAATGGACCAATGTTCAAATGGACAAGATGCCACATCCTCATCTCCTATGTCAATGGCAGAATTACTTTGATGTCTTATTTGACCTTTATAAATGGTCCTTTGCATGGTCTCATTGGATGAAGTGAAGGGATTGGCTCCAGATTTATAAAAATTCACAGCAGAACTGGCAGCCAATCAGATGTCTGCCACCTGAGAGAGATTCTACTCTTCAGGTCTTGGCATCAGTCTCATAGATCATAGTACTTCTAAAGTATCACAGCACATTGCAAATTTATAAGCTTTCTATCTCTTTCTTCCCCCACTCTGTAGGTGAAATCATTTCTGTTCAATTCCCCTTTCATCCTTCAGCCATTCACTTTAAATATATATCCACTGGTGACTCTTCTACAAATAGAAATGGTCCTTTCATATCCATTCTGTCAAGGCCCATCATTATTTTATGTACTTCAATTAAATCTTCTCTCAGCCTCCTCTATCTCAAGGATTAGAACACATAGCAGAGTTAAGGGATAAAAAAAAGCTTATGGGTTCTATGGGAAACCTTGCAGGAAGGGGAAAAAACTTAATGATAAAAAAAATGCAATATTAAAAAGCATATCTGCTTTCTAGGAAAGGTGAAAGACTTGAAAAGAAATCACAGAGTTAAAATAAGGGGCCAGACAGAATAGCTACAATAAAAAAAAGGAAGCGCTTCAGGTTTAATGAAGTGTGAACCAATTGTATCACCAATGCAGTAGCCAATCTCCCCTGAAGCTGTCAATCAAACAACCTCATAAAATTTGAAGGTGATTGTATAAACATACCCTAATCGCTGTATTGAAGTTGACAGCTCCTGTCAATGAAAGCAGTTCAAAGAATTTCAGAGCATCTGGGGCTCATGAAATTAACCAAAGGCAATGCCCTATTATAACATGGAGTGATGTTGTGATTTTGAAGGCTTCTAGGTGTTCATGCGGCATGGATTTTAATGTGATCAGGTGACTTGAGAATTTTCACAGAACACAAAGACAATGATAAACAATGTTACCAGACAGGTTCCTAAACTCACCATCCTAAGAGTTATTTCCAAGTTTCCCAGCACAATATGTTAAGTGCAGGCACGAGGCTCCCATCCCTGGGAAGAGCCTTACGGTCAACCTTTCTCCCCCAGGCTGAGCCCCCACCACCGCACCTCCCCCCCCACCTTGAAGATTCTCTCCCACAACCCGGCAGAGGTGGCATAGCTCATGGGCATAGTTGGATGCAGCATTTACCTCCTTTCTTCCCAATGGAGTTCATTGCACCTGGTTTCTGGTTGCCAGGATCATGAGAGATTGGCGTCCACAAGACTTCGAGCTGGGAGAGGCAGAAGAATCCCGGGAGGCTAAAGAATTCTGTCTCAAATCCACTAGTTACATTCAAATGAATGTTAATTCTCTGGACGAGAGCCTGATGTGGCCATGCAAAGCAATAGGTTTGACGCCTGGCGAGAAATCCAATTTGGCCCTCATGTCCAAATCAACAGGCCTTTAGGAATCTGGCTGAGGCTAGCAGCCCCGGAAAATCACCTCTGCAGGTTAGATACATTCCAATGAGACAGAGAGAGAGAGAGAGAAATTCCAAAAGGAGAACTCATCATCTGTAATTAAAAATAGTACCAAACTTAAATCATATAATTGTGCAAAGATAGTGCCAAGTCAGAAGATTGGCCCAGGTTATAAAGAAGAGCAAAGAATGGTTAAAAAGGAGGGAAAGGTTCTGAGTATGAAAGCAGGTCAGCTGAAAAAATTAAAGATGTACAATTATAGAACATAGAACATTACAGCGCAGTACAGGCCCTTCGGCCCTCGATGTTGCGCCGGCCAGTGGACCCTCTAATCTAAACTATTCCAATATCATCCATATGCCTATCCACCAAACATTTGAATGTCCCCAAAGTAGGCGAGTCCACAACTGCTGCAGGCAGGGCATTCCACGCTCTCACCACCCTCTGTGTAAAGAACCTGCCTCTGACATCCGTCCTATAACTATCACCTCTTAATTTAAAGTTATATCCCCTCGTGTTGGTCATCACCATCCGAGGAAAAAGGCTCTCACTATCCACCCTATCCAATCCCTTGATCATCTTATACGCCTCAATTAGGTCACCGCGTAACATTCTTCTCTCTAATGAAAATAACCTCAGGTCCCTCAGCCTTTCCTCATAAGGCCTTCCCACCATACCAGGCAACATCCTGGTAAACCTCCTCTGCACCCTTTCCAATGCTTCCACATCTTTCTTATAATGCGGCGACCAGAACTGTACGCAATACTCCAAGTGCGGCCGCACCAGAGGTTTGTACAGTTGTAACATAACCTCACGGCTCCTAAATTCAATCCCTCTACCAATAAAAGCTAACACACTGTACGCCTTCTTAACAGCTTTATCAACCTGGGTGCCACCTTTCAAAGAGCTATGTACTTGTACCCCAAGATCCCTCTGCTCAACAACACTATTAAGGGTCCTTCCATTAGCCCTATATTTCATATGCCTTTTATTCCTACCAAAGTGAATCACCTCACACTTATCCGTATTGAATTCCATTTGCCACCTCATGGCCCAGCTCTGCAACCTATGTCCCTCTGCAAACTGTAACATCCATCCTCGCTGTCTACAACTCCCCCCACTTTGGTATCGTCAGCAAATTTACTAATCCAACCCTCTAACCCCTCATCTAGGTCATTTATAAAAATGACAAACAGCAGTGGCCCTAAAACAGATCCTTGAGGTACACCACTTGTAACTGCACTCCAGGTTGAATATTTCCCATCAACCACCACCCTCTTTCTTCTATCAGCTAGCCAATTCCTAATCCAAACTGCTAAATCACCTTCAATCTCATGCATCTGCACTTTCTGCAGTAGCCTACCATGGGGAACCTTATCAAACGCTTTGCTAAAATCCATATACACTACATCAACGGCCTTACCCTTATCTACCTCTTTGGTCACCTCCTCAAAAAACTCAATAAGGTTTGTGAGGCACGACCTACCCTTCACAAAACCGTGCTGACTATCCCTAATCAATTTTATTTCTCTCTAGATGCTTATAAATCCTATCCCTTATAATTCTTTCCAAGACTTGCCCACAACAGAAGTCAGGCTCACCGGTCTATAATTTCCAGGATGGTCCCTACTCCCCTTTTTGAACAAAGGGACAACATTGGCCATCCTCCAGTCTTCCGGCACTATACCTGTAGCTAACGACGACATGAAGATCAAAGCCAAAGGCTCTGCAATCTCCTCTCTAGCCTCCCAGAGAATCCTAGGGTAAATCCCATCTGGCCCAGGGGACTTATCAATTTTCATACCCTCAAGATTCGCTAACACCTCCTCCTTATGAACCTCAATCCTACCCAGTTTACAACCTGGTATCGCAGTATTCTCCCCGACAACACTGTCTTTCTCCTGTGTGAATACTGACGAAAAATACTCATTCAGTGTCTCTCCTATCTCCTCAGGCTCCACGCACAACTTCCCACTGCTATCTCTGACTGGCCTAATCTTGCCCTAACCAATCTTTTATTATTTATATACCTGTAAAAAGCTTTAGGATTCTCCTTAATCCTATCTGCCAAAGTCTTCTCGTGTCCTCTTCTAGCTCTTCTCAACTCCCTCTTTAGCTCCTTCCTGGCTGATTTATAGCTCTCCATCGCCCTAACTGAGCCTTCACGTCTCATCATTATATAAGCCTCCTTCTTCCTCTTCACCAGAGATTCAACTTCCCTAGTACACCATGGTTCCCTCACTCGACCGCTTCCTCCCTGCCTGGCAGGTACATATTCATTAAGGACATGCAGAAGCTGTTCCTTAAATATGCTCCACATTTCAGATGTCCCCAGCCCCTGCAATTTCCTGCTCCACGCTATGCATCCTAAATCTCTCCTAATAGCCTCATAATTACCTTTCCCCCCGCTGTAACTACTGTTATTCGGTACGTGCCCATCCCTTTCCATCACTAAGGTAAATGTAACGGAATTGTGGTCACTGTAACCGAATTGTGGTCACAATGGATTACAACATCGACCACAATGTGGTCGATGTATTATCTATTCTATAGATAAGAAAATAATTAATAAAGGGAGCACTGGGTCTAGGGAAAGAAGTCTAGATAATTAATAATGGAAAGTAAGGAGATAACAGATGAACTAAATAGGTATTTTGCATCGGTCTTCACCAAAGGGGATACAAGTGACATCCCAGAAATAGCTGTAAATCAAGAAATGGAAAGCAGGATGAACTCAGGAAAATTACAATCACCAGAGAAGTTGTACTGAGAAAGTTGTTAAGAGCTGCAGGCTGACAAATCCTTGGCTCCTGATGGACTTCATCCTAAGCTCTTAAAAGAACTGACAGCAAGATAGTTGATATATTGGCTTTGATTTTCTAAAATTCACTGGATTCAGGGAAGTTTCCATTACATTGGAAAACAGTGAATGTAATTCCTTTATTCAAAAGGGAAAGGAGACAGAAAGTGAGAAACTAAAGTCCAGTTGGCTAACATTTTTCATAGGGAAAATGTTACAAAGAACAAACAAAGAACAAAGAACAAAACAGCATCGGAAACAGGCCCTTCGGCCCAACGAGCCCACGCCACTACCCCGATGTTCCCACCTCTACCCGCAATCCCTATCTATGTTTATAGATCGATGGATTAAAAACCAAATTTGAAACAATTTAGAGAGAATTTGTTTTGCCAATTAGCCTAAGAGCACATCTTTGGGATGTGGGAGGAAACCGGAGCGCCCAGAGAAAACCCATGCAAGCATGGGGAGAATGCGCAAACTCCCACAGACACAGGCCCAAATCCATGTATCTGCACAGCACAGCGATAGTCACTGAGCTGTCGTGTTGCCCATCAAATGGTCCATGTCAAGCGTACACTAACGACGTGAAGCACTAGGATACTCTCGAAAAAAATCCAAGAGCAGCCCTCTCACAACCCATCGCGTGTATGCCCCTCGTTAGACAACAAGATGGACCAAAGCACCTGTAGGATAAAAACAAATACATCAATATCATCCATCATCTATTTACTCACTTCCCAGGGACTCCCAAGGCTCATGATCCCTATTTTAAATCAGTTTTCTATACCCCTCCATTCCCATTCTGTTCATGTGTCCATCTAAGTATTTTTTAAATAACTCCAGAGTACCTGCCTCCACCACTTTACTTGGCAATGCATTCCATACCCCCACCACTCTTTGTGTTAAAAAACTCCCTCTAGCATCCAAATTATATCTTACCCCCCTCACCCTAAGCCCGTGACCCCTCGTGCTATTTGAGTCCATCCTAGGAAAAAGCTTAACCCTGTTTACTCTATCTATCCCCTTCATAATCTTGTACACCTCTATCAGATCTCCTCTAAGTCTACGTCTTTGTAAGGAAAACAGTCCCAATTTGCCTAATCTCTCCTCGTAACTCATACCTTCCATACCAGGCAGCATCGTGGTAAACCTCCTCTGCACTCTCTCCAGAGTCTACATGTCGTTCCGGTAGTAAGGCGACCAGAACTGGACGCAGTATTCCAAATGAGGTCTAACTTACGTTTTATACAACTGCAACATTAAAGGCCAGCTCTTGTACTCTACACCCCTTCCTATAAAGGCTAGCACATGATATGCTTTCTTCACAACCTTCTCCACTTGCTCTGCCACCTTCAGAGACTTGTTCACCTGCATCCTCAGGTCCCTCTGCGTTTTTATACTCTTAATATGTCTACCCTTTATCATATACCTCCCCTCTACATTCTTTCTCCCGAAATGCATCACCTCACATTTATCAGGATTGAATTCCATCTGCCATCTGTCTGCCCAAGCTACCAGCCTATCTATGTCCTGCTGCATCGCCTGACAATGCTTCTCACTATCCGCAAGTCCAGCCATCTTTGTATTGTCTGCAAACTTGCTGATCACTCCACTTAGTCCCTCTTCCAAGTCATTTATATATATTACAAATAGAAGAGGTCCCAGTACCGAGCCCTGCGGCACATCACTAGTGACCGACCTCCAGCTAGAAAAACACCTTTCCACTATTACTCTCTGTCTCCTATTACTAAGCCAGTTACTTATCCATCTAGCTACCTGTCCTTGTATCCCATTAGCCTTGACTTTCTCGACTAACCTCCCATGAGTTAGGAGCCATTATTAAAGATGTTATAGCAGAGCAATTAGAAGGTGATTAGGCAAATTCAATATAGTTTGTGAAAGAAACATAATATTTGACCAATTGATTGGAGTTCTTTGGAAGAGTCACATCTGCTGTGAACAAAGACGAACCAGTGGATGTGCTGTACCTAGATTATTGGAAGGCATATGATAAGGTGCCACATCTATTATTTTACTAATATAGAAAGTAAAAGCTCATGGTGTAGCAGGTAATATATTGGTAAGGATAGAAGGTTAGCTAGCTGACTAGAAACGAGTCTTTTTCTGTAACGAGTGGCGTGTCATAGGGATCAGTGCTGGGGCTTCAACTGGTTTATAATTTATATAAGTGACTTGGATGATGAGATTGAAGTGATAGTGGCTAAATTTGTTGACAACACAAAAATAGAAAGAAAAATAAATTGTGAAGATGATAATAAGGAGGTTACAAAAGAAATAGATAAATTAAGTGAGTCGGCAAAGAGCTAATAAATGGACTATAATGTGGACAAATGTGCAATTGTCAATTTTAGGAGGAAGAATAAATAAAAGCATATTATCTAAATGGTGAGAGATTGAGCTCTGAGATTCAGAGGGAACTGGCTGTCCTACTGCATGAATCACACGAGGCTAGTACATAGGCAAAGCATGTAATTAGGGAAGCTAACAAAATATTATCATTTACTGTAAGAGGAATTGATTACACTTCAGTTATGCTGGAGAGATGACTGCATTCAGTATCAGTCTCCTTATTTTAAGGAAAAATGGAGGAGTTCAGAAAAGCTTCACTAGACTAATACTAGGAATGAGCAGATTGTTTTATGAGATAAATTTGGAGAGGTCTAGGCTTGCATCCGCTGGAGTTCATAACACAGTACGAGGCAACTCGATTGAAACCTTGGAGATCTTGAGGGTCTTGACAAAATGAATGTGGAGAGCATGTTTCCTGTTTTGTGGGAACGTAGAATCGGGAGTCACAGTTTAAAAATAAATGGTTGCTTATTTTAGACAGAGAGAAGGAGAATTCTTTTCTCCCAGAGTCACAAGCTTTTGGAAACCTCTTCCTCGCAAGGCAGTCAAAACAGTGCCTTTGAATATATTTAAGGCCGAGCTAGCTAGATTTCTTGATAAGCAAGGGAGCAAAAATGATGAAAGGTAGGCAGGAATGCAAAGTAGAGGTTACAATCAAGTTTAAGTTTATTTATTAGTCACAAATAGGCTTACATTAACACTGCAATTAAGTTATAGTGAAGATCCCTTAGTCGAAACACTCTGGTGCCTATTCGGGTACACTGAGGGAGAATTTAGCATAGCCAATGCACCTAACCAGCACATCTCTGAACTGTGGGAGAAAAACGGAGCATCCGAAGGAAACCCAGACAGATATGGGGGGACATGCACATTCTGTACAGAAAGCCACCCAAGCCTGGAATCAAACCCAGGGTCCTTGGCGCTGAGAGGTAGTAGTGCTAATCACTGTGTTTCAATCAGCCATGGTCTTATTGAATGGCAGAGCAGACTTGACGGGCTGAGTGACCTACTCCTGTTCTTAATTTGTATGCTCATAATTAATCAGATTTAAATCAAAGGACAACCCTATGCTACCCTGTCGATAAGATGAATTCTTCCAGATAGGTGTCTCAGAAATGGTGAATAGTTGAGACAGTGTTAGTTGTGCAAACAATGGAAAATGCATGGTTTTAATTAGTTAAACTCCAGGAACTCCCCGCACACATGTTTCCTTAAGTCTTAGCCCTACTTAGTTATATCCAAGGCCCCAGGATTTAAGTGTTGCTACATGAAGAGAGCTCCATATTATTCAGGCAAAAAAACCTCTTTAGTTATGTGCCTACATAGCAACTGACTTTATTTCAAAGTTATGTGGAGACCAGAGAAGCTGCAATTGTTCTCCTCAGGGGAGATTTAATAGGAGATGTTCAAAATTCTCATAGAATAGATTAAGAAATGTTTCCATTGGCAGAAGGATCAATAACCAAATGACACAAATGGACAACGTTGATAAGAAATGAAGATGGTAAGTTTTTGTGGAATGCACTGCCTGAAAGGATGGTGGAAATAGATTCAGTAATAAGTATCAAAGGAAATTGGATAAGAAGGAAAACTATCCAAGGCAATGAGGAAAGGGGCTTTCATTTTAGAGTGCTTTCAAAAAGCTGGCATTGCATTAATGGGTAAACATCTGTGCTGAAAGATTCTGTGAATCCATCCAAAAATATCTATTACTAGTGAATCACTGAAATGCCTTGAAAATGTGATGATTCGGGTATCTATCATTTTTTTTAGTCCCCTTCTTCACAATTGACGGAGGCAGCTTTTAATTCAAACTTCTCATGGTCCCGGGTCATGATGTGCTCAAACTGTCTCAAAACCACGAGGTTTGTTTGCTGGAGTACAGTTTTGCATATAGCAACAAGCCAAGTAATGTACAATGGGATTGTTGTCCAGCCACTAATACACAACAAAGGAAACGAAGTTGGCTGGTGGATAAGACACAGCTTGATGCCCAGTGACCAGTACCCAAGACACCATTATGTCAAAATCATTGCTGGCTGGATATCCATCGGTCACTGAAGAATCTACTTCAGGACTGCACTAGGCACAGCAACAATCGATTAACAGATGGCATTATTTTATCCATTGCCTGTGTTGAGAAGCTTAGTTTCCTAATCTCCACAGGCCAACCAGGTTGCTTCTGTTATCTGTATGAAGTCATTTCATCTCATCCAGGTCTCAATGCTCCTGTGTTGGGGGTGTGATCAGCAATGGTTCATTTGCAGTTATTGATTTACCCATTGAATTCTACTGGGGAGGAGGGCATCATCTTTATTCAAATCTCACATACATCATACATTAATGATACAGTAGGTTCATTGAGACGGAGAAAAACATAATCCAACCCCCTACACCAAAATGTACCTGTACCGGAGCACCTGGAGGAAACTCACAAAGACAAGGGGCGAATATGCAAAGTCCATACAATCCCTCAAGAGCAGAATTGATCCCGGATTCCTGATTCTGTGAAAAAGCACTGTTAACCACTGTGCAGTCTCCAACACTTTTCCAACTTGGTAATGTTGGGGAGTTGCTCAGTGAAAATGAACAATGAGATGGCTCACTGCTGCTAATATTACCAATGTCTAGAGCTCCAAAAGTACTTCATGTGAAATAAATTGCCAAAATGGATTCAGCAATGCCTTCAAAATGTAATTATTTTGCAACTATTTTTACTTGCTTTAACAATTGATTCAAAATAGTTTCTAAACACTCCTTGCCTTGTCCATAAAGGAGCTGGAGTGCACCAATGATGCAGGTAGGAAAGGCTAAACTAATCAGCTTGAACTCTCATCCAATAATCGCTGCTTGAAAGTACATTTGGGTCAAAGTACAATATGGTGCCCATGCAAGGCTCTGCATCGTCCAGAGAGGAGTGAAGGATTGACAGTGACCTTAATTTTTGTCAAGTCATGCCAACGCAGGTGGGCGGGGGGTGGCAGAGGGGGGAAGGAGGAGAGATGCTGATGGTGGACTTAGCATTCCATTCCTGTGCTTGGGATAAAATGGAAGGTAGCCAGCCTGCATTGCAGCACTCCTGCCCTTGCCAGTGCAGCTGCAAGTTTGGGCAGTTCTTCACCAAGTGGCCAATTGTCGCACACATGCCAAGGCAATAAGCACCATCATGGAAGGTATTAGAGCCAAGACCAAACAAGTTGCCACTTAACAGCCACATTTTTCAACAGAGTCACGAAGGAGCAATTAGAAGCAGGATGCTTCACTGATTTTTCTTTTCCCTTTGCACTAGAGTTGCCCCAATCAGATCTGCAAATTCCACTGGGAATCAAACCTGGACCATTTCCTGACCTTTACTTCTCATTACTGCTGTGTGTGATACATTTACTCAACAGCATAACAGTCAGGTTTTGAAGAATCAAGTGAAGAAGTGAAGCTTATAATAGGCCATGCAGCTCAATATTTTTCAAACATGCAACCAAACCAAGAGAAAGAGTGTTACATAGTCAGCCCCAAAGCTATTCAGGACGTTTTCTCACAATACTGCCAACTCCTGCACGGACTTGTTGAGACAGTTTTATATGCAAGAAAGAACTGTTTGAAAAATCACTGCTGTCTGATGAGAGAGAATTCAAAGCAGATCATCAAGGGAAATTGAGGGAAAGAAAAAAGGAATTCCGCCTTCTGACACGGAACCCCTTTATTCTCCATCCAGCCAGTTAGTGGGCCTTGACAAATAGGCAAACATCAATCTTCAGGAGATGTGAGGATGTGAACGCAATAGTAACTGCACTTGGAGAAATGGATAAAGATCAAACCTCAACATCAGACAAGCAATGGATGAGCTTCATTAAATCACTAAAGGATAATGATCAGACCACTCAGTTCCAACAAAATTATAACACAGGTTGAAATCACTAAATGATTGACTCTACCTCAATGCATTGAGGGGAGAGCAGCATAATCTCGGTATGGTCAATTAGCTATAGGTAGCAGTTAGTTTAAGAGTGATTGGATAGTCACCCATAGATTGTTACAAACGTTTCAAAGATTGGACAGTTACACTTTTCCTGTGAGCCCATTTGATAAAAGTGGTGTGGTGTGCACAGAAGTCGCAGGTCTTATCCCTGGTCTGAGCAATTATCCATCATGGCAGCCAGGAGCTGCCGAGTCCCACAATTGGACACAATTTCCATGCCCCTCCCTCAGGAATATGGACAGGTGAAAAAGGAGGGTGGGTGTCTGCAATTCACCTTAGCACCGCTACCTTCTCCATAGCCTCAGAAGTAAGCATAAATGTATTAAATTTCACAACCTCAGGAGATGCCAATCTGCTTTGTCCTAGATGGTATTGAGCTTCTTGAGTATTATTAGAGCTGCAATCATCCACGCCAGTGGAGGGTGCCTTCACCACATTCCTGACTTGTACTTGCAGATGATGGACAGACTTTCGGGGTCAGAAGTTGAGTCACTCACCACAAAATTCTGACCCTTGGACCTGCTCTCATAGCCATGGCATGGAGGAGTTGAATTTCTGGCCAAGATGATTCTGCCCTACATAAAACCCCCAACAAATCAACAGTGGGGGTTTTGATGATGCCAAGAGAGCATGGCATTAGATTCTCTCTAATTAAATATGATCATTGTCTGACACTTGTATGGCATAAAGTGTTATCTGTTACTTTTCAGCCTGAATCAAAATGTCACCCAGGTCTTACTACATGTAGGCATAAAATGTGTCAATACCTGAATGGAACAACATTTTTCTATGTAATGTACCCTTCCTGATTGAACCCTACCTTGATTCCACATAATTTTAATTTTCCACTCACACTCTGTCACTTTTGAGATTGAGGAGGAAAATTGAGGAAGCTAGTCAAAAAATGTGATTTCTGGCTGCATTGCTAGGGGAAAATGGTACAAAAGAAGTTATGTTAAACATTTCAAAATCCACTGGTTAGGCCTCTCAGATAAAGGACTGTCTTTATTTTTATACAATGCACATTTGCACAGTGTTCAGGACTGCTGCCTCACAGCACCAGCTACCCCAGTTCAATTCTGGCCTTGGGTGTATGGAGTTTGCACATCATCTCCATGTCTGTATGGATGTCCTCCGGATGCTCCAGTTTCCTTTCACAGTCCAAAGATGTGCAGGGTTGGTGGATGCTAAATTGCCCTTGGTGTGTTCCAATATGCGAGGATAGGCCTGGGTAAGAGCCTCTGTCAAACAGTTGTTGCAGGTTTGATGGGTTGAATGGCTTTCTTTCATACTGCAGGATTTTGTGTTTCTATTCTAATTTTGGCACCACAGTTTAGGAAGGATGTCAAGGCCTTAAATAGGATGTAAAATAGTCCCAAGGATGAGGGTTATGTGGGAGAACTTGGATAATTCTCCTTAGGGCACTGAAGGATAAGTGGAAATCTGATAGAAGCATTCAAAATTATAACAAGATTTGAAAGGGTAGAAGGGGGAAAACTGTTACCATTAGTAGGAGGGCAAGAAACCAGAAGAGATAGATACACAAGATTATTAGAAAAAGGACATAAGGGGAGTTATTATCTAGAATGCAAAGACTGAAAGGATGGTGGACACTTAATAACGAAATATTTGAAGGGTTGAAGGGCAAAGAGCAAAGGATAGTAGGAAAAATGAAATTTCTCTTTAAAGAAGCTTGGCACATACATTTCAAGTAAAATGGTATCAGTTCTGATATTGTGTGATTGATTGCCTGATTTTCAGACATTGTTGTGTCTGCAGTCTGACAGATCAGTTGTTTGCGAGTGTAAAGTCTGTTAAGAGTTCCCTCTGGAATTTGCTGAATAAATGAATGGGGCAACTGCTTCACTATAACTTCTGTTTATGGTCCCATTTGAAAACAGACAATCAAATGAGCAAAGATGTGACTGCAGCTACTCAAGAGAACCAATAGATACTCTACTAGTCCAAAGATGAATAGGTGCCTTCAAATGAAACTGGACTCAGGACAACCAGCTAGTTCAGACAAACTAACATGAGCAGTAGAAATCAAGTACAACATGAATTAAAAAGGGCCTTAGCAAACTTTTTCTTAGGTTTGATGAAGAAGAAGCATGCCTTCATTTTGCTTCCATTACAGTGATGTCTGTTTGATTCCTCTCATTGAACCTCAATGCTTATTAATAAAAGGTCACCAAAGGAGATTCCAGCGGCTGGAGTATTTTGCTTCTACCGTTTTTACAATGACTATCCGGTAGTACAGTAGTTAGCACTGCTGTTTCACAGCTCCAAGGACCTGGATTCAATTCCCGGTTTGGGTCACTGTCTGTGTGGAGTTCGCACGTTCTCCTCGTGTCTGAATGGGTTTTCTCCGGGTGCTCCAGGTTCCTCCCACAGTCCAAAGATGTATGGGTTAGATTGATTGGCTGTGCTAAAAATTGCCCCTTTGTGTCCTGAAGTGCATGGGTTAAAGGGATTAGTGAGTAAATATGTAAGGATATGGGGGTACAGCGAGGGTAGGATTGTGGTCCATGCAGACTCCTTGGGCCAAATGGCCTCTTTCTGCACTATGATTTCTATATACAATATTCTAATTTCTTGCTGTGATGGAAGCATACCATTATGTTGATCCAAGTTTGTATTCTCTGTGCAATGGTCCGAACACCCACTTTTCAAAATCACAACCCAGCAGAATAGTAAGATTCAATTACCAATGGCCGATCAGAAAACAAGAAGTTTCCGCCCTGTAGCAGTGTAAGTGTGGGAGCCAAACTTCAGAGACTCAAACGCCCAGTATTTCAAAACATTTTTTTCCATACAAAAGTACAAACATAGAGCAAGTTACTTCATGCAGAGTCAATAAAGCATTCAATTTTTAAACCACCTTGTAACCTCAATCTAACCTGCTCTTGTCAGAACCAAAAGAAGATCTCCAAACAGAACATTAACAACCATATAAGTCACTCGAACTCTTCCATTAGATCCCAACCTGTAATTTCTCCCGGTATCTATTTTTCGATACATAAATCACCTAAACACCCTCAATTAGTTTCCAGCCATTTGACAAATGGATACTGTCAAATCTCAGTATCTATCTGACAATATATAAACAATTCAAACAGCTTGGTTGTAACTCATTGCCACATCTCCAACATTCCATATGTTGTTTTGGCTCCATGGTAGCTTTCTTGCTTGCAAATTCAGAAGACTGAGAGTTTATAGACTATTGACCAACACATCAACTAGGCTACCACTGCTCCAGTGCATTACTGAGAAAGTGCTGCACTGTTGGAGGTGACATCTTTCAGATGATCTGTTGAATCAGAGCTCTAAGGGCCTGATGACATAGAAAAAGATCCAAGCTCATGCCTTTCATCACTGAAACAACACCACCAGAACAGGACTACCTTGTCAATTATCTCATGTCTTGTGAGTGGAAGCTTGTTTGCTCAAAATACTTTTTACCCAGTGCAACGACACTTAAAAAAATAATGAATTGGTTGTGAAATGCTTAAAGACATCCATCAGGTCTACATAGAATCCTTACAGTATGGAAAAGAAGCCATTCAGCCCATCGAGCCTGCACCAACAACAATCTCACTCCGTAGATCCAAATATTTACCTGTCAATCCATCCCCCAAAACTAAAGGACAATTTAGCATGGCCAATTAACCTAATTCACACATCATTAGATGTGATCTTGATGGAACAATATAAATTATTTTCTTCATTTAAACTCCTTAATTAGATACCAGCCTGTAACTCATTCCTGGATTTCTATACTCCTCTAGATAAATCAACTGGACTCTTTGATTGGATCACAGGTTGTTTTCTGTATGTTTGTAGCACTGTAAGTTACCACAAATAACCATCATCTCACAGCAGGAGTTCATTTTAGTGACTTATAATTTTTATTCATTAAACGAATGTGGCATCAGGTATATTTTACACAGTCTGGAACTGGGAAAATGTATGCACCAACTGTGCCACCTTCATTCTTGCCATTTCAAGATCTTCAGCTTGAAGGAAAAACTCAAAACCAAGGCCAGTCTTCCAATAATAAACAAAGTTATAAACACGGTTGGCTGTCTGATATGCCTTCTTCCAATTGCCTTGTGAGCCCAGAAAAACCTGTGTTAAATATTGTGGGTTGAATGCCACTATCTTTTTCCTCTCTGCATGACCGCAGCCTGGTCCCATACGGCTACCCCTGAGATCATGGCAACCTGAATGAAGTCCCAAACTTACTGTCAAAGCTGTTGTGCTGTGTGGTCAGCATCGTCTGCACTGTGCGGCTGGCGTTCCTCACCAGCACTTCAAACTCACTGTGGCTCCTCTCGGCCAAGTTGTCCTCCATTTCACTGGTACAGCAGGTGTAGCCCTGTGGGCAGATCCGCAGGTGCTCTCCTGAAACACAAAACACATCCAAATTTGAAAACAAAGGTCAGTGAAATGGGCAGGATGTTCTTCTGCTAAAGGTCTTCCAAAAGATTTCCAAATGTTCCCCAATGTAATCTCCCAATAGCCCACTGAAAGTTAACAGAATCATTTCGGCACAGGAGGCCATTTGGCCCTTCATGTCTGCACTAGTTTTCCAAGCAAATAGTTCATTTCGTGCCATTCTCCTGCCTTCTCCCCATAACCCTGCTCATTCTTTCTTTTCACATGACAATCTAATTCTCTTTTTGATTTCCAAGTTTGTGAATGATTGAAAGCTTGGAAGCATTGTGGAGCGTAAAGAGGATAGTGTAGAATTTTAAAGAGACATAAACAAGTTGTTGGAATTGGCGAATGGGTGACAAATGAATTTCAGCACGGAGGAATGTGAAGTGATTATTGTGGTAGGAAGGACATGGAGAGACAATATAAATGTGCAAAAACAATGGATACAACTCTAAAGGGGATGCAAGAATGGCAGGATCAGGATATATACATGTATAAGTGTTGAAGATGGCAGGACAAGTAAGAGAGTAACTAATAAAGCATACAATAATCTAGGTTTATTAACACAGCATGGAATGTCAGAACAAGGAACTTATGTTGACACTAGTTTGGTCTCAGCTAGAGTGCTGCATCCAGTTCCAGGTGCCATACTTCAGGAAAACTGAGATAGTATTAGAGAATAGAAATAATTCACTGGAATGGTTCCAGGGGTGAGGAACTGCAGTTATGAAGATGGATTGGAGAAATTAGGACTGTTTTCCTTAGGAAAGAGAAGGTTGCAAAGAGATCGGATAAAAGATATAAAAAATCATGAGGGACCTGCACAGAGTAGATAAGGAGACACTGTTCCCATACGTGAAATAATCAAGAATGAGAAGCAACATATTTAAAGTAATTGGCAAAAGAAGCAAAGGTGATATGAAGAAGAAAAACATTTTCGTACAGCAAGTGGCCTGGAATGCATTGCCTAAGAGTGTGGTGGAAGCAGATTCATGGAACGTTTAGGTATCCTTGGAGACAGGAAGATTAAGGGAACGTTTAATAAAAATGTTCAAAATCATAAGGAGTCCTAATAGAGTAGATTGGAAGAAGTTGTTTCCATCGGCAGCAGGAACAGTAACAATGGATAGAGATTAACATCATTGGGATGGGGAGATGAGGAGAACTTTTTTAAAAAAACACAGCAAGTAATTATGATGTGGAATTTACTGCCTGGTAGGATCGTGGAAGATTCAATAGTGACTTCCAATTAGATAAAAACTTGAAAAGGAAATGTTGTAAGTCAGTCATTGGGGAAAGGGAGGGTGAGTGCGACTATTTGAATTACCCTTAGAAATATATGCCCTCTTCTGTGCTATTTGCTTGAAACTAGTGTGGCACCAATCATCCTGTATTGGCTATGGCCGAGCTGGTCACACTCAGACATTTGACCCAGAAAGTTCAAATCCAACTCAGGGGATTTGAATACAACTCTACATTGACATTACAGTGAAGCACTGAGGGTATGCCACACTGTCTGCCCTCTGAGGTGGATAGACTGTTCTGGAGAGGAACAAGGGAATTTTAATGGTGTCCCAGTCAATATTTATCCCCAGCCAACATCACCAAAACAGAATATCTGGTTATTGCAAGAGCTTGCTGTGTAAATATTGGCTATCACATTTTCCACATTGAAGTGTCTATACTTCAGTGGCTGTAAAATGCTTTTGATTGTTCAAAGATTGTGCAAGGGTTAGTGCACATGGCAAGCTCTATCTTTCCTTCAAACAGCTGGTGTGTTTACAAAAGTTCAAAGAGCAACAACTGGTATTCAGGAAACTGAGGAAAGAGCAACTGACCCACAACATTCACCATAGACTATGAAAACCTCATGGTCTGCAAAAGGCCAGGAATAATGTCTGAAAAATTCAGGAAAATTCCTAATCAAATCTCTAAAATAATCAAAATAACCCATAACATGCCACTTAAACTAATCTACCCCATTCACAGAAAACCCAGCTTGCTGAGGCACACATGTCCATTTATGATTGGAAATCATAATGTCATCAATTGTTCTTCCCATTTTACTTGATTGTTGTCTCCTTATGGATTTGAGGTTTTCCAAGTATTGCACCCTCAGGGTTGTGCACGGAATATGTTTGGATGAAAAGCTTATTGCGTACCCCGAAAACTATCACACCTGTAATCTTCCAAGATAGCCACTTGGAGGAGGTGGGATAAAGAACTGAACACATCTGTGAAAGCATCCTGATGCATACACTGCTTGTAAAACCCACGTATGATATGGCTGGCAGAATAACTCGCTTCAGCCACCTTTGCATCTTATTACAATCAAGTTGTAATGGTCGCGCAGCCCTGAGTGCAAACTGAACATCCCTCTATTCTGCCCCAAAGTAGGACTTACCAATAAGTTCAGAAAATAGTATCCTAATACATCAAAGTAATAATTTATCATTTTTTCCATCAATCATCTTCCTTCTAATGAAGTGCATACACAGACTGTGACTTGGATTTCCCTTAAGAAGATTTAAGATTGCTATGCAGTCGTACGTGTGCAAATTTTGAAGTGAACACTGCTTGTTTTATAAAACTTATGCTTCTCTTGTGGGACAACATGCAGCCTAGAGTGCTCATTCTGCCTGGTCAAACCATGCCCATTAGAAATTGCACTGAGCCGATATACGAGTAATTTGCAACGTGACACAGGAGAAGTAATTGACCTTGGACCCTGGATTCCAACAACACGGTTTTCCACACCTCATGGCAGAATCTATGGTTGATTAATTGATCAAGATTTATTCATCAACAATTCCATTCTTATTGTATAACGCGACTACCAAGATGGTAGAAAGTGAACTAAATGGACCTTACTTTTTTGTCACTTAGTCATTACTGCGTTTCCATTTGTTACGATTGCTGGGCAGAAAGTAATAAATAAAACAATCAGGTTCAGCATCAAACATTGACTGAAAACAAGCAATTCATACATGGCTGCCTTTCAACCTGTTTAGGACTGGACTGTTCAGTTAGAGATCTGCAAATTTCCAAATCCACATCTCTGTGTTGCACACGAGGACATTACGTACAAAGGGTTTCTGGTCCTCCTCCATGTCAGTTTTTCATCTCTTCTCAAGCAGCCCATTTTAAACTGCCAAAAGGACCACTTGCCTCTGATACCTCCTCCAATGGCTGCTTGTGTTTAGCTGAGCTATATCAGTGGAGTACTCAACTGGAGGTGGCATCACAAGCAAGCCCCGATCATGCAGAAGCTCTTCAACAGCAATGAGGAGCTGGAGGTTTGTCCATCTTTTACCCTATGTGCTAAAACAATCAGGGAGGCACTCTGATGCCAGCCCAGAGTAGATAAATCAGCATAGGCTAGGGGGATCAAACCTCCTCCACCCTTAATCTATATGACTCATCTATTCACTGGACTTTGTTACTGTGCCACAAGGAAGCTGCATTGTTGAGCTCAATGAATTTTCATTGACAGAAACGCAATTCAGTTTACCTGTGGTCAAATAGATAAGTACAGTAAGTAGTCTCACAACACCAGGATAAAGTCCAACAGACTTATTTGGTAGCATCAGCTTTCGGAAGTGGATAAGGACGCTGTGCTATGTGGAGCAGATCACAGGTTCAACCTGAGAGTAAGCCAACTCCTCTCTCTGAGATTCAACAACCATAGGCTGTGGGGAAAGACTTGCAGGGGAGAAAAATCAGCTCCCACCCTAGTCCTGATTGAGCCAGCACTGATGAAAGGGAAATCATGCCTCTCACTTCTCCTTCCCTCTCGGATTCCTCCAAACATTCAGTTTCTATATATGCATATGAAGACTGGCACTGCCCTTGTGTGATGTAGAGATGCCAGCGTTGGACGGGGGTAAACACAGTAAGAAGTCTGACAACACCAATTTTAAATCCAACCGACTTATTTGATGTAAACTCGCAAGCTTTCGACTCTATGGCCTTCGTCAGGCGAATGATGTGTTCTGGTCTTCAATAGCACACATACCACACTCAGAACACCTCATTCGCCTGACGAAGGCCATAGAGTGGGAAGCTTGTGAGTTTACATCAAATAAATCGGTTGGATTTAAAACTGGTGTTTCAGACTTCTTACTGCCATTGTGCACCAGACAGCATCATATGAAATTATCAACAGTCACCTGCAATTGGGAGAGTTGTGTTGGAAATGGAAAAAGTGAAAATTAGGGAAAACATTTTTGATGCCAGTCCTGCCTTCTTGCCTCTATCCATCAATCCACCATGTCGACAGGGATTGAATGGTAGCCCAGAATGTGCAAGCAAGAGATGAAATAAATAGAGAGCTTGCTCCTTCACAAATCCAACAAACATGCTTTGAAGTGATCCACACATCGACATGCTAGTTTTACAATCATCTGTTTGTATTGTATGAGCAATGGCCCAAGTTAGGGTTAGGGTTAAATTCAAACATTAAAGTGCAGCCTCATGCAATAACTCAAGATTAGCTGGCCTGGTCAGGTACAACAAATGTAGACATAAACTCAAAGCTAGCTGAGGTGCAGACTGCTGGATGCACAATGCGCCACTTTCTGCACGTTGGCTGACCGACCTGACATGGCCCAAATGACCACCTCAAACAGTTGGTGACCTGAGAGGGGCTCAGTTGGCAACAGTCTGGTCTCTGAATCAGAGATTGTGGGTTTGAATGGCATCTTAGAAATGTGAACACATAATCTAAGCTAACACTCCATTGTAGGGTTAAAGGAGTTCACTAGTCCATTCCAGAAAGCCAGAAGATTTCGCTTAGGACTGGAAACAACCACAGAATCCTGACAGTGCAGAAAGAGGCCATACAGCCCATCCAAATGTATCCATGCTTCAAAAGGGCCTCTTACCCATGCCCCCCTCCTCCCATAATCCTGTGTATTTACCTTAGGTAATCCATCTAACCTGCATGTCTTTGGACACTGACTTGCACACTTTTATATTTATTCCAATATTATTATAAGCATACATTTCCAAATCTGAAAATCACAAGTATAATCTGTCTTTATTTATTGAGCTCAAGAGATTCACCAGTTATGCTCACCACCTGCAAACAATTAAACATCATTAATATACAATTAATATGCAGCATCATAATAGGGCACTGTCTTTCAGATGAGATGTTAAACTGAGGCCCCATCTGTCTTTTCGAGTGGACATAACATATTGCACAGTACCATTTCAAAGAACAGGAAAGTTCACCTTGGTGCCCTAACCCAAACTGATTCCTCAACCAGCATTATTAAACACATCACCTGCGTATTAACTCACTGCTGCTTGTGGGAGCTTGCTGTGCACAAATTAGCTGCCATGTATTCTGCACTACCACAAGCAGTGCTTTTCAAAAGTACTTCATTAGCTGTAAAGTGCCTTGGGAAATCTCAAGGTCATGAAAGGCATGGTCTAAATGTAAATTTTCTTTAAACTGCAGAGAATAAAGGGTCTCGGATGATTGGCGCAGTGCCAGGATTTAATGCAATGTAAAATAGCTGCAGATGGGGGAGGGGAGGGTGGTAGCGAATGGTGGAATTCAGGGCAACAGTAACTGGTGATTTCCACCAACCACCCCCCCCCCACTCTGGTCTTTTTCCACACTCCCCCCCATATTTTCAAAGAGGCTGCACATTCTTTGTACAACACATTCTTTCTGTGTGAACATAACACAATTCAGAGGTGAACCACAAGTGCCCAGTGGCCATTGTAAAATCCATCCTCTCAGCCTTTTGTCCTCCAACTCAGCCCTAGCTTGCAACCTAGATTTGGGAGGCCGAGAGATACCCAGCTGTGCTGAATGGTGTGTACACTGGCATGGGCTCTGAGCGTTCAAAAGTAGCCTCAATTCGCATTTGCAAAGGTTAAGCATGAATGGCGAGCGTGTCGAATAATGGGACAAGAACTTTGTGGAGTTGGTGTTTTATCCAAAGACAGGGAGTGACATATCCTGTATCTATCTTTAAATCACGGCAAGAATCATTATTAACACAAGCAGCCTTTTCTTTCCACTTTACTGTTCATCTCTTTTTGTTAAATTGTAGCTTTGCATGTTGAATTGTGCTGACAGCACCAGATGAGGCCTGATAGTGAGTCAGCGACTTCAGCATATGCTAAGGAGAGTGTAATTAGCATCAATAAAGGTCATCATTAACTTGAGTGCTGAGTGATTGAGCCTTTTGCGCTCAGCCCCATTACATCAACAGCGTTAACTTTTCAAAGTCAGTTCCGCCAATCGGTTCACATCAACAGAGTCTCTTAAAAAAGGTAACAAGTAAAGAACTTGCATTAATTAAAGCATTCTTTCTGCCCTTGGAGTCTCACAAATCCCTCACAATCAATGGAGTACTTTTGAAGTGTAATCACTCTTGTAATGTCAGAAACATGGCACCCAATTTAGACACAGCAAAGTTTCACAAACAGCAATGTGGTAGTCAGATGAATGATGTCAACTGAGGGGTAAATATTAACCAGGGCTCCCAGGAAAAGCACTCCACCCAGACATTCTCTCTTCTACCTTCTTCCATCGGGAAAAGACACAAAAATCTGAGATTACATACCAACCGACTCAAGATCAGAGTTTCAGACTAGAGTTGAGGAGGAATTTCTTCACACAAAGAGTGGTGAATCTTTGGAATTTCTGTGTGATGAAGTGGTGGAGGCTTCTTCGCTGAATATGTTCAAGTCAAGAGTGGATAGGTTTTTGATTGAGAAGGGAATAAAGGGTTATGGGGAGAAAGTGGGAAAGTGATACTGAACCACTACAGATCAGCCATGATCTTACTGAATGGCGGGGCAGGCTCGAGGGGCTGGATGGCCTACTCCTGCTCCTATTTCTTATGTTCTTATTAAGAACAGCTTCTTCCCTGCTGCCATCAGACTTTTGAATGGACCTGCCTTGCAATAAGTTGATCTTTCTCTACACCCTAGCAATGACTGTAACACTACGTTCTGCATTCTCTTCTTTTCTTCTCTATGAATGTTAAGTTTTGCCCATATAGCATGCAAGAAACAATACTTTTCACTGTATATTAATACACGTGACAATAAGAAATCAAATCACCATGACTGTTCCTCTTCCAAATAACATTCTTTAACTTTCATGGAAGGGAGTAGATATGGATTGATGTAAATGATCCTTTGATGTTACTTCAAGAAAGAGCAGCAGGATTCTTCCCGGTTTTCTTAGGCTGTCTTTATCGCTCAAGTAACATTGATAAAATAGAAAATCTGGTCGTTATCAACCTGCTTACTATGCGCCACTTGGCTGCTGCACTTCCCACACTGTAACAGCAACTAGACTTCAAATGTACTCAAACCGGTTGTGAAACTCTTTAGAATATCCTGTGGATGTTAAAGACTCAACAAAAATGGAAGTCCTTTCATCCTTTGGCATCCACTTGCCTCATGTTCAAAGTTACCAATTTCCTGTAGGATGGAGCAGGCACTTCATCATCATTTAGTTTACTATGTGTACATCGTGAGCTGATAATGCAGTGTGTTACGGACTCTCTATAACACCCAGGTAGCCAATTTGCCATCTTCATTTCTTAAAGTGAAGCGGCACCGGGTGTGTGTGAAATCCATTCGACTTTTGAGTAAATACTCTTTGCCGTGTTCTCTGATGTGAAACAAAAGTGCAGAGACTAGACATTTGCCCACTTTGTTGGCAGCAGCCATCCTTCGCTCCCTTTGGCGCTGGTGATAGGGGAGGAGCAGTGGAATTGGTCAGAGGTCAAACTCCTGATCATGATTCAGAAGAGGTTGTGATCAAACTGCATACACCCTGGGTAGATTATATCTCAATGTCATCTCTAGTTCTGGGCATGGAGACACGAAGGCAACATACAAGTGCCAGGAACAACACAGAAAGGCCACAAAACTGATCCGTAGTGTCAAAGATCTGACTTATGAAGAAAGATTGCACAGACAATGAATATATGCAAGAGATGACCTTATAGAGACATATCAAATTGTTAGAGAAGATAAATTCGGAGGCAGTCAAAAGCAATTTTCGGACTAAACAAAAAATGCTGATAAGTCTCAGCTGGCTTGGCAGCACCTATGCTCAGAGAAAGAGAGTTAATTCAAGTCTTCTGAAGAAAGGTCATGTTAAACTCCAAACACTAACTCTTCCCTCTCCACAGTTATTGCTGGACCAGCTGAGCTTTTTCAGCACTTTCTATTTTTATTTTAGATTTCCAGTGTTTGCATTACTTTGCTTTTAATTTTAAGATGTTAGTAAGAAGCTCCTCTTAACACAAAGTGATGATAATGAAGATGCCGGCATTGGACTGGGATAAGCACAGTCAGAAGTCTCACAACACCAGGTTAAAGTCCAACAGGTTTATTTGGGTAGCACAAGCTTTTGGAGCACTGTTCCTTCAGCAGGTGAGTGGGGAGTTGGGTTCATGAACACAGCATATAGAAACACAAACTTGGTAATAGATGGAACGTGATTCTTAACAGATAATCAAATCTTTACAGATACAGACAATGTGAGTGGACAGAGGTTTAATCACAGGTTAAAGAGATGTGTATTGTCTAAAACCAGGATCATTAGTGAGATTTTGCAAGCCTAAGCAATTTGTGGGGATTAGATAATGTGACATAAACCCAAGATCCCGGTTGAAGCTGTCCTCATGTATGCAGAACTTGGCTATCTGTTTCTGTTTGGCAATTCTAAGTTGTGTGTCTTGAATACTGGCTTGGAGAATGCTTACCCAAAGATCAGGGGCTGAATGCCCTTGACTGCTGAAGTGTTCTCCGACAAGAAGGAAACACTCCTGCCTGGAGATTATCCAGCAGTGTCCATTCATTTGTTGGCGCAGCGTCTGCATGGTCTCCCTAGTGTATCATATCTTTGGACATCCTTTCCTGCAGCGTTTCAGATAGACAATGTTGACCGAGTCACAAGGGTATGTATCGTATACCTGGTGGATGGTGTTCTCATGTGAAATGATGGCATCCATGTCAATGATGCAGCATGTCTTGCAGAGGTTGCTGTGGCAAGGTTGTGTGGTGCTATGGTGACTAGTCTTCTGAAGGCTGGGTAGTTTGTTGCGGACAATGGTCTAATTGAGATTGTGTAAATGTTTGAAGGCAAGAAATAGGAGTGTGGGGATGGCCTTTGCGAGATATTCGTCTTCATCTGGAAGATGAAGAGTACTCTCTCCGCTGTGACCTGTACTCATCTTCTGAGGAGGTCAGTGCGGTTTTTCACTGTGGCACGTTGGAACTGTTGATCGATCAGTCGAGCACCATATCCTGATATTACAAGGGTGTCTTTCAGCTTCTGTTGCAATCCTCTTCATGAGTAGATTCTGTGTATATGAAGGGGATATACACAAATGGATATTGTCCATAGGGGATGGCTTCTTTAAAGTGTTTAGGGTGGAAGCTGGAGAAGTGGAGCTTCGTGAGGTTATCCATGGGCTTGCAGTGCTGTAGTGACGATCTTTGATGGAAGTGTGTGTGTCCAAGAATGCAACCGATTCTGGACAGTAGTCATTGGTAAGTCTGATGGTGGGATGGAACTTGTTGGCGTCGTCATATAGTTATTCCAGTGATTGTTACACAAAGTGATCAACATGTAGAATGGTTTTCAGATAGAATATGGAAATGAAAACCCTGTGACTGCTCACGAAACAATGAGGTGCAGTCATCCAGTACCTCACCAGAGTGGAGAAGCTACAACATCTCCCCCAGAGCCTTCAGCATATCATCGATGAAGACGAACATCTCGCCAAAGCCATCCCCATACCCTCACTATTTGCCTCCAAACACTCCCAGTGGGTCCAAGATTCTGGGAGTGAATTACCTTTCTCATGCATTTGTACCTTGTGATTATCAGGTTAAGTGTGCAAGTAAAGGGTGTGAAGATACTGGAAAGGCATCTAATATCGAGCAGCCCAGGCTAACAGTTTACTAGAGGTAAAGTGGCTCAACTGAGGTAGCTAGTTTACCTCACTTTAGCACTTTGACACTAACTGTTGCACGCTGGGAGACCATATTGAAATACAGGCGGAGAGGATCGAGACGAGAGACAATACTGAAGCACGTGATATGAGACACAATGACATAAAAGCAGAAAATGAACCAATCTGAATCTCTATGAGTTGTGCTACGGTATTATGGGGCCAGAACTGAGGGGTTCGGAGAAACCTTGGATGAATCCAAGGCCTATTGTAAGCATTCAGGGAAGAAAGGTAGAGAATTTGAATTTGAAACAACTGAAAAGAGCTCCTAATAGGGCGGCATGAATCACAGGCTCTCCCTACCTCAAGTCACCAAATCTTTTAGATTAGTGCTTTTCTGCCTGGCAATAATCTAATGACAGCACTAACCAGTTCTCCCAATACTGATTGAGGTCTTCAGTAGTCAAGATATTCTTTTAATGACATTGAACAACAGTTGAGACCTGACCAATGCAGCTGCTTTAAAGCCTCTAGTGAATACCAATCCACTCTTATCTTCTCCCATGTTGATAAGCGGTAAGAGATGAGACCTGCAATGAGTCAGTAATCAGCCGGCTGCTAGTCAGGGCCTGTCAAGTTCTAATAATAACACTCACTTTGATCTCAGCTTGACAACGGCTGCCTGACAGCTTGGTTTGTGTCTGCCACTCCATCAGTAAAGTGAGAACAAGACTTTTCTTTGAACACAGGGCCTTGGGCAGGAGTCTGTCGGACTTGCCTAAGACTATCAGAAGCTTTGCGGTTTCCTGTGAGCTAATAATGGCTAGAAAATTGGCTAGTGACACTGGTCTTGAAACCTATATATTTACCTGGTCTTCTACTGCAGCTAGTGCTTCAGTTAACATTCTGCAGGAATCCTTCGTTGAGACTCCACCCATCGAGTCTGCACTGATTCTTAGACAGTTACTTTGCACAGGCCCTCTTCCCCATCCTCTACTCATAACCTCACACAGTACCCATGGCTAATCCACCTAATCTATACATCTTTGGACACTTAAGGCACAATTCAACATGGCCAATCCATCTAACTGCACATCTTTGGATTATCATAGATTCACACAATTCTACAGTACAGAAGGAGATCACTCGGCCCATTTAGTCTTCACCGACTACAATCCCACCCAGCCCTACCCCATGTCCACCCACTAATCCCTCGAATCTATGCATCTCAGGACACTAAAGATAATCCTTAGCATGGCCAATCAACCTAGCCCACACATCTTTGGACTGTGGGAGGATACCAGAGTATCTGGAGGAAATCCACACAGACATGAGAAGAATGTGCAAACTCCACATGGACAGTGACCCAAGCAGGGAATTGAACTCAAGTCCCTGGAGCTGTGAAGCAGTAGTGCTAACCATTATGCTACCTAGCCGCCCACAGTACTACAAAGAACTATGGGAGGAAAATAGAGCACCATAGGAAAGCCACAGACATGAGGAGAATATCCACGCAGACAATCATCCAAGGCCAGATTTGAACCCTAATCCCTGGAGCTGAGAGGCAGCAATGCTAACCACTGTGCCAACATGCTGCCCATAAAGCAACTTGGGGTACCTAGAGATACAACAGGCACTGCATAAACACAAGTTCTTCCTTTCCTGAATAGTCTGAGTTTAGTAATGCATTCAATCTTGCTCCTGGTGGGACTGATCCACAGTACAAAGATATCCGTTGGCCTGCAACCAGTCAGGTAAATGATTGCTGCTTTGGCAAAGAGACCAAGTGTTCCTTTCTCCAGAATTGACACTTTTTAGCTGTGCCAAAGCCAACAGGAAACATTATTGGAGAATAATTAGAAATATCCTACAGCACTGCGTTTAAATAAAATTTCATACACTTGTCTAAACCTAAAGTTTAACAAGAAAGAACTAGCACTAATGTAGTGTCTCATCATGTCACCCAGGAAGCACCTCAAAGCCCTTGGCTTTTAATGGAAACTTTGAAATGATGTAGGCAAGTGGTGCAGTCATTTAACTGCACACATACAGTAGTGCGATAAAAGCCCTGTTAATGTCCTTTATGTTTTTCTTCCTGCACCTAGTGGTGCACAAGATAGACTTTCATCTGTTCCCATAGCAAATATTTGCCTGGAACAGGTCACTAGTCTGTCTTAAAAGTGGGGTGCAACTTCACATCAAATGTGGCTGCATGAGAATCTCTTGTTCTTATCCTCTGCCCATTAGCCTGTGGGAAGAATTTAACAGGATGATACTCAAGCTGTTGACCACATTATGAATGGACAAAAGGCTAAGAAAGTCCTCAGGGTGGCACAGAATGAGAGAAGACAAGGCTGAGGAGCAGCATGGAGTCAGAGTCTAGGAATGGGCAAAGCCCCAAGACATATGGAGTCCAAGTCTGGGAATGGGAAAGGTTGAGGAGCAAAGTGAAGTCAGAGAGTGAAAATGAGCAAGTGAAGAACAGGGCTCACCACCATAGTTCGGATCAAAGAACACACAAAGAAAACTTTAGCAGTTCAGCATTAATATGAATTCCTAGTGGTTTGAAGAACTAGAAACCAACATTGCTTAGGAATTCTTGTTGCTTTATTCATTTTATATTTTTCCAATATTTCCCTCATATCTATTTAATTAAGTGGGATTACCTGGGAGGATAATCTTTCTGCAATCCATTTCCACATTGATTTCTTCTCTATTCATTTTCTTGTAAGTCTGCATCTGTTACCCTGGCTGTATTGAAGTTTTTATACCAGAATTTTACCCTCTAACATTGCACATTTACCATAGTTAATCCATCTAACCTCCACACCTTTGGACACTAAAGGTCAGTTTAGCATGGCCAATCCACCTAACCTGCACATTTTTTAACTATGGGAGGAAACCTATGAGACACAGGGAGACTACGCAAACTTCACACAACAGTCACTCGAGCCTGGGTTCCTGGTGCTCTGAGGGCAGCATTGCTAACCATTGTGCCAGCGTGCCATCCTCAGGTACTAGTTGGCCCAATGCTGCATAATAATTGCCTGCAAGTCCCCTCGAATTTACTTTTGCTTGTTACACAGGGCAGATCCATACAAGATCACACATCCCCTCCTGCCCCCTCACGCTTGTACACATTAAAGGGAACACAGGTGCCACTTCTTTGTTTCACTCTGTGCTACATTGTGGATTGCAACATAGTCCCACACTCATATAGCTTTAAGGGAACATTAAAGCTATGCTTACAAGATTCTCCACTGGAATAATGCTCTTGCTTTCAAATATCTGAGTCTCAACAGAAAGTTGGCCTTTGCTGAAATTAAGTCATTAGCACTGTGCGATACTAGGAAGGTACTACATTTACTGATTATCTTCAGTGTAGATACAGGGGAATGCACCTCTCTCAGAAGTGCTGTCTTTCATTGAGACATGTTCTCCCTAAGATGGATCTAAAAGATGAAATTATTTTGAAGAAGAATAGAATTTCTTCCTGCTGTCTTGGCCAGTGCTTCTATCTCAACCAATCCTTTGAACACGTGATTGGAACATTAATCTCACTGCTGTTTCTGGGAGTTTGCGACATGCAAGCTGTTGGTGTTTCCTAGATTACAACAGTGGCTACACTTGAAAAGTATTTCATTTGCTGCAAGGTACTTCGGTACATCCTAGGGCTGTGAAAAGCACTATATAAATGCAAGTTGTAACTTAGCATCAATTGTGCCTCATCTTGAGCTTCGGAATCTTGGCAGGTAGGCTAGCTAGGGCTACTGGGGAGTCTTTAAACTAGAAAAGCTGGGGGGTGGGAATACCGATGGGATGGTGAATAAGGAGGTTAGTTCCCAGGTAGGGAAGGACTGTAGGCACTCTGAGAGGGGGGTTAGGCAGGTGCTGGAAAAGGGAAATATCCTGACTGAGGGGCTGAGGTGTGTCTATTTTAATGCCAGGAGTGTAGTAAATAAGGTAGATGAGCTTAAGGTATGGATTGCTGCTTGGGAGTGTGATGTGGTGGCCATTACAGAGACTTGGTTGTCTCAGGGACAGGACTGGGTACTTCAGGTGCCGGGATTCAGGTGCTTCAGGAGGGACAGGGTTGGGGGCAAAAGAGGAGGTGGTGTGGCACTGTTGATCAGGGACAGTGTCATGGCTGTAGAGAAGGTGGAAGACGGGGAGGGATTGTCTATGGAGTCTCTGTGGGTGGAAGTTAGGAACAGCAAAGGCTCGATAACTTTGCTGGATGTATTCTATAGGCCGCCCAATAGCGACAGGGAACTTGAGGTGCAGATAGGGAAACAGATCCTAGACAGATGTAGAAATAACAGGGTTGTCATGATGGGAGATTTCAATTTCCCAAACATCGACTGGAATATCCCAAGGGTAAGGGGTTTGGATGGTGTGGAGTTTGTTAGGTGTGTTCAGGAAGGTTTCCTGACACAGTACGTGGAAAAGCCTACGAGAGGAGAGGCTGTACTTGACCTGGTGCTTGCTAATGAGCCAGGGCAGGTGTCAGATCTCACGGTAGGTGAGCATCTTGGGAATGGAGATCATAATTCTATCTCTTTCACGATAGCGATGGAAAGAGATAGGATCAGGCAGGCTAGGAAGGTGTATGTCTGAAGTAAGGGGAAATATGAAAACATTAGGCAGGTAATTGGACACATAAACTGGAAGGAGGTGTTCTTGGGGAAGAGTACAGAAGGAAAGTGGCGGTTTTTCAAGGAATGTTTGTCTAGGGCACTGCAAGACAACGTTCTGAGGAGTCAAGGAGGTTCTGGTAGGACGCGGGAACCGTGGTGCACGAAGGTAGTGGTGAACCTAGTTAGGAAGAAAAAAATGGTATATAAAAGGTTCAGAGAGATAGGGGATGTTAGGGATCTAGAGGAGTATAAGGTGTGTAGAAGGGAACTTAAAAAGGAAATTAGGAGAGCCAGAAGGGGTCATGAGAAGGCTTTGGCAGGTAAGATTAAGGAGAATCCCAAGGCCTTCTACAAATATGTGAAAAGTAAAAGGATGAGAAGAGAAGGGATAGGGCCTATAAAAGGTGAAGGGGGAAAGTCTGTGTGAATCCGGAAGAAATGGCAGAGGTGCTTAACGAGTACTTTGCCTCGGTATTCACGGTGGAAAGTGAACTGGGAGATTGCACTGCAGGTTTGCGGCATACGGAAAAGATTGAGTATGTGGATGTTAGGAAAGAGGATGTGTTAGACCTGTTAAATTCTATCAAGATAGACAAGTCACCAGGACCGGATGGGATGTACCCCAGATTATTGTGGGAGGTGAGGGAAGTGGTTGCAGAGCTCCTAGCGATGATCTTTGCATCGTCCATGGAAACGGGAGAGGTTCCGGAGGATTGGAGGATTGCGGATGTGGTTCCTATCTTTAAGAAAGGGAACAGGGATAGTCCAGGAAATTACCGACCGGTGAGTTTGACTTCAGTGGTTGGTAAGCTGATGGAGAGGCTTCTGAGGGATAAGATATATGAACATTTGGAGAAGTTTGGACTGATTAGAAATAGTCAGCATGGTTTTGTCAAGGGCAGGTCATGCCTTACAAGCCTAGTTGAGTTCTTCGAAAATGTGACTGAACACATTGACGAAGGAAGGGCGGTGGACGTAGTGTACATGGACTTTAGTAAGGCGTTTGATAAGGTCCCCCATGCAAGGCTTCTGGAGAAGGTGAGAGGGCATGGGATCCAAGGGGCTTTGGCCTCGTGGATCCAGAACTGGCTTGCCGGCAGAAGGCAGAGAGTGGTTGTGGATGGGTCTTGTTCTGCATGGAGGTCGGTAACCAGTGGAGTGCCCCAGGGATCTGTTCTGGGACCCCTGCTGTTTGTCATTTTCATAAATGACCTGGATGAGGAAGTGGAGGGATGGGTTAGCAAGTTCGCCGACGATACAAAGGTCGGTGGTGTTGTGGATGGTCTGGAGGGATGCCAAAAGTTGCAGCGGGACATAGACAGGATGCAAGACTGGGCGGAGAAGTGGCAGATGGACTTCAACGCAGATAAATGTGTAGTGGTCCATTTTGGCAGGAATAATGGGATGAAGGAGTACAATATAAGGGGTAGGAGTCTTAGCTGTGTTGTAGAGCAGAAGGATCTCGGGGTCCGGGTCCATAGGACTCTTAAATCGGCCTCGCAGGTGGAGGAAGTGGTCAAGAAGGCGTACGGTGTACTGGCCTTCATTAATCGAGGAATAGATTTTAGGAGTCAGGAGGTAATGATGCAGCTCTATAAGACTCTTGTCAGACCCCAGTTGGAGTATTGTGCGCAGTTCTGGTCGCCTCATTATAGGAAGGATGTAGAGGCTATTGAGAGGGTTCAGAGGAGATTTACAAGGATGCTGCCTGGATTGGGAGGCAGGCCTTATGAAGATAGGTTGAGGGAGCTGGGACTCTTCTCACCGGAGAGACGTAGGTTGAGAGGCGACCCTGATAGAGGTTTATAAAATGTTGAGAGGAATAGATAGGGTGGACTCTCAGAGACTATTTCCCCGAGCTGAAATGGTCACTACGAGAGGACACAGATTTAAGGTGCAGGGAAGCAAATACAAAGGAGATGTCAGGGGTAGGTTTTTCACTCAGAGGGTGGTGAGTGAATGGAACCGACTGCCGTCGGAGGTTGTTGAGGCAAATTCACTGGGGTCTTTTAAGAGACTTCTGGATGAGTATATGGAAAAGAATAGGATAGGGGGTTATAGATAGGTCTGTGGATTGGTAGATGTGATCGGCGCAACTCGTGGGCTGAAGGGCCTGTTTGTGCTGTATTGTTCTATGTTCTATAAGGTTGTGAGTTTAAGTTGAATTCCAGAACTTCAGCATCGCAATCTGTTACCCAACCTGCACATTGTTGGACTGTGAGAAAGGTGTCAGGCAAGATTCCATGGCCTCTGAGTCATATGATTCCCATCAACAGGAGGTGGTACATTGTTTGCCAGTGGTAGATTCTCTGGTCCCCACGGGAAATCCATAGGTGGGGTACATTGCCAGCAAGACCAGAGAATCCAAGACCTCATTGGAATACTGCATCCAGTCCTGGTCACCTTACTATCGAAAGGACGGAGGCTCTGGGGAGAGTGAAGAGGAGGTTTACCAGGATGCTGCCTGGTATGGAAGGTCTGAGTTACAAGGAGAGGTTAGGTAAATTGAGGCTGTTTTCCTTAGAAAGGCGTAGACTTCGAGGAGATCTAATAGAGGTGTACAAGATTATGAGGGGTATAGATAGAGTAAACAGGGTTAAGCTTTTTCCTAGGATGGACTCAAATAGCACGAGGGATCACGGGCTTTGGGTGAAGGGGGGTAAGGTATAATTTGGATGATGGAGGGAGTTTTTTCACACAGAGGGCGGTGGGGGTATGGAATGCGCTGCCAAGTAAAGTGGTGGAGGCAGGCACTCTGGAGTTATTTAAGAAATACTTAGATGGGCACATGAACAGAATGGGAATGGAGGGGTATAGAAAACTGATTTAAGATAGTGATCATGAATCTTGGGAGTTCCCTGGGAAGTGTGTAAATTGTCTATGATATTGATGTAATTGTTTTATTTGTTTAATAAGGGGCATACATGCGATGGGTCGAGAGAGGGCTGCTCTTGGATTTTTTTTTGAGAGTATCCTAGTGCTTCACGTCATTAGTGTACGCTTGACCTGGACCATTTGATGGGCAACATGACAGCTCAGTGACTATCGCTGTGCTGTGCAGATACATGGATTTGGGCCTCTGTCTGTGCGAGTTTGAGCATTCTCCCTGTGCTTGCGTGGGTTTTCTGCGGGTGCTCCGGTTTCCTCCCACATCCCAAAGATGTGCTCTTAGGCTGATTGGCAGAACAAATTCTCCCTAAATTGTCTCAAATTTGGTTTCAATGCATAGATCTACAAACATAGACAAGGATCATGGGTAGAAGTGGGAACATCGAGGTGGCAGCGCAGGCTCGTTGGGCCGAAGGGCCTGTTTCCCGTGCTGTTTTGTTCTTTGTTAATCCAACCGGCGTGAACAGCTGGAGAATTCTGGCCATTATGTTTTAAATAAGATATTAAACTGAGGCCCCATCTACTCAGGCAGGTGTACATCGCTCAGAGGGTAGTGAGTGAGTGGAATCAGCTGCTGTCGGCGGTGGTGGAGGCGAACTTGCTGGGGTCTTTTAAAAAATTTCTGGATGAGTACATGGGAGTTAATGGGATTGTGAGTTACAGATAGCTCTATGGCATGGTAGATATAGACATGATCGGCGCAACTTGTGGGCTGAAGGGCTGTTTGTGCTGTAGTGTTCTATGTTCTATCACAGATCCTATAGCAGAAAACAGGAGTGTTATCCATAATATCCTGGCAATAAATAAACTCAAACAACATCGCACAAATAATAATTTGGTCATTATCACAATGGTGCCTGTGGAAGTTTGCTGTGAGTATATTGACTTCTGTGTCTCCTCCAACAGTAGTCAAACTTCAAATGTCCTTCAAAGCTTATAAAATGCTTAAAGATATCCGGTTGTCATAATAGGCAGTATATAAATAAAAATCTTTCTTTTTATCATTTTCATTAATTTTGACCCCCAGAATATCTTTATTTTTGTTGCAACCCCCAGGAATCAGTCTTTGTCATGACATTAGATAAGAGTGTAGATTTTCTGCTCAGTGTTTTTTTAATGCTGGCAGTAATTCTTCAAACCTTGGCAACCAGCTGACAAATCTAAACTGCATTTACTCAACTCACCTGGTGCCATTTCCATTTGTAAGTGTTCTCTCCGGGGTTTTGCTCGAGGAAGTTATTTAAAAGAATAAACGTTTTAAGGAAAGTAATTTCCACTATTATGTTGACTGAACCATCAACGAGACATGTTTACTCAATTGTTGCCTCTCCCAACAGCCCAAATCGCACCCTAATTCAATATCCCAAAGCTATAAGGCAGTCGGTCAGGCTAATCTCTTGATTCATTCTCTCCATCAAACACTTTCTTGTAAAGGTGGTGCTCTGTTACAATAACAACCCATTGGCTGAGCCCCCAGCCTCCCTGGCTATCATCTTTAGCCAACATTCTGATGCCAATCAATAATAAACAACTCTGACAATCGATTAGGACTTTCTAACACTGTTAGCTTACATCCTTGAGCAATAAAAATAGAACGGTAGCCTCGCACTGCTATCCATGCTAGTCACTAGAAATGTTGCTGCACCTCATGTAGAGCTGTCAATACTCTTTTGTTGGATATACTCTTGGGAGATTCCTTTACATGGCCTCCCACTGACAACCAACCTGCCCAGTCAAACAGTCATTGCTTCCTCACCTCCAATTTTCTTTCCTAACAACTAATAACCAGGTGTTCAAAGATGATAGAAAAAAAGACTTCAAATGCTTTGTGATTTTTCTCCTGTGGTGCGCAGAGCTGTGTCCGAGAGATTCATCTTTATTTTCCAGAAATTTCAGGACAATCCTGGAGTGTTGGAAACCCCAGACATAAACCACTACATATACTCATGGAGAATTCTGAACCAAACTTTTCAAGGGCTTCATTTTCATGTAGAAAATGTTTCCACGTTAATGTTGACATGTGTGTTTAATTTGGGCCCCAAAAAGACCACTGCAATAAAACAAAATGAAAGATGAACTTTATATTAAATACCATTCCCAATCTGATCACTTCAATGATTTGAATGAGGAAAATAAAATGTAAAAATGTTTTAAGCGTTTAGTTACCAGCTTTCATTTTCATTAATATTTGTACATTTACAATGATTCAAATCATTAACATCTCCAGAATAATACTTTGCTTTCAAAATTTTTGATCATTAATTTCTCAAAAGCGAGGAACAATTTTTACTTGAGATATAGTAAAAATTATGTTTCTTTCTAAAAAGACCAAACATTATGAGGTCAACATTTATGAAAGGACAACTTGTATGCAAGTATATATAATATTTCCCCTCATTAATATTTTGACAAGGCCAAAGATGCTGCTAGCCACAGTGCTAAGCAATTGGGGACAATAACAATGGTTACAATGCTTTCTTTGCGGGATACAGGCATCACTGGAAAATAAAGTACTGTCCTTGAACTGCACCACTTGCTCAGTTAAGAGCTAAAGAATTAAATGGACAGTTAAGTGTCTGAAGTCACAAGTTGACCAGGCAGGTAAGGTTGGCAGATTTCACAACAACCAATGATAGTTGTCATGCTCACCAAATTCATTACTTGAATTTAAATTCCAGCAACTGGGATTTGAATCCATGTCCTTGGAGCCTAATCCAACAATGTTACCACTATGCCACCAAATTCCCATCACTAATGTTACTGGACTTGTATTTTAGACGCTCTGACTAATGACCTGAGACAAGAGTTCAAATCTCACCATGTTGGTTGGGCGAATTTAAAGATAATTGATTAATAAACCTGAAGCTAAATATTTATATCATTACAAGTAATCATGAAACTACCAGATTGTCACAGAAACCCAATGGTTTCACCAAAGCCCTTAGGATGGGACATCTGCCATCCATCTCAGAGCCACCAGTTGATTCTTAATTGTCCTCTGAAAAGGGCCAGCAACCCACTTTGTTGTATCAAACAGCTCCAGAAAGTATGATATGTGTGTTGACAGCACGTGTTCTGAGCAGTTCAAGAAGTTTGCTCCACCACCTTCTCAACTGCAATTCGGGATGGGCCGGATCTGCACTGTAAGCACTCATAGGCAATGAATGTTGGCTTTGTGTATAAAGCTCATATCCCAAGAATGAACAAAAAAAAACTCTTCTTCAATTTTATCTCTCCCTCCTCACCACTGTAGTTGGGTGAGTGGCCATTTTGTTTTGGATATTTTGAGTGGGCATGGTCCTCATGAATTCCATTGCTGATGGAGCCTTTGGAAGTTGAAGCATCAGCTCCCTTAGCGAACCGATTAGATCATTATTTCTCCTCTCTTTTGTATTGCTAACTGAAAGATTGAGAAGCATAGGTGTTGTTTCCATGCATAAATCTAAGGAAGCATGGTTCCACAGTCCTCGAGCATAATCTTTGGATCACTTCAGGGCTTGATCCGTGAGGATGTGGGGCAGAGATGTCTGGATGGGGGTTTCACAACCAAGCTGCCTCCTTGGTATCAGATACAGTGCTCTACACAAGCATGAAAGCTAACAGTAGCCAGCTGTAGCTGACAAAACAACTATTAGCCTTCAGCCTCCTGAGAGCCTTTGATAACTGCAGCTTCAAAGCTGTAGTGAGTTCTCCAGTTCCCTTTAGCTTCAAGCACTGACACCTCTGATGATCAGAAATCAGCTGACACAACGGAGCAGAAGAAAATGAGATGATTACTTTCTATATTTCTCCATGGTTTTCAAAAGTGTTCAGTTTATCGAGCGATTGCTCTGGGAGGGATGATAAGGGCCCAATCCTCCTCTCATCCGATTCCAACATGCTTTCTGTCAAGGAATACCAGGTTCATTCAGCCCTGAGGGGTGTCGAGACCAATTGATTCACCAATAAATCTCCAAACAAAAGAGAGATTGATTATTTCAGTGCAGACTTGGCATCAACCATGAGGCCTAAATGTGCCCCACATTTGAATGATACCTAATTAAGTGCAGTTACAGAGGAGAATATCCATATTCCCATATCACCTCAGTGGATAAACTGAATAATCAAGAAGCATAAACCTTTAAAAAAGCACTTATAAAACTTTTTGCAAAAGACAAACAACCCTCTAATTCTATGTTAGATGATAGGGTATGAATTAGATGGATGTATAGGGGGCGATTTTCCCAAAAAGTTAACTGCACAATTTTCTCCTTTTTTTAGGCACAATTAATCAGTTGAATTTCCGGCACTCTGTGCTCCACAAAGGGGATTCACATTGGCATGGGGAGAGCGGGACCTAATCCCACTCGGAAGGCTGACATCAGCGTGCCAAATGGGCCACTGCACTTGTACCAATCTCCCAGTAGAGATTGGCGCAGGTGCAGTGACCATCCCCCATCCCGATGGCTTCCCCAACATTCCCCGATCCCGATGGCCAGCCTCAACTCCCGCCCGATGGCCACCCCGATTGTCCCCCTCCTCCCCCATCGATCGCTGCGCAGAGTGAACTGCACTCTCCCTCCGTCACCATCGTCTGCCCCTCCAGAAGGCCCCGCCCTTTCAGGCCCCACTCCACTGGGCAGTACCAGGGTACCCAGTAGGCAGTGACAGGTTGATACTGCCCAAGGGGCACCCTCCCAAATCACCTATCTCCTGAAGAGTTCTCAATGGCCTCTGCCCCACCAGCGAGGCCATCACGCCTGATCCGCATTGCTGGGGACCAGCTTGAATCCCTGCTTGTGGGAACCTCCTCCGGCAGGGTGGGAAATATCGGTGAGCCCGGAGGATACCATCCCAGGTTCGCTACTGAGATTCAAATCAGGATTTCAATATTGTAATCAGCCTTGCTCTATTTGCCGGCCCAGAAACCCTGTTTCAGCCCTGCTGCCGATATTTGCTGGCTTGCTGTGCAGCGGGGTGGGAAAATCACACCTATAATTTCTAGAATATATAACATTTATCATAATCAATGCCAATATTAACACACAATTGAAGCTGGCCTCGAATGTAGCAATGATGGAATGCTGCACCGTCAGAAAAGTGATGGTCCAAACAGTGCAATGTCTCATCTAGCTATTCAAGTGAACATTGAATATATCAAAGTAATATTACAATCATAGCACCCTAATTAATATCTTTCTTTCAACAGACACCCGATGAAGCGGAGGTGTCAGTTGAAGTTTGTAGCTTTATGGTCAAATCCCAAAAATGAACTTGAGCACCAAAGATTAGGCTAATCCTGCAGTGCAGTAGCGAGAGAGTGCACGCTAAGGGGATGCAACACTGTTGAAAATGCCACCTTTCAATTGAGGCTTTAAACCGAGAACCCATCTGCTTTCTCAGGTCAGACTGACCAACTGCTCCGGATTTCTTGGGACCACCTGAAATTTGGTTCCTCGTCCTGCGTTCTAGGACAGGCCTTCCCAAGATGTGTTTTGCCCTGTAAATCTGGTGTCTCCTCAAACCTTAGTCTTGCATTCGGGTCAGGTACGGTAGATTCACCGTTCCTATCTAGCTGTCCTGGGATTCTATCCGTCAGGTGGCAACATCAAAATCCATGCTGGTTGTGCACAATTCCACCTTGCACTCGTTTGCCACAACCCCTTTCTCATATGTTTTCCAATCACCACTTCCTCCTCTGCATGTTGCCAACCCCTTCATACCACCAATTCTCTCCTCCCCTCTCCCTTTTTTTAAGCTTTGCTCAAAGCCTTACCCACTCAAGTTAGCCAAAAACCAGCACTTCACCCCTCCCATCCCATAATCTGCTTTCACATGTTCACCACCCCTTCCCCCACTGTAGTAATTCATCAGTACAATCCCCCCCGGCCCGCTTCACTCCCATTACCATAGGTTTGCCCGTTCCAAATGGCAGAGTCTCTTTTTCTTTCTATCAGCATTGACCACCCTCCTTCGGGGAGGGGCAAGGGATCCCACGGTCTTATTCTGTAGAAAATGTGGAGATGCCGGTGTTGGACTGGGGTTAATATTCCAGCTTTCAGAGTGCTGCCCCTTCATCAGGTGAGTCCCCCATGATGAAGCACTCAGCTAATAAAAAAGGTAGTCCTCCGAAAGCTGGTGACTTGTGCTACCAAATAAACTTATTGGACTTTAACCTGGTGTTGTGAGACTTCTTACATTATTCTGAAGAGCAGAGGAGCTGACCCTGGCATCCTAGATAAATAATTATCCCTCAGGATTGTCTGGACATTAATCAAATTGCTGCTTGTGGAGTTTGCTCTGTGCAAATTGGCTGTCACATTTCCTACAGCAATCACTAAATTTCATTGGCTGCAAAATTCATTGCGGAATCCTGAAGTCATGAAAGGTATTATGTCAATGCAAGTTTCTTTTTCTTAATTATTCGTTCTCTGTTTGTAGGATCCTAGTTTGTGCAAACTGGCTTCTGCATTTACCTACAAATCAAGCAAGGAACCATATTTCAAACGTAGCCCTTTAAGGCTTTCCTAAGGAGAAGGTGTGACATTTATTTTACTGTGCCTCCTTGAGCTTCTCTTGTGCTCCACTGCACATCTCCCCTGTCTGTTTTTTTCCTAAAAATCACAGATGATTCGCTGAGTGAGGTAAACACTGGAATCACACAAAGCAGGAATCATGGGAGGTTTGAGATATGACCCAAGCTGCGGTCAGTAGAGGAAGCTACAACATGCAGGGCATCCAAAGTTTGTCTTAGCATTGGCATATAGGGAACTTGGGAGACATAATCAATAATTACACAGACTTGTGTATGGGCTACAATTTTTGCGAACGTTTGTCGATGACCCTAAACTTGGAACTTAAGTAAAAAAGTGAAGAGATAAAAGCAGACTTTAGATGAACACAGACTCATGAAATGGGCAGATAAATACATGACAAGTGCATCTTAATGTAGAGAAGTGTGAAGTGATGCACTTTGGAGGACACAATGAGCAAAGGCACAAACTAAGTGGCACTAAGCTCTGAAGATGGCTGAACAAATTGATAAGTTTAAAAAGTGTATGTAATTCTCGGGCTTTATAACTAGAGGAATAGGCCACCAAAACAAGGAAGTTGTGATAAACAAATCACTGGCTAGGCCGCCCATTGGAATATTTTTATTCCACATCGAGGTATCAAACACAAGAAAACACGTCAAGGCTTATGGTGAGAATAGAGAGAATAATTACTGGGATTCCTCCAGGGTTGAGGGATCTCAATTATGTGGAGAGACTGGAGAAGCTAGAGTTGAGTTCTTTAAGCCAGAGAAGATAAAGGGAGATCTAACAGAGGTGCTCAAAATTATGAAGGCTTTTGCAAAGAGAAACTGTTTCTATTGGCAGGGGAATGGGCAATCAGCTGACATAGATTTTAAGATAATTAGCAAAGAGAGCCATAAGGAAGATGAGGCTAATCTCTGACATGGAAACAAATTGTTATGATCTGGAATGCATTTCTGGAAACACTGGTGGAAGCCACAGTATCATTCAAAAGGGAATAAGAGAATCTGAAAGGAACAAAGCTACAATGTATAAGAATGGGACTAATTGGAGACCTCTTCAAATGAGCCAGTGCACAAATGTTGGGCTCACTGACTTCATTCAGAGCTACAAGACCTTATAATTAATGTTTTCTTTAGAACTGCACAGATGAACAAACATTGATACAGAAGAGATTTCTAATTTGGCATTTATCATATTAGGGCTGGCCAACAGGACAATAAGGTCATGACTGATGTGTTTGTATGAAGTTCCATTTCATCAACTCCCATAACCTTTTATTCCCCTGCCTAACAAGAATCTAGCTACCTCCACCTTAAAAATATTCAGTGACCCTGACTCCACCATCTTCTGAGATAGAGTGGTCCAAAGTCACACAACCCTCAAGAGAAAAAAAATTCTCCTCATCTCTGTCCTAAAAGGGTGATCCCTAATTTTAAAACAGTGCCCCCCTAGCTCTGGACTCACCCACAAAAGGAAGCATCTTTTCCATGTCCACTTTGTCAAAAGACCATTCAGGATCATATATACTTCAATTAAGTCACCCCTCACTCTTCCATCCTAAGACTACCTGAATAAGGGAGCAGTTATTTTACCATACCACCAGACTCAAAAAAATTAGCAATGAATAAGAAACACAAATAGGCCTGAGTACAGGAGACAATGTGGTGGTGGTGCTATCACTGGACTAGTGATAGTTACCACCACATCCAGAAACTCAGCTAATGCCCTTGGAACATAGGTTCAAATCCCACCATGGGAGTTGGTGAAATTTAAATTCAATTAATAAATCTGGAAATATAAAGCTCATCTTAGTAATGGTGAACATGATAGCTATTAGTGACTACTGGGGACCCTAGCAAGCCACTCAGTTCAAGGAGTGGGATTAGTGCTGGGCAACAAATGTTGGCCTTCCCAGTGATGCCCTCATCCAAGAATTGAAGAGATTTAGGTGGTGAGCTGGACAGCAGAGTTTCTCAAAACTCCTAGCAAGAATGTGGGAATTGAGTTTTAAGTTTCCAATGCCTGTCCATGGGAAAAAAAAACATAAGAACATAAGGAATAGGAGCAGGAGTAGGCCACACAGCCCCTCAAGCCTGCCCTGCCATTCAATAAGATCATGGCTGATCTGTAGTGGTTCAGTACCACTTTCCTGCTTTCTCCCCGTAACCCTTAATTCCCTTGTCAATTAAAAACCTATCTACTCTTGACTTGAACATATTCAGTGAGGAACCCTCCACCACCTCATCAGGCAGAGAATTCCAAAGATTCACCACCCTTTGCGTGAATAAACCCCTCCGCAACTCCAATCTGAACCGCCCCCCTAATCTTGGGCCTGTGCCCTCGAGTCCTGCTATCTTTGTTAAGCGGGAAGAGTCTCTCAACCTCTACCCTATCCATCCCCTTCATTATCTTATACGTCTCTATAAGATCCCCTCTCAGCCTTCTAAACTCCAAAGAGTACAAACCTAGCCTATTCATTCTCTCCTCATAATCCAATGCCCTCATCTCCGGTATCAGCCAAGTAAACCTCCTCTGCACCCCCTCCAAGGCCAATATATCCTTCCTCGAATGTGGCAACCAAAACTGCACACAGTACTCCAGCTATGGCCTCACCAGTACCCTATACAGCTGCAATAGAGCCTCCCTACTTTTATATTCTATCCCCCTAGCTATAAAGGCCAACATTACATTCGCCTTCTTAATCACCTGCTGCACCTGCATACTGTGTTTTTGCGATTTGTGCACAAGGACCCCCAGGTCCCTCTGCACCATCGCATGCTGCAGCTTTTCTCCATTTAAATAGTAATCCTTCCTACCATTATTCCTACCAAGTGGATAACCTCACACTTGCTAACATTATATTCCATCTGCCAGGTCCTCGCCCACTCACTCAACCTATCCAGATCCCTCTGCAGGCTTTTCACACCTTCCACACAATTTGCTTTTCCACTCATCTTCGTGTCATCAGCAAATTTCGTCACCCTGCACTCTGTCCTTTCCTCCAGATCATCTATGTAATGGTAAATAGTTGTGGCCCCAGCACCGAACCCTGGGGCACTCCACTAGTCACCAGCTGCCAATCAGAAAAGCACCCATTAATACCTACTCTCTGTTTCCTATTAGACATCCAATCCTCTATCCAGTCTAACACCCTACCCCCGACTCCCTGCACCTTAACCTTCTGCAGCAATCTTTCGTGAGACACCTTATCAAACGCTTTTTGGAAATCCAAAAACACCACATCCACAGGTTCCCCTCTATCTACCGCACTCATCACTTGCTCATAGGACTCCAATAAATTCATCAAACACGACTTCCCCTTAACGAATCCGTGCTGCGTCTGCCTGATCAAACCGTTCATATCCAGGTGCCTCATTATTTCTGCTTTGACTACAGATTCAAGCATTTTTCCTACTACAGACGTTAAACTAACCGGTCTATAATTCCCTCCCTTCTGTCTGCTACCTTTTTTAAACAGCGGTGTAACATTAGCCATTTTTCAATCTTCCGGCACTTTTCCGGAGTCCAGCAAATTTTGAAAGATAATTACCAGGGCATCCGCTATCACCTCTGTCATTTCCTTGTGGACCCTGGGATGCATTTCATCCGGTCCAGGGACTTACCTGCCCTCAGCCCTGTTAGCCTATCAAGCACCACCTCTCTAGTAACTGTAATCTCATCAAGGACCTCATCTCCTACCACCCTTCTATCCTTAATTTCAGGCAAGCTATTTACGTCCTCCTCCGTAAAGACCGACACAAAAAACTTATTCAAGGTCTGCGCCATATCCCTGTCATTCACCATTAAACCACTCCTCTCATCCGCCAAGGGTCCTACATTAACTCTGGCCATCCTCCTATTTTTTATATACTTATAAAAACTCTTACTATCCTTTTTGATGTTTTGAGCTAGTTTAGCCTCATATTCCATCTTTCCTTTTTTAATCATCTTTTTAGCCACTCTCTGCTGTTGTTTAAAACTTTCCCAATCCTCCGATCGGCCATTATTTTTAGCCATTCTGAATGCCTCAGCTTTAGATTTAATACTCTCCTTAATTTCCCGGGAGAACCGCGGCTGATTTTCCCTTCTCCTACAGTTCTACTTCACCATCGGAATATACTTCTGCAGAGTACCGAAAAAGATCCTTTTAAAAATCCCCCACTGTTCCTCAGCTGTCCTACCAACCAGTGCACTCCTCCAATCCACAGTTGCCAATTCCTTTCTCATCCTATCATAGTCCCCTCTGTTCAAACATAGTACACAGGTCTGGGACTCTACTACCTCATCCTCCATCTGCATCATAAATTCTACCGTACTATGATCACTCGTCCCCAGAGGATCCCTCACATGAATATCCCTAATTCCACCTACCTCATTACATAGTACCAGGTCTAAGATAGCACGCTCTCTCGTCGGTTCCATAACATATTGTCCAAGGAACCCATCCTGACAGCATTCCAAAAACTCTTACTCCAGCCCGCCGTGTCCGACTTGCATCGTCCAGTCAATGTGCAGATTGAAATCACCCATTACTAACACTGTCCCATTTCTGCACGCATCTCTTATTTGTTTGTTTATAGCCCTCGCCACCTCAAAGTTGCTATTAGGGGGCCTATAGACCATAGCTTCTTCCGCCCCTTCTTATTTTTTATCTCCGCCCACAGCGATTCCACATTTTGCTCTTTGGGGCCTATATCCTCTCTTACCACTGCCCTGACACTATCCTTAATCAACAGAGCCACCCCACCCCCTTTTTCCTCCTGCCTATCCTTCCTAAACACCTGATAGCCATGGACATTCTGCTCCCAGTCCTTGTCCCCCTGCAACCACATTTCCGTAATGGCCAGTAGATTACATCCATTTGCGCCAATTTGTGCCATCAGCTCATCCACTTTGTTCCAGATGCTTTGTGCATTCAGGTAAAGCGCCTTTATACCAATGTTTACCTGGACCTTATTTGCTGAATCCCTACTAGGCTCTCCCATGCCCCCTACTCCTCTAATAGGCAGCACATCCTCAACCTTCACATGCACCTGCACCTTTTCCTTTACTCCAGGAGTAGTAATTTCCCTTAGCCTTGCACCCTCCCTCCCCAAATTAGTTTAAAGCCCTATCTACAGTCCTAGTTATGCAATTCACCAGGACTCTGGTCCCTGCACGATTAAGACATGGATCATCCCATCTGAAGAACATAGAACATAGAACATTACAGCGCAGAACAGGCCCTTCGGCCCTCGATGTTGCGCCGACCAATTAGGAACAAGCAGTGACCTTCTAACCTAAACCATTCCCTTTTCATCCATAAACTTATCTACTAAGTTTATCTACTAAGAGGTCCCATCTGCCCCAATACTGGTGCCAATGCCCCATAAACCCAAACCAATTGTTCCCACATCAATCCTTGAGCCACAGATTCATCTCCTTAATCCTACCTAACCTGTGCCAATCTGCGTGTGGTTCAGGTAGCAATTCTGAGATAACCACTTTGTCAGTTCTCCTTTTTAATTTGGCACCCAGATTTTCATACTCCCTCTGCAGATCTTTAGTTTCTATTTTGCCTATATCATTGGCTCCCACATGAACCACAACAACCGGATTCCTCCCCTCCCACTCTAGGTTTCTCTGCAGCCCAGATGCGACATCCTGGACCCTAGCACCAGGCAAGTAATACACCCTTCGGTGTTCTTTATCCTTGTCGCAAAGGACAGTGTCTATACCTCTAACCCCACTGTCTCCAATAACCATTACATTTCTCCTTTCTTTTACTGCTCTGGCCTCTGTTTGCACCACTGTGCTGTGGGCAGTTTGCTCATTTACCTCACAGTCCTCATTCTTGTCCACTCCGGCAGCAAGAATCTCAAATCTGTTGCGCAGATTCAGGGACTGAGGCTTTTGGGTTCTCCCCTCCTTCCTTCCACCCTTCCTCCCCTCATCAACCCCTTCCTTCCTTCCACCCTTCCTCCCGCTCACCACCCCCTCCTTCCTCCCCTCACCAACCCCCTCTTCCTTTCCACCCTTCCTCCACTCACCGCCCCCTCTTCCTCCCCTCACCAACCCCCTCCTTCCTTCCACCCTTCCTCCCCCACACTCACCAACCCTCTCCTTCCTCCTCTCATCAACCCCCTCCTTCCTTCCTCCCTTCCTCCCCTCACTAACCCCCTCTTGAACCAGCAAATCTGTGGTAGTCAGTTTGGTGGTTTTGATGTTTTTTAGGTTGCACTCCCCCTCCTTATTGAGTTTTAGTGACTGAAGCTCAGTGCTCAGCTCATCTACCTTGAGACGTAGCTCCTCAAGCATCCAGCACTTACTGCAGACATGCTCACTGGGAACAGTCTTCGTGTCCACCAGCTCCCACATCATGCAGAAAATGCACATCACATGCCCCTCCATCTTAAAACAACCAGTGGTTTAAAAAAAATTGAACCAGTGCACAAAATGAAGAAATTTGAAGAAATATCACTTACTTTGCCCTTTTCGCCGAAGCCCTGTGAGCCAAAGCCCAGACAGCTCACTCTGCTTCCCTCTCACCCCACTGCCCGCTGTATGTTGCAGCCCTATTTTTACACTATGCGCAGTAAAAAAATCCCTTCCCAAAAATCCTTGCTCCCGACTTCCTGTTAAAGTTTTTAAAACAGAAATGCCCTTTCCTATACTCTTTAAAAAGCCCACGAATATTTAAAATAAAAGTCGAACTCTTACCACAGCTGCTCCTCACTGCTCGATCCAATAAACACCGAGGGGGCCCACCTGGTAAGTAATCTCTTATACTCGAAATCCCTTCCCAAAATCCTTGCTCCCGACTTCCCGTTAAAGTTTTTAAAGCAGAAATGCCCTTTCCTATACTCTTTAAAAAGCCCTACAGAGTGTGTGCACACATGCATGTGCAAGCACATGTGTTTGTAACAGAAGAATGAGCACCGAGGGTGAAGTGTCAAATGGCTGCTGCAGTTGGTAACGCAACATAAAGTGGCTGGCTTCAGGAAGGAAGGGAATTTACATTTGATACTGTGCTTCCTTGATAATTCTTGTAGATGCACGCCAATCACTGTATTCAAAATGAAAACATTTCTGATGCCCCCTGGCTGAAAGATTGACTGATCCAACAATGTTGGAAATGGGCTGACAAAACTGCTAAAGTTCCCTTGAGATATTACATTTGCCCCACTGTTTTTTGTCCTCATGTCCACTCCCATCTCTGCACATCTCATACATCCTTTACACTCATATTTGATCAGTGGTCATGGGAATCAGTGATTGCCGTCTTATTAAATGGCTGAACAGAGGCTCCCTGTTCTCTCGGCCTAGTGGTGAATTAGCTGCCAGGTTCAGTAGCACAAACCACAAAGTTCCAAAATTGAATCCGTTATCTATGCCGAGTTCACTGAACATAACCAAAGTGGCAACCACTATGCCCCTCACAGCCTCCATGCCCCAGGTTGTTGAGCAGAAATATTATATTGGTACTCTGTCTTACTCCTGTTAGCCTCTAGATTCTGTAACTGGAGAGGGTACACGTATGTGCAGCAGGAAAGGGCAGGGTTTGCCCTTTCAGGCTCTATCGATACAGAACCTGAAAGCATTCACTCTCTCAGCTCACCCGAATCAACGGTCATTTGGGTAACATATACCAAAAAACTTTTAGCTTTATCAGGCCCTCGCCACCGTATCCCGGGAGGATAGATTGTCTTCCACAGAGGTCAGGAGAACAGAAATATGATTAAAGGCCAATTGAACACTCACAGGTTCAACTCTCGTTCAGTTTTAAATGTGACATAAAATGACAACACGTTTAGTTGAATTGCGTAGTAACCCAATCCCATGCATTAAAGATTAGGAAACATCAGTAAACTGTCTGTACAGTCCCAGAGGGAAACCATCCATCGTGGGATAGGAAATAGGTTCAAGGTCACAATTCTCCACATTGAATTCTCAAATTCACCCCACGGAAATAGAGCTTTATTCTGTAACCAACCCTACTGTACCTGCCGTGGGAGTGTTTGCTGAAACAGTGTAGAGGGAATATTATTCTCCATCTAATCTATGCATATCTATGCCATAGGGCAATACATGAGGAGGGATATAGACAAATTAGGTGAGGGGGCAAAAACTTGGCAGATGGAATATAATGGAAGAAAATGTGAAGTCATGCACTGTAGTAGAAAGAATAAAGCAGCTAACTATTAGTTAAATGAAGAAAGACTGCAGAAAAGTTCAGCAAAGCTAGCATGCAAGTTCAACAGGTAATTGGGAAGACAAATGGAATATTGTTCTTCATTTCAAAGAGAATGGAGTATAAAAGTAGGGAAGTGTTGTTAAAACTGTACACGACATTAATTAGGTCAAACCTAGAATCCTATAAACAGTTTTGGTCCCCTTATCTAAAGAAAGATATATTGGCATTGGAGACAGTCCAGAGGAGGTTCACTAGATTGATTGCGGTTATAGAGTAGAAGTTGAATAGATTAGGCCTGCACTCATTGGGCATTTAGAAGGATGAAAAACAACCATGTTGAAACATATAGGTTCTCGAGATCTTGATAGGGTAGATGTTGACAGGATGTTTCCTCTTGTGGTGGGAGAGTCTAGGACTAGAGAGCACAAGCTCAGAAAAAGGGGTCAGACACAAGGAGGAATTTCTTCTTTTGGAAAGTAATGAATCCATTTTTTTTTTAACCGCAGAGGACAGTAGAGACTGGGTCATTAGGTATGGTCAAGGCTGAGATAGACAGATTTTTAATCAATAAGGGAATCAAGGGTTATGGGGATAACGCAGGAAAATGGAGTTGAGGATTAGATCAGATCAGTCATGACTATTCTGAATGGCAGAGCAGACACAATGAGCCGAATGGCCGACTTTTGCTCTTGCGTCCTATGGTCTTGCGGTCTAAGGAGCATTAGCTGCAACTGGCTCATACTGTTTCTACCCGAAGTACTTGATGGGGGAGTTTAGGGAAGCTTTATTCTGCACAGGGGCACTTGCACCTAATCTACTCAACACTTCCCTACTTTTATACTCCATTCTCTTTGAAATGAAGAACAATATTCCATTTGTCTTCCCAATTTGATGGGACAGCTACTTTTGGGTTCAAATCTTGAATCTGAACAGCTCAAGAAAAGATTAAATTCATACGATTTGCACCAGTGTGTACATACAGCAACTCAGCCCCCTCACAATTTTATCTTCACATTTGTCTCCCATAAAACAGTGGGGGGGGGCGGGGGGATATACAGAACAGGTCATTCAATAATGTTGAAATTATAGTTTCAAATATAATAGCTCAACTCAACCCAGGAAAGGCAGCTGGGAGAGGAATTGTCAGCCTGGCCATTTTAACCTCTTTCCAACCTGTGAAATCCAGCCTGCAATAAAAGTGAAGCAGTTCTTCATCGAACAGGGCCAGCAATTTGAGCATGCTTCTCAATTTCAGCTAAAGAGTGCAACTTTGCAGTTTGGAGTAGAAATGAGAAAGTTGGCTCGAGCCAGGAGGGAGGGAGGGAATCACCTACCTGGTCCTGTTTGCCAACAGTCTGAAAAAAGCACATGGAACAGCACAATGGTATGGTAGTTACAGTGCTGCCTCTCAGCGCCAGAGATCTGGGTTCAATTCCCAGTTGGGTCACTGTCTGCGTGAAGTTTGCATATTCTCCCCGTGTCTGCGTGAGTTTCCTTTTGGGGGCTGCTCCAGTCTCCTCCCACAGTCCAAAGATGTGTGGGTTGGGTGAATTGGCCAAGCTAAATTGCCCCTTAGTGTCAGTGAGATTAACAGGGTAAATACATGAGATTTCAGGCATTGTGTCTGGATGGAATTGTTATCAGTTTAGGCTCAATGGGCCAAATGGCCTCCTTCTGCACTGAAGGGATTCTATGATAAAAGGTCTTGATATAAAGAAAAGAAACATCTGCATTAAGATAGCATCTTTCACAGCCTCAGCATGTTCTGCAAGTGTTTTTCAAGTTTTTATTTATTTATTAGTCACAAGTAGGCTTACATTGAAACTGCAATGAAAATCCTGCAGTCGCCACACTCCGGCACCTTTTCCGGTGCACTGAGGGGGAATTTAGCATGGCCAATTCACCTAACCAGCACATTTTTCGGACTGTGGCAGGAAACCAGAGCACCTGGACAAAATCCACATAGGCATAAGGAGAATGTGCAGATTCCGCATAGACAATGACCAATCTGGGAATTGAACCCAGGTGTCTGCCGCTGTGCAATAGTAATGCTAACCCATGCCACCCAATGCTTTCCTACCACTGAAGAATTATTGCAGTGTAGGAAATGATTTGAATTATTATCATATGTATTAACATGGTGAAAAGTATTGTTTCTTGCATGCTATACAGAGCACACCATTCATAGAGAAGGAAACAAGACAGTGCAGAATATAGCACTACAATCATAGCTAGAGTGTAGAGAAAAATCAACTTAATGAAAGGTAAGTCCATTCAAAAGTTTGACAGCACCAGTGAAGAAGCACTGAAGAATTATTGCAATGTAGGAAATGAGACAGCAAGATCCCACGAACAGCAGTAAGATAATGACCACAGAATCTACTTTTTGTGACATTCATTGGGAGATAAATATTGGCCAGTACACTGCGGACATCTTGATCTTCTTTGAATTAAGCAACATTGCCTGGAGGGGGGCAGGGGTTAACTGTTTTATTTTTGTTTCTTTAGCCCTATGGATAGACTTACAAAAATTATATTTGAGATGAAAGGTTGCAATGTCAATGTGAGAAAGAAACCAGGGTTTATATTCTCCCTAACTGAGAAAATTGAAAGGAAATTTAATAAGGCACATCCAATACAATAAAGCAGACAATTGCAATGGGCCTATAAATGGAAGAGGCCATGATCTCCTGATGAACATCAGATATATATTGGGCAGGTTATAAGAAGCCTTTCCATACAGCTATTGAAATGAAGAAACGTTTCACCACAAGTAGCATTCAATGCTAAACTGATTCCAGCATTTTGGATTTTTTTTACAATTCATTCGTGGGAAATAGGCATCACTGGCTGGCCAGCATTTACTGCTCATCCCTATTTGCCCTTGCTCCCAGGGCAGTTAACAGTCAAGCACATTGCAGTGGCTCTAGAATCATATGTAGGCCAGACCAGGTATGGGTCATAGATTTCCTTCCCTATTATACCCATTATTTTGGATAATGACTGAAACAAGAATATAAAATGGAGGAAGAGGGTTCGGGAGAAAAGAGGAAGGCGAGACCGAGCCCAGAGTGGTCTAATTATGGTGCAGGAGAAGCAGACTGAATGACCTTGCACTGAGTTAGAATTGCTGTAATTTCAGTTCCCTGTCCAATTCCCCAAACACCCCCCCACCACAAAAACCCTCCCTCACCTGTAAGGTAACCTTGCCAGGATCAGCTACACTCTCAGAACAGCAAATTGGGCTAGTCAAGTCACAAAAGTATAAAAATTAATAAAACAAAACAAAAAACTCCCCCTTCAACCTTCAACATGCTTTACGGGGCTGTTCCGTACCTGTCCAATGATTTGGGGAAATGTAGAAATTCTGACCTTTAACCCAGGGCATTTAGACCTAAGATACACTACTTTGCTTCATCATTTAATCTTGGAAACTAATTAAAGAAAGAGAAAGAGAGACAAAGAGAAACCTTTTGAAGAGTCACATTTCAAGTGACAAAAGGATTGCCCTTTTAAATTGTGCTCTGATGTGGGGCTTAAGTCACAATAAAGCTCCCATTAATTTTCTATATCCTGTCTTTCTCTGTTGTGGGTTTAGCCTGGAGGGCCAGATTCGCTAGCGTTCTGACATTAAAAACAATAATATCAAATGCACCATTCTGTTGCTCCCTTGGGATTTTTTTTAAATGACAAATGAGTGATGGTTTGTTGCAGATGCAGAGGTATCTAAACTCATACTTTACAATGTTGCTCATTTGGTTTGGTTTCGAAAAAGCTGACATCTACCAACCAGTCACCAAACCCAGCTCCCTACCCCTCAGACCCAGACCCCTCAGGGGTCTGTTTTGGGGCCCCTGCTGTTTGTAATTTTTATTAATGATCTGGATGAGGGTATTGAAGGATGGATTAGTAAATTTGCGGATGACACTAAAGTCGGTGGAGTGGTAGATAGTGAAGAGGGGTGTTATAGTTTGCAGAGGGACTTGGACAAGTTGCAGAGCTGGGCCGAGAGGTGGCAAATGGAGTTTAATGTGGAAAAGTGTGAGGTAATGCACTATGGCAGAAATAATAAATGTGTAGAGTATAGGGCAAAGGGTAGGATTCTTAGTAGTCTAGATGAACAGAGGGATCTTGGTGTGTATGTGCATAGATCCCTGAAAGTAGGCAGTCAGGTCGAGAAGGTTGTTAGGAAGGCATATGGAGTCTGGGCTTTTATTGGTAGAGGGATTGAATTTCGGAGCCGCAACGTCATGTTGCAACTGTACAAAACTCTAGTGCGGCCGCACTTGGAGTGTTGTGTGCAGTTCTGGTCCCCTCATTATAAGAAAGATGTGGAGGCATTGGAGAGGGTACAGAGGAGGTTTACCAGGATGTTGCCTGGTATGGAGGGCAGGTCTTATGAAGAGAGGCTGAGGGATTTGAGGTTGTTTTCGTTAGAAAGAAGGCGGCTAAGAGGAGACCTTATTGAAACATATAAGATGATTAGAGGTGTAGATAGGGTGGACAGTGATAGCCTTTTTCCTAGGATGGAGAAAGCTAGCACGAGGGGACACAGCTTTAAATTAAGGGGTGATAGTTATAGGACGGATATCAGAGGTAGGTTCTTTACCCAAAGGGTGGTTCGGGAGTGGAATGCCCTGCCTGCAGCAGTTGTAGATGCGCCAAGTTTGGTGGCGTTAAGAGGTTAGTTGATAAGTATATGGAAGAGAAGGGAATGGTTTAGTTTGGAGGGGCATTGCTTTTTATATTGGTCGGCGCAACATCGAAGGCCGAAGGGCCTGTTCTGTGCTATAATGTTCTATGTTCTATGTTCCTAGGTGGAACTAATAGGGTGAAGATTTTGATTTGCACCATGGCTCTGCCGCCGGGATAGCTAGAAATCAGATCCAGCATGCACAAGTCGCTCGGAATCCAAATTAAAACAGCACCATGCCTTCAATTATCCCATCTCCCCTCACTTCACAGATTGATGTTACCATGACAATACTTTTCATTGGCGGGTATCTCCCCTTCCCCCACAAGGAGCAAAATGAAATGTGTTAGACGAAGCTCCTCAAGAACTCAAGATTCCTTTTTGTGACTCAGATCAAAACTGTCCAATAAAGAATAAGAACAATTCTGGAACTTTTTCCAGGCCAGCAACCATTCCTCTGTGAATGGGGCCTACAACATTTTCTTTAATGTTGAGTACCAATAGTTCTAGATTATCTTCTCATTTTAACAATTTGCTCTTTGACCCAAAGCACGTTACATGGGAGAGAACTTAAGATTAGCATTGCTGATAAGGCTAGCATTTGTTTCCTACCCCTAGATATCCTTGACAACTTGCTTGGCCACTTCAAGGGGCACACGACAGAGCTAAATAATCCCACAACTAACGGACCAGCTTTAAGCTCTTCAGTTCGGCCACATCTAATCATCAATGGCAGTGGACAAATACAGTAAGAAGTCTCACAATACCAGGTTAAAGTTCAACAGATGGACAAATAAACAGTGAACTGAAAGAGGAGGCTCCAGGAATATCTGAAGCAGGCTTCAGGTGGCCACAGAAGTAGCTGGATACAAAGACATGCAGATTGGAATGCCCATCTTCAATCTCTGGGATGTCAGTCTAGTTCTAATCATGGTTGGAAGTCTCTCTCGACCACATCCTTCCCCTATCTCAGCCCCCGTGCCCCATAATGAGGTCCTCTCGCAAAACAGATGTGTGGCCATCTGTTCAGCCTGTTTTCCTAATATAGTTGCAATGGAATCTCATTGTGAATGCCCAGTTCATTTCCAAGACTCACTAATGGGTGCAGTTATCTGGGGAATGTTTATTGCTGTGAAGAGGAGTGTTAGCTTTGTTTTATTATAGGTATGCAACAAATTTACTTTCTTTGAGTTTTTCAATACCTGTTCATTTACTTGGACAAGATTTAGGAAGCATTAATTGGATTTAAGTTTTTTCTTCAATGGAGCATGAATGACTGTGTTTGATTAACCTATTTATGAGTTTGGCAGAGGGTCATTTTTTCCAAGGTGATTTTGAATACCTGTTTGCTTCCTTTGACAGTTTCATGAGCATTTGAAAAACTTGTTGGTGTTATTATATGGCTCATTGCTTCAGTACATAGTAGATACTGGAAAGAGTATTTCAAAAACTCAGCAGATGCACAGATCTTAAATCAATATAAAAAATTAAACCATAAAGCCTCCGACAAACAATAATATCAAATGCAACATTCTGTTGAATAAAGAAGAGCGTTTTCTCCATTAGAGGAAATACTCTAATATATATGGGCATTCCCAATGCATGGCAATTATCTTTCAAGATTAGAGCCTATAGCCAATTACTGCATTAAAAATATATTTATATTTTCAAACAGCATCCAGTTATGACAATTGATACTGGTAAGAGCTTTTGAACTGGTCTGTCAAAAGGTTTCTAACTCCACAGCAGGCTTTCCCCAACGTTCATAAACTAACATCTGTCATGGTCACCACAGCCTTCAGTAACTCACCTGCTTCAAAGAAAATTGCAACCCGAGGGGAAATTGCATTCGGATCAGGCACTCAAATGGCAAACTTTCTATTCTGGGTTAGAACCCACTCTTTTCCCTACCAAGGGAAAATGGAGAAGTGTATAAACAAGTACAAAATTCTGGCCCCACGTGCCTTTGCTCAAGAATCTGAGACCAGAAATCTGCCAACAACTTCATCTTCTTCCCCACCTTTCCAAAGTGAGTATAATTAGTTTCATCTCCTGTTTTCTATTACCAGTTAATCCATCTTTGCAGCATCGTTAAGAATCACAATGAAACAAGACTTTCAGCCCAGTCTCTGTTGGTATTTACCGGTCAACCCAAGCAAAATAGCCCGAATCACATTTCTGCAATCTGTTCTCATATCTTTTTATGGTCTATCCAATCTAACCTTGAATGATGGCAATGATTCTACCTCAACCATTAAACCCGGAAGTAAATTTTACAGTCTGACAGCTCTCTGTGTGAGGAGATTTCTCTTGCCTCCTGTTCTGAGTGTCTCTGACATTTAGTTTTGTATCTGTAAGCAGCCACTGGAAATAGTTTCTTCTCTCTATTCTTTCACAAGATTCATCACACTGCTCCCCTCTGAACCATCAATGTCCTTCTGAAGATTGGACCAGCACCCAAACTACACACATTATTTCAACAAGATTAAACAACGGCTTAGTGATACATCATCAGCTTCCTAAAGATCCACATGCTGATGCCACATGGATTTGTTTGCCCATATTTGATTTGAGCAGTACTGTTGTGAGGAGGTGCTGCTGCAGAACAGGTGACAGTTACTACACCTCCCCCTGGGAACGAAAACTAAGTGTTAGCATCATCCAATTAATCCTACACCTCTTCACTGCAGTCATCAGGTGAAAAATGGCCACCCCCTTTCTTAGTTGGTGACATCTAATCCAAGGTGTCTCACAGGGAAAAAAGATGAGATAGATTAATCAGTAAAACAACTCCTGGCAAGGATTGTATAAATCATAATTATATGGCTCCCACTCTTTAATGCAAGATGAGCTTCCTGCCTTGGCACTCCTAGGTAACAGGTCCCAGTAATGTGACAGCAGTCATGCATGACCCATTGATGTCACTGAAGGCATTGTGTTCTCAATATGAGGCTCGGCCTACCAACGCTGGTTATGGACTATATTTCATTTTTCTCCCCTTTTGCCGTAACTCTCCATCTTTCCCACTCTCACATTTATCTCTTTCCCTCTTTTTCTCTCTGTGTCTATTTAATTCCTCCTGCTATCTCCCTGTGTCTTCACCTATCCATATACTATATACTATGCTTTTCTCTCCCACAGTCACCTCTGACACCAGGAGAATTGTATTGTCCCTGAACTAGGTCAAACTCACAAACTTTGACCAGCACTTTGACACTCCAGTAGTGATGGAACCTCTTGTTCCGATCATTTGCTCGGTGGAGCTTTTTCTACCTGGTAGATCAATCCTAACCACAATGTAAACATTTCTCCTGATAGACTGTTTCAGTTACATTATACAAGACTAGGCCATGGAAAAGAAGGGTTCTTTGATGTCCCTTGCTTCTCCTGAAAACTGCCCACTCCTGGGCTCCATTTTCCTCTTATTTCTCATGTGAGCCTGAACTGCGTGTTAGCAGGCTGCTCGATTATATCAGGAATCACATCTGAGAACTTTCCTGCTTGCTTCATGTGGTCCTGCACAGCTCAGTATTCAGTGATCAGTAGCTTCCTCGTCTTCCCCCAAGCCTCTCACACTCTGTTCCCTAACTCAGCACAGTTTAGGGACACAGGAACAACACAAGGTTAAGGTGCGCATATGGGTTGTGCCAAAGATTGATCTCCTCGGAATGCAAGGTGGTTAGATAAACTGTGTAAAAGGTTCAAACCTTGTGTCAGGATGGTCTCAACGGGAGAGTAGCAGCTGACTGATGGAATAGCACGGCGGTGCCAGTGAACCACCTGGTTCTTTGACTGCCAGAGGTAGACTAGCTCTCAGTACTAGGAATGAAACGAGACGGTTCACAATGTGAACCATATTGGAATTAAACCAGGATGTTGAAAAAGAAATTTAAAAAAATTAAAACTGCACACTTGCTGCTAATTGGTATATCCAATAGCCAGCTGCTAGCTCCAGACGAATTGAGGAGAAAGTGGGATCAATAGTGTTTGCAGCAAGCCCTGCAAATTAGATCTAGCATAAACAGTCACATGCAACTAGCATCAACAACCTCAGCTAACCAACCAAACACTGGCACCATTGTAACAACATTGTAAAAGTGAGTTAATCAGAGGCCAGTGACATCAGTGGATCAGGATGCCTGCTCTCACATGACTGCACTGTCAACGTCCCATCAATGGAGCCTGTTATCTCGAGAGTGTTGAGGCAGGAAGTTCACGTTATTAAAGGGGGAGAGCCATATAACTGTGATTTACAAAGCCACACAGCCACTTCAACAGCAAAGAGGCAAGGCCTGGATGAAGGCTCAGCTGTTAAGTGGACTGCAGAGCGTGGTGCCCACTACAAAGGGTTCAAGTTTAATCCCTAAACTGTGCTGAGTTAGGGAACAGAGTATGAGAGGCTTGGGGGAAGACGAGGAAGCTACTGATCACTGAATACTGAGCTGTGCAGGACCACATGAAGCAAGCAGGAAAGTTCTCAGATGTGATTCCTGATATAATCGAGCAGCCTGCTAACACGCAGTTCAGGCTCACATGAGAAATAAGGGGAAAATGGAGCCCAGGAGTGGGCAGTTTTCAGGAGAAGCAAGGGACATCAAAGAACCCTTCTTTTCCATGGCCTACTCTTGTATGATGTAACTGAAACAGTCTATCAGGAGAAATGTTTACATTGTGGTTAGGATTGATCTACCAGGTAGAAAAAGCTCCACCGAGCAAATGATCGGAACAAGAGGTTCCATCACTACTGGAGTGTCAAAGTGCTGGTCAAAGTTTATGAGTTTGACCTAGTTCAGGGACAGTACACTTCTCCTGGTGTCAGAGGTGACTGTGGGAGAGAAAAGCATAGTATATAGTATATGGATAGGTGAAGACACAGGGAGATAGCAGGAGGAATTAAATAGACACAGAGAGAAAAAGAGGGAAAGAGATAAATGTGAGAGTCGAAAAGATGGAGAGTTACGGCAAAAGGGGGGATAAATGAAATATAGTCAACATTGGGTGAGACAGGGAAAATATTAAAGACAGGCAAATAACAGGTGAATGAAGAAATAGAAGACAGTAATAAAGGACGAAAGTTTCCACCTTTCCCAATAGCAGAATCGTCTGGTCCCTGCCCATACCAACCCCCTGCGGCAGATTCATAAGAACATAAGAACTAAGAGCAGGAATAGGCCATCTGTGTCCTCAAGTCTGCTCCACCATTCAATAAGATCATAGCTGATTTCTTTCTGGACTCAGCATCACTTACCCACCCACTCACCATAACCGTTAATTCCTTTACTATTCAAATGTTTACCTATTCTTGCCTTTAAAACATTCAATGAAGTAGCCTCAACTGCTTCACTGGGTAGGGAATTCCACAGATTCACAATCCTTTGTGTGAAGAAGTTTCTTTTCAACTCAGTCCTAAATTTGCTTCCCCTTATTTTGAGGCCATGCCCCATAGTTCTGGTTTCATCTACCAGTGGAAACAACTTCCCTGTTTCTGTCTTATCTATTCCCTTGAGAATCCTATATGTTTCTTTAAGATCTCCCTCATTCTTCTGAATTTCAATGAGTATAGCCCCAGTCTACTCCATCTCTCTTCATAAGTCAACATCTCACCTCCAGAATCAACCTAGAGAATCTACTCCACACTCCCTCCAGTGCCAATATATCCTTTTTCAAGTAAGGAGACAAAAACTGTACACAGTACACCTGATGTGGCCTCACCAGCATCTTATGCAGCTGCAACATAACCTCACTGTTTTTAAACTCCATCTCTCTAGTAATGAAGGACAAAATTCTATTTGCCTTCTTAATTACCTGCTGCATCTGCATACCAACTCCTTGAGATTCCTGCACAAGGAAACCCAGGTCCTTCGGCGCAGCATCATGCTGCAATTTTTTACCATTTAAATAATAGTCCATTTTGCTGTTATGTAGATGGCCTCAGATTTACCAACATTGTACTGCATTCTACCAAATTCTTCTCCACTCATTTAGATTACCTATATCCCTTTGCAGAATTTCAGCATCCTCTGCACACTTCGCTCTGCCACTCATCTTAATGGTATCTGCAAATTTTGACACACTGTACTTGGTCCCCAACTCCAAATCATCATCCCCAGCAGCATGACTGTCAAACAATGCAAAACACCATCTACATCAGCAGGACTGGAAGATCTGACAGCCAGCGGAAACCCCACCGAGAGAGGATTTAGAGGAGAAAGACAGTACAAAAGTGAATTAAGAAGCAGAAAGAAGGGAGTGATTACTAGAACATGAGACAATGTGCATGAGAAACAGCACAAGATAGACAGAGAGTGAGAAACAATAAGAGAAAGAAGGAAGAAGATGGAATAAGAGACAGAGTATTATGAGATCAGAGGGATATTGGGCTGTGTTACTGTGCTGAACACAAGCCAACGCCACCAAAGCCAAGATCCAGGGGCAAACACCATAGATCTGACTCAGCAGTGAAGTGCCGAAACAGCATCTTGTTCTTCCGAGCGACTCAGTGGTTGAATGTACTGCTTCACATTAGATAAATGTTAATTTGCAGAATCATTCCAGTGCTACAGTCTCATCTGCGTCAGAAAGTGGTGCATTCAGTCGCACACCAACAATATCTAAGCATTTAATCCCAGTTTACACTGCAGTGAAATATTGAAGGAGAGCAAGAATGTCAGAAGTGCAATCTTTTGGAAGAGATTTTAAATCTAGCCCTCTGGAGTTGATGCAGAAGATCCCACTATTACAGATAATCCACACTATTAAGTGTTCTGGTTAATATTTAACCCTTAGTGTATATCTAAAGACAGATTATTTGCTCATTTATCTCATTGTCATCTGTGGGAGCTTGCTGTGTATAAATCGGCTGCTGCATTTCCTGCATTACAACAATGTTTACTCTTCAAAATACAATTAATTGGCTGTAAAGTACTTTGGGAAGTCTGACAATCCTGAAAGGTGCTATATAAATGAAGATCCATTGATCTCAGCCAGGCTAGGCAGGAAATTCAGCTGAACCATATTGGGGCTGGTTCTCCCAGCAGTGCCATAGGCCGGGAGACTCAAGTAGAGGCTGTTCAGTGAGCGCCACAGCCCACCACAGTCCCTGTGAATCTCCGAGTGCCAGATTCTCAGAGCTGTATAAATTATTCACATTCTCATCTAACTACAATCTGAATCCCATTAGTGGGCCTGAAGATTTTCACTCCACTGGGGTTTACAATAGCTCCTTACTTGCGGGGAGCTGGCGGTCCAATCCTGCTGGTGTGAAGTAGGGCCATTGAGGCCCCCCAAAGGATTGGGGGCAAAAAGGGATGGTGCCCTGGACATTATGTAGAGATACCGGCGTTGGACTGGGGTAAACACAGTAAGAAGTCTGACAACACCGTTTTTAAATCCAACCGATTTATTTGATAGTAAACTCACAAGCTTTCGACTCTATGGCCTTCGTCAGGCGAATGAGGTGTTCCAGTCTCCAATAGCACACATATCAACACAGATAGTTTTGTCTATGCTGATACGTGTGCTTTTGGAGACCAGAACACCTCATTTGCCTGACGAAGGCCATAGAGTTGAAAGCTTGCGAGTTTACTATCAAATAAATCGGTTGGATTTAAAACTGATGTTTTCAGACTTCTTACTGTGTTTGCCCTGGACATTGCCAGTCTGGGTGCCTGGTACTGCCCAAGGGGCAAAGCATCAGGCAGTAGCAAGGGGAAGGGGGCCCCTGCTGTGCCTGCCATCGTGAAACATGGAAACAGTGAGAGGCACAGCAGTTTGCACAGCACCAGAGACCTGGGCTCATTTCCAGCCTCCATTCTGTGGAGTTTCCATGTTCTCTTCATGTCTGTGTGGGTTTCCTCCTGGTCCTGCTCCGAAAACTTGTGGCTTGTGTCACTTTAACCTGGTGTTGTGAGACTTATTACTGGGTTTCCTCCCACAGCCCAAAAATGTGTAGGTTAGGAGGATTGGCATGGTAAATGCATGGGGTTAGGGGGATAGGGCAGATTGTAGTGCCTGGATAAGATGCTATTCTAGAGAGTCAGTACAAACTCGACAGGCCAAACGGCCTCCTTCTAACTGTAGGATTCTATGGAAATAGCTTGCAGACATGATCAATAGCTATAGAGCAGAAGTATTTGCAGAAAAGAGCAAAGCTTCACCAAAATTGGGGTGGGGTGGGGTGGGGAGGGGAGTGAGAAAGCAATTAAAACCTTATCATTATTATTGGCATCCCTCCTTTTTCACAGGGCAAAGCCATACGCATCTCAGGCAGTTATTGGTTCTGCAGACGACACTGCGTGTTTCAGAATCAGTGATTCAGACGGAGTCCCTTGCCACTGAATGTGGATTTACAACTGAATGTATTAGGCTGGATTCAAATGTCAGCTCCCTCAGTCACCCATTAATGAGCAACATGTGAGGCAGCTACTCTGCAAATAAGCTCCTGAAGTGCGGAGGAGAAGTGGGAGCTGCCATTTATCTATCACCCTTTGAACCAAATGAGAGGTGACATCTGGTTGACAACAGAGAAAGAGACACGCTTTTGTACCTCGACATGAAGCAGTACCATTTTACAGTGTGCTCATTAAAGTTGCATAATTCAATCAAAACGCATGCTGTATGTCCTTGACAGCTCCACAAGGGCACTGTTACCAGGACTCGGGAACAGATGAGAAACTGGAGGGATCATTCCAGGGCGGTGGTCAGAATATTGGCCTGTTTAAAATCTGTGCCCGAGAGGCACCTAAATTTAGTACAGGCAAAAACACTCAAATGGCCTCGTCCTGGGTTGAAAATATTAACATTTCGGAACTCAGCACTCAGCTTTTCTCCAAGATTGATGTTCAAAGTGATTGATGGGACGTGATAGCTGGTCTCCACTGTCCTGGATTTGGGAAATCTGCAAAGTATGCCGTGCTGCAGTCTGGCAGGTTGCACAGTTGCAGATCAAATTCATTAGTTTCTGAAACACAGGCCTCTACCCACAGCAGCCTGTCTGCAGGTAAGTCTGGCGGATGGCATACAGGGCCCAGTAACCACTATTATGGTAATCACTTGTTCCATGAAGTCAGACTGTTGCTCTAGATGCCCTCTGACAGCAGACACTCTATCTGGGGACAAATAATGTTGGTGTCAACACCAATCTCAGGAGCTGCCTCCATTACAGTTTCCTTGTGGGGAGGCGCAGTGCTGCTATTCATCCAACAAAGGAGGGTTTTTGTTGGGCATAGATGGAGAGGAGTTTAGTTCGCTCATCCCACTGGAAGTAGGCCCAGCAAGTCTACTTTGTTGTTTAAAATATAGGGCCACTCCCCTGTTCCTATATCCCTTCCTCTTCCTTTCTTTCAGCCACTGATCTGACTATTCTTAAATGTCGACATGGTTGCTGCTTCAATTACTCATTCCAGGAGCTCATTCTAGAGCTGCACAACCTTCTGTATTGATAAGGGGCTGCCCTGCATCTCTCGCTTTCAACCTACAAACGCACACTGTAGATCATCAGAATGAAAACAATCTTCAACCTTTTGTAATTTAAATAACCTCCATCAAATCAATCTCAATTCATGTTTACATAGTGCCATTACTGTGGAAAAACATCATAAGGTGTGTCTTTAGGAAGGTCCAGAGAGTGGATAGCAGAAAGCAAAGCCAATGGAGGAGGTTCCCTGGCAAACGGAAGTATAAGTCAGAATGGAAGCAAGTGAAGGCAGTCACACCAAGATGGGCAATGGAGACTTGGAGGAGGATAGTGGGTTATTCACCTCACTGACTTGAGAGCAAAATCTTGGCTGATTTTCCTGTGCTGTATTGAGGGAATGACGCATAAAGGATGAGGCGCTAAACTGGTACCCTAATTGCCTCCTTAGATGAACAGTAAAGATCTCAGAACATATTTGAAAAGAACACACAGCCTTCTCCCCTGTTTCCTTGCCAATACTTATTCTCAATTAAAACCATTAAAACTGATTTTCTGGTGGATATTTCACTGCTTGTGAGATCTTGCTGTACAAATTGTTCTTGCATTTCCTTACTTACAACAGCGATTATTATTCAAAGTATGTCGATGACCATAATGCACTTTGGATTCCCTCAAGATCGTGGAAAGAGATACATTTTTTTTCCAAATTAAGTACATTTCAGCTCATCCATTCACAATACAATCCATTATATCCATTCTGAGTGGAACCAGAAACATCATATAAGGAAACCTCATTCTTTAGCATTCCAAGACGCTATTCCAAGTTCAAAAACTTATAAAAACCAGTCACACATGCAGGAGAATTGGAAGGCGAGGTGAATATTGGCAATACATAATGCAGATCTGGTATACAGTGCTGCCCAGCTCATTGACTCTGGATTAAATGATTTTAAAAGGATCCAATAACATCACAATCAGGCAAAAGTCACAGATCAAATGTTCAGAGCCAAATGAATGTTGAAGATTCCAACTCCTGGCCTCTTGACTTCAATCAATGTTACCGGTATGGATCTTACCATTTGAAGATTAACAAGTAAATAGATTATTGGTAACAAGAGTTGCTTTGCATGCTTAGGGATTCTGGTTTCTTCCACATCATTCCATCAGCTGAAACCACATTCCTACAAGACATTTTGGGGCAGGGAAATAGGCTAATTTTCCCCAAAGATCCAGCTTTATTTGATCTATCAACTCCTACTTGTTCACCCAGTCATCATATTCCTTAACTGCCCCTGCAAAAGGTAACTAATTATCCTTGTAAACCATTTAGTCCTGGCTGGTTCAACAATTTTCCCTAGTTAATTTACCCATAGCCCCATTATGCCCATACAAAAAAAACTTCACTTCTTCATCTTAACTTCCTGCCTTTGAACCTCTAGAACTCTGAGGAATTGATGCCTTCATTATCATGACTAAACTGGTCAATCTACACTCCTGAAAACTTCAGTCAGGTTACCTTCCCCTTCCAGAGGAAGCAAATCCAACATTTGGAGTGTTTTCTTGTAACTTAAGATTAATCAGATTCTACATACAGTAAAATATCTCCATTGGCTGTCTTTCTAAGCCTCCCTCAAGGGCTACAATGTTCAAATGAAGGATAAAAAGATAAGAAATGAAAGATGCCAACAATATCCCTTAAACTTGTAAATCTATATTTTCCCCATGCTGTCAGTTACAGACTCCAGAATATTACAATCACCCGTTTTTGTTGAAACATGAAAACCTATTGGTAGTAGCCACGGGAACTTCTGCTTTGCTCCGGTGAGACTGCATTCCCATGGAACAAGAATTCCAAGGTGTTTAAAATTCAGCACGAATATCAGGATAATCAGTGAATTTGCTCCAATACAGATAATCTTTTCTCTTCTGCAAATTCCAGGAGCTGCATCCAAACTCCACCTGACTCTGAGATTGCCACCAGCTAAAAACCTGCTTATTAAAGGGCAAGGACCATACAAAGAAAAATTGCAGGTGAGCGGCTTCAGTCTCCATGGGTTATCTTTAAACACACTGATCTCATTAGTACATCAACATTGGCTGCAAACCTCCTTATATAATCATGATCTGTACTGCAGAGATGTTGACTCTTGGGGACTGGAATATATTGACCGCTTCAAAGGGACGACTATCACCAGGACTGAATATCAAATGAAAACAAGCCTCCCCTTGGCAGCGAGTTAACAGCTTGCTCAGAATCCCTTTGCAGCCTTCTTTTAGAAAGCATTGCCAGTGTCCAGAGACCTTTCTAAACAGACCTTGCTATAGAAAGCTGTCTGGTTAATAAAACGACACCTGAAAACAGTGAATTATTTTTTAAACCTAGCACTTTTCACAGAGGTCCATCCATGCAGGGATTTTTTAAAGTTTTGTTACTTGTTCATGGGTTATGGGCATCACTGTTAGGTCCAGCATTCATTGCCCATCCCAGGTTGTCCTTGAGATGGAGATAGTGAGCTGCTGTACCAGCGATGAAGGTGCTTCCACAATGCTGTTAGGAAAGATGATCCAGAATTTTAACCCTGTGATGATGAAGGGATGGTGATATATGGATCGTGTATGACTGGGAGGGAATTATGTTCCCACCTGCCTGCTGTCCTTAAACCTCTAGGTGGTAGAGGTCATAAGGGTGGCATGGTGACACAGTGGTTAGCACTGCTGCTTCACAACATCAGGGACCTGTATTCAATTCTGGCCTTGTGTGACTGTGTGGAGTTTGCATGTTCTTCCCATGTCTGTGAAGGTTTTCTCTGAGTGCTCTGGTTTCCCTCCACAATCCAAAAATGTGCAGGTTAGGTGAATTGGCAGGGCAAATCCATCATAAAGCCAGCATAGCACAATTACTAGAAAGGAGTGCACAAAATTCAAATTGACAGAAGGTATTGATTACTCTCCCAGAAACATCTCAGCTCTCCTGCCCAAGCCAAGCAGTTCAGCTGTGGACCTGTGGCACCACACCAACAACACAGTCCAGAATCAGAACCTGGTTGGTGATCCCATGTTGGAAATATCAGGCTTCCACCTCCCATATGGCCAGTGATTCAAACTGAACCGGTTTCATACTGGAGTTGGGCCCTCCGCAACAAACTAGGGACAACGTGACTCACTCACGTGTCACTGCGGCGAATTGCAAACCATTGTGCATATAAATTAACAATTACTCTGACCTGTGCGTCAGTGGCAGTCCGCTGCCCTACGCCTACACTGTCACTGGTTGATGGATTTGTATTTGACAGTTAGCTGTTCATCAGTGCAGACGATACTAGTAGGAATAGCTCTATGTTGGCTGGCTGTGAGTTCAGGTTGTGCACCAGAGTCCTGCATACAAAATCCAGGCTGACACTACAGTCCAGTATTAAGAAGTGCGTTGTCAGACATACTGTCTTTTGGATGATGGGTTAAGTTGCTGCCGGTCTGCCCTCCGGGTGGACATAAAAGGAAGATTCCCATAGCACCATTTTGAAGAGGAGCAAAAGAATCTGTCCCAATGCCCTTCAACTTTTTCCTGAACTAATATCATTATAACAGATTTTCTAGGGATTTACACTTTGGATTTTGTTTCGACAGATCAGCTGCTGCATTTTCTCCATTAAAGAGAGTAATCATATTTCAAAAATACTTAATTGGCTGTAATTTGGGGTTTCCCAAGATTGTGAAAGATGCAATTTACATGCGCCTTTTCCCTTTCTACACTTATCTTCTGCACATCCATTCCAGATATCATAATTGTGCAAAAATCACTGGAAGATTTCTCAATTCCATATGGGCATTAGTTCCCTGGATGTATTTAAATGGATTGAGACTTACAGATAATCAGCTGTCTGAACATAAAAGAGAAATATTTCCCAATAACCTGTTTAAAATTATCAGTTTTTATTATCTTGATAGCCTCACACATTTCAATTTTTCCCTATTCCCACCATACCTTTCTTTGTTTAGTTCAGTGGTAAGTGTGTATAGGAGTTGAGCTCTCAGCAGCTGAGGGGCCAGACGCTGCAGTGACCCTAGCCCCTCATTAATCCTGTCACTCTGTAATCCTGGGGTGACTCCTGTGCCACGCACATCACATTCAAAGCTGATCCTATCTCTGGCAGGAGTCTACACATCTTCTGCTCCACTGGCCACTGAAGCCCAGGCTAACTTTTCCCTCTCTAATCCAGAGGGTGCTGAGTCCAATCAGGTGGCAAGCCTTTCACTACATATTCTCCACCCACCCCCTCCTTGCATTCTGGCTCCAGACTTAATGAATCACAGAGGGCAGTCACAGATTGTTGCACTAACTCAACCAACAGGGAGGCTGAGGTGGAAACTGTGGCACATTAAATCAGCCTTCCAAGCCCCAGATATGGCAATCAATCACAGAGTGGCCTGTGTACTCAAGAATAGTAGAAGGATTAATAAGACTTGCATTTGTTTAGCACCTTTCACAATCACTGACCATCTTAAAGTGCTTTACAACCAAAGGCCTATTTTTAAAGTGTCATCACCATTGTAATGTAGAGAACGTGATCTACAATTTGAGCCTAGCAAGCTCCCACAAACAACAATGCAAGCATGAACATTGCTCATTGATGGATAAATAATGACCAGACCACCGGTGGTATTACCCCGATTCTTCAAAATAGCACCACGAAATCTTACCACACAGCCTCAGTTTAATACCTCATCCAAAAGTTGGCATCTGACTTTATGGCACTGCTTTCTTGTTACTTTACTGAAATTTCAGCCTTGATTCTTGCGCTCAAGTCCTGGAATGGAACTTGAACCCATGCCTTGTTAAGAACTCTGCCAACAGACACAGAAAGGGATCAGGGGAGAGCTGAAGAGAAATTATCTAGGGAATAGTTTGAAATTCTGCCTGAGAGGTGGTCAAGGCAGAAACCCTCATCACATTTTGAAAAGTACTTGGGTATATACTTTAAAGTGTTGCAATCTACAGGCCAATGGACCAAAGCTGGAAAGTGGAATTCAGTTGGATGGCTCGATATCTACTAGAACAGAATTACAGAATCCTTACAATAGAACCATAGAACTCTGTAGTGCAGAAAGAGGTCCTTCAGCCCGTCAATCCCACCCAGGCCCTACCCCCATATCCCTACATATTATATCCACTAATCCCTCTAACCTACGCATCCCTGGACACTAAGGGGCAATTTGTTAGCACGGCCAATCAATCTAATCAGTGCATCTTTGGAATGTGCAAAGAAACCAGAGCACCCAAAGGAAACGGATACAGGCATGAGGAGAATGTGCAAACTCCACACAAAGCCACTGAGACCAGAATTGAACATGGGTCCCCAGCACTGTGTGACAGCAATGCTAACCACTGTACTACCATGTACATCCCTCTGCCTCACAGCTTGTCCTCACACTGGTATAACATTGCAGCACTAAGCCCCTTCCTCTGCCTCTCACTTCACACTACTGCAATCCTTAAGTGACCAAGATTCTCTCAAAATCATTCACACAGAGTGGCTGTGAAAACACTGCAGCATAGACAAAGTGCTGAAGTTGTGAATTTGCTGAGGGCAGTCTTTCTGTAAGAAGCACAGGTGAATACTTCTCAAATTAAATCATTTTGAATTTAGCTTAGAACCTGAAAAATTGCACGCAAGTAAACAAAAAAATCCCTTTGGGGATAGTTAACTGTCAATCAATTGTAAATTTTTTGCTAAAGAGGAACTAATTACTGAGTGCAGCAATCTGAATCAGCACTTATAGCTAGGTGTGGCTTAAAAAATACATTAAGTAGTGCCTGTTAATGTACAAAGTGATCATGAGAAGAGTACAGCATAAAATTTGGCAAGTGTGAAAATTCAGCACAGAGGAGTCAGGAGGAGCCTTTTCATAAATCTCCAACACTTGAGGAATTAAGTATTCAAAATATCTGTCCCTGTTTAAAGCTTCATATACATTAATGTGTAGAAAAATACTTAAAACAGACGGAAATGATAGATATAAATAATATGAATAAACCAGACTAAGATATGACAGTGCATTGCCTGGACTGCCATGTGTGGAGTTTGAAGATAGTGAGGCTGTTCTGAATGAACACAATCTTTCTGGTTGAACTGGAGTACAAGTGGAAGCTATTCAGTAGAATCTCATGTCTTTTTGCCACCCAGAACTTTTATTAATACCAACTTTTCCTCCCCTTAAAGTCCACAATTAAAAATAAAGCAACTGGAAACATTAACAATTTTCACTTGATCAGAGAACACCAAAATTGATTTGGGGTTGTCATATCATATGTAGTGAATCTGATTGAATTTTTTGAAGAGGTGACTAACGTAGTGAAGAGGGGTTGATCCAAGGACATTATTGTCCTTGGATTATTTATTTGTCCATGCATGTTATTTATCTGGATTTCCAAAAGGCATTTGATAAAGACTTTTAGAAGAGATGACTGGCTAAAGGAATTGAGGGCAATTTATTGACATGCTGCAGAAAGTGCTGAGCGGCAGTAAAGAGAGAGTAGGGATAATGGGTAGGTACTCTAATTGGCAGGATGTGACTAATGGTGTCCCGCAAGGATCTGTGTTGTGGCCTCAACTATCCATCATATTTATCAATGACTTAGATGATGGCATAGAAAGCCATGCTTCCAAATTCGCTGATGACACAAAGAAAGACAGCATTGTAAGCAGCCAAGATGGAAGCATAACATTGCAAAGAAATGTTCATAAAATAAGTGAATGGGTAACACTGTGGCAAACAGATTAAGATAGAATGGCATGGTAGCACAGTGATTAGCGCTGCTGCTTCATAACTCCAGGATTCTGGATTTGATTCCCGGCTTGGGTCACTGTCTGTGTGGAGTATGCACATTCTCCTTGTGTCTGTATGGGTTTCCTCCAGGTACTCTGGTTTCCTCCCACAGTCCAAAGATGTGCATGTTAAGTTGATTGGCCATGCTAAGAAATTACCTCTTAGGGGTGCGTAGGTTAGAGGGATTAGTGGGTATAATATGTAGGATATGGGGGTAAGGCCTGGATGGGATTGTGTTTGGTGCAGACTCGATGGGCCGAAGGGCCTCTTTCTGCACTGTAGGATTCTATGAAGATATAGGCAATTGTGCAGGCATCCAATTTGGCCCCAAAGACGAATACAACAAGGTACTTTGTGAGTAGTAAAAAGATCGAAACAGTGAAGGACCCAAGACACTTGGGATTTCAGATACATAAATCAGTGAATATCACGGAGAAGGTAAAGAAAATATCAAAAGGATTAATGGAATACTGGTTTTCACATCTGGAGGACTAGAATACAAGAGCATAGAAACCATAATTCAGCTTTATAAAACGCTTGTTAGACTACACCTGAGTTAATGGCAGCAGTTCTGGGCACCAGAAACATGTATCAGTTTTGGAAAGAGTGCAGTCTAGAATAGCCAAAATGATACCTAAACCCCAACAATTAAGTTTTGAGGAAAGAATATGCAAACTAGAGTTGTAGTACAAGGAATTTAGAAGATTAAGTTGTGGTTTGATTCAAATTTCAAGATATTAAGGGGAACAAATCAGATAGATAGAAATTATTTCCATTGACTGGAGTGTCTCTAGGACCGGGGTTCAATTTGCAACTATTTATAATCTAGATCAATGATCTACAAACAGGGACAGAATATATCATAATGAAATTTGTTGATTACATGAAAGCAGGCTGTGATAATGAGATAAAACATTTAAAAATGATGTTGACAGGCTAGGGGAATGGGCTAAAATCTGACAGATGGAGTTTAATGTGGATAAATGCAAGGTTATCCATTTTGCTCAAAAAATAAAAGGGTAACTTAATATTTAAATGGAAAACAGATTCAAAGGGCATCAGTGCAGAGGGATCTGGGTGATCTTGTGCATGAGTCACAGAAAGTGGATACACAGGTGCAGAATGACATCAGGAAGGCAAATGGAATTTTGGCATTTATTACAAAGGTCTCAAGTATAAAAGTTGCTATAATTGTATAAGGCATTGGTGACCCCACACTTGTATTCAGTTTTGGTCATCTTCTTTGAGGAAGGATGTGGTGGTTTTGGACGCAGTTCAGAAGAGGTTCATTAGCTTGATTCCAGGATTGAAGGGGCTGTCATATGAGGAGCAGTTGAGCAGCCTGGGCTTGTACTCGCTGGAGTACAGAAGAATGAGGGAGGGATTTGATTGAGGTATATGAAATACTCGATGGGATTGATAAAATAATGCTAATCAAGTGTTCCCCCTTCTAGAGCAGCGTAGACAGGAGGCCATAGTTGTAGAGTAAGAAGGAGGAGGTTCAAAACAGAGATAAGGAGAAGCTACTTCTCAGAGGGTTGTGAATCTATAGATCTCACTACTCCAGATGCAGTGGATGCAGAAATCAATGGATAGAAGAAAGAGATAGATAAATATTTGATCAAAAGCAGGATAAAGTGCTATGAGGAAAAGGCAGAGAAATGGAGTCAGAATGAGATGAAGATCAACCATGATCATTCAGGATGGTGGAACGAGCTCCAAGGGCTGGGTTGCTTGCTCTCACTTCCTAATTCCTATGCTGACCAAGAGGGGAAAGTGGAAAAATTAGATGCAGAAGTGAAATTAGAAGACGCTTTTACACTCAAAATGTGATAGAAATTCAGAATTCTCTGTCAAGAGCAAATGACATTAACACAATTATTAACATTAAAATTAATATGGATACATTTTTGTTCACCAAAGACATTAAGGGATTGAGATAAAGACTGCTATACAGAATTAGGTTGCAGATCAGCCACAATATCAATGAGTAGTGGAATAGACTTGCGGTGGATAATTGACCAATCCTGTTCTGAAATTCTGTATAGCCAAACTGAGGTGAATCCTCTCCCTTTCCTTGTAACATCTTCGTTGACTTCTTCCGTTGCCTACCAGTTTTTGAATAATCCATTGTCCCTTCAAACAATGTATTCAGGACAATGGAACTGATCAGTGATCATCATAGCTTCAATCCTGGGGCATTCAGCATCATTAGTGCCCTTACCCTGTCACTTCACACAAAGTGGAGCTTTGGAGTCCAATTCTGGCATCCCCGCATCATGATAAGTATGCACAATTGCATTCCAGTATAATTTAGCATTGCAGGTCACAAAACAGCCACAAAATAAAACTTCACGCACGAATGTTTTCAAACAGCCTGCAGAAAGGGTCGAGAGCTTCAGGTTTTTAGGTGTCCAGATCACCAACAACCTGTCCTGGTCCTCCCCATGCCAACACTATAGTTAAGAAAATCCACCAATGCCCCTACTTTCTCAGAAGACTAAAGAAATTTGGCATGTCAGCCACGACTCTTACCAACTTTTACAGATGCACCATAGAAAGCATTTTTTCTGGTTGCATCACAGCTTGGTATGGTTTCTGCTCTGCCCAAGACTGCAAGGAACTATGAAAGATCGTGAATGTAGCCCAATCCATTATGCAAACAGGCCTCCCATCCATTGACTCTGTCTACACTTGCCTATGCCTCGGCAAAGCAGTCAGCATAATTAAGGGTTCCACACACCTCGGACATTCTCTCTTCCACCTTCTTCCTTCGGGGAAAAGATACAAAAGTCTGAGATCACCTACCAACTGATCAGCTTCTTCCCTGCTGCTGTCAGACTTTTGAATGGACCTACCTTGCATTAAGTTGATCTTTCTCTGCACCCCAGCTATGACTGTAACACTACATTCTTCACTCTCTTGTTTCCTTTCCTCTGAACAGTATGCTTTGTTTGTATAGCACGCAAGAAACAATACTTTTCACTGTATGTTAATACATGTAACAATAATAAATCAAATCAAATATTTCTTAACTTCACGTGCAAATGTAGGTAATAAGCACTGGAACATGATAACAGGACTCTCACTCCAACTCTATATATAGCTATACTAACCACTTTGGTGAAACCTGTCCAGATGTTGAGTGTGCCCTCGATCGAGTGTTTCTGTTCCACATCCATAACAGAGCTTGGTATAGGTTGGAGCTGTCAGCTTAATGGGAACCCCGATAACATGCAATTTTCCAAAGACCACTCGTACATTCCATATGAAGCCATCACTTGTTTATGGGTGAACTCCTTGGTCACACACAATTCAGTTTCACCAACAACAATTGGTTGTCTAACTAGGGGCTGCTTGAAAAGTTTCCTTCAATCATCCAGAGACCAATAGCCAACCCATCATTTCTGGTGGAAGCTACGGTCTAACATCAGCCTGAGATGTACTTTACAATGTGCACATGCCTGCAACGTGCAGGCTCATGCACAAATTGCTTTGAAGCTTTGCCGGCAAATGTTGAACATTATAAGTATGATAAGAAGTCTCACAACACCAGGTTAAAGTCTAACAGATTTATTTGGAATCACAAGCTTTTGGAGCGCTGCTCTTTCAAGGAAGGAGCAGCACTCTGAAAGCTTATGGTTCCAAATAAATCTGTTAGACTTTAACCTGGTGTTGTGAGACTTCTTACTGTATCCACTCCAGTCCAATGCCAGCATCTCCACATCATGTTAATCATGGACCATTACATCCCAATATAATTTAACACTGCGATCACAATACAGCCACAATATAAGTGTTCACAAATGTTTTCAAACAACCCACCCAATATTTCTTAACTAGTTCAACTACAACCTTTCTTCAATGTGCAAATATAGATAATAAGCACTGGAACATCATAACAGGACCCTCTCTCCCCCTCTCTTCATACAGCTATCCTAACCAAGGGCAATAAGGGGAAGCAGCTCTGTGCCAGCTTGAATTGAAACCTTTGGGATGAGAGTGCACAGAGTGGCATCATAAACTGGTGATGAGCAGAAAAGATGAGAATGCTGAAAGGATATGTATGTGGATGGAGAGATCTAGATGAGAGACAGAGAGAGAGAGAGACAAAGAAAGAAAGCCAGCTTGAATTGAGAAAGGCTCGAACACATCTCAGAACACTGTGAACAATCAAAATTAAAGAGTACTGATTGCAAACTTAAGAAATCTTTAGCCGAAACAAATGTATTGAGGCAAAATGTCCAGTGAAATCTATCCAGATGTGAACATGGAATTGAAGTAGGCCAACTACATATTTAAACACACAAAAAATAATGCAGAACATCTACACAACATAATATTCAAGGTTTAAAAGAAGAACTTGTATTACATGGTACCTCATTCTTAACTTCAACATGTCCCCAATGAATTACTTATAAAGTATAATGACTGCTGTAATGTAGGTTATAGGAAGTACAGCAACTAATCTGCTATCTATAAGATCCCAGAAACATGTAAAAGATAACCAGGCAAGTTGTTTTAGTGATGATTGATTAAGGGATAAAGGCTGGCCTGGACACCTGTTCTTTTTCAATTAGCACCAAGGGATTTTTTACCTTCATAACAGAGCATTGGTTTAAAGATTTACCTGAGAGACAGCACTACCAACAATTCAGCACTCTCCCTCAGTAATGCATGCATGTGTTGATCTAGATCACATATTCAAGTCTCTGGAGAGGGGTTTGAAATCACGACCTTGCAACTCCTCAACAGTCCAAAATGCCTGATGTCCTGCATGCTTAGCTGTGAGGTATAGTCTAAGTTTGGATTCAGCTCCAACAGTCTGGGCTTTTAATATGTAGAAATACATAAAAATAACAGAAGAAATGTTTGTATCTGCATTGCACCTTTCACAACTTCAGGCATCTCAATGCACTTTACAGCTAACTTATTTCTTTTGAAGTTTAGCCACTTTGTAATTATGAAACATGGCTACCAATTTGTGTATAGCAAGCTCCCACAGACAGCAATGTGATAATAGCCAGATAATCTGCTTTAAATTATGCTAGTTAAATAAAAAATATTCATCATTTCACCAGGGATAACCGGTCTGCTCTTCTCTGAATAGCGTCTGGAGATCTTTTTGCACCCCGCTCGACAGAGCAGACAGGCCTCGGTTCAATGTCTCATTCAAAAGACCATTAGCACCAAGTTCCCTCAGTGCAGCATTGAAGTGTCAGCATGGATTATATGCTCAAGTCTCTGGAATGGGGCTTGAACAAGAATCCTTCAAACTCAGAGGTGTGAGTGTAACCAATGAATCAAGTAGCGACAGGCCCAGTTCATTTCCTTTTCTATTAAAAGTGATCCCATTGTCATAATCTCATCTCTCTTATAATACAAAAAACAGGCTATTAGCTCAATCAGTGTATCTTAGGCCTATGCACATTTATCCATCCTGTTCCTATATCCCTCAACCCCTCTTCCTTCCTTCTTCAATCTATTTTTGAATGATATCATTATTTTCTCAAATCGCCAGCTATGCAAGTGATGAGATGTTTATGCTGCCCTTTGTTCTTGATCTCTAAAATACAATCCTGAATTTTTGAGTGGCCTCATGTTCTTGTGCCCCTCAACCACGTGAAACAGCCTGTGACTCTCAGCCTTGTTCCCATCCTTTCAAAATGTTAAACACTTGCTTTTCAGTCACAGACAGCATAGCAATGAGATTGTGAGGCAAGGTTATCCCAGCTTCTGTTAAAGCGAGCCACTCAAAGTCAAACTTCTAGCCCTGGCTGCAATGACACATCAGAGTGAGGAAATGACCTGCACTTCCATGGCGGTACAATTCCTGAGAATGACCCTCAGGCAAGATGGGTTAGGATTGCAGCCTTTGACGAGCTGTTAACTCATACTGCACCAGAACAATATTGCAGACAATAGTTTCCAGCCATGCCATCCAACAAATGGCACTTAAAGTTCAATACTTCATAACCATTTACATTTTCCAATCAAAACTCTGCTGCAGGATACTGATCTACAATTTTCTTTGAAAGGAATTATAAAAGCTGCAAGGACTCAGCAGAATCTATTTGAATTGAGAGCATATTTTGGTCAGGGGCTTAAATGGTTTCTATGGAAACCCCAGCAGTGGGTCCAAAAGGTCTGCTCCTGTGGAACACAAGTTCACAAAGGAGGCTTCCATCAATTACAAAGTTTACCAGCTCTTAACTTTGCGATAATTCATATTGGGCTCTTCGTCCTGCTACCGTATTTTGTTGTACTGTGCACTGGTCAGAAAGCTGGCATTTTAAACAGTGCTTGAAATAAAGGCACATTTAAGCAAGTCTATTTTCTGCCAGGGAGAAATGTAGGTAAAGGGTCATTCACACATTATCTGTGTGAAGGTTAATAGCATTGCAACGGGCATTGTTCAAGGCACATTCTTCAGGCACAACACAACAAAGGCTGAATGAGATTTTTTTCCTTTTGTAGAGACGAGGCAGAGTGGGTGGGGATGATTGATGACAACAGGTCTGAGCATGTCCAGACGGCCTGGCCTGTAGTCCAGACAAGGCCAGACAAGTTAATAGCCCCAGATTGTCTTTCTTCCCTTCTCTTCCTCACATGCCAATTAAAAGGCCTATATCTGTCACATAAGGGATTTTATATGGGGGGAGGAGGGGGAGGGAATCCATAATTAAGCTCACACAGTGATGAATTCTTATAGCAAATTAATTTTTATACCTACACAATTTAAATATGTGGGAGGGAAAGTTGGAGTATTGTAGCTGAAGAGTAATTTTAGGACCAGCAGTCATTAATTACTCCCCTTCCCCCACCCACCCCTGCTGCTCAGGGCAGCTGTGATTGGGCTTCTCCTCATTATTCAAGGTCGATAGCTCAGTTATATTACACAACTCCTTCAAAACCAGGCTGCGAGCATGTGGAGCATTCCCCATTTATGCCATCAGCATGTCAGGGACACGCGCACAATCATCAAAGGTCCAACCCCACATAGAGGGGAACATCAGGAGCAAAGACAGGATTTGTAAAGATGGGGAGAGCATGGGAGGAACAGGAGAGAGGGGGAGAGAACATGGGGGACAGGGAAGAGAGAGTTAAGGGGGGGGTAGAACACTTAAGGATTGCTTATCTTCCAGAGTTGTCCAGGAATTGTTTGGATTTATTATTGATGTATTAGCATACAGTGAAAAATATTGTTTCTTGCAGGTAATACAGACAAAGCATACTGCTCATAGAAGAGGAAAGGAGAAAATGTAGAATGTAGTTTTGCAGCTACCGCTAGGGTGTAGAGAAACATCAATTTAATGCGAGGTAGAGCTATTCAAAAATCGGATGATGGCAGGTAAGAAGCTGTTCTTGAGCTGTTGGCACGTGACCTCAGATTTTTTTATGTTTTTCCTGACAGAAGAAGGTAAAAGAGAGAATGTCCACGGTGCATGGAGTCCTTGATTATGCTGACTACTTTTTCGAGGCAGCAGGAAGTAGAGAGTCAATGGATGGGAAGCAGATTTGCATGATGGCCTAGGCTTCGTTCATGACCCTTTGTAGTTTCTTGCAGTCTTGGGCAGAACAGGAGCCTTACCAGGCTGTGATACAACCAGAAAGAATGCTTTCTACAGTGCATCTGTAAAAGTTGGTGAGAGCCTTGGCAGACATGCCAAATTTCCTTAGCCTCTTGAGAAAGTAAAGACCTTGGTGGGAAAGACTTGGTGGGCTTTCTTAACTATAGCATTGTGTGTAAGAGCCAGGACAGGTTGTTGGTGATCTGGACACCTAGGAAGTTGAAGGTCTTGACCATTTTCACTTCATCATCACTGATATAGACATGAGGATGTCCTCCACTATGTTTCCTGAAATTGATGAATTAAAAGGCAGGGCATTGAGCATTGCAGCTCTCGAACTGGCTGGGGAAGGTTTGCCCCATGACAATAAGATATACCAGGTGAAAGCATCAGCAGGTCCTCCTGCCATGTCTGGCAACACTGAAGAAAGGATACATATTGCATTCTTGCTCTGAACAGCCCCACCAACATCGCTTCTGCAGACATTGTTTAATTGTCAACAAAGTGGGATGACGGTTTCAATTTTCCAGCCTTGGTCATTGCCTGTTGCCAAGAAGTTCCACCCAAACCACATTCCTAACCAAAGGTAGAAGGAACATGCCCCAGCCTGACATACATCTGCAATGCTCAGAACAAAGAGCATTTTGAAAGAAAAAATCTTGCATTTAAAGAACACTTTTCATAACTGCTGGACATCTCAAAGTGCTTTACAACTCTTGAAGTGCGATCACTATTGTAATGTAAGAAATCAAATTTGCATACGACAAGCTCCCACAAATAGCAGTGTGATAATAATCAGATGTTCCCTCAGCGCAGCATTGAATTATCAGCACATTCTGTGATGTTAATTGAATGATAAATATTGGCCAGGATACCAGTGATAGAGGGTGGCATGATGGCACAGTACTTAGCACTGCTACCTCACAATGCCACTGACCCGGGTTCAATTCTACCTTTCGATGACCATCTGTATGGAGTTTGCTCATTCTCCCCATCTGTGTGTTTCCTCTGAGTGCCCTGGTTTCCGCCCACAGTCCAATGATGTGCAGGTTAGATGGATGGACCATGGAAAATGTGCGGGATTATATGGAAAGGGTATGCGTAAGGTACTGTATCAGAGTCAGGGCAGAGTTGATGGGCTGAATGGCCTCCTTCTGCACAGTTGAGATTCTATTATTCCATGATAACGTCCCAACCTTCTTCAAAAATAGTGCCAGAGGATCTTTCACATCTACCCAAGTACAAGGACGTGGCCTTGCTCAAACAACTTGGCTGAAAGGTAGTGCTAACTGCATCTATGCTAGTTGGTAAAATCAAAACCAAGATACAGAGCCTCTCTTTGCTGAGAATTATGGGCTTCGTTTAGTGTCAATATTCCTTACAATATCCAGTGTACCAGCCTTCTCCTGTTTATTTATGTTGAATACACATTACCTGATTCTTTTCACAATGTAATTGACATGAACGTATTTTAACAATATAAATAATTTTACAGGCAGCACTGAGGGAGGGTCAGCTTTGGAGTGGACTTTGAACCCTGAATCTTGTAACTCAGAAGCAAAAATGCTACCAACTAAGTCACAGCTATCTGAAGTCAGAAGAAGATGGTTGTGGCTAGGACTTGTGATGGGATGTGGTGGTATTTCCCAATTAAGACAGAATGAGAGGTTCAAAAACAAGGAGCTTGAAATGGCTTCACTAAGTCCGTGGAAGTTGGTGAGAAGAAAGGAGATTAGTAGGCGCTATTATGTGCAGGTTTCTGCTCACAACTAACATTCCCTCATGTTTGCAAAAAAAGAAGGTAGCGAGGATAGCAATGGAAATGAGGTCAGTTTGGAGCAAGAATTTAGCAGCAGATGGAGTGAGTTAGTGGCATGAGAAGGAAATGTGCCAGAGGTGAATATAATCAGTAATGAGTATAGACCATACAAAGTCAAACAGAACCATCAACAGTTTCAACCAAGGTAAGTAGTCAAGACATTTCAAGGCAGCCAGTGACCATTTCTAGGCCTGCACATTAGTCTCATCAATCCAATGTACCGCAGGCCGACAGAGTAGCTCTTCCTTGGGGGCACACAGAACCAGCTTTAAAAGAAACTCAGCCAGCAGAGACAATGCATACCAATGGGGATCCCTTCCTCTCAATCTAACTTGTCCCTCTCCTGTACTTTGAAAGGAGCTGACTTATGTCAGTCTCACAGTTGGCAATTGGGGGCAGCTTTTCATCCATTCACTCATTGTAAGTGAATCTGGACCTTGAGTGTTGAGAGACTGTGGGGTCTTTATAGTTGAACCCAGGCCTGCCCTCACCTAACATCCAGGTGCGCACCTGTTCCGATAGAGAAAGAAAGTCAGTGGGAGCTGAGCAGGCTAATGAAAACATCAATAAGTCACAGTCAAAGAGAAAACAGTCAGGAGCCTTCTGAAAACAGGATCAAATTAGCAAGGTGGATTGATGTGAGCTTGAGAGATGGTGGGTTGTGGAGACAAAGGAATATAGTAGTGACTGTATTAATGCCACTTTTGATAAAGCAGAGGAACAGGAAAAATGATGCTGAAGGAGTGCTATGGATAGGGCTGAAGAGATACATGATAAGAGGAGACTGCTGATGTAGAACAAAATGAAGCTGCAAGTGGATTTGAAAATGACAATAGGATCTAGAGTCAGGAATGGGAACCCTTATGGTCTTTCCCACTTAGACTAAGAATTAAGTGTAGCTCATCTACTGCTGCTAAATCAGTACAGTTGACTATTTGGCTCTCAAAGCCTTTATGGAGACCATATGAACTAATATGGAGCACTCCAATATTTGTGTTTATACATTTGTATTGCTTGTTTGTTTTTCTTGTAAAATAATGGCTTTCAATCCTAGGTACCTTGGTCCCTCTTGGTTCGGTCGGTGTGGGGACACCAGCACCAAGGAACGTGCACGCGTTCGGTTCTGCATTGGTGGCTAGAGATTAAATGTGGGTTTGATTCGGTTTACTGTCCTACTACAGTGTACTTTACCAACCATAGCATCTGATAAAGGAGCTTCAGTTTTCCACCTCTTCATCTTTATTTCAACAGGTCTACAAGAAACAATATTTTTTATTGTGTCCCAGTACACGTGACAATCAAATTCAAATCAGTAACACACACACAGGTCTTTTGCAGGGTGTGGATAGATTGAGCAGGTAGACTTAACTGCATAGGAGTCATGGAAGCTACCAGCATGGAAGAGAGCAAAACCAGTACCACAAGATTACAAAGTGACATTGCAATTCAAGAGCTCATTAAACAACAGCTTTGTCATTTTCAGAATAATAGGCACACTGAAAATAAACACTTTTTAAGGGGATTACTCAAGTGCCACTTTTAATCACAGAAACCTTGAGAATCCAATGATACAATGAGTGGGCAACTAGAAACAAGCACAGCCTTGTAGAGAAGTAGAGTATCAAGCAACAAGAGTGATTCAGAGCAAATTCTGAGTAAACAAGTTAAGCTTTTTTTTTCCCTTTGGAGAAAGGGATGACTCTGAGACCACTGATCCAAAACTATGAGGAATCTGTAGAACCATAGAATCTCTACAGTGAAGAAATTGGCCATTCAGCCCATCGAGTCTACCCCAAAAACAATCCTACCAAGGCCTGATCCTTGTAACCCCACACATTAACTTCCTGACGCTAATTTAACATGGCTATTCGACCTAATTTGCACATCTTTGGAGTGTGGGCAAAAACTGGAGCACCCAATAAAAAACCATGCAGACATAGGGAGAATGGTTCACCGTTACCTGAGACCAGAATTGACCAATAATTTATTTTTTAACTAAAGTGAGCTGGTCAAATTCCAGAAACACGAGTTAAAAATGAGGGACAAAATGTTGGAAGCAGAGTGCACATAATTTGTCAGAACTGCTAAAATTAAAGATGAAAACTTAAACTTCCCCCCTCCCTCCCAGTAAGTACCAATGTCCCATTTAAGTGGAGCTAGTGGGAATTGGTGTTTGTTTTGAGACCCCTTGTTGTTTTGGGGGGAGTAGGACAAACCTGCTATCTTGATGTTGGCCTGTTTGTCTTCTTCCAGGCACTTAGAATGCTACAGCTGCTTTGCTTTGCTGCTTATTCATTCTTCCACATCTACCCAATTTACTCTCCCCAGTGACTCAAGGATTTTATACATTCTCTGCGTCTAGATGTCTTTTTTGATTCCTCTCACTATCTCTCCTACTTATTCGGTGACAAGTGGTGTACCTCAGGGGTCTGTTTTGGGGCACCTGCTGTTTGTAATTTTTATAAATGATCTGGATGAGGGTATTGAAGGATGGATTAGTAAATTTGCGGATGACACTAAAGTCGGTGAGTGGTAGATAGTGAAGAGGGGTGTTATAGTTTGCAGAGGGACTTGGACAAGTTGCAGAGCTGGGCCGAGAGGTGGCAAATGGAGTTTAATGTGGAAAAGTGTGAGGTAATGCACTATGGCAGGAATAATAAATGTGTAGAGTATAGGGCTAATGGTAGGATTCTTAGTAGTCTTGATGAACAGAGGGATCTTGGTGTGTATGTGCATAGATCCCTGAAAGTAGGCAGTCAAGTCGAGAAGGTTGTTAAGAAGGCATATGGAGTCTTAGCTTTTATTGGTAGGGGGATTGAATTTCGGAGCCGCAACGTCATGTTGCAACTGTACAAAACTCTAGTGCGGCCGCACTTGGAGTATTGTGTGCAGTTCTGGTCCCCACATTATAAGAAAGATGTGGAGGCATTGGAGAGGGTACAGAGGAGGTTTACCAGGATGTTGCCTGGTATGGAGGGCAGGTCTTATGAAGAGAGGCTGAGGGATTTGAGGTTGTTTTCGTTAGAAAGGAGGCGGCTAAGAGGGGACCTAATCGAAACATATAAGATGATTAGAGGTTTAGATAGGGTGGACAGTGATAGCCTTTTTCCTAGGATGGAGAAAGCTAGCACGAGGGGACACAGCTTTAAATTAAGGGGTATGAGTTATAGGACGGATATCAGAGGTAGGTTCTTTACCCAAAGGGTGGTTCGGGAGTGGAATGCCCTGCCTGCAGCAGTTGTAGATGCGCCAAGTTTGGTGGCGTTTAAGAGGTTAGTTGATAAGTATATGGAAGAGAAGGGAATGGTTTAGTTTGGAGGGGCATTGCTTTTATATTGGTCGGCACAACATCGAAGGCCGAAGGGCCTGTTCTGTGCTGTAATGTTCTATGTTCTATCTCAAGTTAATGCTATTTCAACTCTTTCATTATCTCCTGTCTCCAACTGAAGCACTTTGCAGGACATTGTATTTCTTCCGTTATGCACAGATGTGCATTCGTACGCACACATGTGCGTGTGTCTGTGTACCCACATGTGTCTGTGTGCCCACATGTATGTGTGTCAGCATATATATGTGCATGCACTTTTTCCCGCACATATCATCCTGTTCCTTTTGAAAAATTGTACATTTATATTTCTGCCCCTCTAATTCAAACAAACTCACCATACCAGAACCTGCCCAACCTCTCCATAGCTGTTGAGTGACCTTTCAAGCATGTCCAAGAATTAGAAAGTTGATGAAGGAGTTTATTTCAATCCTTTCGTTTAGGAGACTAAACAAATTCACCAGATGATTCCCATCCTCCACCAGATAGTCCTTACTGTTGATGGCTGCATTTCAGGGAAATCATAAACAATGACACTAGAACTTCAACAATTAAATTATGAGACTAGTTTGCATAGAGTTGACTTGCACTGTCATGTATATAGAAGATTGAGGGATGGAGAGTCATCTAATTGCAGTGTTTAAGGCAATAATTCAACAGGGTGGGTACAGCGAGGAGACATCTTGTAGCACAGTGGGCAGAAGCCCAAGTTCACCAATGCCCTGGTACCAAATTTATTTATAACCTGAACATTTGAAAAACAACCCTGCGCAACCACTCTCTTTCTTCTGTCATCAAGCTAATTTTGTAGCCATTTGGCTACCTTACCCTGGATCCTCTGAGATTTAAGCTTATGCAACAATCTACCATGCGGTACCTTATCAGTACCTGTTAAGGTCTCTTACCTGGAAAAGGAGATACAGAGAAACTATTTGTTTAGTGGGTAAATCAACATCAATATGGCATAATCGTAATACCACAGATAGGCCATTCAAGAGCAAAATTCAGAAGCAAATTTTCATTCAGCATAATGGAAACCTGAAACTCCATGGTTTAACTTAAGATTGAGATTGATAAGATTTTTGTCAAATATTCAATCATAAGGTCGGCAAATGGAATCGGGGTATAGATCTGCCATGATCCCACATAGTAATGGGATAGGATGAAGGGGCTGAGTGGCCAACTCTTTTTCCAATGTTTCAAACTGGTTTCGGAATATACATTCACAGGAAACTATTTTATCACAACTCTTAAAGGCCATTTAAAATAAATGTGTTAACATTTCCACTAAAATAGAAAAGATGCGAATCTCACAATGAACGTGTCAAGCTTTCATATCGTGCTGTCCTGTTGAGTAATTTTAGTACTGCTGTTTTTCTGCTGTTAGGGCAATGCTATTAACTTCTTTCCCCTCGCTGGGCAAGTTAACCATCTCCCAGCTCCAATAGCATCACTTCATGTCCAATGAAGCAAACTGCACAGTCCTCAGGATTTATATCTCACTGCCTTGTTCCAATACTAAAAAGGGTTGGATATCAGAACACATCAATGTAACCCTCATTTAGCTCTGTCTCGAGATTATACTGTTTGAACCACTCACTAAAAAGCATCACAATGTCAGCATGCTCCAGTTATCATTGTGTGTGGGTTTGGCTCAATGAGCCAATTGATCTTTTCCTGCTGCCAATTTTTTTGTACATACACACGCACCAAATGTCAGAAGGTAAACTCAGCCCAGGTGGAAAAAAAGAACATTGCAATAGGCTGTATTACTGCATTCAAATCTCTTTCAGGAGAATGTGGATGTTGCAGTGAGTGTTGAGGAACATTAGCAGTAATAGCAAGAATGAGATACTTCAGTTACTAAAGACTGAAGAAGCAGCGGCTATTCTCCTTAAAGTAGAGAAGATTACAGGGTAATTTAATAGAGATTTCAAAATCATTAGGGGTTTTGATAGACCAGACAGGGACAAACTTATTCCTCAGACAGACAGGTCAGGAACCAAAGTTCACAGATTTAAAATATTTGCCAAAAATTCAGATGAAAGATGAGGACAGTTTTTTTTTAAAGTAGCGAGCTATGAGGATCTGGAATGTGCTGCCTGAAAAGCTAACAACTAGTTCAGATAGATAGAGAAAATGCACCAATCAGCAATGACTAATTGAATGGCAGAACAGGCTTGAGAAGTTGAAAAGCCAATCCCTATGTTCCACTGAATCCCCTCAAACCTGTGGACCTTCAGCGAGGATAGAATTGGATTAAACACTTTCTAACCTCTTCCCAACAGCCGTGTTTTCTCCTGTGTGAAGCTCAGAAAAGAATCAAAAGGTGGGAAGAGGTGGGTCAGTGAGTTACAAAACAAAATCCTCATTTTAAACACAAAATATAGACATAGTAAAGTGAAAAGTAACATGGTGGCACAGTATTAACTAACTTTTTGAATTTGACAGGATAGATGCAGAAAGAATGATCCCAATGGTTGGGCAATCCAGAACTAAGGGTCATAAAGAACAAAGAAAAATACAGCACTTCTTTCTTTTCCCTCCAAGCCCTCATACATTTACTCGGTCCATATCCCTCTATTCTCTCCCTATGTATGTACCAATCCAGATGCCTCTTAAATGTTGCTAACATGCCTACCTCCACCACCTCCTCTGGCAGCAAGTTCCAGGCATTCATCATTCTCTGCATGAAAAACTTCCCCCGCACATCTCCCTTAAACTTTCCCCTCTCACCTTGCCCCCTTGTAATTGATACTTCCGCCCTGGGGAAAAGCGAATGACTATCCACCCTGTCTATGCCTCTCATAATTTTGTAGACCTTTATCAGGTCTCCCCTCAGCCTCCATCTGTCCAGTGAAAACAGTGCTAGTTTATTCAACCTCTCCTCATAATCAAAACCCTTGAGACCAGGCAACATCCTTGTGAACTTTCTTTGCATTCTCTCCAAAGCTTCCACATCTTTCTGGTCGTGTGGTGAGGAGAATTGCACACAATATTCCAAATGCAGTCTAAGCGAAGTTTTATATAGCTGCAATATGATTTTCCAATCTTGTGCTCAGTGCTCTGGCTAATGAAGGAAAGCATGCCATATGCCTTCTTAATCACCTTGACCACGTCTGTTGCCACTTTTAGGGTTTGAGTATAGTCTGAGTCCTTATAGGTTGATGATAAGGAGTAAACCTTTTAGGACTGAGGTAAGAACAAATTTCTTCACCAGAGAATGGAATTCACTTCGAACAATAAACATATTCAACAGTTTTCTTTATTGCTAAATGCTAATGGCTCTTTGCTGGTGTGATGCACTGCTCGCTGTACAGCAGTAATTCACTGGGCAGATATTGATGGTTTTAAGAAATGTGAGGGCATGTGTATCAATCAATCCCCCAAGACTACTCTTCCTTTTGATCATATATGTTCCAGCCATTTTTGCACCCCCTACCCTAAATCATGGTCAAAATCCAGGACCCTGCTGTCTCACAGCACTTTTAACAAGCTACAGTGACGCAGGAAGAAGGCTACCCCCACCACATTCAGAGAAAGTAGTTGAGGTCAAAACATTGTGTGATTTTAAGGAGAAGTTAGATACAACTCTTGGAGCTAACGGGTCAAGAGGCACAAGGGGAAGGGGGGAATCAGTGTATTGAATTTCATGATCAGACATGACCAAAATGAATAGCAGAGCAGGTTTGATGGGCCAAATGACCTCCTCCTGCTTTTAGTTCATATGAATTGTAAATCACTAGATGACAGAACTGCAATCACATCTGATATCAAACACAACATGCATGACTTATTTTATAGAACAAATTCCAAAGCTCTTTTGCACTGTGGTGAGGAAGAAGAGGACACTGGGTGGAGACCAAGGGTTACATTATCCAACTGACAAAGAGGAAATATTTCTGGGCAGCTCCAGTGTGGCTCAACATTCTTGACACAGCTTCAGGAACCAAAGGCACGCTACCAGCTGGCTTTCTTTTTAGTTTATATCCATTCTCAGGATATGCTGCCAAGGCCTGTGCTTGTTGCCCATACCTTGTGTGGAATGTGGTGGGGGTAGCAGGGAGCCTTCTTCCTGCGTCACTGTGTAGTTAAAAGCGCTGTGAGACAGCAGGATTCTGGATTTTGATCAAGTGACTGCAACATGATTTAGGACAGGGGGTGAGGGGCATAAATGACTGGAACATATATTATCAAAGGTCAGCCAGGGGAAGGGTAGTCACGGGGGACAGATTAATATACATACCCTCCTATTTCTTAAAACGCACCAATATCTGCCCAGTGAATTGCTGCTGTACAGCAAGCAGTGCATCACACCAGCGAAGAGCCACCGGCTAAAGAAAACTGCTGAATATATTTATTGTTTGAAGTTAAAGCTTAACTTTAATGTGAAACGTGCAGTAGCCTGGCCATCTACTGCCAAGTTGGACAGGAGCCAAGCCTGTCAGCCATTGTGAGGGAGAGCTTTTAATGTGCAAGCCAAACATTTGATGAATTCAAGTTTAAAAAAATTTTATTTGGCAATACTAGGAGGGGAGTTGGGGTAGGTGGATAGGTTGGGGGTGGGGGGGTCACCTTTGATGGCTTCACTGCGAATAACATAAGACACCCACACAAATGGTTTGCCAACAACCAGACACCCGGCAGGCAATCAAGTCAGGACTTTCCCTCAGCTCTCATAATCCTCTGATTTGAGCACATAATCTAAACTGGAATTGAAATACAGTGCCGAAGGAGTGCTCCACTGCCAGCAATGCTGCCTTCTGGATGAGATGCTAAACCAGTCTCCTCACATGTGATGATATCCTTAATGCCAGGTCCAATCTCTCAATCAGCATACAGGCAGCATGCTGGCCCAGTGGTTAGCACTGTCAGACCACCAGGGACCTGGGTTCAATTCCTGCCTTGGGTCACAGTCAGTGCGGAGTTTGCTTGTTCTCCCCGTGCCTGAGTGGGTTTGCTCCAGTTTTCTCCCACGCTCCAGAAATGTGTGGGTTGGGTGGATTGGCCATGATAAATTGTCCCTTAGTGTCAGGGGTCTAGCTAGGGTAAATACATAAGATTACGGGAATAGGGCCTGGGTGGGATTGTGGTGGGTGTACAGATTCAATGGGCCAAATGGCCACCTCCTGCACTGTAGAATTTTATATATAAGACTTTGGGCAGCATGGTAGCATAGTGGTTAGCACTGCTGCTTCACAGCTCCAGGGACCTGGTTCGATTCCTGGCTTGGGTCACTCTCTGTGTGGAGTTTGCACATTCTCCTCATGTCTGCGTGGGATTTCCTCCGGGTGCTCCAGTTTTCTCCCACAGTCCAAAGATGTGCAGGTTGGGTTGAGTGGCCATGCTTAAATTGCCCCTTAGTGTCCTGAGATGCACAGGTTAGAGGGTAAAATATGTAGAGATATGGGGGTAGGGCCTGGGTGGGATTGTGTTTGGTGCAGACTTGATGGGCCAAATGGCCTTTCTGTACTGTAAGGCTTCTATGATTTCTATGATTCTATGTAAAACAAGCTACCTGTGGGAGCTTGCTGTGCAGACACTGGCAATATCGCACTGGGGCAGCAACCCCTGTTATTAATTCTGTCTCCCCCCCCCTCCCACTGACCCCACCCTAAGGGGCTGAGGGGTGCTGGACCCCCAGAGTTCCAACATTACATTATGTTAGTGTGCTAACCTGCATAATGAGTATCAGCCATCTCCTCCCTCATCGAGTAAGAAATTCGCAAGATTTCTTACTATGCTAAAAGCTAATCAGAGAAACAACATAGAATCACAGAACCCCTATAGTGCAGGAGAAGGTCATTCGGTCCACCCAGTCTGCGCTGACTCTCCAACAGACCACTTCACCCAGCAACACCCCACCCCCACAACCCCATGTATTTAGGTATTAATCACCCTAATCTACACATCTTGCATCTCGGGACATTCAGGGTCAATTTTAACATGGCCGGTCCACCTAACTTGCACATTTTGGAGTGTGAGAGGAAACTGGACCACCCAGAGGAAACCAGCAGAGGCACAAGATCAACATGTAAACTCCACGCAGTCAATTACCCGAGGCCGCAATAGAACCCAAGTCACTGGCTCCATGAGGTAGCAGCGCTAACCCAATGTGCCATCCATGAATTTATATAGTGCCATTGACATTGTAGGGGGGCATCTCTGAAACAAAACTTGGCATCAAGCCAAAGGAGATGACATAGGAGCAGGTGACTAAAATTTTAGTAAGAGAGGTTGGATTTTAGGAGCATCTTAAAAGGGGAGAGTTTTGGGGCGGGGTGAAATTCCAGAACAGACGCACAGTATCCAGTCACTGGGAAGAGGAAATGGGAGATGCACAACAGGCTAGAGTTGGAAGAATGCAGAGTCCCCAGGAGGCAAAGAGGAGACTTCAGAAATACAAACAGTGAGACCATGGATAGAGCAGAGAACAAGGATGAGATTTTAAAATTGAAGTGTTTCCACACTAGGAGCCTATGTAGATCTGCAAACTTGTAATGTTATTTTAAATTTTTTCGTGGGATGTTGGCGTTGCCAGTATTTGTTGCTTATCCCTAATTACCTTTGAATTGTGCTTGCTGGCCATTTCAGAGGGCAGTAAAGAGGCAACCACATTGCTGTGATTCTGGAGTCACATGTAGGCCAGGTCAGATTTCCTTCACTAAAGGACATTAATGAACCAAAGTGATTTTACAACAATCAGTGATAACTGTCAGGGCCATCATTTCTGAGATTAGCTTTATAATTCCAGATTTATAGAATTTAAATTCCATTAAAAGCTGTGGGATTTGAACCCTCTGTCTTTGGTCTGTGCCTCTGGATTATTACTTAGTCACGTTTGCAAATACGCCTCCCCAAATGATAAGCAAACAGGACTTTATTAGGATGTGGAAGGTGGAAAATGGCAAGCTGGCCAGGACAGCATTAGAATCATCCAGCCCGGAGATAACAGGAAGCCTGGGTGAGGAAAACATCTTCTATAGTTCCGGCCTCCAAGACCAGCACAGAGCAGTAATCAATCCCGCAAGGTAATACCATTTATCAGCCACCATACAGGACCGTCAAAGAAGAAAAGTGAAAGGGGGCCTGTTTAATGGCAAATTCACTTTGAATGAACTGGGCAGTTCTGTCCCATCCCAGGCAACGTTTATCTTTCATACCAAGAGCATCACCAAGAACAGGTTATCTAGTCATTTATCTGTTTGTCGGAACTGGCCGTGCAAACTGGTTAAAGTGTTTGATCACAATATGGCAATGATCGCCAATGTGATTCATTCGCTGTAAAGCCCTTCCCAAAGTCCTGAAGTCAGAAATGGCGCTATATAATTGCAAAGTCTCTTGGTTTTCGCTGGAAAGAAAAATAACAGATAGGCAGCGGCAAAGCAGCATCGTCTTTGCTGAACTGAAATTAAAGACAGACCTTTCCCTTTATTGACCCCTCTGCCCTACCTTGAATAAGCACCACTGGTTTACTGAATCCTTCATGCAATTCTTTGCTTCAATTCTGAAAGTGATTGCGGGGAAGCCACAAAAACAGTGATCCAAATTGGTCAAAAGGACCATGTAAATTTTAGGCAGGCAGGAAAAACTTGTCTTTTTTTTGCTTAGAAATACGCCATCCAACGCTTGCTTCAACAAGGAAGAAAAAGTGGACTGAAAGAAGCACAAGGGGGAGTGGGGGTGTGAACTGAAGCTTGGTCAAGATAAGTCTTAAAGGAGAAGAGAGACAGAGTGGTCTGGGGAGGGATTTTCAAAGTGGAGAACCCAACGGTGAGGCAAAGGAACCAATTCTTGAGCCTGCTCAATTCAACCCATGAACTAAAAATCCAGTGTTCTTTACATGATGTGCAATCCACTCCAGCAAATCATCATTCTAGAAACGAAGATGAAAACACCCTCCCTGCCACCCCGCCCACATTCACCCAACTTCCACCCACCAACTGTTACCCACTATGCCTGTGGAAGGATAAGAGACAGGGATTTGAAAATTGCCCTGTATGCTGTGCCTGTGCACCAGAATAGGAATCAATCACCACAATCTTATCTCTGGGATTTGAGCAAGGCAGTTTTCTCACTGGTGATGGGAGCAATTTGAGGTGTTGAATTAAGAGCATCACAACAGAAGTGTGCTCCACAGCAGCGAAATAAATTAACGGATGTGAGACTTCTCCCATAGTTTATTGCTAACAACACACTTAATATTCCCAGTACTGTCACCAGAGTATAAACGTCTTTTATATATATAAACACAAGCTGCAATTGTTACGAAAGCAAGTGAAACAAAAAAAAATAACATTTTGTGATAAAATGTATGAGTAATTTCAGAAAAGGCATGTGTTGTGTGGGCTGGTGGGGAGGAATGGCTAACTTTGGACCCATACTTCCGACTGTCTCCACAACTGTCTGCTTCCTGTCTGCTTCTGTTGATGGTTAAGTGACAGAGAGTGATTGCTGTGACTAATCAACAACTCAATTTGCACGGTATTGGGCAGCTACTCTTTCTTTGTTGAGAAATCGCTGTCCCTTGCGTTGAACACCCCCCTCTAATAGATGTTCTTCCCTTCTAAAGATGCTGATGCATTCAGAGATTGTGAACGCCAGCATCTCTCCATGTGTCAATCAGTCAATGAAAAAGGGAATTCCATACATGGAATGGAAAGGAGTGACATCCCTCCCTGATCCAGGAGAGCCCATCATGAACAGGAAATCATGTAAGCCAGGGTAGTGTGGATATTCAAACCTTCCCGCTGACACCCACCCAACCCCCCCCCAGCCAGCCATTAATCCAGCCAGATCACTGTAGCCCAATCTGACATCTTTCTGACTAAATGGCAGCTGTTTGTCCAGAAGCCATCTATAATCCGATTTGCCACATTTCTGATAGATTGAAGATTCCCAAGATCATAGGTTTATAATTGGATCAATGTTGTGGTTAAACAATGCCACTTAACATATCACTCACCTGCTACCAATATATTGAGGCATTTACTCTGCCACCCTCACCTAACTTGACGACAATTAATATGAGTGAAAAAAGCCTTCATTCTCTTTCAAGATATAAACCCGGAGACACAGGATCTCAATCACTCTTCCACAGTTTAAGATCACACACCATGAAGCAAAGGGAGGTGCAGGGTGAGAAAGGACGAGACAGGCAGAGTGAGACAGACGGAAACAGACAGAGTGAGATAGAATGAGACAGACAGAATGAGACAAAGTCAAAGACAGAGAGAGAGGAACAGAGAGAGAGAGACAGAAAGAGAGAGGGACAGAAAGAGAAAGAGAGACAGAGAGGCAAAGTGAGAGACAGAGAGAGACAGGCAGAGAGAAACAGAGAGACAGAAAGAGACAGAGAGAGAAGGCAGAGAGAGAGACTCAGAGAAAGAGACAGAGAGAGAGAGAGACGGAGGGAAAGAGAGAGAAACGGAAAGAAACAGAGAGAGATAGGCAGAGAAAGACAAAGAGAGGCAGAGGGACAGAGAGAAGCAGAGAGAGAGAGAGCGCAAGAGAGAGCGAGAGAGAGACAGCAAGAGTGACGCCGAGAGAGAGCGAGGGCAAGAGAGAGCGAGGGCAAGAGAGAGCGAGGGCAAGAGAGAGCGAGGGCAAGAGAGAGCGAGAGTCAGACAGAGTGAGAGCCAGAGTCAGACAGAGTGAGAGCCAGAGACAGAGCAAAAGCCAGAGAGAGTGAAAGCCAGAGAGGAAGAACCAGAGCCAGCAAAAGCAAGAGTGAGAGCGAGAGGCAGAGAGAACGAGAGCCAGAGAGAGCAAAAGCAAGAGCCAGACAGATCGAGAGGGAGAGCCAGGGCGAGTGAGAGTGAGAGTGACAACCAAAGAACGAGAGTCAGAGAAAGCAACAGCAAGACAGAGCAAGAGCAAGAGAGAGCAGAAGCCAGAGAGAGCGAGAGCCAGGGACAGCGAGAGCCAGAGACAGAAAGAGCAAGAGCCAGAGAGAGCAAGTGCAAAAGCCAGAGAGAGCAAGAGCCAGACAGAGGGAGAGCAACAGCCAGGGAGAGTGAGAGTGAGAGCCAAGGAGAGTGAAAGTGAGAATCAGAGAGAGCGAAAGTGAGATCCAGACTGAGAGAATGAGAAGAGAGCCAGAGCCACAGAGATCAACAGTCAGAGACAGCGAGAGTGAGAGAGAGCAAGAGAGACAGCAAAAGCCAGAGAGAGCGAGAGCCAGAGAGCGAGAGCTAGACAGCCAGTCACAGCAGGATTGAGAGCCAGAGGGAGTAACAGCCAGACAGAGTGAGAGCCAGAAAGAGCGAGAGCAAGAGAGACTGAAACCCAAAGAGAGCGAGAGCAAGTCCCAGAGAATATGAGATGTGGACCCAGAGAGAGCAAGAGCGAGATCCAGAGAAAGCGACACAATGAGCAAGAGAAAGTGAGAGAAGGAAACAGGGAGAATAAGAGCAAGAGCCAGAGAAAGCAAGAGCCAGAAAGAACAAAAGCCAGAGACTAAGACCGATAGCCAGTGAGAGCGATAGCCAGTGAAAGCGATACCCAGCGAGAGAGAGAACGCAAGAGACAGAGAGAGCAAGTGCCACACAGAGTGACAGCCAGAGTGATTGAGAGCGAGAGCCAGAGCCAGAGAAGTGAGAACCAGAGGGAACATGAGCAACAGCAAGAAAGAGCGAGACAGAATGAAAGCCAGAGAGAGCGAGAGACAGAGCAAGAGCCAGAGAGTGAGAATCAACGAGAGTGAGAGCGAGAAAGAGCAAGAGCCGGGGAGAGCGAGAGCCAGAGAAAGTGAAAGCAAGAGAGATGAGAGCTAGATTCAGACAGAGTGAGAGTGAGAGCGATAGCAAGAGCGAGAGTGATAGTCAGCAAGTGCAAGGCCAGCGAGAGCGATAGGCAGCAAGAGGGAGAGCAGCAAGAGCAATAGCCAGTGAGTGTGATATCCAGTGAAAGTGATAGCCAGCCAGAGCAAGAGCGAGACAGAGAGAGTGAGAGCCAGAGAGAGCGAGACCGAGATCAGAGAGTGCAAGTGCAAGAACCAGACAGAGTGAGAGCGAGAGCCAGAGAGAGCAAGAGCGAGAACTAGAGAGCGAGAATGAGAAAGAGCGAGAGAGAAGGAGAGCCAGGGAGAGCGAGAGCCAGAGAGAGCGAGAGCCAGGCAGACCAAGAGCCAAGAGACCAAGAGGCACAGAGATCGAGAATGAGAGCCAGAGGGATCGAGAGCGAGAGCCAGAGGGATCGAGAGCGAGAGCCAGAGAGAGCAAGAGCTAGATTCAGACAGAGTGAGAGTGACAGTGAAAGCAACAGCCAGCAATAGCAACAGGCAATGAGAGGGAGACCCAGCGAGAGGGAGAGCCAGTGAGAGCAAGAGCGAAAGCTAGCGAGAGTGAGAACGAAAGCCAGAGAGAGCAAGACTGAAACCCAAAGAAAGCAAGAATGAGAGCCTGACAGACCGAGAGCAAGAGCAAGAGCGAAAGCCAGAGAGAGTGAAAGCAAGAGCCAGAGAGAGCAAGAGCATGATTCAGACAGCGTGAGAGAGCGAGAATGATAGCCAGCATGTGTGAGAGCCAGCGAGAGCGATAGGCAGCGAGAGGGAGAGCCAGCGAGAGCCATAACTACTGGGTGCGATTGCCAGTGAAAGTGATAGCCAGTAAGTTCAAGGGCAAGAGACAAAGACAGCGAGAGCCAGAGAGATCGAGAGCCAGATCCAGAGACAGCGAGAGCCAGATCTGGAGACAGCGAGAACCAGAGAGACCAAGAGCGAGAGATAGAGAGAAAACGAGAGCAGGAGCCAGATCCAGAGAGCGAGAGCAATAAAGAGCAAGAGAGAAGGAGAGGCAGAGAGAGAGTGAGAGCCAGAGAGACAGCAAGAGCCAGAGACAGCGAGAGCCACAGAGAAAAAGAACCAGAGAAAATGAGACCGAGAGCTAAAGAGAACGAGAGCGAGATCCAAAGACAGCGAGTACCAGAGAGAGTGAGACCGAGTGCCAGAGATAGAGAGAGTCAGGGAAAATGGGAGGGAGAGCCAGAGAGAGTGAGAGAGAGCAGGAGCAAGAGAGAGTAGGAGCGAGAACCAGACAGAACGAGAGCCAGGAAGAGTGAAAGCGAAAGAGAATGAGAGCCAGAGAGAACAAGAGCCATTGCCAGAGACAGCAAGATCAAGAGCGAGAGTCAAAGACAGCGACAGCAGAGGGAGTAAGAATTAGAGCCATAGTCCATGAGAGTCTGAAAGAGAGAGAGCGAGAGTCAGAGCATGGGTGAGAGCCAGAGAGCCAGTCAGAGTGAGGCTGAGAGCCAGCAAGAGTGAGAGCTGATAGACCAAGAGACAGAGAGAGAGAACATAAGAAGGGATAGCGAGCGAGAGCAAGAGCCAGACAGAGCGAGAGCTAGAATTAGACACAGTGAGAGTGAAAACGATAGCCAGCAAGTATCGGGTGGCACGGTAGCACAGTGGTTAGCACTACTGCTTTACAGCTCCAGTGTCCTGGGTTTGATTCCCTGCTCAAGTCGCTGATTGTGTGAGTTTGCACATTCTCCTTGTGTCTGCGTGGGTTTCCTCTGGGTACTCCAGTTTCCTCCCACAGTCCAAAGATGTGCGGGTTAGGTTGATTGCCCACGCTAAGAAATTGCCCATTACTGTCAAGGGATGCATAGGTTAGAGGGATTAGTGGGTATGATGTGTAAGCAAATGGGGGTAGGGCCTATGTGGGATTGTGTTCGGTGCAAACTTGATGGGCTGAAGGCCTCTTTCTGAACTGTAGGGTTCTATGATTCTATAAGTGCGAGGGCTAGAGAGAGCCAGAACCAGAGCGAGAGCCAGAGAGATCGAGAGTAAGAGAGAGCGAGAGTGAGAAGCGATGGGATCGAGATCCAGAGAAGGCAAGAGAAGGAGCCAAGGAGAGTCAAAGCCAGAAAGAGCTAGAGCAAGAATGAGAGTCAAAGAGGGCAAGAGCCAGAGAGAAAAAGAATCAGACAGAGAGAGAGCCAGTCAGAGTGAGAGCGAAAGCCAGAACCACAGAGAGCAAAAGCCAAATCCAGAGAAAGCGAGAGCAAGAATCAGAGACGGCGAGAGACCGAGAGATAGAGAGAACCACAGCCAGATGGAGCGAGAGCCAAACAGAGTGAGAGCCAGAGAGAGCAAGAGGCAGAGAGTGAGAGCCAGATGGAGCGAGAGTCAGAGAGAGTGAGAGCCAGAGCGAGATGGAGCGAGCCCGAGAGAGTGATAGTGCAAGACAGCGTAAGCCCGAGACAGCGATAGCCAGTGAGAACAATAAGCAGGGAGAGCGAGAGCAAGAGACAGGGAGAACCAGAGAGAGGGAGAGCCAGCGAAAGCAGTAGACAGCAAGAGCGACAGCCAGAGAGATCGAGAAACAGAGAAGAGAGTGAGAGCCGGACAGAGTGAGAGACAGCGAGAGAGAGCAAGAGCCAGAAAGAGCGAGAGCCAGAGAAAGTGAGAGTGAAAACCAGATGGAGCAAGAGCCAAAGAAAGTGAAAGCGAGAGCCAGAGAAAGGAAGAGACCGACAGCGAGAGCCAGATGGAGTGAGAGCCAGAAAAAGCGAGAGACAGACTGAGATGCATGAGAGCAGGAACCAGAGAGAGGGTGAGCCTGAGAGAGCAAGAGCCAGAGACAGCGACATCAGAGATAGACTGATAGCGAGAGCCAGAGATAACAAGAGTGAGAGCCAGAGACAACAAGAGCGAGAGTCAAAGAGTGCAAGAGCTAGAAAGAGCAAGAGCCAGAGAGAACAAAAGCCAGAGAGAGTGAGAGATAGAGAGAGCAAGAGCCAAAGAGAGTGAGAGTGAGAGCCAGAGAGAACGAAAGCCAGAGAGAGTGAGAGATAGAGAGAGCGAGAGCCAAAGAGAGTGAGAGTGAGAGCCAGAGAGAGCAAGAGCCAGAGAGAGCCAGAGATAGAACGAGATGGAGCGAAAGCAAGAGCTAGATGGAGCAAGAGTGAGAGTCAGAGAGAGCGACAGCCTGGGAGAGTGACAACCCAGGAGAGCGACAGCCCGGGAGTGCAAGAGCCAGAGAGAATGAGAGCCCGAGAGAGTGAGAACCAGCGAGAGCAATAGCCAGCGATTGCGTTAGCCAACGAGAGCGATAGCCAGCGAGAGCAACAGTCAACAAGAGCAAAAGCCAGTGAGAGCAATAGCCAGCAAGGGCGTTAGCCAGCGAGAGGCAGAATCAGTGAGGGTGCTAGCCAGCGAGAGAGTTAGCCAATGAGAGCGATAGCCAGCGAGAAGGAGAGCAGCGAGAGGCACGCTCAGCAAGAGCAATAGCCAGCAAAAGGGTGAGTCAGAGAGTGAAAGCTAGAGAGCCAGTCAGACCGAGATTGAGAGCCAGACAGAATGAGAGTGAGTGCGAGAGTTAGTGAAAGCAATAACCAGCGATTGCAAGAGCCAGTGCAGCTGATAGCCAGCGAGAGGGAGAGCCGGCGAGAGGATGAATAAGACAGTGAAAGCTAGAGAACCAGTCAGAGCGAGACCCAGAGCAGAGAGCCAGAGAGAGTCAGAGAGAGACCCAGAGAGAGAGAAAACGAAAAGAGAGAGCAAGAGCGAGAACCAGATAGAGCAAGAACCAGAGAGAGCGAGAGCAAGAGCCAGAGATAGCAAAAGCCAGAGTGAGTGAGAGTGAGAACCGACGAGAGCGGGACACAGAGAGAGTGAGAGAGAGATCCAGAGAAAGCGAGAGCAGGAGCCAGAGAGAGCCAGAGAGAGCAAAAGCGAGAGGAAGACAGACCGAGAGCGAGAGCCAGAGAGGGAGAGACCAGTGAGGGAGAGAGCCAGAGAGGACGAGAACGAGACCCAGAGAGAGAGAAAACGAGAAGAGAGAGTGAGAGTGAGAGCCAGATAGAGTGAGAGCCAAATAGAGCAAGAGTTGAGCCAGAGAAAGCAAGAGAGAATGAGAGCGAGAGCCAGAGAGAGCCAGAGCCAGAGAGAGCCAGAGCCAGAGAGAGCCAGAGCCAGAGAGAGCCAGAGCCAGAGAGGGCGAAAGCCAGAGAGGGCGAAAGCCAGAGAGGGCGAAAGCCAGAGAGGGCGAAAGCCAGAGAGGGTGAGAGTCAGAGATAAAGACAGAGAGGGTGAGAGCCAGAGAGGGCGAGAGCCAGAGAGGGCGAGAGCCAGAGAGGGCGAGAGCGAGAAACAGAGAGAGCAAGAGTCAGAGATAAAGACAGAGAGGTCGTAGCCAGAGAGGGTGACAGTCAGACCCAGAGAGAGAGAAAACAAGAGAGAGAAAGAGTGAGAGCCAGATAGAGTGAGAGCCAAATAGAGCAAGAGTTGAGCCAGAGAGAGTGTGAGAACAAGAGCGAGAGAGAGCAAGAGCCAGAGTGAGCGAGAGCAAGAACTGACAAGAGCACGGGTCAGAGACAGTGACAGCGAGAGCCAGAGAGAGCGAGAGCCAGAGAGAGCGTGAGCCAGAGACAGAGCGTGAGCCAGAGGCAGAGCGTGAGCCAGAGGCAGAGCGTGAGCCAGAGGCAGAGCGTGAGCCAGAGCGAGAGCCAGACAGAGCAAGAGCCAGACAGAGCGAGAGCCAGAGACAACGACAGCCAGAGACAACGACAGCCAGAGACAACAACAGCCATTGCCAGAGAGGGCAAGACCCAGAGAGAATGAGAGCTAGAGCCATAGAGAGCATAGTGAGAGATAGAGAGAGCAAGGCGCAGAGACAGCGAGAGCCAGAGAGGGCGAGAGCGAGAACAAGATCGAGAGTCAGAGATGACAATAGCAAGGGCCAGAAACAGCAAGAGTGAGAGTCAAAGAGGGCAAGAGCCAGAGAGAGCGAGAATGAAAGCCAGAAGCAGTAAGAGACAGAGCGAGAGCCAGAGACAGCGAGAGCGAGAGCCGGAGAGAGAGCGAGAGCGAGAGCCGGAGAGAGAGTGAGAGCCACAGAGAGCGAGAGCCACAGAGAGCGAGAGCCACAGAGAGCGAGAGCCACAGAGAGCGAGAGCCACAGAGAGCGAGAGAGAGCGAGGGCGAGAGAGAGCGAGGGCGAGAGAGAGCGAGAGCGAGAGAGAGCGAGAGAGAGCGAGGGCGAGAGCAGAGCGAGAGAGAGCGAGAGCGAGAGCGAGCGAGAGCGAGAGCGCGAGAGAGCGAGAGCAGCGAGAGAGAGCGAGAGAGAGCGAGAGAGAGCGAGAGAGCGAGAGCGAGAGAGAGCGAGAGCGAGAGCGAGAGCGAGAGCGAGAGCGAGAGCGAGAGAGAGCGAGAGCGAGAGAGAGCGAGAGCGAGAGAGAGCGAGAGCGAGCGAGAGCGAGAGCGAGAGAGAGCGAGAGCGAGAGCGAGAGCGAGAGAGAGCGAGAGAGAGCGAGAGAGAGCGAGAGCGAGAGAGAGCGAGAGAGAGCGAGAGCGAGAGCGAGCGAGAGCGAGAGAGAGCGAGAGCGAGAGAGAGCGAGAGAGAGCGAGAGCGAGAGCGAGAGCGAGCGAGAGCGAGAGAGAGCGAGAGCGAGAGCGAGCGAGAGCGAGAGAGAGCGAGAGCGAGAGCGAGAGAGAGCGAGAGCGAGCGAGAGCAGAGCGAGAGAGAGCGAGAGCGAGAGCGAGAGAGAGCGAGAGAGAGCGAGAGCGAGAGCGAGAGAGAGCAAGAGCGAGAGAGAGCGAGAGCGAGAAGCGAGAGAGCGAGAGAGAGCGAGAGAGAGCGAGAGAAGAGAGCGAGAGCGAGAGCGAGAGCGGAGCGAGAGAGAGCGAGAGCGAGAGAGCGAGAGCGAGAGCGAGAGAGCAGAGCGAGAGAGAGCAGAGCGAGAGAGAGGCGAGAGCGAGAGAGAGCGGAGCGAGAGAGAGCGAGAGGAGCGAGAGAGCGAGGAGCGAGAGCGAGAGAGAGCGAGAGCGAGAGAGAGCAGAGCGAGAGCGAGAGGAGAGCGAGAGAGAGCGAGAGCGAAGAAGCGAGAGAGAGCGAGAGCGAGAGGAGCGAGACGAGAGCGAGGAGAGCGAGAGCGAGAGAGAGAGCGAGAGCAAGCGAGAGAGAGCGAGAGAGAGCGAGAGAAGCGAGAGAGAGCGAGAGCGAGAGAGAGCGAGAGCGAGAGCGAGAGCGAGAGCGAGAGCGAGAGCGAGAGAGAGCGAGAGCGAGAGAGAGCGAGAGCGAGAGAGAGCGAGAGCGAGCGAGAGCGAGAGCGAGAGAGAGCGAGAGCGAGAGCGAGAGCGAGAGAGAGCGAGAGAGAGCGAGAGAGAGCGAGAGCGAGAGAGAGCGAGAGAGAGCGAGAGCGAGAGCGAGCGAGAGCGAGAGAGAGCGAGAGCGAGAGAGAGCGAGAGAGAGCGAGAGCGAGAGCGAGAGCGAGCGAGAGCGAGAGAGAGCGAGAGCGAGAGCGAGCGAGAGCGAGAGAGAGCGAGAGCGAGAGCGAGAGAGAGCGAGAGCGAGAGCGAGAGAGAGCGAGAGCGAGAGAGAGCGAGAGAGAGCGAGAGAGAGCGAGAGAGAGCGAGAGCGAGCGAGAGCGAGAGCGAGAGAGAGCGAGAGCGAGAGAGAGCGAGAGCGAGAGCGAGCGAGAGCGAGAGCGAGAGCGAGCGAGAGCGAGAGCGAGAGCGAGAGAGAGCGAGAGCGAGAGCGAGAGCGAGAGAGAGCGAGAGAGAGCGAGAGCGAGAGAGAGCGAGAGCGAGAGCGAGAGAGAGCGAGAGCGAGCGAGAGCAAGAGCGAGAGAGAGCGAGAGCGAGAGCGAGAGAGAGCGAGAGAGAGCGAGAGCGAGCGAGAGAGACGAGAGAGCGAGAGAGCGAGAGAGAGAGCGAGCGAGAGCGAGAGCGAGAGAGGGAGAGAGAGCGAGAGAGCGGAGCGAGAGAGAGCGAGAGCAGAGAGAGCGAGAGCGAAGAGAGCGAGAGAGAGCGAGAGAGCGCGCGAGAGACAGAGAGAGAGAGAGCGAGAGCAGAGCGAGAGAGAGCGAGAGCGAGAGAGCGAGAGAGAGCGAGAGAGAGCGAGAGCGAGAGAGAGCGAGAGCGAGAGAGAGCGAGAGAGAGCGAGCGAGAGCGAGAGAGAGCGAGAGCGAGAGAGAGCGAGAGCGAGAGAGAGCGAGAGCGAGAGAGAGCGAGAGCGAGAGCGAGCGAGAGCGAGAGCGAGAGAGAGCGAGAGCGAGAGAGAGCGAGAGCGAGAGCGAGAGAGAGCGAGAGCGAGAGAGAGCGAGAGCGAGAGAGAGCGAGAGCGAGAGAGAGCGAG